>NW_004624796.1:7441505-7485073 GCF_000247695.1 Heterocephalus glaber
GGGGGAGGGGGAGGAGGAGGAGGAGGAGGAGGAGGAGAAGGAAGGTATTTAAAATCAATCCCCTAAAAGCATATGGACTGATGGGGGTTAGAGGTAATTCTCTGAAGAAAATCATGGAGCTTTTTGCCAGAAGATGAGGAATAGGTGCCAGTCCACCACAGGCATCAGATGTCCACTGAAGTGTCTTTGACCAATATTATTATCACATTATTCTGAAGTTCTAAGTTCTTCTGTTGCAGTGCTGTGTCCAGTCACAGTCTAGCCTTGTAGTCACTTGTCAGTTATATTTGGAAAACTTGTATCAAGCCCTCAATGGCAGAGTCCAGCCAGATGCACTTGAATGGCAATATGATAGTAGCAGTTGCAACAAATCAGCCTGCATTGGAAGGATGGAGGGGTGGGGGGCATGGTGATGAAAGACCAAAGAAAGTTCTCAGTGTTGAGTTGTGTGCTGGGCTCTGCTATGTGTGGACTCATTGATTCTCACAGTGGGCCCGGCGTAGATCTGCCATCATCCCTGCCACACAGAAGAGTGGCCCAGAGGTGGTTAGAAACATTCTCAGTGTTGCACAGCTACTGAGTGCTCCAGCCCCAAGACACCCTCTTTCTGCAACACCAACCCACTCAAACCCACTTGCTTCTCCCCCAGCCCTCAGGACAGTTTTCCATGAAGATTCTCACCCAGTAATTGCCTTTTTTTAAACACTGAGACTCTCCAGAGCTTTATATGTCCTTCTTCAGTAAGAATAGTATTAGAGTTTTATGCAGTTCAGAAAATTTAGTTCTGGGTGATCACAAACTAGACTGTGTGCTCTCTCTCTAAATATGTTTGGCTGTGTTTTTACTGTCAGTGACTACGGGTACATGTTTGTTTATGGAGTGTCTGAATGTTGTGAAATGTTATCTTTTACAGCAAGAGTACAAGAAGGACCTGGAGTCAATCATTAAAGGGAAGGGAATGCAAGTTGGCATCGACACCCTGGAAATACAGCGTGCCAAAAATGCTACCAAGCTAGCCAGCCAGGTGACTGGAGTTAATTGTGGAGATCTTGAACTCCTACTTTGGAACTTAACAAACCCTATTAGCAACTTAATTAGTTCATGGAATTCTCAGAGTTCTCTGACTTGTTTGATAGTTGGTAATAGAAACCATTTCAAAATCGTGTTTACTTGAAAATTTATAGTTTTTGCATTGTTCATATTCTTTAAATACATCAAAGGAAGCTTGGGGAAAGGCATTTTAATAGAATACACACTCATGGACATGCATACATGCAACATATTCCTGTACACTTTATTCCAAAGTACAACAAACCTCATGTTAATGTAGGTCATGATAAATGTTTTCTTTAAGATGCATCATGCTTGGCGTAGTTGTATTTCCAGCTTTCTGAGAACTCGAAAACCACATGTTGAGACACTAATATGAGAACAGTCTCCATTTCTGGGTGACTGTGAGTTCTTAAAATACCCTCTGTTGACCTCCTCTCCAGGCCTGGAATATCTGGGCCAGCATTTAGGATGCAGGCATTAGACATCCCCAGTGACCATGTTTATTCATCCAATACCATTTTTCTCTTTATGTAATGTATGTAAACCCTATTAATTTAGAAGTTTTGTCTTAGATGCTGTGATATGATGGATACCACCTAACAAAGTTGTAGGAGTCAAACCATATGTATGTTTTTCAGAGGAAATAGCCTATAACTGGCTCTGTACTTCCTTAACTTCCCCAGAGATTCTGAGGGCATAAGAGAATCACAGGAGGGAGAATGTTTTGGATGAGGTGGTTTTGTAAGCAGTGTATGTGGAAAGAAATGTGAGGTGTAGGTTAAGAGGTGACAGTTACCTCAAGGATAGTTAGGTGGGGGTTTCCAAGTGGCTATTCAGAGCTCTTCTGTGACTCTTAGGGTTAGGAAGAGCTGACTCAGCGTTGACTGCCACCCAAGGACTCCAGGAGGCCAGAGATGGCTGACTCACTGCCTGGGAATTGCTATGTTGGGAGCTGTCTGATTCCCAGGGTTGGGCACTGGCTGGAAATGAGGTAGCCATGATTGGTTTAGACAGAGGAACTGGAAATAGCATGCAACTATTAACCCTAATGGACAAGGGTTCCATTTGGAAATGGCAGCCAGCGGTGAACAGCAGGAGTAGCTGAACAGACTTGAAAACTCCCTGGTACCCCTCCTCTGACTCTGTTCTCTTCCTAGGAGAGAGCCATTATTGTAGGTTGTGGAGCCTTCCATATCTGTTTGATGTACATACACACGTAGCCTTAAACTTATATGGTCATACCATATATTCTGTTTTGTGTTTCTTTTTTCCCTGTAATATTTATGGGCCTTGTTCTGTGCCACTTCATACAGGCTAATGTCATTCTTACAGAAACACTGTGGTTCAGTCCCCAGTTCCGAAAGAATAAAGCTGTGCTCTCCAGCTTGGATGTGCGTAGGTAACCGTTTACCTTGTGTGTCCGTCCACACGGAGGATGTGTAGTGGGGTCTCAGCTCTTCATCCCTGTCTCCCATTTGCCTTCCCAACCTCATCACATAGGTCACCTTGATTCTTCTGGCCACCAAGTGTTATTCTCTAGCCCCATAGCGGTGTTCTGAATCCATCTACTCCTCACTTGAGTCTAAGCTACCATCGCCATTACCAGGATCATTGCAGTGGCTTCCTAATCACAATTCTCTTTCCATTCTTACCCTTTTAATCTGCATACTGAAACCCAGAAACCATAATCACACAACTGTCTGAAAGTTTTTACTATAAGAAGGAGCTTCTGTCTGGTACTACTGCAAGTTACTGGATTGGAGCATGGGGCAGCAGAATGGGAGTTCAGGGCTAGTGAAGAAGCCAGTTGAAAGTGTCCTTTCCCTAGAGAAGAAATATGGAGAGAGCAGGTATTTTATTTTACCCTTTTACCTAGGAACAGACTGTTAGGATATATGCCTTTCATAGGAAGTAGGACCATTTTAGCATTCAGATCTTTCTTTACCATGTTAATTAATTTACTTGTTCCATGACATGCTGATTTAGATTTCTCTTTGTTGTTTGGGACCATATACTAGGAAAACAGTGAAAATTTTGTTACTGAAAACCTAGGGGCGAACAGATTTAGAGGAGGCAGCTGTATTCAGGTTACATGTAGCTCAAACCAATATTGGTGATGCTATGGTCTCTGCAGTCTGAGTATCTGATTGGCAAATAATCATAGTCATGTCCAGTTTTGCCAAATTAAAAAGCTTTAAATCCCTTTCATCCGAAGTTTGGGACTTTGGGTGGCTTATTTTTAATATCCAAAGCTTATTTTTCAAGTAAGGTGTATACAGTACAGTAACACCTCAGTTCACGAATGCTTCTGTCTGCAAACAGTTCAGTTCACAAACAGATGCGTTCGGCAAAATTTTGCTTTTGTTTGCAAACTCTGCACTGGGTAACAAACATGAACACAGCCGTCTTCTCCACACAAACACAAACTCAGACATATCCCCAAATCGTAAAACAAATGAAGTTCGTAAACCAAGGTGTTCCTGTATATTCTTATGTTGCTGACCCCCAATAGACAAACCTTCCCACGTCTATGGGCTTGACCATGGGACTCGGAGCCAGTGGGACCTTAGCAACGTGACGTGGACAAAGGCTCTGAATGCACTTATGCGCTAGGGTTTGTTCTCTTGGAATACAGATGAACGTGTTTTATTAGGTAGCAATAACAAATAACTGATATAACTGGTGTCTGCTGTAGTCAGTGTGCTTTAGAACATTTTTAGATGTGACAGTTCGAATTGGAAAACTGAGTGAAAGACTTCTACCATGGAATCTTGGTGCCTGTCTCTAGCCAGTGGCTCTGGTTCTGCCTACATTAGCCTTCAAATTAAATGTGTGGTTTTAGGGCTTTAGATAGGTTTATTAAAAACGAGTGCTTTGCTCTGACACTATAATAATTGAATATTATTTTTGGTAGTTAAACATTATTACCTGAACTTTTAATTAGGAGAATGCAACTGAGCGTGTAATTTAGTAAAAACAAGCTAACTTATAAGTAGACGATAGGGAAAAATACAACATTTCTCTATGATTGTGAATTTTGTTTATAACTTATTTGAAGTTTTTAAATAGTTTTAAAAAGGTTGTTCAGAACAGCACAAATAAGCGAACCAGCATCTACCTCATAGCAGAGAATCTACAGGTCCTGAGCATGTCAGTATAATCAGAAATAACTGTTTAGAAGAAATGTAATTAGGTATAGTTCATGTTCTTTCAGTAATTTTTAAAAGAATAACTTATAGAAAATACACAAATAGGGCCAGGGATTTAGTTCAGTGGTGCCATCGCCTGCCTCACAAGTGCAAGGACTCCAGTTCGATCTCTGGTACCAAAAGAAAAAAGGAAAAAAAAAAGAAAATACACAAATGTAAGTGTACAGCCTGCTAACTTTTACTATCAATTTTAAAATGTGACAGGATCCCTTCAGATGTGTGTGTCTGTAATTATGACTGTTTGGTAACAGGTGATCCATTTCTCAAGCTGCCTTTTTAAAAAGCAGGCAATTTATTGTTCTTATCATTGAACGTAGACGAATCCTTAGGTATGGCTCCATCTAGGACCCAGATACAGTCATGTGCGACAGAATGACTTTTGGTCAGTGGCAAACCACATATATGATGGTGATCTCATAAAATTGTAGTAGAGCTGCAAAATTCCCATTGCCTAGCAACATGACAGCCATCCTAATGTTGTAGTGCAACATATTACTCTTGTGTTTGTAGCTATTTTGGTGTAAACAAACCTACTGCATTGCCAGTTGTATAAAACTACAGCACACACAATTATGTTCAGGACATAATACTTGAAAGTGATCATAAACGTCTACTACTGGTCTGTGTATTTACTATACTTCTCATCATTTGAGGGTATTCTTTCTACTTGTTAAAAAAGAGTTTATTGTAAACTAACATGCTGCGGTATGCCGGCAGCAGCCTCATACATCTTGTGTTTCCCAGAGTCCCTTGATTGTGTCATGTTCTCTTGTGCTTGGCTCCATCTTGTGTGGCTGGGTTCAGCCTGTCCCTGGAGCAGCAGGCTGGATCCCATGCACACCATACTTCCTGGGTGTGCTGTGGGCTGTCCCGTGGAGATTTGTGTGAATACACTCTAAGATGTTCACACAGCAGCAGAACTGCAGAGTGACACATTTCTCAGAATGTATCCCCATCATTAAGAGATGCATAGGTGTAATGTGATTCAGTCTCCATTCCTGACTTTCAGTTCAAAGGCAGGTTTTCTTCAGTTTCTGAAGAAACTTTCAGCATCTCCTAGGCTACAACCTTCTTTGCTCATGTCCAGAAGGAAAATGAAAGTCTGTGATCTTCCGCAGAAAAAGAAGTGTGCCGTCACTGAACCAGTCACTCAGGGAGAGGGAGGGACTATAATGATCTTAAGCCCCACAGGGCCCAAAGAATTGGGCCAAACTCATGGAAGCAGAATGGTTTGGAATGAGGAGCAGCAAGTTGCAACAAGTGTGGAAAGCAACGATTTACAATCACATTTGAACATTTGTCAGCCGGGTTATATTTTAACCAGTACTTATGGAGTTTATTGTATTGCAGTATAAAATTTCCCCCACGTCACTCTGTTCCTTTTCTTAATTCACATCTGTAGACAAAAGCCTCCTGGTTACTTGGGACTAATTCTCTCCATGTCATGTCTCTACGACAAGTTAAAGCTCTTTTTCTATTGAAACAAAGTGTCCAACTTAATGCAAAAGAACTAGTCCTGATGTCCAAATGACAGAACAGTCTTTCAGCAAGGTTTTGAATGATTGTAGGGCACTAACTGCATGTTTCATGTTCTGCAGAAAGACTACAGAAGAGATCTGGAGACTGAAGTGAAAGGGAAAGGCATGCAGGTCAGTGCGGACACTCTCGATGTGCAGAGAGCTCGGCGAGCATCTGAGATGGCCAGCCAGGTGAGGGAGTAGCAGGCACCACGCCTCACACAGAGACATGGTTGTGTCCAGGAAGAATACAAACGGGGCTTCCACGCAAGGGAGGGCCTTTGCTGCTGAAAACGTAAATGTCTACCTTGTTCTCAAAGCCGAAGAAATCACCGTGGTTATTTTCTGTCCTTTTAGAAACAGTATAAGAAAGACTTAGAAAGTGAAATTAAGGGGAAAGGAATGCAAGTAAGCATGGATATCCCAGGGATGCTGCAAGCCAAGAGGGCGTCTGAAATCTACAGCCAGGTGGGTAGGAGACGTGGTGTCAGGGCAATGTACTCTTTGCAGAAATTTCTTTATTAGTTTGTTTGCAGTGCATAACAGTGACATTCCTTGTGAGAATTGGTCCATGGAGCTAACACATCTCCATTCTCCCCCGTTTTTCTTCCCCTCCATTCAGTCTCCCTCTAGCTCTTGGTTTCCTTTCCATTGGCAAAAGATCTGTCTCCTTGTTTTCTATATCTATCTTTTTTCCTCTCTAGATTATTTATACTTTGGTTTCTCATTTCGTTTTTTTTTTTTTTTTTGGTACCGGGGATCGAACTTGGGACCTTGCGCTTGTGAGGCAGGCGCCGGAACCACTGAGCTAAATCCCCGGCCCTGTACTTTGGTTTCTAATATCCAATCCCTGTGTATTTTGTGTGACTCTGTGATTTATTTTATTTTTGAAGGCTTTGCATCCAGTCAGTGCTCTCCATTAGTAAGAAACCATTGGCCAAACTTGATTAAATGTATTAATTAAAAGGACAGCTGTTGTGTAGGTTCAGTTCAGTTTAGCAGATGTTATATAGTGCCAAAGCCCCCCGTTATCCCCTTGTTTTGAGCACAGGGACATTTGACCTTCTTTTAAATTTTTTATTTCATTACATACTTGGCTTGAATGTTCTCTGCTCACAGTCACGAAAAATAATTCCAAAGATTTGACTCTTGACCACTTCATAATGAATATTATTATTAAAATAATCATCTCCAAATAAAATAATAGTGGCTAAAACGGTACAAAGTATGAGGTAAAATTGAATATTAACTAAAAATTAAGGGAAGAGCTATTTTTATAGTAAAACATATTTAACAAGTACATACCTATCACATGGTCTCTTAAAAAACTGATGCGAGAGAAATAATGATCTCAAAGAAAATCATTTACAAAGAAGAGGTTATTTCTAAATTGACTTGGGAAAAAACTTTCATTAGTGAATACTATCTTTGCTATAAAATTTGCATGGAAAAGAATGAACCCTAATGGAAAAAATAGTACAGGAGAATGCAAAAAAGAAAATAGTTACAGCAAATTGAGAAAGAGATTGTTTGATTAATAGAATTTATGCTGAAAATTTTTTTGGACAAAATCTGGCTACATTTGTTAGAATTCTGATTAAAACCTAAGCAACAAGCCTAAACATCCTGGATCCAAATGGAAATACCAAGTTGGTGGAGTCAGAATGTCCAAGGGTGTCTGCTCCTCTGCCTGCCCGAGTGACAGCAGTTGGGAAGGGTTGAAAGCTCTGCTCTCTGTTCAGGGTCTCTTGCCAACGTATCAACTTGGAGACGCTGGCTCAGGCTGCATTCGCTGAATAAAATCCTAGGGAAACACAGTACACAGAATAGGCAAATGGACCTTTCGGCCAGTGGAGGAAATTTGCTGTCTCAAGAATGCCAAGCCTGTTCACCACTCGGCGACACTTCCTGAGTGCCTGCTCACTGGAAAGCAGACACAGTTTTGCCTTGGGGGAGCGTCAGGCCAATCTGACAGCCATGCACACGTAGAGTTACCAAGGGCTGCATCCCACCTGAAAGTAAAAGTAGCAGGAGCAGAGGCCTCTCAGAAGTGGTGCCCAGGCTGCCCCATGTCCTGCTGAAAGCCTGCGTGTGACACCCGCGGACATCTGACTTCACCGGTTTTAAGCACGGCAGGGTGCAGTGGAATACCGATGAGGATGCATTGATGCTGCGATGCAATTTCTCAGGGACAGTAGGTGCTTTCCCTTCGAGCAGCAGGATGCTATCGTGGTTAACTGCATTAGCCGGGGTGCCTGAGTTTAAATCCTAGCTTTGACACTTAGTATCCGGGCCTCAGTTTCCCCTTCTGTAAGATGGGGATGATGACATCTGCTTGGGGATCGACTAAGTCAGTTAAAATGTGCCGAGTATTTAGGGTGATGCTCACGTACTGAGTGTCACATACGCACTGGTGCTACATGTCAGATATTGCCCAGGTTTCACCATAGCTCCTGTAGACAGAAAATTGAAATATTTTTATCTCGAGTGCAAAAATGCTGGTACCTTTCCCTTTCCCAAACACATCTTTACCTAAATTAGGAAGCAAAGCATAGAAAAGCAGATACGGGATCAGGTTACTTCTCGGGTGCTGCTGGGCCATTTGAACAAGGACCATACTGGTCCCGTCAGAGTGGGTCCTACAGTGGGAAGGACGTAGAGGTTGCCCTCTGAGTGTCCAAGTGGACTGAGGCGGCCCCCGTAGTCTGAGTAGAGGTGAGGCTGCCTGGCTGGACTGTCAGCGTGCTGCCTTTGTTTTTGGTGTTGCATGAGCAGCTATGAGTTAGAAGATGTGATTTAGAGCCATGGGTTGCAGTAGAGTTGGAAGAAGCAGCGTCATTCTCTGTTTCTCTGTCTCTCTTATACTCACTGTTTATATTTTTAGAAAAAGTATAAGGATGAAGCAGAGAAAATGCTTTCTAACTATTCCACTGTGGCAGATACTCCTGAAATTCAGAGAATCAAGACAACTCAACAAAACATTAGTGCGGTGAGTAGCCAGGGGAGAGTATCCTTCATGGGAAATGAGGAAAATATTTTGGGTGTTTAAAGTTTTGCAGTGTTTTCTTATGTACATAATGAGATATGCTGGGGACGGGACCCAAGTCTAAACACGAATTTCATTTGTGTTTCATATACACATTATATGCTTGAACTGAAAGTAATTTTGTGCAGTATTTTTGGTATGCCTGTTTATTGACTGAGACCCATTCCATGGAGTTAGTTACGGAATTTTCCATGTGTGGTGGCTGAGAGACACACATAAAATTTTGAATTTGTTTTTGAAAACAAAAAGCATTCAGAGTTTGGATTTTTGAATAGGGATGCTTGACAAGTGTTTTTTTTTGTTGTTATTATTGTTACCTCCTTGAAGTTTTATGTTTTGTAAGGAGTGGCTCCCCCCATTATCTGACTTTTTACTGTAGTGTTTGAATTTTTTTGCCAAATGTATTACCTTTATTTCTTCAAAACAATAAAAGTTCCAAATATTCTCTTAAGTTATAATTTGTCATGATTGTTTGGAATTACAAATTTGAATTTTACATTAGATTCAAGTGACAATTATTTACCGAATTTTAAAGTTTAACTCATGGAAAAAGTCCTCACCTTCTACACAGATTTTACTTTGAACATGAAAGTAGTCATATGAAATGATTTTCTTCCTGTTCTTTGTGTGTTTGTGTGGATAATATGTCTACAGATTTACGAGTTCATAGCTAAGTCCTAAACTTTCATATCTTTAATTTGAAGGGTAGGAATCGGATCCACATTGTTAAAGAAGAGATTGATTGGCCTTTGTTTAATGGATGCATAAATTTGAATTCTGTTTTAGAATTATGAAAACTGACCATAAGTCCGTATCATAATGTAGCATTGACTCAATCATTGACTAGTGAAGCAGGTGTCTAATTAAAAATGTAAACTCTAGTAGGTTGAGGCTGTGGGAGTATTTTCTTCTTCCTAATTCATTGGCGAGCTCCAGCTCTCAGGTATGCTGGTCAGGCACCTCTTGGGCCTCCACACAGAGGGCCAGGCTGTCCCAAGAAATGGAAAATTCTCTCTGAAAGGTTGGAAGAAGAGGCCGTTTTGGCTCTTGACCCCTGCGATTCTATAGTATTCCAGATTTTAGCTTGCCGAGGAAAACATTTCTGTCCCACTGCCGCTGGGGCCCACTGGATCACCAGACATCAGGAGGTGAACTCATTTTGTCCTCATGTGCTTTTTCTCAGCATCACTTTTCTTGTAGAGTGCTTTTGATTTTTGTTTTGTTTTGTGTTTGGAAGGGGTAGAGGATGTTGGTAGGGATGGAAAGATGGGGAAGGGGAGTAAATGAATAAGTGAAGTTGGAGGAAAATAAACTTTGAATTAATGTTGATATTGCCAGTAAAGTTAATATTTTCTTAGGAGAGAACAAGGCATCTTTGCTTTTAGAAAAATAGCAGTTGCTGAGGATTTCATACTATTTTCAAATTAAATGCTTGTTTCTTTTTTAAAAAATTAATTTATTGGTACATTTTAGGTGTACAATATAATGACATTCATCATTGGAAATTTGCACCTTTACATAGTCTCTCTTGGTTCTTATTTTTCACCCTTGCCCAGCCCTCCCTTCAACCCCTCCATTCCTCCCTGTTTACAAAGTCTTTGGTGCCATTTTTGCTCATATTAATCCCATTCCCTTCTTTCCTTCCCCCTACCCCTCCCAGTTCCCTTCCCCTTCGCACCTTTTCTTCCTGTTTCCATCATCGATCATACCTTTTAGTCCTTATTACACTTTCAAATGCTTGCTTCTTAATGGGCTGTTGTAATATGCTCTGATTTTTCTCCATGCATGTGACATGTATCTGTATTTGATGGGTGAGACTCTAGTTTGCCAATTTATATTCTAAAAGCAAATAATCTACAGTTTGCTAAGGTGTCGATCAAGACTCAGAGCAGGGTTACTTGTATGTATGTTTTTGGGATATGAAACCAAAGTTAGACATTTATTGTCATAATGAACTATTTCATTGATTTGCATAATGTTGGTAGTCATAAATAGGAGCAGTATGCACATTACTGTAAAACCTGAGAAATGGCATTTTATGACTGTCGGATCTAGGCCTTGAAATCTAAGAAGCTTATAGTTCTTTTCCTTCTCTTCTAATAAAGGTATTTTATAAGAAGGAAGTAGGAGCTGGGACAGCAATAAAAGAGACTCCGGAGATTGAACGAGTGAAGAAAAATCAGCAAAATATTAGTTCAGTAAGTTCTCCATAGCATTAATTAGCCTTTCCCTAAGCAAACAGAAACTCAGGAAATGTTCTTAGCTCTTTGCTCAGCAGGCTACTTTTTCTTTTATTCTTCAATTTACTGAAATATGATTTCATCAAATATCAAAGGTCTAACTTTCAGAATGGAAACTATAGCCTTGTTCCTCACGAACCTGAAGCAGCATTTCATTTTGATATATCAGAGTATAGAAGATGTAGGTCATCCGAATGAAATCTAGGGTTACATTTCATCTTTTTGAACACAATTTCAACTGTATTAAGTTTTGCAGAAAAAGGATACCTTTAGTGCCTCTCCACAGCTTGGAGAAAACTTTACCCTGGCAGAATGATTAAATCCCCCAGGACATTTATTTGGTGGCTTAAAGGAAAGTTATAGATTTAAAAAATATATAGTACCAATTCATTTTTACCCTATGTCAGTTACATTTCTGAGCTTCCTTTTACAAATATTTCTGCTTATGTTTCTGGTTTTCATCGTTTTTTGTCTACTTCTCTCACTAATAAAAAAAACCACATGCTTTTACTAGAAATTATAAAATAACTTACCCTCCAGTTACTTTTGAACTGAGGGAAGTGTAGGAGAGGGAGTTAATGTTATAAGTAAAAATTCCTTTGGTTCAAGGCTTGACACTGTTACCTTTACCAATAGCTGTTCTTACATGTGTATTTAGAATCGTTTCTTGTTGAGGAAATTAAAATGATTCTTTCCTTAAACCCTCTTTCCTGACTTACCGCGTCACCGTCACCTTGGAGACAGTACTTTCTAGAACTTTGCTTTAGGCGATGCTAGTAGAACTGCCTAGGTGCCACTCCTCTGAGGGTAACCCTGACCCTTAAGTCGCATCTTGGGAGAAAGAGTGCGTGCCTGCATTTATGGCGAGTGTAGGTGGGGCAAGGTGATGCTATAGTAAAACACTTTAAAGTGAAACTGTAAGAATTCTGTTTCCTTCACTTCCAAGTGATAATGTCTGAAATGTACCTGTCAGCGTTCTCAGATATAAATGTTCTGCAGTGTGGAGTCCTAGAGCCTACAGTCAAATGACTGGGCCATCTTGATTGGTTTAGGGTCCTATTGAAAATGAAAATATCCATCTTTAATGGTGCTGAGCTTCCCACCGGAGGAGAATCACACAAAGCAGCACAGAATATCATTGCTTCTCCCAGCATCCCACAGCCTCTTCTAGCAAACAGTAAATGCATGGTTCTGTATCTCTGAGGTTGGGCCATAAAGGCCTGTTTAGTATTCAAATGGAAAGTTGCCCTTTTGAAGATTAGGCAGATCTGTCAAACCAAGAAGTGATTCCCTAACGTTTAAACATCTCGACATTTTCCACATCTGAGAACTAGCCTTTTTGCTATTAGCTCTCTCTGCTAAGAACTGATTTGGAGTTTTATTTAGAAGTGCCCTGTCTCCGTTTCAGTTTAACTATTTTGGATGTGGACTAGTACAGTACTAGCAGTGTTACTTGTATTAAACCCTCAGATCCTGAGGCGTAGTTGATATCTGAGATGTTGAGGCTCTGGGACTTTATGACAATCAGTGTAGATGTCAGCTTTACTCATTTTAAACATTTTCCAATGATTTCTAAAACACATTTTATGGAGGTTTAAGTCTTTGCTAAATTTCAGCAAGTCTAGTATGCGTCCTTTTCTTCTCCAAGCCCCGGTCTTCTGTGAGTTTTAGATGTGTGAACAAACACCCTGAAGTGGTGACCTCGTTAATCATGTGGAAAGGGCAGACAGCTGCATCTTGTCTCGTCCTGTGTGTCAGCGTGTACTGGCGTCACCAGCGGTCTGGTTGATGTTCCTCTAAACAGATTGGAAGGGAGATTGGGATGAAGTGGTTGCCAGGCCCCAGCAGGGCTCTACATAGCAGGGCTGAGGGGTAGAAGACATTCCTGACTCTCTGGCAGGGCTTTTCCTGGGGGGTCAGGATATGCTGGACTGCTTTCAGTACCTTTCCCCCAACTCCATTTTTCTCTTCTTTATTTGTGCTCACTCCATTGTCTCCCCTTACTATAGATTATTTGTATGCTCTTGGATAAACACCATTCCCAAGATTCTATGGGCTGCTTCAGTTTGACTTTTGCCTTATACTCATGGTAAATCATAATTAACGTATTAATAGAAAATGCTTTTCAGATAGGAAAGAAGCCATCACTTTATTTAAGATAATTTCCAAGGTTTCTGGTGCATTTGCTTAATGATAAAATTTATGTTCATAATAAGCAGCATTTGCTTATTTTAATTAAAGAACTCTTCTAGTTATGGATAGGTGAATAGATATGAATTTATTTGTACTTGAGGATAAAGAAATCCTGAAAGCGTCAGATAAAATAAAAAAATTGTGTTCCCACTGAAGGAAAAGCAATGTTAACATTTAAAAATTTTCATTACACAATAGTTACTAATAAAGAAATTCTTAACTACTTTAAAGATGTGGGTAGACTACAGTCAACATTTTATTTTTATAAATTATTCAAGTGAAATACAAAGAAGAGATTAAACATGCAACAGCCATTTCTAATCCTTCAGAGCTAATGAGAATTAAAGAAAACCTGAGGAATGTGAGTAATGTGGTCATTTTTCCTTGAGTATTTCTTCTATTTTATTGAATACCAGTATGTAAAGAGGACATGACACCTGCCCAGGTAAAATCCCATGACAATGAAGACCCCTGCAAGGCTTGTCCTTAACAGTGGAGCGGGCACTTGCTGTTGACTGTCTAGTCTATTCTTGTTCTTGGAAGAATTAAGAAATGTAGGGCTCAGGCCTGTGAGTGTTCTCAAGGCCTTGAGGAGAAACAGACATGGAATGCATAACAGTTAAGCATTGTTTAAGCGCCACCATGATAGTCAGCATTACCGGGTACTTACTGTGCTTTTTGAATACAGTACTTTTTAAAGTGCTTTTCAAGTGTTGTACTTGGTTACACACACTTTTTTAGTCACGAGTAATAGTCCCTGTTGCAAAGTGGTTTAAAGGCAGAGGATGGCTGTGTTGGGGAAAGAGGAGGAGAAGTGGAGAAGGGGCAGCCCCGGCCGTTAGATCTTGAGGGATTCATAATGGTTTGGGGTGGATTTTGTGGGAAGAACTCTCCTGGCAGAGCAAACTGAGTATGTGCAGGACCCAAGCCTGCTCAGAGGAGAAGACTTATATGAGACAGTGACAAGAGATGACAGTGCATGGAGAGGTGACACAGTTCAGAAAGATGCAGTGCGGAGTCTCTCAGGGTCACCACTGCGACATTCAGAAGATGTGGCCCTGCCAGTGCTCAGCCCCTGACTTAGTGACCATGCTGTTTTAATGTGTGTCTTCTATAAGAAGAGTTACTAGGCTTCAATGAGGGTAGAAATTTACACTCCACTAAAATAACTGTATCTGAAAATAATAGTTTATTTAATGAAAAAGCAGTGCTAAATAACAGCGCGTCTGGTATGGCAAATGGAAATCGGTGTGCCAGTGGCAGAAACTCGGGAAGTTTAGATAACATGGAGTGGTGGAAAGCAGTGTACACCCTCAGCTCTTGGTTGCTTTGGTCTCCAGACCTTACTTCGTAACCACCAACCTCTGGAAACCTTGAGTCCTCATCTATGAACCAGGGGTTAGAGTGTGAAAGAGCCATTTCCTGTAAGCATGTGGGGGTCTGTGAATGCAGGATTGCATGAAGTGAAGATTCTGTCTTTCAAATCGATGGCCCCAGGATTATATCCCCACTGGCTACAAGAGTTTCTCCATGTCAATAATGCCATTCAAGATTTCTCCTCTGAGAACTGGAGAAATCCTTGCATCTTGCTACCAGTAGAGATTAAACTGAAATTTCCCTCACTTTAACTCAGGGAGGCCACCAGTAAATAATACAGTTTGAAGAATAACCATGAAAGGTTAATTTAAACATTTGACAAGGACAGGCTGAGTCATTGGTGTCACCAAGAAGATGAAATCTATTAGCCATCCATTCTCCATTGTTAAATCCTAATGGAGATTCACTGATGAATGCTCTGTGGCCCTGTGACATTTCTTTCCATCTGTTCCCATGAATCGGTACATATTTATTTCCCTTAATCCAACCTGTCCCCCGTCTTGTCCCCCAGCTCCAGTATAAAGAACAAAGCTATAAGGCCACACCGGTAAGCGTGACCCCAGAGATAGAGAGAGTGAGGAGGAACCAGGAGCAGCTCAGTGTGGCAAGTAGTTCGTTTTCTTTGATATTTTATCTGACATTGTGTATTTTTATTTTTTAAAAAATGCTTTATGCTAAGCTTTAAACCCTCCAGACATCTGGATCCTCCTTTACACATTCACTCATTGAAAGGCAAGACCTGTGACTCTCACACCAGCCCAGAAAGTCTGGGACAGTGGTCACTATAATTTAGCAACCAGAAGTTCTCCTGTAAGTACCCAAATGTGTCAGGCATTGTCCAGATCATTGGGACAAAAAGCTGGATAAGATCCATCCTGTCCTCACAAACCTTATGGTTTATTGGCGAACCTCTAAAACTATGTTCAGATAAGGACCTGGAGAGAGAAGTCTCTTACCCATTGAAGCAGAAGAAAATATTGATGGGGAATAGGGCAAGAGAAGCCCGGGCTTGATTGGCATTTGAAGACACAGCATCAGGACTAGGAACCTTGGAAATGAAATGGAAAACGTTAATCATTCAATGATCTGTTGCAGTGCTGGTTAATAGTTATGTGCAGCTCTGTCAGGGGCTGGGCCCTGCGTTCATGTTTTATGTGAATCCAGAAGTTCAGCTCTATTCCTCTCTCATGGGTAAATGTGGGAAACTGAGTCAGAGCACATGCCAGGGATCCACAGCTGGTAAGGGGCGCCCTGTGATTTGAACCCAGGCCTCCTGGAATCCTGAAATTTTTTCATGCTGCTCCCAGATAGTTATTTTTCTCATTTTGTGACCCTTTTATGGAGCTTGAAAAAAATGACCCTTTTCTTCCAAAGCAGATAATTTTGAAAGACTTTAAAATTTAAGAGCAAATTCCTCCAGGTAGAGGAGAAAATCAAGCCCCACATTGTTTATCCCTCCTCTATTCCTGGAAGGTGGAAGCTCCAGGGTCAGAGGGGAGTAAAAGACCCTCCCAGGCTGCCATGTGGATTTCATTTTAGTTTTATCATCATGAATTTGTTCTGCTGTTTATTTTCAGCATACTCCCTTGGATTTCTGTTGTTGTTATTTATGTAATTTGCAATTAGTTTGAACATTGAACAACATAGTGTTTACCGAAGACTCTTTTTAAACAGCACAACCAAGAGCATTTGTTAAATCAGAATAATCAAAATCTAGGTGTCCATACCAATAGGAAGATTAATGTAGAGCTATTGTGATAAAATGTGTGCAAAAATATGGGGTGAACTCTGAGACTCACCCTTTGTGGTATTCTTTACACAGAGTCTGTTCTGCTATCTATTAAAATTCTTTTTATTCTCCATAGGTCAAATACAAAGAAGAGATTAAACAGGCAACTCCCATTTCTGATCCACCAGAGCTGAAGAGAGTGAAAGAAAACCAGAAGAATATCAGCAATGTGTGATCATCTTAGTAACTTTTTCCGATGATAGCAAATGTAGAGTCAATATGTAGAAGCAGGGTTGTTGTACAATATTGTCCCAAGTTTGAGTCCATATTTCTGACCTCACTTGACTAACAATGGATTTGGAAGGTTCTGGGGTCTTGGGTGTTTCTGAGTCCCCAGCACCACACCATGGGGATTGTGTTCCCTCCAGGTTGTTGTGTGTCTTCCTCATCTTGTCTTCATGCTGGTAACTGCTTGGTACCCCAGTGGGAAGCTTCTGGGATGGTGGCCTTACAACCACGCTTTCCTGCTCCCCGTTCCAGAGTAGGAAAGCTCCTGTGTTCTTGTTCTCCAGTCTCTCCCAGCCCCACCTGCCAACCTCAGGGATTATTACTGTATTTCTGGGCAGTGTTGGGGAGAACCGCTAAGTATATGTGGTTGAACACCTCGTGTGAAACAGGGCCAATTTAGGGATACGGCAAGAGGTTGTCAGTTTCTCCTATGACACTGACTCGTGGCCTGCTCTAATTCCCTTTTGTTTATGTAATCCATGCATGCAGCTCTCTGAGACTTCTTTTTGGAAGTCATGAACATGCAGGTTGGGTTCTTTGGAAGAGGAAATTTGGGAATGTATTACTTTCAAAGAAATCTCTTATTATTCAAACCCTTCAAGTCATTTGACCAGTTTATGAACAACTATATTTTGGAGGAGTAGATGTTCATCTTTCCCCAGTGGATCTAAAGTCATGCTCAGGATGACTGTTACTCTCAGAAACGAACATGCTCATTGAAAGGAGTACACCCTTATATGTGAGAGCATCCCCAGAGATTCTGACAAAGATGCTGTTCTAGGATGCAGTGAAGTAGATGCTTTAAGATGCAAGCGCTTTAAATATGATCAGACCTCCAAGAATATCCTCTTTTTGAAATAGTTTCCCTTCCTTGTCTCTTTAAGAATAAATACTGTGCTTGCTTTGGCACCACATATACTAAAAATAAATACCATGAGACTCTTGTTTAGTTGAACTGATTCATAGTTCTCTACCTTTTGTTTTCTGAAATGATAGGTTTATTACAAAGATCAGCTGGGAAGAGCTACAGCTTTGAGTATAACTCCCGAAATGGAAAGAGTGAAGAAGAATCAAGAAAATATTAGCTCGGCAAGTGGTTTTACTTATTTTAGACAATCACAAAGGATGTGGCCTTTATAATTTACCTACAGTCCCTTTTCTTCTTTGTGAGAATGAACTTGTGGTATTTCCAATTAAGTACATGTGTTGTTTCAGATGACTTCCAAAAGCCACCACTGTATAAATTTATGTTATTCTGCAACCCTTCAGAAGTATTTCCAGATGTGACTGGCAAATTTAAAGTTTATTTAAATAATGATTTGTGTTGCTTTAGCCAGTATCTTTGAAAATGATAAAGTCTTTTTGGTATGTAAGTTAAATAATTGTCATTTTACTCATGTGTTTCATTGAACATGGCTTGTGAAAGACTCCTTGCAAAAGAAAGTAGGAAACGAGTCATTTCTCCAAAGTAAGGAGTTAGAGGGGTAAAAATAGGTAATATAGCTTTGAGTTCCTCATGAAAGTTATTCGTGGTGCACATCTTCTTTAGATAATATGCTTTTTCTCAGTGAATATTCAGTTTTCTGATGATGTTCTGATCTTACACATAATTAGCTGCCTGAGAGGCAGTGTCTTAATGATCAGTGTCAAGAACATAGGCTCTGTTTCTGGCACTCCTGGGATCGGTGTTTCAGGTGCATAGTTTTCAGCTCTCTCATGGCATTTCTGTCTGGAGATACCGGGTGTATTCAGCATAAAGTACCTCTAAGCTTTGGTTGCTTAGAAGGAAAATTGGATTTATTCCTCATTGTTTCTCATTCTCTAAGGAGGGAAAAATAAAGAAAGAAGGTGGTATGCACCTTTCAACATTGTTGAAGAAGAAAATGGGGAAATTTAGAAATAGAAAATAAACTCAGATTCTATTTAATTCTGGACACTCCCTCTTTAAATATGAGAACCAGTTTTACTGACGGCGCTGCTAGTGACTGTCAGTTGCACACATTTCTTTTCAGTTGCTAAAGAAGTTTAAGACATGTCCACAATAAACTTTAAGGGAGATGTACAATTGTAGGTTGGTGTTCTAGAACAAAATGTAATTCACTGAAAAGTTACCTGGAAAATGACTGGAAAAACTTACCTGGAAAATATTGTATAAGTTTCACTCATTTGGAAAACTTTTAAGTCATATAATTTTTATTATACTTATCCTATTACAATTGTGTCTACTTTTTATTTTGCAGGTAAAATATACCCAGGACCATAAACAGATGAAAGGTAGACCAAATCTGATTTTAGATACACCTAGTCTGAGACATGTTAAAGAAGCACAAAATCATATTTCAATGGTAGGGTACAACCACATCTTTCTTTTCATGACTTAAACATACTAAGGAATGACAAGACCCAGTATATCGACGGCTTTAGTTCACTATTAACCTGGACAACTAACAAAGCACGGAATCTTGAATGAGCCTTTTGTTTTGTTTTGTTTTGTTTTGTTTTGTTTGGGGAGGGTACTTTCTAATCACATTGAAATGTAATGAAGCTGTTAACACTAATAAAATAATTTTTCTCTGTGACTTTTTTGGTGTGTTTTTATTTCTAATGTGGTTACTATAAATGCATTTTGTGAAGACATTTGAGTAGACCTTTTTCCAATTAATTTTAAGACAGAGTTTGGTGTATTTGCATGTTTTAAAAATATGAAAAATACATTTAAAAATTTTAAAACTACTTTCACGAGATCTAATTTACCTATCATAAATCTAACCATTTAAAGTATTTAGTTCAATGTAAAGGAATAATATAATTTACAAAATGCTACAACTATTGCTCTGATCCAGTTTTAAGCCATGAGAAAATGTGTGTTTCACAATATCTATAGATGTTTTGTAGTTGTATACTAAACCTGTAATATCATTACCTATACCTCCCAGTCTAATTTTAAGTAAGTTGCCTTGAATAATTGTGGATAAATGCTTATTATATTATTTCATATTAAAGATTAACAAGAAGTTAATTTGTAGTTGAATTAGCATATTCTAGGAATGAAGATTTTAAGCTATTTATCTTTTACAGCTTCTCACTGATACACAAGTTTATATATAATTTAAAAGAAATACCAGAATGATTACAAGCATGGTGAAACTGTCAGCACTTGATCTAACGTTCTTTTGGGATAACTGGAAAAGATACATATATGCAGAAAGTAATCTAGATGCACCTGTCATTTTATCCAAATTGTGTGAGACAAGTAAAAACCGGGAAATTTCAGTTTGAATTGATATTGTTTTTTTCTTCTCCAGGTAAAATATCATGAGGATTTTGAGAAGACGAAGGGGAGAGGGTTTACTCCTGTTGTGGACGACCCTGTGACAGAGCGCGTGAGGAGGAATACCCAGGTTGTCAGTGATGCTGCCTACAAAGGGGTCCAGCCTCACGTGGTGGAGATGGACAGGAGACCTGGGATCATTGTTGGTAAGCAGGGGTCCTCCTCGGCAGGCAGATGTGGCCAGCAGGATGTGCTTGCTCTTACACTAGGTCATCTGAGTCCTCATCTGATGTTTGGTGTGTGCTTAGTTCCAAATGGATGGCAGGTAAGTGTTATTTTGGTACCATGTTGGTGACATTCATGGCATTCACCAGTTGTCATCAAAGCTTTCTATTCTTGGAAGTTCTCTGTGCTTAACAGCTTTCAAGTCTTAAGAATTTATCTACTTGTTAAAGAAGCAGTGCAGAGCTGGGTGATCACAGCAGTGGAACAATTATTTTGTTTTTCTTTAGGTTGTTTTCTTAGTTAAGATGTTATACCATAGACATCATTGCATGGGTGACAGAAATAATCATGGCACATTTAGGTCCTTTTACCATGAGCAGTCATGCCAGAGAGATTCTGATGGCATACCAGAAAATGAACCACTTAGGTGTTTTAAATATTATTTCTGAGCTGGAAAATTGAGAGGCATCTGAAAGTCTCATAATTTAGATAGCAGCCTTCCCTTCCTGCTGCTCTCTGTTCCTTATAATCTATCAGGGAAAACCTAGGAGGATGCTGTTGACTGTGACCGAGAGATTTGCAAAGATCAGACTCAAGTATACAGTAGGGGAAGGAAGGAAAAATACTGATTTCTCAGTAACATCAGCAACGCTTGACTATTGCCTCTTTTAGAGCAGTTAGTCCTAGAATGTTTATAGCCACTCCAACTGTGTAGCTCAAAGAATATTTGCAATAACCCTGGTATACAGCTCTCATTAAACTCAGGGTTAGATTTTCTTCATCTTCAAGAGATGCATTGGGTGGGGAGGAAGGCATATATTTGACAGGGTCATATCTTAGTGCAAAACAAGAATACTAATGTCAGAGCACTAAGTGACTTCAATGATTGCCAGAGTGACTCTGAAAGTATTTTACAAGGAAAGAATCCAAATATACTTGTAGGCAATTGATGGCTTTGCTCATCTCCCCAAATTGATTACTTAAAAGGATCACATTCTATTGGATGTGTGAATTGTCCCATTTTCATTCAAAGCCACAAAGAAGTGGAGAGCTTCATTGCTGGGAGCTAAGGTGTCAGTGGGAAGAGTACAAAGGTCTAATTCATCTCACCAGGGTGAGAGTTTACCCAGGAACAAGGGTCAGGGACCAGCCCTGATGGTGAGACCATTGCTGAAGACCACGGAACTCTCTAGATTCAGTACCTATCACCTTTGAGATTACTGTTTTTCAAAGTATAACCAGCTTTCTTTGGAGACTTAAGGTACAGAATGAAACACATTCAACAAACATTAAACTCTCCAACTAACCAGCTTTGGTACCAGGTATGGAAATGTAAACTTAGAGATTTTCTAAGCAATGTAGGCTAAGACAAATTGTTCTGCTTTGTTTTCATTGGAGGTGCTGCTACTTACAAGTCAGGTAACCTTGGGTAACTTTGGCCAAACTATTGAATCTCATTGTGTCCCACTTTCCTTATCCATAAAATAGGGATAATAATAGTACCTACTTTAATATGTATGAAGCTTAAATGAATTAGATTGCAACTGGCATATAATAAACGCTGAATATTAATTAAAAACTGACAAGCAAATCTCCAGTTTCAGTTTACTAATGAATTATTTTCCCTCTCACCTCATTTCTGCCATTTGTCCTTAACTAGGTTCGTATTTTCCAGTTGTACAGCACTGTGTCACTCATTGTAGATCCTGATACCCATTAGTTGTGGTTACTGATAAATTCAGAAATTATCAAATCAGTCTATGTTGTCAGCTTTCTGTTGCTGTGACAAACTATCTCAAAAAATCACTTAAAAGGAGAAATGGATTATTTTGGCTCAAGGTTTCCGAGGTTTCAGTCCATGGTTAATTGACCCGGTTGCTTTGGGCCTGTGGCAGCATAAGACATCATGTGATAGAGGAAGACTGTTGGCTGCATGGCAGTTTGGAAGCAAAAACAGAAAGCAAGGAAAGGTCTGGGGCCCCAAAACCACTTCAAAGGCACATCCCCAGTGATCTAACTTCCTTCCACTAGGCTGCACTTCCTAAAGACTGCACTACCTCACAGTAGCTCCACAGGCTGGCCACCAAGCCTCTAGCCATGAGCCTTCAGGGGACATTTTGGGTCCAGATACCAGTAGCAATCTGATCACGGGCTGCAGCAGTGACCTAATCAGTAGCCCATTAAGAGCAGGAAGTTGCTCCTATTCTTCATTCCATCTCTCATCATTCCTTGCTGGATGCCTCACTATCAGCACTGTTTTGACAAGTGGGTCTTCTGTGGCTTCACTTGCTCACACACTCAGAATGAAACCTGGGTTTGCCATGTGCCAACATTTCCAATCTTTGTTCCTGATGTAGGTAGAGAAGTTGTTTTATTTGTTTTGTTTTAAACAACCATGTCTTGATCATTTTCTGTGAGTAACTCACATGGCTTTAGTCAGCAGCTTTTATCAGACTCTGCCTGCTTCAGTGGGTGGGGATCGAGAGTGAGTGTCAAAAGGGTGTCACAGGGTTGGGCATGTGGCACGCGTGATGAGTCGGGGGCCCCAGCAGAGCTTGGGATGGCAGCTCAAGGAACCCAGCAACTCAAATCTGATTCCCAAGTGTTCTTAGCAGGTGCACATGACAGCGAATATCCTTTTGTTCTCTTCTGAATTTCTCAGCATGGTGGATTTGCTTTTTGCATTTTTGCCTTTTGCTTGACTCTCTTTGGTACTGTTTTTTTAAAGCTCCGTCTTACTTGTTGATTTCTTCCTTTTGGTGAAAGACCTGAAAGTTTGGCGCACGGATCCTGGCTCCATCTTTGACATTGATCCCCTGGAAGACAATATTCAGTCTAGGAGTCTGCACATGCTCTCGGGTATCGCTTACATTTGGGTTCCCCTCCTCTGGTCCTAAAAGTGGAGCTACAGTGGAATACTGAAATGCATTGGGGCAATCATGTAATGTAAATTTTAAGATTGAGAATTAGGAAAACCAGAAAAGTACTCTGCCACTTTAAAATACTTTTTATTATTTATGAAAGCAAAAACTTACAAAAGAGTTCTATAATAAATCCTAGATTAGTTTGTCCCAGATTCTTTTAAAAAGATGTGTTGAGCTTGCTTCCATTTGCTTTCTATTAGTGAATATGATTTTATAGGCTTTCTGGGGTTACAAATGCATTTATTTGGATTGCACAAAGGTTCTGGGACATAAAGGAGAGTTGTTTCATGAAACAGAATGTAACAATATTAGACTTAAAGAATGACATAGCAGTAGAAATGTTTTTTATACAGCATCATAAATGTCTTAAAATGAAATAAACTTAAGTATTCAAAATTATTTTGGAGTTTTTATTTAATGTAAAATGAACACTTTCTATAGGAAGCACATAGGACTTTTAACTGAACATGTATGTAAAGGCAAAAAATGAATCGTTTGGGTAAAGTGATAACGTGATTCACCATTTTGGGCGTTGAGACTATCTTTAGAAAATAAAGTCTGAAAAAGTATTGATAGTTATGTAGATCTTTTAAATGATATAAATACTCTATATAATATCACTAAATTCTTGTTATACCCTCTGATTTTACTCTGTATTTACTTGTTAATAAAACTGAATGCCCAAAGCAATGATTCTAATACTTTAGTTAATTTGATCCACATAGCCAAATTATATCATTTTCTAAAACTAAGAAAAGGCAACAAATACTGTGCACTTGACATTTGAAAGCAACTTTTAAATAGCCAGATGCTCTGTTTGTTAGAAATATATGAGTTTGCCAGTGTTTCCATGTGTTTTGCCAATTTCCTATCCCCTAAGCTCTCCTTTAAAATCTAGATTTGGAACAAGGTAACCTTTCAGTCACTCCCAAAAGCATGCTGAAGTTTGAGAGTAGGTGGCTAGAGCTCTATGATAGATTTGGAGATATTATTTAAGAAGGGAATGCTTTTCTTTCCTGATAAGCTCTTAAGTAATCCTGTTACTCTTCAAGTCACTTAGTCACCTGTCTGAATATCTTCCCTCCCATGTAGAAAAGGCGAGTCTCTATAGGAGACACGGGTCTCGATCTCACTCCAGCAGTACCTTTGGTACGGGTCTGGGAGACGACAAGTCAGAAATCTCCGAGCTTTACCGTAGCATTTCATGCTGCAGTGAGGTAACAAGACCGTCCGATGAAGAAGGTATCGAACTGTAGCCACTTACAACGGACATGAATTCACTTCTAAATGTGCCTGCCACGGGACTGTCTTTAACACATTTTTCACCTTTGCACCAACATTCACCCTGGATGTGTTTGAAAATTTAATGCTCAGTTTAAAATATGAAGAACTTCTTAAGCTACTAATGTGCATTTTTGCATGTTATTTTTTCCTGCAAGTGGATCTTTAATAATAAAAGTGAACTTGCTATGGGAACTGTTTTACAGTTGCATGAGATAGATCCACACAGTCACATGGAAACTTGAGTTCTGTGTAGTTTGTATCTGATTTCCATTAAGGGAAAATATCAATCTTATGGTAATATCTGAGTGGCTAAGAGGTTGTTATGACTTGGTGAGTGTTTAGACATTGATATAAATTGCAGTCAGACTTAGATCTTGCCACAAAGAAACTGAGTGTGATACTTGTGATGTGAGATTTTTTTTAAAAATGGGAAATACTTATCATGGGTAATATTCTTCTTTCTGTTGTTTACCCACCCTTTTCTGCACCTTCACCTCTTTTCTGCACCCAAGCTTATGGATTAGTTCTAGAACTTTCAGTGAATTTCTGCAGGATGTTAAACTGAGCTGGTATTACGGTTGTAAGTCCACTGTGTGCACTGAGGGAGAGCAGCAGGACTGAAGGGCATAAGAACAGCAGGAATATGAATTTCCTTGTCAACCACAAAGGCCAGATTGCTGAAATTCCTAACGCTGGACACCTCAAGGTTGAGAAACTTAACAGTTGGGGACAAAAAGTAATGTTCCTTGAAGACTTGAGGAAACTATGGAAACTTGTAGTTATGTAACCATTTTCTGCATTCTTTGCAATGGCTTGCTAATAAGCGTAAAATCAGTTATCATCTGTGCAGTTTGAACTATGTGAATTTCTGCATGTTTTGAATTTGGACTGGCCTTGGTGTGTTAGAAGGTTTTTTTCTCTAATTCTAAAGAAATGGTTATAAACTAGTTTAACGTTAATGTAGATGAAACACACACAAGGAGACCTTCCCTTTCTGTGTCTGGTTATCTAATGAAGGGTTCAGTTAACTTCCTGATTTTTTTAAACTTGGGATTACTACTGATCTTTTTCTTTACAGTCCTTCCTGGTTCTGGAAGTGCAGAATAATCTTGTTGCTTGGTGAGACAAATAAACCCAAAGCACTCATTTTGGTTAACCTTATTTAATATTACACAGTTGAGTCTGCCGCAGTAGATGTTTCTCCCACATGCTGAATGCCATAGAGTGGGGGTGGTGAACCTATGGCACGCATGCCACAGCGGGGATGCAGAGCCCTCTCTGTCGGCACAAACCAAGTCTCCCCAGCGTTGGCCCAGCAGCTGAGCATTGGATCAGTGCCTACAGGGGCAGCATTGGCACTTCGCCATAAATAAGTGGGTTTTGGGTTGCAGTTCGGGCACTTGGTCTCTAAAAGGTTCTCCATCGCCGCTGTGGAGTCTGCTCAGCCTTTTCCTTCACATCTGTACACAGCAGCACAGTGTTCGTTCATCCATTTACCAGACGTTTGTTGAGTGCTCTTTGTACACTGGCCAAGAGCTTGGATCTGCAATGCATATGGCAGCGAGCAAAGGAGAAATGCAGCTGCTGTGAGGGGCTCAGCATCTGGCGGGGTCTCTGACACTAAGCAGATGTTTACACAAGTACTATCCATTATGAGCAGCGTCAAATGATGGGAAAGGGGCTACAAGATGTGTAAAAGAGCAATTCTGTCTGGCTTTGATGTCAGGGAAGCCTTGTTTGGGGGGGCAATGTTTGAGCTAGGAGATTTAATGCTCCCAGGGGCTCAGGAGGAAGATGTTGCTGATAGAACAGGGCGTGGCAATGATGTGTCAGTAGGGCATTCGGATGGAGGTGGTAGGTAGGCAATCCTAGTGCTGAGGAGAGGCTGCGCTGCAGGTAGATTGGAAGTCACCTTCCAAGCATATGACCTTGGGAGAAGAATCCGGTGCCATCTCCTACAGATACCTTGCCTGCAACCCAGCCATGAAACCAGGTACCCTGTCTCACTGCCTGCTCTTCTCCAAGACTGTAAAACGCACTGCTGATTTTTTTTTTTTTTGAGACAGAGTCTTGCTATGTAGTTCAGGCTGCCTTTGAACTCACTGTGTAGCCCAGGCTGGCCTCCAACTCAGAGTGGTCCTCCTGCCTCAGCCTTCCAAGAGCTGGGATTACAGGTGTGTGCCACCACACCCAGCAGTTTTTATATCTTCTTCCTATTCTCTGACCACCATTCTTTTTTTAAAAAAAATTAAGTTCTATTTTTAGCAAGAGAACCCTATACTAAAGTGAATCTAATGAGAAAATGTCTCTATTAAAATATAAATAAAGGGCCAGGTATTTAGCTCAGTGGTTCTGCTGCCTGCCTTGCAAGCGCAAGGTTCTGAGTTCGATCCTCAGTATAAAAAAATTATATATATATATAAAATATTCTTGCATGTGTGTTAGAAATTGAGTAGCATAAGTAAGAGGAACATTTTTAAAAATAGAAGAACTTCAGACTTCATGGAAGGTGGCGGGGGGCAGATTTTCAGCAGGCAGAGATGGCTCATGACTCAAAGAATGCTTTGCACAGCAAAGTTGACTTTTGGGAGGCATTTATAAGTTTCTATCACTCGCAGTCCCTTGTTACAAGGCCAAGACGCTCTGTCTTTAGTGACATTTCCTGGTTTTGAAAGTAGATACTGAAGTATGAAGTTAAGATGTGCCTGGAGCTCTTCTAACCTAAAAACAAACAGTGTCATCCTGGCAAGGTATCTGTGCTCCCTTGAGGAGACTTTAAGGTGCATGAAAATGTCCCCCTGATTTCATTCATTTTAAGTGCAGGAAGGTGTCCTCCAGTGACACCTTACGTCTGTATTCCGATGACTGGTGACATAACAAGCTCGATGCATTCATCTCCAGCTTCCTTGCCTAAATCTGGTGCTTCCCTGGGCTTCCCAGTTTATAAGTAGCACCTGCAGCCTCTAGGCACTGAAGCCAACCCCCTTAGAGCCGTGCTCAACGCTGGTCCTTTACTTATGCTGCACCTCCAATCTGTTCACAGACCTCTACCATGACAAAGATATCTAGAATCGGTTTCCTTGTGCCCATCTCTGCAGTCGCTCCCCGTGTATCAGCTTCTGCCATCTCACCTTGGCACCTCTCAGTCAGCTCCTAACTGGGCTCCTTTCTGCCCTGGCCACTCTGTGCCCAGACCCCTGGGCGATCTGTTGGCAGAATGATCCTTGGGGAGCTGTGGGGAGACTGAGGTCTCCCGCACCCCCTCTTAGTTCTAAGTGGGCAAATTGCCTCCAGCTGAGAACTCAACTAGTACAAGAGCTGATCAACAAGAGGAACACATAAAAGTTGTATTAATTTTACACATTCATGGAGATCTTTATAGGAGAAGAAAGTCTGAAGAAATGACCAAACATGATGCTTTTATCCCTTTTAGACAGAACAATACATTTGTAAATCGCTGATAGGACAAATGAAGATTTAGACTAAGGTAGTAAGGTCCAGGGTTGCTGCTGGGAGATGGAGATGGGGATGTGGAAACTAGTGGGGGGCCCCTTCGGACTTCGCCTATTCAGGCTCAGCCCCATCTGCAAGTCTCTGGTGATCAAGGCTATTTTCCAGCCTTGGAGTAGGAAGGACATTGCTCCCCAAAGCATCTTTAAAGGTTATGCAGGTAGGGAAGGTCAGGCCATGTGGGCCTTTCTAAAGTTACAGTGTCTCAGGTGACTTCAGGTGAAATAATCAGCAGACCAATTTGGCATATGTTGCCTTGAACGCCTTCACAACCCAAGTCAGATCACCTCACTCCTCTGCTGCCCTTTCCTTCTGAATATAACCCAAATCTCGCCACAGCCTGCACGGCCTTCATCTGGTCTTGGGCCCTGACTGCTGCTCAGCTCATTTCCCGGCATTCTCTGTGGCTCGCCCACTCCATCCAGTCTCCTCCCTTCATTCCCCCTTTCCAAGATGGCTCCTGCCCCTGTGGCCCTGGCTGTGGTACTCCTCTTCACCCTAAGTGTTTGTCTGCCCTGCGCCATCTTCTTCCTGTAGGAAGGAGGCTCTCTAACTAGCAGAGAGAAAATTGCACCCTCCTGCTACAGTCTGTCGCTCCCCAGAACCCAGTGCCACCTGAGATACTGTGTATGCATTTATCTGTGTGACCAGCTCTGCCCAATTAGGCCAGACCTTCAGCCTTGTCAGGTCATGGACTTTGGTACCTTTGTTTTCTGTTGTGTCTCTAGCTCTTGGAAAAAAGCATGCAGCAAGTATTTGGTGATGGACCAAAACAGCCCAATTAATATTTTCAAAACAAGAGCCACTCATATGAATATATATAAAATTATATATATGAAATTATATATATAATTATATATAATATTATTTTTGTGGGATAATATTCTTTTGTAGAAGCCCTCAAAAGTATTTCTTATACTTTTGTTTTGATATGTTTTGATAACATTAAAATAAAGCCGAAAGACCAACCTAAAATAGAAACATTCCCAGTGCCCCCCCAGCCTCTGGTGGGGAAGGGGAGCAGTGATATTGGTGACTTCCAGGAGTCTTTGAAATGTAGGGTCCCCTTTGAAATGCCTGCTCCTCAAGGCTCTGGTAAAGAGGTGCTGATTGACTGGGTAGAAAGAGACTGACGTGCTGACAGCTGTTTGATGGAAATCTCTGGTGTCTTTAGCAGTAACAGATAATCATAAGCATTTGTTTGAACTCTGCAAAATTGAAAAATATTTGCTAGCACCACTTGTTAGAAGTGCAATGAAGAAAAAAGAAAATGTTCCTGAGCATTTAGAAAGACTACGTTTTCTTCCAGATTTTGTCATTTCCTTTAAATTTAGGCAGGGATCTTGCAGGATAAAATGTGTTACGTTTGGTTGTCTCCGTGCCGTGGGGGCGACATGGGTGGCAGTGTCGTACTGTGATGGTCAGGACACTGACTGAGGGCACGCTAGTCTTGATTGAAAACTTTCACTCCTCAAGCTGCACATTTCATAGGATTTGCTCCAATTTTACGTCTGTGACAAGGAGGGTGTAGAACAAGAAGCTTTCTAAGATATTTTGTTCTTCTTATGCTAAGTGCCTTGAATTTAAATCAACTCCTGTCCTTTCTCTTCTGTGTGTGGGGATGTGTTTATGACAGTGACATGATTGTTTGGCTTTATTAATGAAGTGGTTGGGTAGCTATGAAAGACACAATTTGGGGCCCTTTGTATGAGTTAGACAAAATTCTTATTGTTAGGACAAAAAAATTAAACAGCTGGCTCACTTTTTTGAGGCAAAAGTACAATGATTTTATCATTCACATTTGGTTTTCATGACCGTTAATGTATAAGCCTTCTCTTTGTGTTATTATCATAGTTTTAGTCATTTGTTTTTCCTCATATTTGCTAATCTTGCTTTGATGGCTGAATGTTTTCCTTCTCTTATGTGATTATTTTGGTCTTTCTGTACTTCCCTGTCAATTCTCCAATGTATTAAGGACCAAAGGATTTTCATTTTACATCTTTACTGTGTTGTGTTGATTCAGTACAGACTGTTATTTAAACTTAGCCTTTGACTTTTGAATGGTTTTATTTGAAATTATCTCTATTGCCTTTTGGTCTTAGTTTGGCATAACTTCTTTTTCATCTGACACACAGTTCTTCAGGTGGAGATGACCCCGACTGTTTCTGCTTGTTTCGCTGTGAAGCTTTCTCTGATCTTGGTGTTTGTCTTTATTTCACGTGTCTGCGATGTACATCTGCCTCCTGGTACTGCTTTGTATTTCTGTGGTTTCCTTTAACTCGCAGTTTTCTGTTGTTGTAGTTTTACGTGTTTATAATCTCCGCCAGTGTTTATCCTTGTCACTTTGAACTAGTGTTCAGTTTGGCTTCAGGTATTTTACGTGTTTCTCTTCGGCTCTGGAGCATAAAAGGGTGTAGGAGTATGATGGAGAATGAAAAACAGATGCACTTTTCAAAATAGACATTTTCAGTTCTCCAACCTTTTGAACTTTCCCATTTTGCTCTGAAAGCATCATATTGGGGTGACGTAGGCCTGCTTTAACCAACTGAAAGCAAGTCTCTGAATTCTGCGGAGTCATACCACCTAGCCAGGCTTAGAGCACTCTGTTCAATGTGATGTGCATTCACGAGAAACTAGGATGTAAGAGATGTTTCAGGATCTTCTGGAACTCTCAGTGGATCTTTCTTCAGGTAGCAAGAGAGTAGTGTACTGGTTAGGGAGCCAGATAACCTGGAACTGTACTGGTCCCTATAACCCTCTCTGTTCATTCCCCACACATTTATCTAGTCTTTCCCATATGCCTGAAATGCTGGAAACACACACATAAAAGATACAGTTATTGGCTTCAAAGAACTCCTTATATTGTGGTGGGTGAGCCAGGTGTATAAAACATCGTGCTCAGGAAGGTAATACAACGGAGAATTGCCTAGGGTTAGAATTAGCCAGGCAGAGAAAGCGCTGAGTAGTGTTTTAGGCAGAAAAAAATGGCACAGGAGGGAGCAAAGCACATTGGGAATTTGGTTTAATTTGATGTCTCTGTAATTTGATGGCCAGGGCCTTTGTCTAGATGGGCTGAAGAAGAGTCCAGACCCAGAGTGCAGGCAGTGCTGAGCTCAGCCTCCGCTGAGAACAGAGTTTAATTGATTGTAACCCCAGTACATTAACCCACAGGAGATTTACAGGCTACTGAGATGAGAAGCTTCCCAGACTTGCAGGTTGGTTGGGTCTCTTCTTTGGAGGCTTGATTCACTCGGGGAGCTTTGGTAAGAATCTGGTCTGCATCAGATGGTTTAGATCCTGCCAAGAGAACTGACTCTTTGGGAAGAGACCAAGTGGTTTTCCATGTGGTACTCTAGAGGGCACAAGGGTATGGAAATAGCACTGTGGATTTTTATTTCGAGCATCACAGTCTCCTTTATTGTCGACATTTGTCATTTATGTAGAAGAGCAGAAACATCAACACCAGAGCACTGTCCTGCTCTAACAGCTCCCAGGCACCAGACCAAATGTCCAACTACATGATGTTAAATAGTCACCTTGATTTTTATGTCTGAAACCAAAATCTGATTTCCTGAGTCCCTCTTTTCCTGCCAAAGCCCACCTGTTCTTGTCTTTGTGTTCTGCATCTGAGCTAAGCACATGATCTTTTACCCTAAAGGGCAAGAGCCTTGGAGTTAACCTTATCACCTTCATTCCTTCATGCTTTCCATCTAATCTATCAATAAAACTGATGGCTCTGTCTTCAAAACATATGCATCCTCAGTCCAGCCACTTCTCACCACCTCCGCTGCACCTGAGAGAGTCACCATCTGTTCTACTGATATTGAAAAAATAGGTTCCTGATCTTTGTAATTGCATTCTCATCCTCACTGGTCTTGCCCCACTCAGCTGTCAGAATGATTCTTTAAAGACCTACACCTGATTTCATGATGTCTCTGTTCCAAATACATCAGTGGCTTCTGATTACACTAAAACCCCAACTCCATAGTCTACAGAGCATGGCATGATCTGGCCCCGATCACGTGCCTGACTTTATCTTCCATCTTTCTTGTTACTCTCACCTTCCACACCTCCTGGCCATGGTGGGGCGCCAGGCATTCTCCCACCCTGGGCTTTCGCAAACACTCTTCTAGTGCCTCATGCTGCTCCCTCTCCGTTGTTTCTGTGGCTTCTGCACTTCCTTCAAGTCTCTGATTAAATGCCAACTATTCACAAAGATTTCCCTTGGCCACTCATCTCATATATACTTATAACTCTCTATTCCCTTATCCTGCTTTATTTTTCTTAATAACTTTTCACTGCCCGATATTGCATTACCATTAATGAATTTGTATATTGTTTGTCTCCCGTGGAGTACAAACTCTATTAGACTGTAATCTTTTTGTGTTCTATTTCTCTGATCTCTATTCTATAACTAGCACCTAGATTATGGACACCTAATAAATATTGTTGAGTATATAAATATGTTCAAATTAAAGTTTAACCTCAAATATAAAGAAGCAGCCTTATATGTATTACATTAGTAAAGCTTGACATTAGTCTTTCATTTTTTAGTGTCTAATTAAGACTAATTTGAGTTGAGAGTAATAATACCACTCACAGTTTTTAAAGCTGTGATCTAGGGTTGATAACTGGAGTGTAACATTGTAACCTGTGTTTATTACAAAGCTTCATTGAACCAATGCCCTTCCATAACCAAGAAACCAGCTCACTGTCTGCGTCAGCCCCTCGGTTCTCATATAAATGCTTCTCACTTGAGTGTTTTATTTACTTAGGTTGCCTGTCCTCGGGATTGTCACAAAGTAGAAGGGCCCATCAGAATTCTGAAATCCTCCTTTCTTTAGCCTGGCTTTTATTGCAGTGTACTTTGGTTGGTTGTGAGATCATGTATTTTGTGGAAACTGAATTTGTCATTCAGCTTTCTGTTCAGGACCTGGGATAGGCTTGGGAGTGCCTGGTGCATGAGTGATGAAGGAAAGGTGTTGGAATGAAAGACCAGTTTCTCACCTTCCTAGGCACAGCAAAGACCCCCGGGGTGTATTCTAAACTCCTCAGGACAACAGCAGTCATTAAAAGATGCATTTGCCCAACAGAAATACCACACACAGACACAATGTAATCATAAACTGGTACTATATTTTGAAAGTGATGGATATGTATCCAGCCATCAATGTTTCCAAATCTCTCCGAATATAAATGGTGTCCATAAAGTTACAGTCCTTTGCCTAGGGTGTACATTCATTTTTCTGCTGATTCTCTTTGCCCATGGAGAATTTATGTTTCCTATTTACACAATATTCTGCCCCTAGTTCAGGGTTATTGGCTTTATGAGCATAGATTTAAAATTAGATAATCAGAAAAGCCTACTAGAAAATACAGGGCTGGAAAAGGAAGTCCTAAAGCACCGTTGGGGTGGGGGAGTGGTGTACCGTGACCATCATTCTGAAAAACAATATGGAGGTTGCTAAAGAAAGTGTACAGGGAGCTCCCATGGGACCCAGCAGTCCCTCTTCTGAGTATGGACCCAAGGGAAATGAAGTCACAACCTCTGGAATCGGTCTGTACTCCATGTTCAGTGCAGCATTATTCATAATCGCTAAGATAGGAAAGCAGCCCAGATGTCTATCAATGGGTGAATACAGAAAGAGTGTGCATATATATGAATTATCTATATTACATATGCATTATCCTGTATACCCTAGACAGACCACGTTTTCTTTATTCATTCAGTGATGGGCACTTGAGTTTCCATATCTTAGTGATCATTTATATATATTTATTCAGCCTTAAGTGAGGAGATCTCATCATTTGCTGCAAACCTATGCATAAATGGACCTGGAGGACATTATGCAAAGTGAAGTAAGCCAGTTGCAGAATGGAAAATATTGTATGAACTCACTTTTATGTTGGATATATTTTATAAACAGCTCAAATACACAGAGACAGCAACTAAAACAGTGGTTACCATGGCGAGTTTGGGGAAACAGAAAAATATAGGGTAATAGATATGTTACTCTGCTTCTTTATAGTAACTATTTGACTATATGTATACTATGACATTTTAAACCTAAATATACATAATAAAAGTTATTTTTAAAAAAGGAAACACTTCAGATATAGATCTATTTGTTTTCATTTAAAATAAACCTGCTGATATTTTTATTTTAGGCATTACTTCAATTTTATAATTACTGGTTGATGACTACTATATTCTCCCAAATACCACTTCTTCCTAATCTGAGTTTTCTAAAGAAAATGCTTTCAACCAGCGAATCTCAGTTTTGTTATTTCCTAACAATATTTGAGTGTTATTTCCTAAATTTGAGAGTTTGCTACTGTCAAAAAAGTGATGTTTTAGTATCTTTATTTATATTTAGGAAAATTCAGAGTTGAATATTGATATACTAATTTCTGTGATGAAATGAATCAATAGGAAAATGAATTACTGTTTCTTTATAATGTGAAATCCAGTTAATAGACTGTAGCTTAGATTTACCATTTATCAGATATATGTAGCCCATAAAAAAGCACCCATTAAAAATTGTTAGTAAATTTTGGTTAATTCTGTTTTCCCAGAAGAAAAAGTTTCAGGCTTCTATTGAAGTCTTTAGAGAAGCTCATATTTTTACTCTCAATAGGAATGGAATGAGTGTAAAGTTGGGGATGGGATCAAGTCCTAATGAATAGCACTTGTTTCAGGATGCACATGTGTCTTTCATTGATTTGCCAAGATTCAATCAAAGGGTTCCGTATGCCTGTGAAGAAACATCTGACACACAAAGTATCAAACAATAAAACATTAAAAACATATTTCCTGTGAGGCTGAGTTGATTGGAAGAGAGGTTTGATTGTCAGGAAGAATACAGATGGCTATGGCATGTGTATCAAATGAGAAAACTTGTTGGAAGAGTTTTATAAATTGTAAAGTGCATGCATGTGAAGGAGAAAATAGATATTCTTGATTTTCATATGGTTGAACACTAGCAATAATAATGAAAATAGTTTTGGGTTTTATAGATTACAATTGATGTCCAAGATGGCTAAATAACGCTATACACTTCTACATCAGTTGCGTATGTGAAGCAGCAGAGTTAATGCTGTCTGTCCCCATTGTCACACATTTCCCTACTTTCCTATCTCTTCCCTTCTCAGCCCAGTGCCCCATGTCCCCTTGGCCAAGCCCAAGGCTGGTCAGGCATGGGGATTGGAGCCTGACCAGGAACTCTCAAAGATTCCATGGGCTGGAAATGATATAATTGTATTGAGTTTCTGCATTTTGCTTGGTCACTATCTCATTTCCTGGGCTGTCCATCATGTTTCCTGTTCGTGGTGAGATTCCTTAATTCTGAGTGCCTCATCTTCCCACAAAATATTCCTTACCTGCCCACGATACCTTTTTCAGAAACTCTGGTCTTTGATCTTGATCATTCTCTAGACACCTGGCCCATCTGTACTCGACTTGTGGTTTACTAGTTAGTCTGGCTGGCTCTTACCTAGCTCCTGCCTGGCTGTTCCTAGGACTGTGTGTATTTGATCATGGTGAACTCTTGCTGTGACTGTCCCTACCTGCCAACGACTCTTCAGACCTGCCTATTTTTCCAGCCCCACTGTTGACCTTGAACGTAGAGAACTTGGGCTCTGTGAGAACCAATCAGTTACATCCATTTCCCTGCTTCTCTATCTTCATACATGTTGAGTCATCCATCTCATAGCGATACTGAGATGTTCCTACATGTGACATTTACTGTGGCTTGTCACCAGGGGTGCCTGTTATGTCTTGTCTTTAGATGTCTTTAGATGCCCCCCAAAGCCTCATGAGGTCATAGGTGGGGCTGTTTTCAGAGGTGAGTGGATCTAGAGTGTATGATGCTGGAATTGATTCATGGTGCAAGTTTAGGATCAAGGGCCCTAGGATTAAGGGTGTGAGTGCTGCCCACCCTAAGTAGCCTGGATAAGATAGAAGGGATAGAAAGAGCTGTGGTCCTCCGTTGTTACTTTGCTACATTTTGGTGCCATGAACTGTTTCTCCTCTGCGATACCCCTCTGCCATGCCACTTTGCCTTGAAGCCAGCTGACTATGGAATGAAACCTCTACAAACTGTGAGCTAAATGAACCTTTCCTCCTTTAACCTTGGGTGTTGAGTATTTTGCCTCAGCAATAAGAAACGTAACTAAAACAGAATTTGGTACCAAGAGAGGGGTTGTTGCTGTGACTGTACCCGACCATGTGGTTCAGGAGCCTTTAGGACTGGCTTGTGGGAAGGGGAAGAGCTAGCAAAGGTTTGGAGATCCTGGCTGAAAAAGTAGAGCTGAAACACCTTAGGCTGTACTTGATGGGAGATTATGGACAGAGCTCAGAAGACCGGAAGGCTGATAGAAATGATACCACTAAAGACCAGGCTTGGGTGGTTTCTGCTGAGAAGAACTGCATTGGCTGTTGGATTCCAGATGATGTGTGTTATGCCTTGGCAGAAAGTTTGCATTTTACTCCTGTCCAGAGACTTTCACTGAGACAGAGATTAATGGTGGACTAATTAATCTGGCAGAAGAAATTTCAAGGCAGTCTAATGTTGAGGCAGTGGCATGGCTACTGTTGGGGGCTTTTAGCCAGATCTATGTTGAGAATCAAGAGCAAAGAGTCCAGGATAATGATTTAAAACATTTTTAGTTTGGCCAGAAAGAAAGCATCAGTAAAGTTGGGGCCTGCAAAGATAGAAGAGAGGAGAAATTGGTCGCTGAAAAGACTAAAAAGAAAAAACCAAGTATTTCAGAAGAAGACAACAGGAAAGGTGGCCTGAAGACATCACAAGAAGCAGCAGAACTCCAGCCTTTGCACCCTCGGAGTTGCAAAGGTGAAAGACTTTGCTTTGAGAAGCACAGCATTCTGGAGCACCGTGTTCCAGAATGGTGGTGGCCTAGGGAAGTTGTTCTTTGGGATTTGGTTCGTAGGTGCTTGACCCCTACAGCCAAGAGAAAAGGAAGCCTGGGTGCTGCTCCAGCTGGTGGCAGACCTTGGTATCATCCGTACGGTGCTGGTTTTAGGTGCATACAGAATGCAAGAGTTGTGGGATCAGGAAAGCTTCCACGAGATTTCACAGAAATCTGAAGGCCTAGGAGGCCAGGGAGCATGCCCCCGAGAGGGCCATGTGTGAAGCTGTGAGTGTGAAGCCGAAGGTGCAGTGGAGACCGCAGAAGTTTGGAGAACCCAGGAACGTGGATCATGTGAGGAAAACAGTGAGGAGGGAGCAGAGCCGGCCCAAAGAGAGAAGCCATAGGAGCTACCGCCACTAGACGTGCAGTAGGAATGGAACCACCCAAGCCCTTTGGAGTTCACAACTTGCCACAGATTTTTAGGGACGCTGGAAGTGGAGCTATGGGATTTGGTGTTTTCCATGCTGGATTTTGGTCTTGTTTTGCTCTCATTCTTTGCCAGATCCCCTGTTTGTAACTGTTGGAATGGAAATGTCTATTGTGTGTCATTGAGTGTTGGAAGTGTTTCACTTTCTTTTCATTTGTACAGGGCTTGCAGCTAAGAGTTTGCCTTCCATCTCAGAGGAGACTTTGGACTTGGACTTTTCAGCAGTGCTGAAACTGTCGGGATTTCAGTAAATCTTAGAGGTGGACTAAATGCCTTTTACATCAAGGGATGTGCACGAGTGTTCGGGGGAATGTTGTGGCTTGTGTTTACATGTCCTCCAAAGCCTCACACAGTCATAGGTGGGGCTTTTTCCAAGGTGTCTGGATCTAGAGTGTGTGATTGATTCATGGTGCAGTGCTAGGATCAAGGGTGTGAGTGCCACTTGCCCTAAGTAGGCTGGATAAGATACAGGGACAGAAGGAGCTGTGGTTGGCCCTTGTTGGCTTTACTACCTTCTGGTGGACATGAACTATTTCTTCTCTGTGATGCCCTCTGCCATGCCACCCTGCCTCAGAGCCAGACAATTATGGACTGAAACCTCTACAAACTGTGAGCTAAATAAACCTTTCTTCCTTTAACTGTGGGTGTTGGGTATTTTTGTCTCAGCAAGGAGAGAAGTAACTAAGACGGTGTCTAATGTGAAGCCTCATTTGGGAGCTTCTTGTGGGTTGGGGATATTCCCTAAGGGTCAGAATTTGAATTGAATACTACAAGAAAAAACAAATACGTAATCCAGTGTTGAGTCTTTAAAACATGTACTACACACACCCATATCCAGTAGTATTTATAGAATGTCCCCTGCAATGGCACAGTGAAAATTTCTTTTTACTTGAAAAATTAATCCTCATGTGTAAGGTTCATCTATACATTAGCAGTGTTATTCACCGAGGAAAATTGATATTTGCTATGAGTTGACTCTTTAGTTGTGGCATAATTTGTGTTCACAAGTTAGTGACACAGGACACCTAAATAGGAAACAGCACCTCTGTCCTGCCATTCTAACTTTTTTTTTTTCAGACCTGGGAATGGAACCCAGGGCCTTGTACATGCTGGTCAAATGCTCTGTGAGCTATGTCTTTACCCCTTTTTAAAATTTCATTTCACTTTGTTTTGGACACAGGGTCTCACTCTGTCATTTAGGCTGGTCTTGAACTCACTGTGTATACCAGGCTGGCCTCCAGCTCCCCTGCCTCAGCCTCCCGAGTGCTGGGATTATAGGCACCACCGGGAGTCAGGGTCTAAGTTTCTCAGGCTTGCCTTGTACTTGTGATCCTTCTGCCTCTGCCTCTAGAATAGCTGGGATTACATGTGTGCATCACCACATTTGCCTCATTTTACCTTTCCTTATTACTTTCCTCTTATCAAAGAACTGCCCCAAATTATGTAGTTTTTCTTAAGAAACTCTGTATTGCCATACTGTTGACTCTTTATTTTCTTTTTTGTCTTTGAGGTAGACACATATGGGGCGTCTGCATGCATACAAACCACATAGATTTTGTGCCATAGGGATATTATTAAAGACTCAGAGATTTGGGGTAGAAATTAATTTCCTTTCCTTTGTGATGATCCTGCTTCATTTGTGGTTTAAATTATAGTTGCAAATTGGTTGGTTTATTCTGTCTTAGGTAAAATGAGAAACAAATCTGAGGAAGATACAGAATGCCAACTGAAATTCAAACCTAAAGTAGGAATAAATTAGCTGGAATATTTTGAAGTGAGACAAGTTTTTAAATCTGAAGTTATCTAGTTCTACAAAAACCATGTTATGTCTCAGCTCAGTTCTGTCAGAGAACATTTACAAACTTTTGTTTTTTTTTAACTAAGGGGATATTTCTAAAACTGAATTTTGAAACACACTGTATTGTTTCTCTGGGCTTGTGAGACTAATCAAATTTAAGTGTCAAACAATTTAAAGTATAACTGATTTTGTGTTTTCTCAATAGTTAGGAATTGCAGAGTCCCCCAAACAATACTTTAGAGGTATTTATGTAGGTGGCTAAGCCAAATACATAAACGAAATCTTGAAATGTAATGAGTGTAGGTGTAGTTAGAAAAGTACAAGGCCTATAGGTTTCCTTTTGGTGTTTACAGATGATAAAGAATCTTTAAATATTCAATTCATACTTATTTTTGTACTTATATAAGCAATGCAGTGAGCCTGATGATTTAAATTTAAATTTATGGAAGAAAATGGTTAAATTCATGGTTTAAATTGTCTCCTGGGTTTAATTGTATTTTCAGCTAAACCCTTAACGAGTCTGTGGTGGTAACTCTCAGCACTATTTGATGCTGACATCACAGAGGGAATACGCTGGTGACCAGGCAGAAGGACTCTGCCCTCACCGTGGAAGTCACTGGTGGGAAGGGGCTGGAGTCACACTTGGAGCTGTGGTGTTGAACACGGACTTGAAATTATCCATACCGGATGAGGGGACTGTCATTGTCCTGCATAAATAAGGTGACTTTGACAACGGGAAGACAGAACAAAGGTCCCCCCCTCCCTCTTTCCGATTCCAAAATGACTAGAAAGAAATCTAAAAGCCATTGCTTCTGGTGGAATGTCACTGTGTGAGCATTGGGCACCAGACTCTCCCGGAAGTGTGCTGGCCCGTCTCATGGGGCACATACACATGGGCTCCATCTTGGCTCAGGTCCCCAAAGCTTACAGGTCAGTGACCCCCAGGGTTTCCTCTGTGGGCATGACAAGCCTGCCTGCTCGCTCAGTGTCTGCCTCCCCGCCCAGCTCCCAGGCCCCAGCAGGAGCTGCCTCCTGTCCAGGCCTCACTGGGGCCCTCCTCACTCCTGTCACTCCCTGGAGGCCGCAGTGTTCTCGCGCTTCATGGAGTCTCAGTTGTTATCTGGAAACTGATCTCCCACTGTCCTGTCGCTCCTTCGATGGTCATTTTGCTTTTGTATAAGGCCAAGAGTCTGGGTTCTGGACTAAATCCTGGCTCCCATCGAGTGCCGGTATTTGTGAAGTTGCTTAATCTTGCCAATCATCGTGTTCTCTTTCGGTGAGGAGAGGACCTCTGGCAGCGCCAGTTACACAAGCTGAGGCATGCGACGCACTGAGCCCAGGGCCTGGCGCACGGTGAGCAGGGCAGCTGACTGCCCAGTTCCCGGAGAGCTCTGTGCTCGGGGAACCCAGGAAGGCCTACCCTGAGCACTTAATTTATACCATCTAACTTCTGTTGTGTGTACGTTTTGTACTCTCGGGGACGCAGAATCTTACATTACATGGGTCCCCAGTTAACTTTCATACAGGTATGCTCCGAGGTGCTTATTTTTATATGTACATGGCATTTTCTTAAAAGAAACTTAAAATCCACACAACGGTGGGATATACTGAATTCCAAAGACCTGTACACTGTTGACAAAGGTTAAAATGATGAATTTATGATATATACATTTTACTACAATTAAAAGAATTTGCGATCGTAATAATCTCATTACTGATAGTAATAGTCATGATACTATTATACTATACTATTATACTATAGTACTGATCGTAGTAGTAATGCAATTCAGCTAAGAGTAGAAGATTAGCATGAAGATAATCTGGGAATTTAGAATGAGAACGTAATGAGTAACCTCGCATTGGCTGAGAGATAATTCTGGATTTTTCTTTCTCCTGTTTTGGTACCGGGAGTCAAACTCAGGGGCTTGCGCTTGCGAGGCGAGTGCTGCACCCTTGAGCTTCATCCCCGACCCAGTTCTGGATGTTTCAAAGCCCTGTTCTGGCTCCACAGTCCGCTGTTCCTCTCAGGTTGTGCCCCAGTCCTGCCGGGGGAGCCCCTTGGAGGTGGGGGCCAAGCTCCCGCCCACAGTGGGGCCTGTGGCACCGGCCTTGCCAGGACTGGTGCATTCAACCTCCATACCGCTCCTCAGTGAGCTTCCTCTTGGCCCTGATGTCTTCCCACGATTCCTGGCTGCTTCTTCAATCGCGGGTTCAGCTGTTTGCCTCCACAGATACTGGACACAAGGCATCGGGGAGAGGGAATTATTAGGGGAGAGCGCGTCTCAGAGAGGGCCTGTAAAGTTGTCTGGTGGGTGACAGGGAAGTGGACCACTCAGTATGTCGTCCCTGTGGCCGCTCATCTGAGTCACACGGAGGGCCGAACAGTCAGACGGCAACACCCAGCTTCCCTAGCGCCACCTGAGATTCAGATTTCAATGTTCGGAGGACCTGGACCTAGGTGTGTTTGGAAAGATACCAGGTGAATGTGATGTGCAGCCAGCACGGAGTCTGCTGCAAGTAACCGGCCCCCTGGCCTCCACCTCACTCTTCCCCAGCTTTCCTTGCTCCTGCTGGGGCTGCAAATGCAATACAGGAGAGAATGATGCTAGCTTTTGTTGGTACTTGGGATTTCCGAAGTTTGAGCAATTATTTTATATCATGATGATGATTAGACATATCTTTAATTGGTTTTAACTCAGTTGTAGATGATATCATTTTTATATTAAAGTCTATGAATTCCGTATTTGTTATGCAGTAAGCCTATTTCTTAGGTAGGTGTCTGTTCACATAGTATCATTAAAACCCAACAAACTGGGGCTGGGGTGTTGCTCAGTGGTAGAGCAGCTGGCTCGTAAGTGGGCAACCCTGGGTTCAAGCCCCAGTGCTGCAAAACTCCCAGTAAACTACTGCAAATCCCAGCAGCAGTCTGGCCTGTTTCTGTTTTATACAGGGAAAGGAAATAGGTTTTTTTATAGTGTTAAGGATTCTCTCAGATTAGCTGGGTGTGGTGGAGCACATCTGTCTCCCAGCACTCGAGAGGCTGAGGCAGGAGGATCGCTGCAAGTTCGAGGCCAGCCTGGGCTACATAGTGAGACCCTGTCTCAAAAAGGAGAGAAGAAAGAAAGCTCTTGGATTAAAAAAGGACCTTGTTAGATTAACCATAAATGCTGTGGCTTTTGTTCCTATTTGTGGCTTGCCAGGAGGCTCAGGTGTGCTAAGAACATAAAGCTCTGACATGAATATCAGTGACATTTTTCAAAGCTATTTGAGCAAAAAGGTCCAGATCACAGGACCTTCATATCAGTTAGCTCCACTGCCTTGCTCATAGACTGGAGGGGATGTAGCTCAGAACTAGTTTATCATTTAATAGTCACGTTTTTAAAGACAAGGTCTCGCTGTGAACTCATGGCAATCCTCCTGGCTCAGCCTCCCGAGTGCTGGGACTACAGTGTGCACTATTGTGCTCAGCAAATACCCACTTTCTTATCCCCCCCCCCGACCCAGTGCTGGGAATTGAACTCAGGGTCTTGCACAGAACAGCTAAGTGCTGTACCACTGGCCCACACCTTCCTGTAATACTCACTTTCAAATGAGCAGCATTTTCATATTTTCAGCAATGTTATATTCCATCTTTGTCTACATCGTGATTCCTCCTCTGAAAGCCAAAAACCAAAACAAAACCTCAGTAAGTTCTTTGATGTGCATTAGCTGATAAAACGGAAATCAAGCATTAGAAAACAATGCCAACAATCTCACTGTATCTTATATTCTTTATTGGAAAAATTCTGCAGGGTGATTTTCCCTTTTTCTTTCTCCTGGATTTTTAAAGAAAATAAGCCCATGAGAAAAAAATGCCAAATTATTTTCTCAGTTGATTTGGTATCCTTAATGAGGTCTGTTTGGCTTTTACAATTAGACTTGGGCCATCAGTTGAGCTCTGTTGTCACTCTTCAACTCTTCAGCACCTCTCCCTTACCTGTTTTTCTTTTTTAAAATTATTGCATTTTTTATCAGTCCACGTTTGCAGGACACATTGATTACACCTATTGTATGGAGTTGGTACACATACCTAGCACAACTTAATTCTTTTTTTGTCCCAGAAAAGACCTCACTAAGTAGGTCAGGCTGGCCTTGAACTCATGCTGATCCTCCTGCCACCCTCTGGAGTGTGGGGGTTACAGCTGTGTGCAACTGCACTTGGCCATCGTGGGCTTTTTATTCTGTGAAGTGGACTGATACATGATAGTTGTGATAATTAAAGAACAACATACAAAGCACCGTGCACACCACAGGCACTGGAATAATATTCTCTTCTTCCGTCCACGGTACATCTCCCCCAAATCAGATTTCTTTTTGTGTAACTTTCCCCTTTTACTGTGGGTGCATTTCTTTGATTCATTTATTTTCATCTTTGTACATTTTTTTAAAGTTCATTGGTACGTTTTCGGTATAAAATACAGTTACATTCATCATTGGGATCTTGCGCCATTGCCATTACATGAGTCTCTTGGTTCTTATTTTTTTCCCCTTCCCTTGCCCTCCCTTC
>NW_004624796.1:7488128-7536840 GCF_000247695.1 Heterocephalus glaber
GCGACTCACCTTCTCTGCCCTAGGAGCTTGGGATGGCGTCGGGGGAGCTTCGTTCTGTGTTCTAGGACCGGCTCAGCTTCTCTCAGAAACAAAGTCTTTAAGTGACTAGTACAATGGAATCACATAATTCATTTCCATTACGTAACTTCCTGGCTTAGTCACTCTGAATGACTTTCCTCCAAACCCCTGTGGCTGAAATCTATGGAACCTGTCATTTAGTGGGGTCAGTGTACATTGCAAACTGGAAGAGCACAAGCCTTTGACTTCTCTGGGGTGTGAAGAATTTCAGGAAACAACCAGAAGAAAGGTAGCCTTCTGTATGATGGTGTACTTAAGCAGGATCCTGCCTTTGTGTAGCTAAAGATAGTCCTGCAAATTTCACAGCATTCTGCAAACATTAGCCAGTTTGCAAGTCACCCGGGTAACGCTGCACTGCAGTGACAGGGGGCTGGGAACACAGATGTCTTGGCCCTTTGGCTGATGCCAGAGTCAAACTCCACGGGAGAGACCCCACTTATACAGGGAAGAACAACATCACCTTGGACATCCCATGTGCCTCTCAGATTAGAAGTCTCATTTTTGTACATTTATATATTATTTTCATCTCCTTTTTCTCATTTCAGATTTCTTAAGCCTCTTAAAAATGTTTCTTTCTCCCCTTTTGCTTTCAGTTTTATGATCTTCACTTATTTCTTTATCTTAGTTCTTTATCTTTATCTCTTTCCATTCTACGAATCAACATTTAATAGAAAACGGTGATGTTGGCTGTTTGTGGAAGAACTTCCCTGGGCAGTGGGAGAGACATGTTGGCCTTTGAGCTCTTGTAGGACATTCCAAGGAGAGCCTGAAATGCTTGGCTCTTTGGTCAGTAAATCTCATCAACGTGAAATGAAAGTTGAGTCACACTTCTGTGTTTGGTTGTTACCTTAGGATAATGAAAGCTTTTGTTTTGTGGATTTAATGTATGGAAATAAAAAAACCCCTCTAATTCAAGACTGTTGAATGGTTGGGAAACCATTGTACCTTTGTCACCATCCTGCTGTACCAGTGCTGTTGAAATCTGACCACTATTTAATAAAAGGGCGCCATGTGTTTTTCTTTTTTAAGATGCCCTCATTGGAAAGTTAGCCTAATATCTTGCTTTTGCAGAACTGAATTCCATATTTCCTGGAAGAAATCTCAGACATGGAATAGCTATCTTTCAATGGAAAATTTAATAACCTGTGTTTACAAAGCCATCGCTTTAAATTTCCTTTGGCTTATTTTACCTGTCCCCCACCCCTCAAATGAGCATTCATATAGGTAACATCAGACAAGCAATGCACGTATCTCTTAAAATTGGCATTGTTTTTACTAAACTGATTCCTCAGGGCTCTCAGTTATATTTTTCATAGTTTTAGGATCTTCCTAAAAACTCTTATTACACCAGATATAAGGTAGATAACAAGGTTTTATAACCCCAAAGGAGCTTTTTGTTAAGCCATCCAGAGAGCGGCATGAGAGTAATTAATACAGGTGTGAAGAGACACCATAAGGGCATGATGGTTGTATTACTCTGCAGCATCCCATTCTAACCTCCGCCCTGTTGTCTCCACTTCCTCCTAGTTCGATCTAACACATGAGTTCCTTTTCTTTCTGTACTGACAGCAAGAGACTGCAGGGTACATTCGGGCAACTGAATACACATAAGTATACGGGTAAATTAGAGAACCCTGGTGAGCAACATTTAAAAAATTGTCAGTACTTAAAGGGCACAAAACTGGAATTGTGACATATAAACTGTGAATATCAATGTCTTAGAGAGTCTGAGATAGCTTTCAGAGTCCTTTCCTGAAAGTTTTTCCCTCAAATATTTTAAGGTGGTTGTACTTTGTGCATAAATTTGAAAGTTCATAGTTAAATGGTGCAACAGTAGATTAGAACTGACTTTTTCTTTTTAAGAAATGGTTGAAGGTGTTAATATTTAAAATTTAGAATAAATTCAAATGATAGTAATTAATGAAGAAATGATTAGCCTAAGTTCAGGGCTATCAGCATGGGATGTATAATCCACATCACTGATTTATGCACGCGCTGGAAATGCCCTCAGTACCGAGAGCTATTTCCTTCATTGGGGAAAGGGCCAGTTGGCCAGTGGTCTCAAAGCTGCAGCAAGGAGATTGTCTTTGACACCTCTTCTATGCCGGGCATGCCTTGAACATGGTGGACAGCCGTAATTATTGTTAACTGCTGGAGAGACTTACTGCGTGACAGGCAATCAGTGTGTACATCAGCTGATAAATATTTGCTGAGTTGAAGGAGGGAATCAATTAATGATCAATGCCTTTAACTTCCAACACACAGAAAAGACTCCTTTACTCAGCTACTTGAGGAAGGCGCCTCGATACTTACGGGAATTTCATTATTTTTCTCTGTGAGTGGATTCTGACAATATCCTTGACATCTCTTGACATTCAGTGCTTAAACTGATAATCTTAAAAGTGGTCTTTTCTGAAGTATTTGGTGTTTAGTGATGTTTTATAATATGCTCCACGTAAAGATCTTGGCAGTTCTCCTTGGTGCCATATCTGGATATTAAATACAACTTGTAACAATGTTGTGATATAAAGTCACTCAAGAGATAATGAAAGAATACCCATTCAGCCTAATATCATGATCATTGGGGTAACACATTAAGGTTTTGAAATATTCTGATGAGTAAATGTCTTTAAAGTATTGATGATCTCAGGTATCATTAGAATGAATTTTCCATTTATAAAATATTATTTGTAACACCCAAGAATTCTAGCTGCTTATTATTTTTTTATGAAAGTGTCCTGAATAAATCAGCCCATTACAATTGCTTTCTGTAATCAACTTGATTGAACAAAAATGGCAAACTGTTACAGATTTAATAGCACATGTGTCATACAAGTTTTACTAATGTGTTGTATAATTATTCAAAACTTAAAGAAGAGCATGTAACTAAAATTCCTTCATTTTTAGCTCATGTTTCTGGTTACAAATACTTAAATACTGAGAGAAACACACAGGCATAGATGTCTTTGGGTTTTGTGGGGTTTTATCTAGCTTCTGTGTTGGTGTCTGTAGAAAGCAGAGTTCTTCATAACAAAAACTATGTCTTTTGATTGTCGGAATTGGTAGTGAGGGCAGCACACACCAAGGGAATATCATTTTGACACTTTCTTCACATAGAAGGATGAGGTTTATGAAATTCAGTAAGTGGTCTGGTTTCTCAGGCTTTTGTAAAAAATATGCATCTGACTCATTTAGCCTCGACTTACAGTTAAAATATAAAGAATTCTTATGTTCTACAGAAAGATTCTTTTTTTAAGTTTAATTTTATTTTTTCCCCATTAAGTTTATTGGTACATTTTAGGTATAAAATACAGTTACATACATCATTGGGATCTTGCACCATTACATGAGTATCTTGGTTCTTATTTTTTCCCCTTCCCCTGCCCTCCCTTCACCCCCTCCACCCTTCCCTATTTGCAAAGACTTTGTAACCCAATTAAATTCCTTTTTTTTTTTTTTTGGTACTGGGGATCGAACTCAGGTCTTCGTGCTTGCGCAGCAGGTGGCGAAACCACTGAGCTAAATCCCCGGCCCCCAATTAAATTCCTTTAACAGCCTTGTTTTTCTTTTGGAAAAAGCCTGAAAGAATTACATAGCCAAATAAAAACATGATTTTTTAAAGGTACTGTAGGAAATGTTTGTTTTGTCTTTATGTTCCTTTAACACACATCTGCAACAGAATAACAAAAATGTTAAAAATATAATTAACTGCACGCTAACATTTATTTTCTATAGATGTTCTTAATTCCTGCGCTTTGGACTAATCTTGAGATAGGTTAGAATGCCGCTCCTCAAATTTCACTCACCACCCAGAGTGGCCCTTTGCCTCAGAAGCTTCTAGGCGAGCAGGAGGCAGCGTTTGGGCTGGGAGGGTGTTGAGGCGGCTCTGAGAATGTGTGTGTCCCCCGCAGCGCCTGTGCTCCCCGGGGCTTACCAGCAGAGCCACTCCCAAGGCTACGGGTACATGCACCAGACGAGCGTGTCTTCCATGAGGTCTATGCAGCATTCACCAAACCTGGTAAGTGTCGCACCGCAGCGTTCCTCCCTCCCTGGTCTTCCAGTTTCGCCTCCAATATATGAACGCATGTAGAAAACAGGTGGATTGAGTAGTGATCATTTTTCTATACAGCTAAGCGATACGGGATGTTTGCTAAGGGATTGCTAAGTGACCATGCATGTGGCCATCTGTGCCACTCTTGCAGAGGAAGCAAAACACTTGCAGAGGCAAAGCATTGAGACAGGAAGACATTAATGAGCATTCCACAAAACAGGAACACACAGAAGGGACCTGTCAGTACCGTATCATAAGGGTTCCTTCATGATTGGTATTAGCCAGCTTTGATTTCATGTGGGCCTAAAAAGCTACAAATATTTGATGATCCTAGAATGAATAGGATGATCTTGATGCTCATGAAAATTCCCTTGGAAGCTTAAGTGATGGGGCCAAAATAGCTAAGAGAGGATTTTGAATGTTCTCAACACAAAGAAATTATATGTCTGAAGTGGTAAATAAGCCAGTTACCCTGATTTGATCATTATAACAAGGATTTATTTGTACCTCAATACTCAGAATATTTATATACTACATTTCTGTCACTGTGATACAAAACTATAAAGTGAATATATTACCAATTTTTATTATGTATATAATGTATCTATGTATGTATGTATGTATATATGTATGTTTGTTACCGCAGATTGAACCCAGGGCCTTTGCACTGAGCTACATCCCCAGCCCTTTCTTATTTTGAGACAGACTTTTGTTAAGTTCCCCAGGCTTGGTTCAAACTTGTAATCCTCCTGCCTCAGCCTCCTACCTATTTTATATATTTTTGAGGGGAAGCTCATTGCCTCTGCCTGGGGATCAGCGGCAGAAAGCCAATGGGACCTGGACCTGTCTGCCACTATGGAAGGTTTTGTTTCCTGACAAATGTAGAATAGAGAGGAGGCTACATGGCCTGAGGTTTCTGGGATTATCTGAAGATGGAGGAATTGGCTTTACTCTTTCAAAGCCTACCAATTGACAGCTAGCTATTGTATTTATTATTTTCCATTATTGTCTTGTATTTTCTTTATCTCTGCTCTGACCCTTAAATATTGTGGTCTTTCCCTAAACTAATGAACTTGAGATCAGCACAGTTAGTTAGATACCAAGCTTTCACTGATGAATTTTCCAAGCTAGCCATGCTTGCAAACCTTCCTCAGAGTGTGTGTGCTTTGGTTTGTCGGGACCGGGGTCTGTGGCCGAGCCTGTCTTGGTATTCATTCCTGAACCCTTCTTCCTTCTCAGAGGACCTACCGAGCCATGTACGACTATAGTGCCCAGGATGAAGATGAGGTCTCTTTCCGAGATGGAGACTACATTGTCAACGTGCAGCCCATCGACGACGGCTGGATGTACGGCACGGTGCAGCGGACCGGCAGGACGGGCATGCTCCCAGCAAACTACATCGAGTTCGTGAATTAGTTCTTTCCCCCGCTCTTTGAGCTTTATTCTAATGTATTCTAAACCTAATCTTTTTAAAACCTAGACGATACTTTTAAGACAACTCGGCAATTATTTTCCAATAATGTATCCTTACTTTGACAATTAGACACAAGGTACCAGGAAGTAGGAATGACTTTGGGCTGAAAACAGCATTCTCAGTAATTCCTGTGAACAAGATCCTGACATCCGGAGACCTGGTGCTGCTAATTGTGTTTGTGGTTTCCTTTGATTGGCTCCTGAACCCTTCTGGAAAATGTTATTTTTGTAGACTTTAATAGAGATGTTGGTTGTCCCTAGTATGTAATGAGTGTATGAAACTTCTTAGCTTTCCCTTTGGAATAACCAGAAACAAATTCTCTTAACTCAGCAACACAGCCAATAACTTACAAACTGTTTAGCTTTTGAGTCATTAGGCAATTTCCAATTCAAGTGAAAATTGCCTGATATAATAAATGTAAGCAGTGGCAGAATGACAGTCTGGTGAGAATCACACTCACCAGTGGTCTTAGGGACTGAACAGGAAATGTCCTTGTTCCCTAGGCCCCCTGGGGTCTGTTTATGTCTCCTTTGTACCAAGGCATCTCCTCCTTTCCATTTACATTCTCTGGGCCTGAGTTTATGCTTGGTCCCACAGAATGTCAGGACCAAGTAATGTCACAGTTACTCTGCAGAGGGCAAAGTTCAGTGTCATCTGTATTCTTTCCCCTGTAGCCTTTACCCTGTTGCATGTCCTGTAGGTCTGGCTTCTGTTACTAAGGCAAACCACATGGCTGATATCTACAAGCCCTGTCTGTACCCAGTTACCGGCTCATCAGGAAAACATCTTTAAAAATTGCTTGAGATTTTCTTGCTGTATTGCACTCTAGATTTGAAGGACTGATACCTTAGGAAATACATATGCTAGTAAATAAGTGATTTAGGTATTTCCTGAACAGCTTTCATTAGCTTAATGCCACTTTTGAATTGAAAGCAAAGAAAATTTAACAGAACCCAATGAAATATGAAATTTGGAGTGTACTGGAAAAAACCCAAAACCCAGCAGATGAGTTTGCTTTTCACAGAAATGACCTGGTTTCTTATTTGAAAATGATACTCAGAGTCAGGAATGGAAATCTGGCTGCTAAGACTGGTTCATCAAAGAGACTTCCTTTCTATTCTCTGGTTTTTCTTTTCTAAATTACCCTCAAAGGATGAGATAGGAATATCATGAGAGATTTTTCAGGGCAGTCTCCAAAAAAGAAATGATTGTCTTTTGAGTGACTTCTCAGGCTTTGGCTAGATTCCCAGCCACAAGTGTAAATCAGGCTGGATTTGCTCAGCACCTGCAGCGAAGGTCCCTGATAGACTGATGTCCATTGGCAGCTCTGTGTTGCTCCGATTTTGCCCTTTATTGTGACTTGCAACAGGGTAGGATTCATGTAGGGTCCGACTGTGTCGTGATGAAATTGAAAACAGCAAAGGGACAAAAAATGTAATAAAATGTCTTGGGGGAGTATCTACCTTGTGTGTTCACAGAGATTAACAAAATATCCTGTTAAGACATCTTTTATTGCAATTTTTACTGATCTAAAGGCCAAAGCTGGTTCATTTGCACCTTTGAAGAGTTAGCAAAGTACTTTTCAAAGTCTGTACTTTCCTTTTATTAAGTTTAAAGAACAAAATAAGCTTCATCACACTAAAGCTGTATCTACATGGCACCGATATAAAATTGAAAAGAGAAAAATTCAGGCAAATTACTAGAGGCTTTTTTGGAAGGGATTTTACAGATTACCAAATAACCAGCCTAGCTGACTTTCCATCACTTAAATGGCCAGTCATGATTAAACTGATTAAACTCTGTACCTGTCTTGATGTCTTGTATACAGACCTAATAGTGCAGAAATCTGTGCATTAAAATAAAGGGCAATGAGCGTGGTCAATTTTCTACATATGACTTTATAGTTAGTTCACCAAGGCAGACCACTTTTTGTATGTGGTTATAAAAAAAGAGTTGTTGTTGATTAAGTTTTCAGACTAAATGTGGGACAGGCACAATTTTGCTAAATAGTGCATGTATAGGAAGAAAGGAAACAGACTTGAAATAATGCTTATAATCAGGAAAGGTTCCATACAGCAGCAGCTTGTTATTCCATGTTTCCTCATCCACTAATTTCAAAATCAGATTCACTAAATGTAAAAGTCAAATACATATTTGGGCACTATGTATTGTGCCCTAAAATTTTTTTGTGTGTGCCCTAAAATTTTAAGCTATACCTAATGTTTGCATAGCAAGATGTTTCTTCTTTAAGCCTTTAGGAATTAAGATCTGATCAGAATTCAAGTAGAGTGTATTTATTTTCAATAAAGATGGAGGCAGATCAAGATGTTGCATGCTGCTGAGGTTTATCCCTTGATAGTATTGGAATTGTTACTAACACTTGTCAGCAGAGTAGAGAAAATGTATGTGTGTGTGATATCAAAGTGCTACTTTTACCGCATCATTTAAAAAACCTACATTCTTGGACAACTTTTCCATTTCCACATGCTTCCCGCCCACCTTCAATTTGATAAACAATGCTGACAGCTAAGAAAGAGTTTAAAAGCAAGTCCTTTAAGACTGAAGTTAAAGAAGACTGTATCTGCCAAGCACAGAGAGCATGCCCATGTTCCCCAAATAGACTGGAGAAAAGCAAGGAACAGTCGGATACCTTTTCAAAAGGTTCTGAAAACACAGCTGTGTGCGGATCTTCCTTTTCGAGAAAAGCATAGCAGCAGAATGCATTGCTTTTGTTGTACGTTTTTGCAGTAAATGTTTTTACTAATTTCTGTTCTCCAGAAAGCTCCCTACTTCTAACCCACAGCAAAATAAATTCTTTATGTCTTCCTGTTACTACTCACACATCCACAGCATAGCCCAGATGGAAATATTTATCTGGTTGTCAGCTCCCCGTGCAGGTTCACCCTCTTCCCATGCCTCCTGATCTCCACAGACCACACAGGAATTTGCAAGCACAATTCCCATAGGCCCCTTGTATAAATATGGGTGAGATTAGAACAGCCCCTCTTTTGCCACGAGGTACATTGCTTAAAGGTGTTGATGATGTGGCTTTGCCAGTCTTACCATAGTCTTTCTTTTCTGATCCTCTCCGTCCTGAGCTTTATAACACTCTGGGATTTAGGAAGAAGATTTTTCCTTTTAGAAGAGAGACTAGAAATTCAAGAGGTGCACCTTGTTTTCAGGTTCATTCAGGTCCAGTAGAATGTTTTTAATGAAAAGATAAAGAAAATGGGTGTGATCTTTAATAACACATCCCTATATATGGTAGATATAGTTTATACCAAAATTACAATACATATATATAAAATAGGTGCCTTTTTGATTACCCTTGTTTATCCATTATAGTCTTGGGAAAACAACCAAGCAAGTGAATTTCTGCCTATTCTATAGTAATATTTTATTATAAATGATTGGTATTTTTGTGGTGGGGAAGAGGGGTGCTCCTGACATATTAAAGGTGATAGCTCATTGTATTTTACCATTAAAGGTTTAGAACTTTAGAAAATGCTGACTTCTTCCATCTATTTCTGAAAAGTTCTTTGTGGATTTATATATAGTTGAGATGTATAAACATTAAACCTTAAGTTTGGGATTTAAGATACGTATTGTATGATAAAATAGTTATGTTACAAGGCTGAATTCACTGTGTAAGATGAATTTCACTTCGCAAGTTAATTTCACCTTAGCTGTTTGCTTCTGATAATCTGAAAGTGGCTGGATGGTAGACGTGGGTAACCTGGCATGAAGATGCTAAAGCTTTAGTTAAGCAAGAAGCTACGTAAACTAACTTAAGGTTGCTAAAATGCAAGTCTCTTTCTCAAGTATTCCATGACTGTTAGGACCCTTTCTAGACAACTAGGTATCAACTATTGATAATCAAAAAAGTCAAGACAAAGTGAAGACATTGCCATCATCCTTCCATGATCCTTAGACTGGTGGGACCCACAGGTGGGTCTCCTCCCTGGTCGTCCATATTCCTTCAGTGTATTTATGGGAACTTCATATGCCTTTTGCGTTTGATATATGGTATCCAGTTTGTGTAGTGCACACTTTGTAATCCAGTTGTTGTTCAGAATGATTTATTTTTAAAGGAGAAAGAGAAAACTGCATCGCAATTCCATTCTTTTGTGTCCATATAGTGAATTGCCTAGCATTTTGGAAGTAGCACCAAGTCTAACAGGCATGGTACATGTGGGACTATTGGTCTTTGACCTGTGATAAAAATGCAAACTTGAACCATTGTGTAGTTTGGCTTCTGTTTGCTTCAAAATATGTACAATTATGGTTGATTATTAGCTTGTAAGTCTGTACCAAATTTGAGAGCATTAACAGTTTTGAAGGAAACATTAAATGTTTTTCTAATGAAGGGGCTTACAGAATGATACAATGTTATTAATATAATTTGGCTTTTGTTATGCAAATTGTTAACACCAGCTATTAAAATCTATTTTAGTAGAAATGCTTTAACTCATGTTTTTTTCCTCTACACTGTGAATCTTTAAGCCTTGGCGGACTAAAGAAAGATCATGCTGCCCAAAGGACTTAACCTATGCAAATGAGTTCACGTTTTCGTGGATGTCACAGTAAATGCGTATTAAGACATCATTCCTCCTGCATAATGTACAGCAGCATCGGATAACACTGTAAGCCTAGCATCCCGTGTGTATAGTATAGTCACTCACAAACCGTTCAAGATGACCATCCTCACTAGTATTAGTATTTGTTTGAAAACAAATTGCTTATCTATTGAAACTACCTGAATGATGTCAGAATGGGACTGACAGATGGACGTGTGGGCTGTGGCTTTCCCGTGGTCCGTGCAGATGTTCTCCTATGATAGAACTGTGTTCTCCCATGCACTCCCTTCAGGGCCTTCTATTCTGTATTTGTAAAACATGATAATGCATTCATTTCCTATCTATCTCTACACATTTGGTTTGCTTAAATAAATGCAGGATACAACAAAGTGGTTCTACTTCTTGGCTCTCACCGTGGTTTCTTGGAACGTGGGTCCTTAGATGCAGGTACTGCAGCATGATGATACCTGGGAATGAGGTATGTTGTGACCACTCACATTACACGCATGGAGGATACGTGTATCCGCATGGCTGTGGAGTGTTTACATTGACACGTCATTCAGTACATTTTCCTCCCCAGGATTAACTTATTTTCAGGTGATGCCAATCTGATGCTTTCTCAGTCTCAGATTCTTTCTGATTTCACATCAACCTACTGCAATAATGCATTGTTGGAATGAACTTCTTTCAAGATTAAATTTCTCATGTACCCTGACTAGTTTCATTCCAATTATTTTTGTATTTGTCAGATGACAAGAACAGCTTGGCACAAAAAATTTAAAAATGTACAAATTGAGAACATGAAGAAGAATGATACTCAGGTTTCTCAGTTAAGAATCACATGTCGTAGGACATTTTCCCCTAATTAAAAAATGAGTTAGTCCCTATTTTTTACCCTTATATAAATTTCAGTGGATTGGATCTTAGCCTTATTGTATTATTTTCTAAAGTCCCTCTTTGGTGCATAATCCTTACTAATTGTAATCTGATAATCTTTGCAGATGACACTGACTCATAAACACTTCTATCAAATGATAAATTGAATTATTTTATTTTCCAAAAGTATGAATGAATCTCTTTATGGTATCATTAAACAATACAGTTATTTTTATTTGAAGAATTTATTGTCTTTTCTTCTGCTAAGGAAAAAGTTTCATGATTATAAATTAATTCTTTGGAACCTGGGCCACAGAGAAAATGATTAATTTGGGAAGACTTTTTTCTGACCTAAAATAAGTTAGGTTTAGAATATACTATAATTTTATTTTCCTGACTTAAAGTTGTGTAGAGTTAGTTTTATAGGTGATCATATCATGAGTAGCCACCAGAAGCCTACCAAAACAGCTTTCTATGAAAATACTCAGACATAATAAATTGAAAAGTAGATAAAAGGAAAGTTTTGTTCCTTTATGTAATCTGCTTCTCCTTCACAGAGGAATTGAATAAGAGTTTTGTGATGGCAGAAAACTGGATTTTGTCCAAGGGTGAACTTCAACTTTTTTTCTGTAATTTGAAGCAAAATTCTCAGGCTTTTGTCTATTATACTTCTATTAGAGAGAAGTAGAGTTTTGATGAAAAGATAGAATGGACTTAAAGGGTGAAAAGTCAATATTAGAACAAAGGACCTAGTCACCTTGTTGCTGATTTTGTGTTTATACCATGGCATTTTGATCTTTGCAGCTTTTGTCTTTTTTTTTCTTTTTTGAGTAGCAAACATGAAAGAGACTAGTAGGCAGAAATGGAGAAACAAGCAAAATCTGAGTTCCTGTTATTCCACTTGAGAAAATAGGGAACATTTTTGTATTCCATGTTTAGTTATCAGATTGCTCTTTAATGAACTAGTGTCTGGTTCTTGACCCAGGATAGCCACGCTTCTTACTTTTTTTTTAATGTCCGAGGGCATGAGGTCCAAATAATGTTTTTCTATGTGGATAACAATGTTCTGTCCCACACGACATCATTTCTCTGGTCACAACTGACTAGAGGTGACCCAAGAGGACTTCAGCTCAGCTCTGCTCAACTGGGACAAAGGTAACTTGGCCTACTCAGATTTCCCTGAGAGGGCCTACATTCAACATACAGATCAAGTTGGTTAACTGGTTATATTATTAAAGACTAAAGGACATAGGGAGAGGAGAGAAAGGCATTGAGGAAGTAAAGGCTGTAAGTAAGCAGAAAGTGTAAGGAAAAGCTACGAACTGGAAGAAAGATGTTTAGAGTAGACCCAAGAAAAAGCACAGTAGGAGGTTGGTAGTGGCAGGAGCCATAGAGCAATGGGATATGAAGAAACAAGTGTTAATGATGGCATCTTTTTAGGGACACCAACTCCTGCTGCTGGCAGAGAGCCCAAACTCCATCCCAGTCCTGGGAATCCCACCCATCAGGAGGTCACCTCCTTGGGGTCCCCAAGTGCTGGTAGGGCCTCTTGCCAGGCCATCCCACGGTTCTTCCCATCTTTGCATGTAAACCTTTATTCCTTGAGATATGTTCAAGGGTCTCTGTGTGTCTTGTGATCGCAGAAGCTTCACTGACAGAGCGTCCATTTATGCCCATTGTCACAACCTGTAGGTTTCATGTTCTCATATCTGACAGATGAAGGAATCCTTCTTGACAAGAACAGATTTCATGAATGATTTTCACAATTTCCTCCCAAACCAGACACCAGATAACAGATGTGACTAAAATACCAGTTGCATTATCAGAGTTATGTCATATAGGTGGGTGTTAAGTTTTATTGTTGTTTTAGGTTTTGAAAAATTTATTATATGTTATATATTCTAGTGAAAATCACTTTAGGTAGTTGCTGGCATGTATTTCCTTGGACCCTGTGAAAAGCAATGATAATTAGTATCAGACGAGTTTAACTTTCACCTGTAGGTCCATGCAAAGAAGGATTTAGGGATTTCCAGAAGTTTGACAAGGAGGGGATGGCTAGGGCCACCTTAGCGAGTATCACAGGCCTTGGTGAGACAGCATGAAAGCTGGATTATTTCCAGGGTTTTATTAAGAAATTATTTTCCCAGGCTCACTCAGTGTTAGCTCTTTATTAAGGTGGAAGAATCAATAACTTTAACTTATTCATTCAAAGTATATTTATTCAGTGTTTATTCAAGACATGGAACAAAAGAGCTTTCCTCACAAAACATTCAGATTGGTAGGGGAAGACTGATATTAAACAGCTGATTATCTGCTTTTGCAATTAACTGCTTAATTCCAGTTGTGCAGTTGGCATGAAAGGGAAGCGCATGGAGCAATGAGTTCTTGGGACTGGAAGGGGTGATGGGCACACTCGGGAGGGGACGACAAAGACTGTGCTGCTGCTGTCTCAACAGAGCCCTGGGAGCTGCTCGGGAAGGGGGTCAAGTTCAAGTTCATCTTAGCATGGGACACATGGGAAAGTGCAGTTGCTGGCAGTCAAGAGAAACACTCCGGCTCTTCTCTCAAACTGCGACCGAACTGGAAAGGCAGGTTTTTGTATTTTTAATAAAAGTAAATTCTCCATGGACAAGTCAGGGTATATGTGCCTGAATTTATGTCTACACACACCCTTTTATCATCTACTCATGACTTACTCCCCTTTAAAAAGACTCAACAGGCTGCAGAGTTAATTATATAGACAGAGTTTCACTGGTGTGGAATACTTCCTTTCCTTTTTTTTGATAATTGGCTATTGCATAGGCTTTCCTGTATCTTTGCATCCTCCCTGAGAATTTCCATGTGTGCTTACGGGAGCTTATTGTAGTCCCATCTGCAGCACAGCTATTGATTAAATGCTGCTGTATGCTGTTTTAGATTTCACAGATTCAGGGTTTATTATTCCCATCTGAGATGTGACATGAGTTAGTTATGCCACATTAACTGGCCAACAAAGGGAAAAATTATTCCCAATGCATGGAAGCCGTTGGTATTTATTTAGAATGAAACCTTGGTGTCAGGTAGATCATAGCTTTGCTTACACTATGCTACCAAGACTTTTGAACATGTGCCTCCTTTAGAAGTCCAAAAATATATTTGTCTACTTTATCTTGGGCAATTAAATTAACCATTGAAAATATTTTGGACATATTTGCATATTTGATTCCCCTAATGAATGCCTGCTAAGATTCTTGTGGGACCACTCACTGATACTTACCAACATTCCCTGGCTACAGGAACATTTTTTTTTTTTAGAAAGTTTTTTTCTTTTACTTCCAAGATGGTGCCACATAAAGTAATTTCTGGACTATGACATCTTTTTTATTTTTATGTTTTAAGTAGCTCCGTGGTTCATCTGTAGTATCATATTTATATTGGAATGTGCAGCTTCTTCTGCATGTGAACCATTTTCCCACTGGTTCATGTTCAACTTCGTGGGGTTGTGAGCACAGGACAGGATGTTTTGTGTGTCAGTCCATGCAGCAGCGAAAGTGACCCATTGGGCTTCCTCCTGTCTGCTGCCCTCTCCATCTTCCATGACCCAAGGGGCAGGCAACAACAGCCCCCAGGGTAATTTAATTTCCAAAGAAGCAAACAAAAAACATCAAGGGTACAAGCACAAGTAATGCTATTATGCCAACTTCTTAGTATAGTTTGAAAGTTTCATGTTTGAAAGCCACTAGAACGTCTCCAGAACTTTGAATGGGGCTTCTGGTCTTAATATCCATTACTTGAACAAGACTGAGGCCCTACCATGGTAGCTGCCTAATCTGTGACCCCTAAGGATTTGGCAGATGCAATGAAATTATATTTGTTCACAGAACAAAGATATAGGCTATGATTGACGGGAGCGGACAGAGGCTGGTCAGCAGTAAGAAGTCCTAGTGCCAAAGATGACCAGTCAGATACAGGCGTGTCTGTGGGCCGACAGCATTGTTGGCTGGGAGGGGAAGGAAGCAAGCTTTCGAGGCTCAGGCAGATCTGAAGCTCTCAAAGTCTCAATGTCTTGGGAGAAAAACTCAAAGAGTTTTACTTTCAAATGGAATTGGCTCTTTCAAAGTCATTTCATAATGAGAAGTAGAATCTCCATGTATTGTTTTTCTTCATCTTTTCATGCCCTTGAAGGTCAGTGAATCCACAAGATAATACTGCACAGTGTTTTGAGCTTAGCCTTTGGGGTTGTGGAAGAACCCAGGGAAGGCTGAAAGTTGACTTCCTGGAAGTGCTCAAATTGGGATACAATCCTTGACTTTTGGGTTACGTGTTGTAGATTTTTTTGAAGTCTGAGAAAGCTAGGGAGATGTGAGGAGAGTGGGCAGACACTCTGTTCTATTGTTTGCCTGAGTAGTTGCATGCTGCCCACGTCTGGGCCGGCAGCAGTCAGTTGGACCTTGTGTGCTCTCTGTCCTGGGACCCATAGATTTCCAGGTAAACAGGTGCCTTCGGTTCAGTCTCTACTCTCAGAAAGACGTGGCACGGTGGTGTCATTTGCCACAGTCAACAGCCGTTGGTTAAAACCCCCTGTCTCTTCTTCCTGCACACACTGCTTCTCTTGCTGCACTGAAATGGACTTAACACAGGGAGAGGAGAGCGAGAGCCTGTCTGAAGTTGCCCTCTCCCTTTCCTGTCCCCGCGAGGGCCCTGCAGGGGCGCAGCTGGAATCACTGACAGGAGAGGTCCCAGGCGGTGGCCTGACTTTGATCACCCAGATCACAGGAAGGATGAGCTGCAGCAGGAAGAAGTGTTGATCCTGTCACTGGCTAAGCAAGTCAGTACCTCATTCCCTGAAGGCTGTGCAACTGTGAACTAAGGTGAAAGAACAGGGTCATGAGGGCATGGATAGGAATCAGAATGTGATTTCCGGTTCCATGCCCAGCCCTGTCTTCTCCCAGGAAGAGTTTAGTAGGGGACTGAGCTGCCATCTTGTCCAAACTTGAACCCCTTACCATTTGGGTAGTTAGACCTTAGTCCTTCTAGTCAGTGTTCCAAAAGCACGTCTTCAACACGTACTATCACTTCCACAAGTCCCCCCCACCCAACCCGTTTTGTTGTTGCTGTTGTTTTTTGAGACAAGGTCTCACTATGTAGCCCAGGCTGACCTTGAACTTGCCTGCCTTTCTAGTTCTGGGATTACAGGTGCGCACCACCACGTCTGACTCCATCAGCATTTCTGTAACACCTGATAGATGCCCCATAGGCGGTGCAGAGCTTACTTTGGGATCCATAAGGTAGATTTATGCATGTTGTGATCGATCACCTCCCTCCTAGTTGTGTGTGGTCTTGTTTTGACCTTCCTTTCATTCATTTCCTGTATCATTCTTTTTAATAAAGAAAAAATCATTACACCTTGGATATGAGTGTCAAATTATGACACTGTACCCCTTAATTTGTACAATTAAAAATTTTTAAAAATGATGCTTCATCACTGTAAAATATTCAGAAGAATACAGAGAAGAAAAAAGTTACTCAAATTCACTGTGAGAAATTATGGATACTGATGCTTCTTTCCAGAGTATTTATTATAGCTATGCACATATTGTCAACAATATTTTATAGAAAATTATACTATACCTTTTACCCATTTAACATGACATAGTGAAATTTTCTTTTATGATTAAATTATTTTTAAAAAATATTCTATTATATGGTGAAATTACTTAACCCTCTCCATGAATATTTAGATCGTTTTCCTCTTAAAATGTTGCAGTGAATGTTATTATTTATTATCTAGATTTCTTAAATTGGGTTTTTGGGGACAAAAGGAACCAATACTTTAAGAATTTTAATAAAAATTGTTGATTTGTCAGCGAGATTTGCCCATTTCGATCAGTTTATTGTTTCTCTCTGAATCACTTTCATTTGTGGCTGTTTGCAGCTCATTCTTTCCCCCTAACTTCCTGGCAATCCATTTCATTGCCTGAGATAATCAGCATTTGGGTATGACGGCTTTTGAAGATTTTTTGTGTATATGGCTGAATGATCCCCCTAGTAAGTTTCTGCAAATATATTCTCCTGCCTGAAGTTTGTGTGTGTGTGTCTTTCACTAAGGCTTTTCTGAGACTGAAGACAGTTGTTTCAATTGTCATGAGGGCCTCTTTCAGTGACTGAAACTGCTTTGTATAGGTTGCATGTTAATGGCCTTGTTTTTAACATATAAGACCCCTGTGTGGTAAAACCTAAGAGACAGTAAACAGAACAGGAAGAGAAAGGGAATTCTGTTGCTGAGGAGGGGAGGATGTAGTGAGGACTTTGCTTCCAGTGTTTAAGTTTGCTGAGTGAAAGTATAAATAGAAAACTCAGAGAGGGAACAGGCTATAATGGTATAAGGGTAACCAAATTGGGTAGCTTAAAAAATAGAAACTTCATCTTTCACGGTTGTAAAGGCTATGAGTCTGAGATTCGAACATCTGCAAGATTATTTGTGACCTCCATGGTGTAAGGTAGCTGTCTTCTCCCTGTGTCCTACGTGGTCTCCTCCTGTATCCTGATCTCAGAAAGACACCAGTCATACTGCACTTTCATGATCTCATTTTGCCTTCATTACCTCTTTAAAGACCCTGTCTCCAAATGAAGCCACACACTGAAATGCTGGGGCTTAGTGCTTCAACGAGTCAGTTCTTTTGGGGGGGCACAGTTCAGCCCAGCATAGGAATGAAAATATTAGCCCTTGTGGGCAGTAGACATAATCAGTCCAGCTTGGGAGGGTTTGAGTTTGAGAGAGTGTTAAGAACAGAAGGGCTCTGAGTGCCCAAGGAAGACCTTTGAAAGATGAAGAAATTGAGATCTATAAGGTGAGCTCTAAGTCCCAAGGTCGCACAGCAAGTTAATCACAGAGCTGGGCCCAGAGGCCAGGACTTGTGATTTTGACTCTCTTGGCTTTCTTCTTGCACTGCCCTGTTGGGACGCTCAGCCCCAGGTTTCCTCTGGGCTCCCTTGTCTCTCTTCCTCTTACTATAACCCTTGACAGTGATCTAAAGCCAAACAGTCCCCTGCTACAGGCCCCAAATCACTGTTGCTAAATTGCACTCTTTAGAAGGCTGGGTTCCCACCGTGCCTGCTATGGTCACCTTCTTTCCTATGTTGGATTGAAGTCAACGTAGCAAGATCCATTTCACTTTATGCCCATGATGGGGAGAGCCCTGGCTGCAGTGCAGGAGTTGGACTTACATATTAATACAAGGCAGACACACAGCCTCATCCTTACTCTGCTCTTCCCACCTGTCCCCATTTCCAAGGCCTCCCTAGCACCTTCTCTTTCCACTCCCACGATTCCTGGTTTTGGTTGCAGAATGTCACACCTCATCTTACATTTTTTTCATTGCATCTTATTCTCTGTTTTTGCATTTTTTTGTTAGGACATGTTTGCAGCATGATTACACTCATTATGTGAAGCAGATACATGAACATAACACATCTTAACTCTTTCTCCCCTTTCCCTCCGCTCGTTCCATCTCTTGGTCTCTTCCCATTTGCAAAAGATGGAAACTAAAAATAGAAATCCCATTACATCTTATTCTAACCTCTTTGCAGTAAGCTGTTTTTTTCAGAGGCTCTACCTCAGGAGACAGGGACTATGACTGCATAATCACCTCGTCCTTTGTTGTTACTATTAGATCCTCTTTCTACTTGGTTGTTGGGTCTAGCCACCAAACCAGTATTGATTAGTGCAAAAGTAAAATTCCTCATTTCCAACAAACAACATGATTTGTTTTCAATGTTTTATATCTGAAGCAGGACTGAAAAAAAAAAGGGAAAACAAGTTTCCCCAATCTAAGCAATTCCCCCTTAGAGTTCCCCCTCCCCACAGCTGTTGTTCTTTGTCTATTACAATTAAAATTAGTAATTTTGTTCCTGTAATTAAGGTTTCACAACCTCCTCTTCTCATAAGATCCTACTTTTACCTGACGAAGACCACCAAGATATGCAAGTTACAAAACTGTCACAGCTTGACTGACTGCCTTTGTTCTGCTTCTGACCACAAGTTTCACCATTGGGTAGACCAACCTCATTCCCCAACATGTATAAAACTAGAGCCTGTCCTTTGTTCCGGGCTCAGCCTTTGGGAATGAGTCTGCTGAGCTGGTGACCTAAATAAATCTTCCTGTTTCACCCGTTGGTCTCTCTGATCTCTTAAATTCTGCAACATATCCACTTGGTATAGTTTGGATGTTGAATGTCCCCAAGGACCCAGGTATTAAGGCTTGGTCCTCAGAGTGGTACTACTGGGAGATGGTGGAACTTTTGGGAAGTGGTACATAGTGCAAGGTCTTTGGCTATTGGGAGTGCACCCTCGAAGGGCATGGTGGAACTCTGGCCCCTTCCTCTTTCTCTTCTGCTTCCTGGCCATGAGGCCAGCTGTTTCCTCCACTACCTTCTCCCTGCCATTGTTACGTGACACTCCCAGTGGAAGCCTAAAAGCAAGAGGTTTGTCTAATCATAGACTAGAAACTTTAAAGCTGTGAGCCAAAATAACCCTTTTCTCTTTATAAATTAAATATCTCCAGTACTTTGTTATAGAGACAGAAACTACCCTAAGGCAAAGAACTATGCTCAGCTTGATCTCTGTGTACACTGAGCCTCCCTTATTTAAAATGCTTGGCCAAAAATGTCTCAGGTTTGGAATTTTTCAGATTTTAGAATATTTGTATATACATAAGGAAATAACTTGGGGATGGGACCCAAATATAAATATGACATTAATTTATGTTTCATATAATATATATATATTCCTGAAAAAAATTTATACAATATTTTTATTGCCCTCATGTTTGGACTCCAAATGTCATGAGATCAGGTATGGGATTTATTTTCCATTTAAAGTGTCTTATTGGTACTTTTAAAAGATTTTGGATTTTGGAGTATTTCAGATGTTGGATATGTGAATTAAGATGCTCAACTTATCATATCCAAGAAGGAAACACAACAATGTAATAAAGAAACAGAACATTCATTTTTGTCATCACTGGTGATAAATTCATCTCCATTGTCTAAGCTTTAAAAGAGTTTTTAATGGGATAATTTCCACTGTGCCGAATGGCTGGCTGACTCTGTACTTGTGGATAATGGCTTTTTATGGTGCAGGGATGCTGAAGAATAGAATAATTATTGGCTTGCAGAGTGCAGTGTGAAGAATGAGACCACAGTCATCCACTAGCTTCCTGGAGGGTGGTACCTAGTGCTGGCAGCTGGTAACTGGGTTTCTCTATCTGAAACCTGAAGATTTCCCTTTTATGCTCACCCTTAGATATGCTGTTTGTAAAGAACTTAGCATAGTGTGTAGGTGCCATATATGTGGTGACAGAGACCACAAAATGGCCTTCTGAGAGAAATACCCTTTTCAGTTGTTGTAAAAGAAAACTTCCATTTCATCTCCAGTGGGCCAGTGAGTGGCAGTAGGAAAGAATTAGTACAAATCCACACACTCATTAAGAATAGATTAAATACAAATTGAGCATAATTAAGTTTAATGAGATGATACAAAAACATGTTAAGACAGTTGGGTATTTTGACAAGGAGGACATGGACTGAATGAGTTTATTACCCTTATGATAGTTAGATGTCTGTACTAACAAGTTCTACTTAAATTGGTAGAGAGATCTTGTATATTTTCATATGTTTTACTTTGTACATTACCATTGAGGATGTTAATTCTAGAAGTGAAAGAGTAGTGGTACATGGTGACCTTTAAAAATACATAGCTAATTGAATCACTGTTCCTTAAACATGACTAGATCTAAATTATATGAAAGGGACACAAGAGGGCAGCTGTGTACTATTTCTGAACAAAATTTGCTGCAAACTATTAGGCAACCGTCGAGTATGTGAATAATCAGAATGATCAGAAACTGTCTAATAAATTTCTTACTATGTGGATGTAATAAAATTATTTAATTAGAGCCCAGCTACTTCTGCTTAAATCCTTATTGACAATGGTCAGCAAGCAGTAATATAATTACCATGCTACTGACTAGCTATGCAGTAGGTGCCTATGTTTGCACAGAACTTTCTGTGGATGTCTGGAGAATCACCTGGCTGATCTGAGAATGAGGTGTGGGATGAACGGAGGTGCCTACAAATTGCTGAAGATCCCTGTTCCCCTGGGAAGCACTTGGGCTAGAATGAAGTGGGTATCCTGTGCAGAGCTCAGCAATCCTGTAGCGTTAGACAGGACGTCTCCAGACTTCTATGTTTTCACACATTTCCTAGATATTTGTCTAGTTCTGGCATTCTCATTTGTTGTCTTTTGAGATCTACAACAGGTAAGCATCCTGCATGGGGCTGGGATCTCCTGCCAGGGCAGTGGTGTAGCCTCTAGAAAGTGGGTCCTATTCTGTGGGGCCAAGCAGATCCTAGACACTACAATAATGTATACTGCTAGGGATCCTGAGCATGACTTGCATGTTCTAGATCTGAATTATGTGCATTTTAAAGAGGCTTGTGCAGTAGTGTAGGGAAAGTGGGAAACAGTTATGTCTCAATGCTGACTAGAAATGGAGCTGTAAAACATCCCCTGTGCTTCAGCAAGGGTAGTAACACTGGCTTTGGAAGGATTCATAGTCTTTGTTAAAAGGGCAGCTGCTAAACTCACAGTGCATCCTCCAGTGCGAATGTAGCAAGATCACTGGTATTTAGTTTATTCTTATAAACATTTATTATCTACCTGTAGCATAGTCCAGTTCATGGTGGGTTCAAGCAAGCTATACAGGGTCTCCTGACAAGACCTAATTTATCAGGGAGGAGGCGACATGGGTTGGAATATGGTCCAAATACCCAAGTGATGGGATGCAGCATGTCCCCAGGGAATCAATACTTTGGCCATGGGGTCAGTGGTTTATGCTGCAGTTCCTGCCAATTTGACAAATCTATAATGATGACAGTGGGGCCTGGGAGTAGACTTCTGAGATGTAGTCAGGATCATGGTGTACAGCATGTGTGACTTCACATTGAGGGGGAACAATGGAACCAATACTGGGAGAGAGGGAAGGCAAGGAGGAAGATAGAGTGGCTCAGAGGCTCCAGAGCTGGCTGTGCAGTTGACTACTCGTGCACTGGGGCAGGAACATATGTCCTAGGACCTATATGTTAGTTCTGACTCAAGGCCTAAGGACAAGATGTAAGCACAGAAGTCCAAGCTAGGGATTCAGAATGGCAAGATACACAAAACAACACAGCACACGGGAATTTCCAGTGACAGAAAAGAGGCAGGTGACAAAGCTCTGAAATTATCTAGATTGGCAAGCCAACTGTGCCATCACCAATCTGGACATCATTGTTGATCACACATCAGGAATCACTCTGCCTTCTGTGCTAATTTAAAACGACTTTCTTAGTAAGGACAAGTACATGCACAGTGTCTGGCCCCCTCAAGAGTCCTGAATTCTCACACAGTAGAACAATCTATGTAATAAAGGAATTGTAACCCCAGATGAATGGAAAACAAGAACAAACATTAATTCATGTCATGAAGTCATGTCTTCAAGCACAGCCAAGTTTTGTCCCAGGGTGCTGAAGGAATTTAGAGATATAATCTGGGAGTTACCACTGGTGATATTTTAAAAATCATGTGTAATAAGACAGAAATCCAGAAATTGATGACAAGTAAATGTTATGAATTTTCATAAGAGATGGACTCTAGAAACTACAGACAAATAAATTTGGTCAAAGTTTGGTCAAATTATGGAATGAATTTTAAGCAGATGTCTTATGAACACTTTGAAAGGAATGTGTTGACTGTTAGAAGATGTGGAGTCACTGAGGACAAATCATGCCAAAGAAACCTCATCTTTTGTGAAAGAATTTTACTGAGTTGGTAGATCAGGGGAGTGACATGGATCAAGTGTTTTTTGGTTTTAGGAAAACTATTTGGCAAAGTTTGACATGTCAAGAAATCACTATGGAAAACTGAGAAAAATACACAAAAGTACTCCTGAATGTTTAGGATTTGTTCAGAATGTAAGAAAAAAAATTTGATTTGTAATGACATTTGGTAAGTACCAAGTTATCTTTTGTAAATTCTTTCTAGAGTAGCCATGAAGGCATGGGAAAGAAGAAAACTGAAATTCATAGTGACCACCACCACATTAGTGCTAGGATCTTGGAGAGATTCCTATTAAGCTGGAGGCTTGACATGAGCAAGTAATTGCTTAAATGGAGCTAGAAAATCTCTTTCTTTCCTCTATATTGTTTAGTCCTGGCTTAGAAGCATGGAATCTATACAAACTAGGAAAGAGAATATTAAATTCCTTTGTGTGGAACAAAGAACAACCAAACCTATAAATAATTGTAGCAAATAAATTATAAGATTTTGTTGAGTGATATAAAAGAATATAAATACATGGAGAACCCTGCCTTAAATGGGAAGATTAAACATTATAAATATTTCACTTCTTCCATAAATAATTACAAGTTTAAAGGATCCTAACAAAATGAGAATTTCTTTTATGAACTTGACCAAAAAAAAGATTCTGACTATATCTGGGAAATAAATAAAATGGTTAAGAAAACTGTTCCTCATGTATTTTAGAAGTTAGTATATGATAAAGGAAACCAGAGAAGAATGGATAGATTAACAAAAAGTTAGCTTTGAAGAATACCTTTTCCTTGAAATAATCAAGTTAGAGCCCTTTTTATACCATACACCAAAATAAATATCAGAGTAAAATGTAAAAATTTAAATGACCAAAAGGAATAAAATATAGATGAATATTTAAAGATGTTAGAATGATGAAGAATTGTAAGCAGTTTGTCCCCGATAAATCTACAACTCAGAAAAAAGCTACTAATTTGGACATAAACATAATTTTAAAAATTACTTTCATTCAACTTTTATTTTGGGGTAATTGTAGGTTCACATTCATTTGTAAGAACTAGTACCAAGAGATCCTATGTACCACCTAGTTTCCCCAAGTCTTGTAAAACTATAATCAAATATCTCAACTAGGATGTTGACATTATATAGTCAAGATATGGAATATTCTATCAACACAGATGTCCTTTCTGTTGCCCTTTCATCTCCATTCCATTTCTCTACTGCTTCCCTTCTCCATCCTTAATAGCTGACAACCACTCATCTTTTCTCTATTTTTCTAGTTTGATAAATTCAAGAATGATATACAAATGGACTAATACAGTGAGTATCCTTTAGGATTGGATTTTTCCATTCAGTATCTGCCACTGTTCTTCACTGTGGTGGCACAAAGGGTGAGAGATTACTCAGAGTCTATGTCCAGTTTAACTTCCAAGAAGGCCTAGAGGAGCTGCTTTTACCAGAGACCTACCCAGTGTGAAAGAGTCTCAGGAAAAAACAGCCCCGAACTGAAGCTTCTATGGCTTTTTACTGACAGAATTAGGAAACAAGAATAAAGGACAAAAGAAGGAAATCAGTGCAGAAATTCATGTAGTGGAAAGTGAAAGGGTGGGAAGGAGAGGGTGGTCTGCTACATGACTAACCTTAGGGCTAATGTAAGTAATTGATCAGAGTATGGGGAGGATGAGGGCCAGTGCATACATTCCTTAAGGGAATGTGTTTTGATCCTACTTGGAGTGTTGCCCTGTAGGCTATCCTATAATCTTTAACCATGAATTCCAAGAGGTTTGGAATGTGGCTTCAAAGTCCCTTTATCTCTGCATATCCATCTCATACATATCTCTGACCAAAGCACATATAAGTATCATTCTCTGAAGATTCATTCATGCTATTGCATGTATCCATAGTCCATTCCTTTTTTACTACTGAGCAGTATTCCATGATTTGAAAATACCACAGTTTAAGCATTCACAGTTTAAGATTCACTAAAATACATCTGGGTTGCTTCCATATTTTGGCTAATATAAATAAAGCTGCTAGAACATATATAGGTTTTGTAGAAATGGAAGTTTTTATATCTCTTGGACAAATGCTTAATAGTATATTTTCTAGGTCATAGATAGAGGTGTGTCTAATTTTTCAGACACTGCCAAACTATTTTCCAGATTGCTGTACTTTTTATGTTCCCACCAGCATGTGTGAGTGATCTAGTTTCCTTCAATCCTCACCAGCATGTGATGATGTCATTTTAAAAAGCAATTAGCACCCAGGTGTGGCAGCACACACCTGTAATCCCAGCACTTGGGAGGCTGAAGCAGGAAGATACCTGTGCATTTGAAGCCAGCCTGTGTAACACAGTGAGTGCAAGTTCAGCCTAAACTACATTGTGAGACCCTGTCTCAAACAAACAAAACCCCCAAACAAACAAAAACCCAACAAAATCCCCCAAAACGAAAAACTAACAACAATAAAAAGAAATTAGCCATTCTAATAGTTGTGCATTTATGTCTCATGATACTATAGTTTACATTTGCATTTTTATAGGTTAATTGATGTTGAACACAGATTTATGTGCTTATTTGCCATTTTTATCTTATTTTGTGAAATGCATATGCAGACTTTTGTTCATTTTCTATTTTTTCACTTTTTTTTTTTGGTACTGAGGATCAAACTTGGGACCCTGTGCTTTTGAGGCAGGTGGCAGCACCACTGAGCTAAATCTCCAGCTCATTTTTTTACTGTTTTTTAAAAGTACTAGTCCCTTGTTGGATATGTAATTTGGAATTTTTTTCTCCTAGTCTATAGCTTGTCTTTCCAATTTTGTATCTAATTTGTCAGTTATTATTATTATTATTGTTAATTTAAATTTTTATTATTTTTGCTAGAAATTGCACCCAGGACCCTGTGTATGCAAGCCAAGAACTTTATCAATGAGCTATGTATTTTCAGCCTTTAATTTCTTGTTTTGTGAATCATGCTTTTAGCTTTGAGTCTCAGAAATCTGTCTAACCATACATCTCATGGTTTTTTTCCTATGTGTTGTTCTAGATGTTTTATATTTTTACATTTTATATTTTACATCTAAGTTGGTGATTAGTTTTAAGTTGATATTTATATAAGATGTGAGGTTTTAGTTGAGGTGCCTTATTTTGCTTATAGATATCACTTTGCTTCATTTATAGAAAAGACTATCCTTCTAGTGCATTGCTTTTACACTTTTTTTGAAAAATCAGTTGGGTATATTCCTGTGGGTTGACTTCTGGTTCTGTATAGTCTCTTCCAGTTATCTATCTCTATCTTTCCACTGATGGCATACAGCCTTGATTGCTGTGGCAATATAAGTCTTCCAATGAGTAGATTTGTTCCTCCTACTTTATTTAAAACAGAAAAACTTTTTAGCTACTTTAGTTCATCTTCTTTTCTACATTTATTTTAGAATAATCTTAGCTATACTTATAAAACGTCTTGCTGAGATCTTGGTAGGAATTGAATAAAACATATATATTGGTTTTGGGGAGACTGACACCTTTACCATGTTGAGTCATCCAATCCATGAACATGGTATGCTCACTGCTAGTTTATACAAATATAATTGAGTTCTGTATATTTGTCTTATATCCTGAGAACTTTATGAACTCTGTTTTGGGGATGAAGTTCAAGTTCAAACCCAGGTATTTGAGCATGATAGACAAGCACTCTGTCACTGACGCTCAGCCTCAAGATATTCCTTCCTTCCTTCCTTCCTTCCTTCCTTCCTTCCTTCCTTCCTTCCTTCCTTCTCTCCTCTCTCCCTCTCTTCCATAAGAGCATAACACCTGTGAAGGCAGGGACAGTCTGCCTTGTTTAGTGCTTTACTTCTATTCCTGAAAGAATGGTAGATACTCAATAAATATTTTGAATGAATAGTATTGGATACATACATTGTTCTTCATGTTACTTACAATTAATAATGGAAATTGGAAGAGTTAAAAATAGAACATTTTCCCACCTTAACAAACATTTGTTTGTTGGATGCTGGTAAGGAAAACAGTCTTTTCTTCAGGGATCTTACAGACTAGTGAAGGAAATATGAATGCATTCGATGAATCTATGTACTTATGAACTGTGTTCAGGGTCTAGAAAGACAAGCACAGGGTGCTTGAAGTCATATACTAGGAGGACTTGAGATCTAGCAGGAGCTGTCAAGGAGAGCTTTCCTGAGCTGAGATGTAAAATGTGAAGGAGACAGAGAAATTTAGCACAGATGGAACATCATGGGAGTGGCCCAGAGATAGAGGAACTGTGGAGCATCCTCAGAATATAGAGCAGAGCAGAAAGCGAGGTAAGAACTAGGAGACAATGACCGGAGGAGGCAGGTGGGCCCAGACCACACATATTGGTGGTGTTCACCTTTATCTGAAGAGGATGAGATTTTATTAAATTATTTTCAAGTCAAGTAACAGTATTAGACTTGAGTGTTCTAAAGCCCACTTGTCTTGCTGTGAGGAGAATAAACAGAAAGGAGATAAGGAAGGAGTGTGGATCTGGTTAGTAGGCAATGGTAATAACTAGGTGATGTGATTTGTACAAGGTGGTGGCAGTGGTAAGAGGATATGAGAGCTAGCCTTTAAGCATATTAAAGTCAAAGATATAAAGTGCTGTAAAATCTGATAGAATACATTTATGGAAGAATACTTTGGATTTAGTATGAGAACACATAGAAGAAATAAAATAGATTGTTATAAAAATTTCCAATTTATGTAGCAGCTATAGCACATCAGAATGACCTCAAGCAAGTTGTTTAAACATTTTCACCCTTAGTTTCTCCATCATTTTGATGAGTTCAATAATACCTGCTTTGTGGAGTTGAAAGATGTCATAGACACTACTGGTTATCTTTAAGCATCTGTTTTCCCATCTTTCGGAGTTAAATGAATTTTAGTTGAGCTGATAGATGTACAACCAAACAGTACATTTCTTAGGCTCTTTTCATTAGGTATTATCCTGGGACAATTCTGATCTGTGGTCCTTCTGAGAACTTCCAGAAGAGAGAGAGAGAGCTGGGCCTTCTCTTTGCTCCTCTCTCTCTCTTTCTTGTTTTCTTCAGGAAAATGCTTCCTCAGAGGGTGAAGCCAACCACCAGAGACAGCAGAATACTGAGCTAGAAGGAGCTCAACTTCAAAGAAACCCAAGAAGCAGCCCAGGTGTGACCTAGTCTCAGTTTTGATATTGTTATTTCTGCAAAAGAGAGAAACCAACAGAGAAGGATGAGCACCATCTTAACCATTACATCCAGGCGAGAAGATATTACATCCGTGAAATGCCCAGCATATCCCATTAAAAAATGAAAATTTTTTCTAACTTTGCCCTCCAGAAATGGAAAATGAAATTGGATTCTTAAATTTCTGTTTTTCATAGAAGAGGCTCTGGCAAGCTGGAAAACATCCAGAAGGAAATGCTCAAGGTGGTGAGCAAGCTTGGAAGCCACATTATACAAAGAACAGTCAGTTACACGAATTGTGTTGCATTTACTATTTTAAAAATAAATATGCGTTTCAGTCAGGCTTGGGAATGTTAGGCAAGTGAGATCCTGTAATTCCATCTATTCCAATGTGAGTGGAACCACATCATCAACAGCCCTGCTGGGGCCCAGAGTTGGTGCTTTGACCAAAGAACCTTGGATCGGGAAGAGTCATGGCAGCTAGCGGGGGTCTTGCATACTCACAGACTCATCCTGTTTCCTTGCCTGCATGTGAACATACCTAGTCTATTCAAATTTCCTTAAGACTTCAACCAGCCTGTTTTAGAAGAAGGAGTCAGGTTCTTCTGAAACAGGCTGGTTGAAGTCTTAAGGAAATTTGAAACAAGATGAGTTGGAAGCAATGGTGTGTCACTCTCGATCTCTATTTTAAAGTCTTCAAAATGGCTCTCTACTTTTAGTTTTGCCAAATACTTAAGCCATCCTTTTTTTTTTTTTTTCAAAAGTTGTGTCATCTAGAACCTCACAGAAGCAACAAATATCTGACCACCCTCCTTCAGAGGGTCCTCCTGGACCTAGCATCCTGCATGCATGCCTGTCACACTGTAGCCTGCTTTTCTATTTTCCCCACCCAGCTCTGACAGCTTTTAAATAGTATGTTTTCACCAATTTATCCCAGTAACATCTGGCACCCAAAAGATACTTAAAAATATCCTTGATTTGTTAGTTCTAGTGGTTTCTAGTTAGTGTACAGATGCTTGTTCAGACTAGAAGGGTCTGTAGCTAGGCAGCCACAGGTGAGGAAAGTACCCAGAGAAGTGAGTCCTGGTATTTTAATGCTATTTTCAGTTTTGTCCCCAACCTGCTACATGGCACTGAACAATATGCCTAAGTTTTTTGTGGCTTACTTTCTGGAGTCCTTTGTACCCCACCCTCATAGTAAGGCGCAGTAAAGAATCTGTGTAGAATATCATGGGAGGAAACATAAGAGACAGAAGCAAACACATTGTAGGTGTTGCGAGGGATGGGCGTTTTCTCCAGCTAGGGGTGGAGGAAGTTCCATTAGGAGGAATGCACTAGATACCCACTTCTTGTCTTTCCTTGCCTCTTTGTGTACCCTGCAGGGTTGAGGAGAGATTTCTCTGACTGGAGAAGGAAAAGGACGTGCTCAGCCCCCAAACAGCCCTTTCCTTTCTGTGTTGCTCTTGGTGCAGGGGCCAGAACTCTGGTGCCCCTCTGTAACATCTTGTGAAGAATTTATAACAATGTTTCCCTGTCCCCTTTATCAGTATTAAAGCCAGTGTTTAGTTTCAATGGGTTACTTTCTTTTTATTTCTAAGTGGGAACAGAAGAAAGGAATATCATATTGGATACTATAGAACTCCAACAAATGATTATATCATAATTGTAAAATAAGCTTTGGAAGGAAGTGTAGTGTGGTCAGAACTGCTTTAGGTCGGAATTACTGAGGCTCTATTCCCAATCTGAGCTCTAAGCCTCTCTTTGCTGTCTTTGCCAAGTCCAGAGGCATTTCTGGACCTCCATTTCTTTCACCTTAAAATGCATGTGTTGGACTAGTTGATCTTTCATCCTTTTTAGCTTTAAAAGCATATGGATTCCTGATTGTAATTCAGCCAAAGAAGGTTCCAAATGGACTGGGAGTCTTTTATCTCTTGGTAACTGGCAGAGACTCTTAGGCAATAGTTATTCAATATCCATTTGCTCTTTCTTCCTAAGAAACTCAGTTTTTACTGCCCAGGAAATGAAAGATATATTCTTGGCTTCTCTGGAAGCTAGGAAGCCTTCCTTCCACTTTCTATATGAAATGTAGAAATATAACCACTCTGAACTAAAAAAAATATTGACTATGGAAGCCATATGGAAAGGTTGGTGGACAGACAGACAGATCCTGGGATATTGGTGACATAGCAGAACTTCCCGCAGCACTAAATTGCCTACCTCTAGATTTCTTTTATGTGACAAAGAAATAAAAGGAGTCTGCTATGCCTTGTCTTTGTTGCCAGTTGAGTGAAATTTCTAAATGATACAACTAACTTGGATTTCTCTGCAGCATGGTGTAGTGCACATAGCTCATCTTTAGAGCACAAAGGCCTTATTCATTTCCAGAAATCTATGTCTTGAGAAGTGAAAGAAAACGAAATTCTCCTTCACTTTTGGGCACCAGTGTCATTATAGAAATGGGAGAGTCTCAGTTTCTGTGGGTTCCAGCCATCAGTTAAGTATTTCAACCAGCCTAACTGAAGTTTAAAAGAAAATTTTTTTTTCAAACATCTGTGATAGTTAACAACTGTGGATCGGAACAAAACCTGTTGGCCAAAAATTCTTCCAAGCTGACAAAATGTGCTTGTCCTGCCAAACATGAAATAACACTTAGTCATTTTCAATGAGCTCTATAAAGCAGTGTAGCCAGTACTTCATGTGTCTCACACCATTATGAAGTAAGTAGTGACAGGAAAATAGATATTCAACTAAAACAAGTGGCATTCCTTCTTGAGCATCCTAAGATGCTTTTACAAAGCTTCAAGATGTAATAAAGGTGAGATTTGCCCTACTTACTGAGTTCCATAAGAATTTCTTCCACATTGCTCTAGATGGTAATGGGGGCATGGTGGGAAGGTGTCCGGATGTGGAATTGGAAGTTCTAGATTTGAACTTCAGTTTTCTAAAGTACCTCCACAACTCTGGACAAGCCTTTAGCCTCCCTGAGCTTCTGTTTCCTTACCTGTAGACTTGGGACATGAATATTTGCCTCACAAGGCCCCTGGAAAGACTAAATCATCTAATATAGCTGAAGATGTGCTATTTAATAAATATTTTCTGGAATCTGAGTTTTAAGGCACCAAACTATATCTGGGATGTGGAATTTCATCCCAGGGCATTTGAAATGCTCTAGATATGTTAAATTGTGGTGAGACTTCACCAAATATTCAATATGCAAATAAATTAAATACCCGTGTTACTGATGAAGGGAGTACCTTAGGGCTTCAGGGGGACACAAACTGACGGGGCTCTGGGGACAACTTGCTGACAGCTCCAGTTTGGGGGTGTGTGGCTCACAGTGTGAAGGATAGCATTGAAATTAAATATAAAGTTTGACAAGTTTAGTAATGAGCCAGACAGTGTCATTCACCTCGGGAAGGAAAGCCAGGGCCTGAGTCGCCCCACGCAGGAGGGCAGGCTCTGCGGAAGGAGCAGAGAGGTCCTGACTGCTGGCGGCAGCTCAGTGGGTTGCATGGGTGCAGAGGCCAGATGCAGCCACAGGAAGTGCTCCTAGCAGACACCTTGCTTCTTAGCTTATGCAAGAGCCCTGCGTCTCCTTCTGCCATATGAATTTTTCTGTGGTTGAGATGGCTGGAGAGGTTGAGAAGAAAAGAAAAGCTCCTTCAGAAGTCAGATGCCCTTACAAGATATATTGCTGTCATTGACTCCTGAAAGCAACTCTTGCATGCAGCCAAGGAAGTAGTCTTGTCACTCTCTTACAGGTGGGTAAGTTGAGGTAGAGAGAAGTTGAATGGTGGACCATTTGGAGCTTAGATGAGAACCTAGGGGGAATTGGAGTCTATGATAGAGTTAAGAAGCAGTGAACATACAGCACTCAGCATGGTGTTCCATACGAGATCTTGCTCAATAAATGACTAGTATTCATATTAGGGAGGAGGAGGAAGGATGGCCCTGAATGGGGCTGAAGTTCTCCAGCCCAGAGATGAGGATATTCATCTGACCTAGTCGTGCCCTCTCTGCAGAGGAAGTCAGCCACCTGCTTTCCATCTTTTCTGAAGACAAAGCAAGAAGAAATGGGTTTTAGCCACATGTGGAATTGGTACATTCATTCTGAAGTAAACTAATTACATTAATGGCAGCAGTAACATCTTCCAATAAAAGCCAAAACCATACGTATGGTGGGAATAGCATGTTTTCATCATGCTCAGCTCAGGTGAGGACATTTTTAGAGGTGGGGCAGTCTCATCTGTCCTCAGTTTGCCCCCAGCCTACCTACCCCAGCTTCTGATGAATACTGCAGGGACTTGTACTCCTCTCTCTATAAATTTCCCGTCTCTGAGGGAAAGGAACTGGACTCCTAGGAAGCGATTAGCAGGGATGCAAGTTTTACTCCTAAGATGGTGCTCCCAGTCAGTTCAGTCTCACAACACTTTGTGCCATGATTAACTCTTGTAGTCCAGGGGTGCTAGAAGTGTCAAAAGGCTAAGACCACAGGCTCGGGATCACAATTCAGTGGCCACACTTATGCTTGCTCTCATAACAGGGACTCCTTAGCCCCTTGTGAGGTCATTTTTATCTCCTACTTCTGCTAGTTTGCTGAAACTTTCCCCTCTTGTTCTCCTGGTCCCAGAGTGTCACTGAGATCAATCAGTACTTCATAAGTCTTTGTCTCCCAGGGACCTGGTTCAGGTTCAGATGCAGCAGGTCTGTGCGGGGCCCAAGCGTGCACTTCTACAAGGTGATGCTGGTTCTTGGTCTGGGCTGCACTTTGCTTGAATTTGCTTGGAAAAAGAGCCTGTGTCTTGCTCCCTGCTCTATCCTTCCGGCTAGCTCAGAGGCCGTGACCCCAGTGCCCCTGTAAGATAATATAGGAACAGAGTGACCAGATTTAGATCAATATAAACCTTTCTGCTGAGGCTTGCCCTGCACTAAAGGAAGTGAGGGAATCTCCCACCTTGGGAAACTTCCAAAATTCTGTCTGTTGCCTGTAATCAGAACACATATCAGCCATGGCTTGCTTAGAGACAAGTGCAAGAAAGGGAATTAGGACTAGAAGTGTCTATGAGCCCAGGAAAGAATGGTGGATAGGACTGAATTCCTAGTAGATAAATTATTTTCTAGTCTTCTTCAGGTTTTTAATTTTCTTTTATGAGCCAAATGAAAAAAGTTCTGGACCACAATAGTACTCTTGAATAGTTTTGCACTTTCAAAGCAGAGATCCAGCAGGGGGTGTCTTCCATTTGTACACAGACATAATCATCATACTAATTTTCCTGTTCTACAAGCAGTGAGCCAAGAGAGAGTCTTCAAAGGGCTTTTTCCAAAAATGCATTTCACCCCTGAAATATTCATTTAAGTAATTCAGCTACCTACCCCAGGATCATGATAAATTATTTAGATAATTGCTTTAATTCTCTGCTTCATTTTGCTAATGTAGATCTGGACTTTGCTGGTAGATTTATTGCCAGCTTCATGGTTTTCAGGGAACAAGAATTACTAAAGGGTTCATTGTTTCATATAGGTTTACTGCTGAGGCATTAGGAATAAGCTGCATGTGCTCATATCCTACAATTAGATTTGCATGTGTGTGTGAGTCTGATTGCTAGATGTGGTAGAGACAACCCTATGGTCATTGGTAGTGAGAAAAGAAAACCTCTAAAATCACCTGAAAAAGTTATTATACAGAGGTATAAATATTAGTACTGTTAAAATTTTGCATTTCAATTAGGCTATCACATTTAATTTTTCAAAAAAGCAATGAAATCTATATCATCTATATCTAATAGTTTTCCAATAACTTGCTAAACATGATACATAAGGAATGTTTCCTTCAGGTGACTTGGGGTCTAATAAATGCCCACTAAATACGGCCATGCATCTTTGCCGAAGGTGTGCCATCCCAGGCTGACTGTCTTCCTGCTCTTTAGCGTGTGTCCTTTGATGTGACAGGGGCTGGAGGCAATGCAGTTGGCAGCTGTGGAGAGGGAAGCACACAGAACCAGCACAAGAGTGACGCCCAAGGGTGGCTGCATGCTGATAAAAGGACCCCACATTTCAAAAATCCTGGTGGCATTTTAGGACCCTGAGTGACAGAAGTAAGAAATCTAACTGAACTTCAAGGGCATCAAAAACCAAAAACATACAGTGGAGTTATGGGAAAATGGCTTGAGAGAACCCATACATTCCAGAAACTGTTTTGGGATTTTGCTTAAGGCTGGCCTGTGTCTATCTAGCCCAATTCTCCTCACTCCAAAAGTCATAGGAAATAAAATGGTAGGAAAAGAGCCTGCCTTTTGTTCTAACTTCTCAAAGGTATTTTCTCCTTGTCATATGTAGGAGGATTTCTTCTCAGGAAGAAGGGAGGGGACTCTAAGGCCTTAGACTTAAAACCATTAAAATAGTTGCATAAAAAGAAAAATTACAAAGGCTTTAAGATACTTTATTTTTCTTGAAACCAACACCCTGTAGAAATTGTGCTTGATATCACTACCTATACAATGCTCTATTTCGGAGGTTTCCCATTTCACTATTACTAAGCTTAGCAGAGCCTAAAATTTTTCTTTTACCTCCAATGACTTCCACCCTTCGGGGATTGCAACACTAGCTGGTGAAACTAAACTTTTCCAGGCTTGTAGACTCTCTTGGGCTGAAAGGCAAAGCAGACATTTGGCTTCTACGATAGTTCTTAATACTGTGAGCGTTTTCGAGGTGCCTGTGCCTGAAGTGGAGTCTCTTAGAAGATTCTAACTGGATCCCATTATTTAAATTATTTAATTTCAATAACACTCAATACAGGGTTGAGCATAGCATTATTCTTCTTTAAAGTTATTGATAAGCTGCTGATATTCACATGGAGCTGGACAAAGATGTTTCTTTGTGATTCTTTCTGCTACTGTCACCCGCAGCAGCAGCTGTTGCTTGGAAATCTCATAGCTACACTGGACTTTGTTTACAACTTTGCCTCTCAAGCACTTCATCTACATTCCAGGTTCCGCTTTCCTTCATTCAGTTGCTTCATCCCCAAAACCGGATACCATTCTTTACTTCTCCCTCCATTTCCCTCCTATTGAATGATCCACATAAAAGAGCTAGTCATTTCTTTCTTATATGATGGCCTAGTGATACCATTTCCCTCTACTGGAACCTGTTCCCCTTTGGATTATTAAAGCAAAATCTGAGATGAGTTCAATGTAATACACTTTATAATACAGTTTATTGGAGCAAGAAAAGGTTTCTAGAATGGGGCAGCACACCACAACCAAGTTGGATCAAAATATCCCAGTCATCACTTATCAGGCTACATTTATAGCCAGTGAAAACTCGATTGGCCGCAGTGAGCACTTGCCTTATATGGTCACATTTTGTCAACTTTCAGCTTCTAATTGGCTGGGGAGTGATCACTGCTATGATTGGTTGAGACTGAGTTGCTTAGTTATAAGGCTGAACTCTTATGTCACAATCTGTTTATATATCAAGCTAGAGTACAGTTCATTTTGTATGGAGGTTGCTTTGGGCCAAACTTTATCACCCAAGTACCGAGATGCATTTAGGACAAACTTAATTTGGTTTAATAAACAAAGTCTATTCTTACATTTCCAACTTCATTTATTCCCACTGTCCTCCCTCAGCTCTACACTCCTGCTAGACTAACCCACTCTCAGGGTCTTCGATGTGCTATGCTCTCTCTCTTTTTCAGGCCTTCAATTATATTATTCCTTTTGCCTAGAATTTCCTTGCTTTTCTTGACTAAGTTGTTCACATTCCTTAGGTCTCCGTTTAGGTTGCCTTGACGCCTCCCTTTATACCTCCCCGACAGACAAACATACCTCTTTCACACTGCGCTAAAAGTAATGGAGCTCACTTTTAACCTAGCTCTGTCTGAAGCTCATGTCCTGTTTCATCTGCTTGCCCATCTGCTCTCCAAAAAAAATGGCCTTGGTTTTTGTCCTCAGTGGAGTTTGTTTAAGGAGGATGCGTTAAATTCTGCTTCTCTCAGTTCTTTTATTGTTTTGTGCAGCAAGGTCCATATTGAGTAAAATTTGATAAAGCCCAATCTTTTCTTCTTGCTCTTACTCCTGGTCACGTCAATTTCTAAATATTTCTGGGAAGATAGGTATCTACAGAATTTCCCCTTTGCTCTACAAACTGAAAAAATGAAAAATCCTTGAATTTGTAGATACCTGAGCCCCACATCATCCATCCTTGCTTTATGGATATTCATTTTCTTTACAAATATTAATATTCTTTACAAAGATTCTTTGTGTGTAACAGATAACTCAGGTATATTGTTTGACTGTAGCAACTGGATAGGTATTTCCCTAATGAGTATCCTAAGGATACTCATTTTAAGCAACATTTAATGAAAAATATATCCAGTTTGGAGAGTATACTATAGTTACCTTTATATCTCTCTAGAAGGTATTTCTAGCATAGGAATTCTTCTAGAATACATACTGATTTAACAAAGATTTAAAGGATTTGTTTTAAGATGAGGTAGCTGATTAGTACTAAAGTTGATGGGAAAACTCAGATGTTCTGTGATTATCATTGCAGTTGTTTATACAAATTAGGCCACCCTAGTCCAAGATATTGGTGGCTATAGGTGATAGATGTTTGGATGATGCTGTCCGCTTTCCTGACCATGGTCATATAGGGCAGAGAGGAGAGATAGTGTGGTTCCTGAGCCAGTCCCTTAGAGCATAATAGCCTAGTGAAGAGCATAGGATCATCCAGAAGCCTGTCTCTGGATCATGACTCTCAATGCCAGATCAAGTTTCCTGGCTAAGGCTCCATTTCAAAATAGAATTACTTTGAGTTTTCCTCAGCTGTGTTCTCAAAAGTAATCACATTTAAAAGAAGACACAGTAGCCCAATACCTGTCTCATAGGATGGTACATTGAGATTTGAGAATCTGTTTCCACTCCCCATAACCCATTATGGCCATTTCACACTTGGCAGGTGGATGCTGGGCATTAAACAGTGATTTCCTGCAGTGTGGTTTGCATTTCCACTCATCTTGCTCCATTCCTGAGTTCCAGGACTGCATGACACTTAGAAATGCCATTAACTCCAGCCAATTGGATTATCTAGTATAAAGTGGTAAAAGAAATCAAAGGGAAGGTGCCTCTGATAATAATAAAATATGGGCCTGGTTAAGTATAGGTGTCACAAGTAAACATTGGAATATGATTAAATCATGGAAAGTGTAGTTTAGGAAATGTGGTGTTGCCACAACTTGCAGTTTAGTGAAATGTTTTTGGTGTAGGCCCTACAGTCTAGCCAGAAGAAGATTTAGAATCTTGAAGAGGCAGGGATTTATATAGCCCAGTAAGAGCGATTATATTTTTGCTGTCAAGATTAGTATATTCCACATTGAGAATGAAGTCTTTGCACTGAAATGAAAAATGATGACTTGATAGAACACAGGGGTGGAGAATCATGCTCAAGTGTGGGATGCATAAAGAGATGAAAAATTTGCTTTCACTTAACATTTATTATATTTCCACTATGTCCTAGGTTCTGGGGCACATAGAGATAAATTGGGGAGGGATTTTGACCTCAAATAATTTTGTTTCTAGTTGAGGTGAGATCACACGTATTTACTAAAGGCAGATAGTGAGAGGTGTTGTAGGGAAGTGCGGGGTTGCGGAAGTTCAGAGACTGGAGTGATTACTTTCTGGTGGAGGCTGGGTGGCCCTCTTGAAGGAGGACTAGTGTGGAGAATGGGTGAATTTGGCTATGTGGAGGTGGAGAGGTAGGCTGTTAGGTGGGAGCCTGCCAGTATGAGAAGGAAAGCTGCAAATTTAACAAAATCTGAAAAATTATCTTCAGTGGAATACGAACATAAAAGACTTAGGAATAATTTTTTTTCAAGATTACTATATCACAAACTAGCAAATATTGCTGGTCATGGATCAGGAATCTCAAGTCTGGTAAGGCATCAATTCTCCCCAAATTAATCTTTAGTTGCAACCCAAGTCCAATCAAAATATAATATTTTGAGGGCAGAAATTGACAACCTGATTCTAAACTGTGTATGGAAATGCAGAGGACCTAAATAGGCAGGATGATCTTGTCTTTTTGTGGTGTTGAGAATCGCACCCAGGGCCTCATGCATGCTAGGCAGCACTGTACAGCCCTGCCCATGAGTGATCTTGTCAAATAATAAAGTTGGATTTACACTACATGATTTCGGGACTTTATGGTAATAAAGACGTTATTCTAATGGCACAAGATGGATGACAGAATACAGCCAAACTTTAGAAAGAGTCCCACGTTTCATGGTCAATCGATTTTGACAGAAAGGGCCAGTGTATCTCAATGGGGGATTGTTTGGAACAACTGGATACATTTGATAAATTGATGAAAAAATTGAAGAAGGTGGCACCTGAGGTCCAGAGAAGGGAAATAAATTCAAGGTCACATAGCTGAGCTACAATTTCTAATTTGGTAGTTTGGACTGGTTTTATTGGACACAATGCTTTCCTTAACAGCAGTTTTGTGCATTCATTTTATATATATATATATATATATATATATATATATAATATTGCCTGAAGTTACGTGGCTAGGTCATTTTTCCAATATATTTCTGGTACCTATTTTATTACAAAGGAACACTAAGATTTAACAACAGGGATTCCCCCCAACTAGTACATACCTATTTGGCCACACCAGCTATAGTATAACTACTTCATCAGGAACCCATTGGTGAGAATCTTGTCTTTCAAGTATTGTCTTTACCTAGGTCTATTTTAATGCCATTAGAAGTATCTTTCTGTTTTTTTTTGTATTTCTGTTTGAGTTTTTAATTTCTATTTGGAACCTCCTTAAATTGGTAATCATAAAAATCCTTCAATAAACTGTCAGCTTTTCCTATTTTGATAATTGCATTATAACTGGATAAAAGTAGAATAGGGCACTGAGGCAGGTGGAAAAGGATAGATTGACAGTTTCAGGTCAGAAAGTACTGGTGTTGGAGCACTGAGGAGTTTTATATTTTTTGCAGCAGAGTCCATTGGAAATGTTGAAGCTCTAAGTCTGGCTTGGGTACATTTTGAAAATAATTTATGAAAAGTACCAGATAGAAACCCATGTAAGTATGGCAAAAGATGGGAAAAATATCTTGATGATAGAAACATTTAGGAAGGCAGAGCAGGATGGAGTAAACAAAGGGGTTTTCAAAGACAGCAAGCAGTCCCAATTCCTGGCTTGATGGGTTCATGTTCTGTGTCTGCCCACACATGGATTCTGATGTGTCACAGGAATACTGTAAGGCACCCTCCCATGGTGGAACATTTCCCAGTATTTGGGATGGTAACATATTTGCAGTGCCAGTTTCATCAAAAATAAGGTACTAAATATTGGAAAATACTTTGAAAGCTTCTTCTCTAACCAACTACATCATATTAATGAAGCAGCTCAGGTCTCATTAAGATAATCAACTCATTGAGGATAACGCAGCCAGGAATCCCAGGGATGGAGTTTGGGTCTTTTATGCTGAGTGTGATGCAGCTGTCATTATATCAAATCACCGTCGTCCAACATTTTGATGTTTCTCCCTCTAGCACACAGTTAATTTTAGTGACAGTACGTATATTAAGTGGGACTTGTTTGGTCTTCTGTCTTTTAACTAAGAATTGCACATTCTAAGCCTACTCCGTTGGCAGGGTTGCTAACAGGCTGTCACAGCCCTGCAGCCACGTGACAGAAGCTGCCATTTGAGCATTTTTGACACCAATAAAGGTGACCAGAGCCTCACCCCACAAAGACCTTTAGTCCTCTTTCCCTTTTTGCCTTCTTCTACTCCAAACCTGTGGGAGTCAGAAGTAGCTTCTGACCGGAATGATGTCACAAAGGAGGGGAACAAAAATTCCTACGGCAGGACTTGGAAGGGGGGGTGGGCTCTGAATTTCAGGGAATATGGTAAGCCATAGAGAGGATGGCAGATGGACAAAGACAATACTTGGATGTAAGCTATTCGTTAGGATTTATTAATACCTAACAGAGAAAGTTGAGAGAAAGTTATGGTTTCTCTCCTTACCTGGCTGGGAAGTGAGATCTACCAGAGCAAGCATAGAGAAAGTGAGGGACAGACAACCATGCTGATTGGTCCCAGTGAATTCTCTGAAGCAGTAAACCATTCAGTCTGACATTGTTTAAAGTTTGGTCGAAACTGGTGCGATCCCTGAAGTCTGTTTCTTTGCTTTGCATTTTCACTCAGTTATTATTTTTAGTTTCTGGGGAAAGTGTATTTTTAGCCTTAAAAATGGAATGATTGCATGAATTCTTTTCAGCCTTGGTAATGTGGTTGGAAGCCTTCCTGTGCATGTGCATGTAGATGGTGGGAACAGAGCTTTCTGATGATTTGTCCTCTTTTCTGTCCTATGAAGGGATTTAAGTGCATCATTGTTCTTTCTCCAAACGTAAGTGGCTCATTCTTTCCTCTACATTGTTTCCTCAAAAAGATGAAGTCTTTCCCATGAGCTATGCAGACAGGACTATCAGTTTCAAGCCACAATCACAAATGCCATAGCCTCATTCTTTGTTTTTTTTTTTTATTCAACAAATGGTTCCACAAGGGTGTAAAGCTGGGGTCCAGACCCAAGCTTTGCCACCTAGGCTCTTCCTCACTGTGTGGGATGTTTATACAGGAAGTTCCTACTTCTCTATCTAAATGCTTTCCATTCACCACTGAGAGCCTCTATTCTCCTTTTTATCCTAGGAAGCCAGATTGTTCAAACTACTTTAATTGGTTCCTTTGATCTCTGGCTTCGAGATGAGTATAGCCAAAGGAACAAACACCAGTAGGCCATTAGAGAGAAGAAGGACAGCAAAATGGACTGTGGGTTTCCATGCCTCCCCGATGGGGTAGTCACAATCAGAGCTTCATGCTCTGTCCCTCATTGGCACCCCTCTGTGCCTTGGTGCCTGCAAACCAATCTTCCATACACTTCTTCTGGCCTAGGGGTGGCAGTGCCTGCTGGACCTGCACCTGGACCCTCCGCTGTACTCTGTGATCCCCTGCATCTGCCCATAATTTATAAGTTGTCCCTGTATTAGACTTCCAAATACCCAATTTAAGAGTCACTTGGTTTCTCTACTGGGACTTGAAGAATATATTCTGTTCTTAGCATTTCTGCTCTTTGTGAGGACCCTAACAGCATCCATCCCCATCCTCCAATGGACTCTGTGATCATTCAGTTGAAACCTCCTTTGGCTCTTTTCTGTGTCTCTACATTACTTCTGTATTCCTCTGTTACAGACCTGGAACTGTAAACAGCTGCCGAGTGGTGACTTTTACCTCTATTCGTCTATGCTAGACTACAAGTTTTCCTAGCTCAGCATGTCTTCATCACTTAGTAAAGAACCTTTATCTGAACATTTCTGGTGTCCTAACATGCACATTCATTGTAATGTACTTTGAAAAAGATCTCATAAGATGTGCACAAAGGTAAAATGAAAATGAGCATGACCAGCTGTCTTCTGTGTTTTATAGCAATTATTGTTTATTTTTAAATTATACATTTTATTTAATTTCAATTTTATTCTAATACAATTTTTAAATAAAACATTTTTATTGTTTTTCGTGGTCCTGGGATCGTCCTTACGGCTATGCACATAGTGACTACTTGCTCTAGCGCTGAGCTACATGCCTAGCTCAGGAATTTTTAATGGGAATCAGTGTGTCATGTCAATCAGCAATATGATATAATCAATCAATGATGTCAATTCTAGGGAGTTTAGGACTCCATAACAAGCCTGTTGATAAGATACCTTGAAGAAAGGAAACTATATTGAGGCCAATGTCTGCATTAATATTTTGCTGATGTTGTCGCAAAGTGGAAGATGAACTCTGGCTATGGAAGAGACCCACTTCTGCTCCTAGTTTTAAACATAAAACCCAGATGACTTTGAATTATTCTGAAAATTTGGAACAAGTTATTTTTTTCTCTGCAGAAACAAACTAGTTGTTTGACAACTATTACTCATTTGATAGATATTAGTTTATTTTCTATTCTCTCAAACCAAATCATAAAGACTACTGTACATGAAAAAATGTTCAACATCTCTGGTTATTAAACAAATGCAAATTAAAACAACACCGAGACTCCATCTTACCCCAGAAAGAATGGCCATCATCAAGAAATCAAAAGACAACAAACGCTGATGAGGCTGTGGGGAAAAGGGGCACTCCTACATTGTTGGTGGGTATGTAAACTAGTACAAGCAGTACGGAAATCAGTATGGAGATGCCTCAAAAAACTAAAACTAGAAATTCCATTTGGCCTAGCTATTCCCTTTTTGATATCTTCCTGTAGGAGTTAAAGACATCATATTACAGTGATATATGCATGCCCATGTTAATAGCAACACAACTCATAATAGCTAAATCTTGGAAGCAGCCTATTCATCTATCAACAGATAAATGGATAAATAAATTGTGGTATTTATACACAATAGAGTATTACTCTAGAAGAATAAAATTGAGTCATTTGTAGCAAAATGGATGTACCTTGAGGCCATGATGTTAAGTGAAATAAACAGACACATAAGCTTGAATATCACATGATTTCTTTTATATGAGAAACCCAAAGTATAAATAAAGAGTAAAATGAAAAACAGATAATAGGAAATAGGGAGATAGATCTTTTGCAAATGGGAAGAGGACCAAAAGACGGAGGAGAATGGAGAGAAGGGAGGAAAAAAAAATAAGATGTATTATGTCTAATGCCACACAAAGAATGTGATCATTATTTACTGCAAATGTGTACTGATAAAAATAAATATTGGAAAAACATTATACAGAAAGAAAAACTAATCAATGTAACCCAGAGCAATGAGGAAGCATAGCAACTCCAAAGCCATGGTAACCAGTAGTCATAGCAATAGAGGGAAAACTAGTTCCGGCTTGTTCATTACCTCTACAGTGTAGCTTCCTGTTTACCAAACATGTCAAATATAATTTGGTAAATATTAGTAGCTTCTTTGCTCTAGAAAAAGGTCTAAAACAGCATATTTGTTTAACCTAGACCTTCTCTTGCTTGGGTCAGAAATAAAATTCTTGTAACTCAGGTTCTTACATTAAAAAAATTCAAATTTCACTTGATATTTGTGATATTTGTTCAAGGTATGAATCATAAACAAGAGCACATTTATTTAATCAAAGTGGCACAGTTAAGTGTCTCAAATCACAGATTCAGAAGAAGACTGAGGAAGAAGAGGCCCTCTCTGGAGTCGTGGAGTGATGCCTTGAATCCTATCTCACCTCCACCATCATCTAGTCCCCTTTCCAGAGCATTATTATTTTTTGACTAGGAAAAAATGAGATTTAAAATTCATTTATGCTTTGTGGCACAGATAGTTTCAAGAACTATGATACCTTTCTTTTGTATAAATGGGTATGGAACAATTGCAACTTCCGGTATGGAAAAAATGGAGCGTTTTTCTTTTTTGCTGGTGCTGGGAATGAAACCCAGGGCCTCGTGCATGTTAGGCAAGCATTCTGTCACTGAGCTACACAACTAACTGGAGAGAAAAGATTTGTGTGATACCAAAGAAAACATCCATCCAGGAGAACTATTAGGAGACCTCAAGACACCATGAGGCTAAAGACTTGTTTAACTGGAAGAGCTGATTTCTTCTAGACAGCCATATTGAATATCCTGGTGGATTATTACCTCCGAGGGGACTGTGCCTTAGGATTTGTCCCAAGTGGTGTGCAAAGTGGCTGTACCACTCTGATCATTTCAGCAACTTCCCTTTCACTTCCTGTTCCTCTTCGCAAACTTACTGTGTAGAGCTCTCTGTCTTCCTACTAGGTGCTCAATAAGTTTATATTCAAGTGAGCTGGGGACTCATGACTGCACCTTCCGAATGTTATTTTATTACTCGGCAGAAAAACGAATGTGACATCTATGTACTTTCATCTAAGTTGTGCCTGTCCTGGTGAAGGTATTATTCTTTTGAAATTGGAATAAAACAAAAAAGAGAAAACATTTTAGAGCAAATAAAGTTAAATACTATAAAATGTTATACTTCGCAAAAAATTGAGAAAGTTGATTATTTTATTGCTGGTTTCCTCCATGTCCAATTTTATGGTAATCATTAAAGTACAGATACTGATAAAAATGTTCTTCTGGGTTAACAAACATCAGCTCTATTAATTAATTCATTTTAGGCATTTTAAAAAGAGAGCGTCATTTTGAACTTTTAATTAAAACACCCAGTTTGGTGAATGCATTGAACTTCAATACACTCTGTCAGTGGACTTCATGGGCTCTTCAAAAAGATCCTCTCCTTTGAGTTTTCTCTGCACTAAATGTAGTATAACAGTAATTTTGAGAAAAATGACAGATTCCGATGGATGGAAATCAGTGAAGAAAATGATTGCCTGGCCTCCTATTCCAGGCAATTACCTGAAAACTTAAGAGACATAAGGCAACCATTTCATTATACGTATATAATTTGTAAGTTTGGAATTAGGAAAGAGCCTGTAGGAACAGGTTGTCTCTGTTCTTCAATATCTGCAAAATAAATTGGGAAAAGCTGAGGGCTGAGGGACTGGAGATATATAAAGACTCATTTTCTTCGAAGCCTGGTCACTGATATTTTTGTCAGCCAGGATCTCCACTGGGGGTGGAGGCCAGAAGATCTCCATGTGGCTGTTTGAGCTTCCTCACAGCTGAGTCTAGGTTCCTATGGAGACAGAGAGGCCACCAACGATCAGGCAAAAAGCTAAACTGCTTACAGTTTAGTGGTAAAAATGGGTTTATAGATATATGAGATCTGATCAAACAATTTGGTGAATGTTAAATTTAACAAATTATTTACAGTAAAATAATAGATGCATGCTGTTACTCCCTCTCAAAACACTCCCCTTTGAACACATTTTGGGGGGAATATTTTGAAGAGATAATGACAATGTATCTTTTACTTTAATAATTTAAAATTTTTAAACACTAATCATATATTTTGATCACCCCTTGTATCCTGTTAATGTAACACCAGTGATGGAAACATTAGAAACATGGGAAGGAAGACACAGTGGGAGCACAGAGGAGGGAGGTCTGTCCCAGGGTGGACTCACAGAGATGGCCTGGGCAGGGAGCTGTGTTGAAAACAGAAAAGGGCTTCAGTGGAGGCCATCATTTGGCTCTCTGAACCATTAAATAGTTATGTCTGGTTCACATTCTAGAGATTTTTATTGAATTGATGTGGTGTACAAATTTGACATCCAAATTTTTTAAAACTCTCAAGCGATTCTAGTTTACAACCTAGATCCTGAATGAAAGTGTGATGGTTCATGTTCATTTTGTGTGTCCATTTATCTGGGTCACCGTGTGCCTAGATATGTGATTAAATACTCTTCTGGATGTATCTCTGAGGGTGTTTTTGGATAAGAGGCATGTGCCAATCAGTTGAGGAGGTAGAGCAGAGAGCCTTTGCTGACACAGGTGCCATCAGATAAAGGCCTAACTAGGACAAAAAGGCTGACTGTCTTGTGAGTAAGAAGTTTTCCTCCCTCACCACTTGAGTTGGGATGTTGATCTTTGCCTACCTTTGGATTTGAACGGAAACACCAGCTCCTCTTTGGTCTCAAGGCTGCTCACTTTCAGAGTGGGTCCTATACCTTCAGCAAGGTTGCTCATCACTGATCTTGGAACTCCTCAGCCTCCATAATTGTGTGAGCCAATCCTTCAAAATCTCTCTTTAATCTTTTCCCTCCCCCTCCCTCCTCAGGAGAACTTTGACTAATATGCAAAGATTTCAAATCTAGCTCCTTGCCAGCTCCCACACTGAGGTAGATTTCCATCCTCCAAGATAATGAAGTATTACTATCCCAGATCCCTTGGTTCTCCGCCTTGGTCCTGGATATGGAGAATGTTCTGAAAACATGTGGGGTGTGGAGAATAGGGGTGACAGACAGGAGACAGAGGCAGCCCACTGCCACTGCTGCCAAGATAGATGACAGGGGACATCTTGGTGTGGAGGGATAGGGACTTGAGCCCTCTTGGACATGAAAGCACACCTCACATTAGCCAGTATATGGTATATGCTCATTGGCTCTAGGATGCATGCTAACAGACTTGGAAAATGTTGAAAGATTGAGTTGATCCTTTAAAAGGACAACTTTCAGCAGAGGTCCTCTGATATCTATAGTGATGGATAGACATATGCTGAAAGAGGATAAAGGATCCTCAAATTAAAATGAAGGTATCTAAGCAAAGAATAAACAAGAAATCAGGCTGAGTATAAATAATATGACATCAGATCTGTCCCTGGAAGTGCAATGCATTGAAATCTGTGGAGAGATCTAGAAGCAAAATCCATATAATCAGCACATGACTGTTACCCAGTTACAGTGGGAGAGATGCATTCTACAGTGTGGAAATTAGCTCTGCTTATTCTTTACTTATGCTGGAAAATCTATTGACCTTTGTGCAGCATGTATTTTTATATTCAAACAGGGAGTGATTTTGTAGTGTTTATCAGAGACATTGTACATAAATCTTTTGTCATCTTCTGATGAGAGTGTTTGCAATGTTTAAACTGAACACATGAATGGATTCTTTTTTCCCAGATGATTGAGCATTTCCAGCACTAGAAGGCTTGGCTTACCTTGCCTCACACACTGAACACACACACACACACACACACACACACACACACACACACACGAGCTCTTTCTATGATAAGTCACTGCTTATTTGTGCACTTGGGAGATATAGGTAGGGGAGGAAGATATCACTAAAAGCCAACTAGTTCATATATTGGAAGTCAAGTTTGCTAAAAACCAAAATGCTATCTCAGTGAGCTAATGACAGTTGATCCTAAATGAACTCAGTCTTCTAGTTCAAGGCTATCCTTCCTAGTAGAATGGAGAAATCCTTTGAAATTCATATGATTCCAAAGAATTTGGCTGCCTGTTCTTAGAGCAGTGCATGGAAATTTCTTTCCCCAACTATCAATGAAAACATTTCACCTAATTCCAAAAGTATTTCTAGATTATTTATCATGCCTAAGCTACTGCTTATGACTAGACCATTTTACTATGAAAGATTCCTTTATCATTTATATTTTTCCTCTTAAATGTTTTTCATCTGGAAAGTATACTTTTATGTTAGATGAGAAAGCCAGGGTAAATGAGTTTGTTTTGTAAAGTGGTATTGAATTACTTTTAAGTTTATTTGAACCCTAAGGGCTGAGGAGCACAGGCCCCTCCTGCCCCCCCATGCCAGGGAGGTCAGCCTCGTGGGTGCCAGCAGCACCCCCACCCCGAGGCTGTTCAGAGCCATTACCTGGATCCACACTACAGAGTTGCAGAGGTCATAAAGGACATTGTTCTGAACTCCAGAAGATAGAACAGAAATGAACAACAGAAAGACAGCCTCTCTGGGGCTCCTTGATGAAAATTGAAGCCCACTGGAAAAGTGAAGAAAATCTCTGCAATAAAGGCACACTAGACCATCTTAGTTGGGGGAGAAGTGGTGTGGACCAGAGCAGCATGGCTGCAAGCAGATCCCAGCCAGGGCTCTGCCCCAACCCCAGAGGCTGGGGCACAATGGGCCAAGCCAAGGTTCTGCCTGGAAAAGAGCTGCACAGACATATAAGCAACAGCCAGAGGTTTGCCCCGATAACATCAGTAAGTGTGTGAGACCCTAGCCAGAAGCTTGCTCACAACAAGAACTGGGGTGCACAGCCCCCAGCCAAAGGCCCTCCCAGACAACAGCTACTTAGGGGCCCTAGCCAAAGGCATATCTAGATACCATCCCAAGTGTGCACAGGCCCCAGCAGAAGCCCACCCAGACAACAGGTCAGCTCAGAGATCCGGAAGGCCACCTTTCTGAACCCAGGAATTGGTGTAATGGTGAGCAGCAGAGTAAAGGCTGCTCAGTGGCTTGCTGAGATTTGAAGACCACTGAGTGAGCAAAAAGTGCCTCAAAAGGCACAGCAGGTTGCATCTGTTGAAATGAGAAGACATGTAAATAAGTCTCAAAACCGGACTTTCAGATCACCTAAGGGAATCCCAAAGGGCAATGATATGGAACAATCTGATACTCAACCACCTGGAATCCCTGAACTGGCAAGAAAAGAGGATCTGGAAAAAATGAAATCAGAAATAATTTTTCAAATAACAGCAGAGATTGTACCCATAGTGCAAGACATGATTAATAAATCTAGAGAGGAGCTGAGGAACATGATGGAATCCCAACATAGGAAGCAAATGGAATCCATAAAACAGATGCAAACAAATTTCGAGGAGATTAAAAACTCCATTGAAAGTTTACACAGCAGAGCCAGAATCCAGAAGGAAGCTCCCCCGCTGCCATCCCAAGATCGTAGGGCAGAGAAGGTGAGCTGGTCCCAGAACCTGGAAGGAAGCTTCCCCGCCACCATCCCAAGCTCCTAGGGCAGAGAAGCTGAGCCAGTCCCAGCACCCAGAAGGAAGCTTCCCCACTGCCATCTCAAGCTCCTAGGGCAGAGAAGGTGAGCTGTGGGGACCCCAGAAGCACCGCCCCCCTGTGTAAATGAGAAGACACGTAAACAAGCCTCAAAAACAGACTTCTGGATCACCTACAGCAACCCCAAAGGGAAATGAGATGGAACA
>NW_004624796.1:7541793-7650177 GCF_000247695.1 Heterocephalus glaber
AATAAGGACTAAAAGGTATAATAGATAATGTGTAATAGGAAGAAAAAGGGCAAAGGGGAAGGGGAAGTGGGAGGGGTAGGGGGAAGGAAAGAAGGGAATGCAATTAATATAAGAAAATAAAAAAATGTAAACAAAGTTTTTGTAAATAGGGAGGGGTGGAGGGGTGGAAGGGAGGGCAGGGGAAGGGGAAAAAATAAGAACCAAATGAGACTATGTAAAGGTGCAAATTTCTATTGATGAATGTCATTATATTGTATACCTAAAATGTTCCAGTAAAATTAATTAAAATGAAAAAAAGGTTTATTTGAATCATTTCTCTAGTGATCTTTATCACTGGAAACTCTTAATTTGGCATTGTTTTTGTTGCTAAAATGTTCCATTGACATTTACAAAATTTTAAGTGTAGAACATACAGCAATCTTTTCATCTCCATTTGTGGTCCATGGGGGTTCACGAGGAGCTCCTTTGTTGACCAGAGTTTTTATTAACTTGGACAGTTTTGACATAGGGCCTTCTTGCTTTTTAGCATGATAGATATCCAAGGAGCCCAAAATCCAAAAACATCAGTGCTTTATGTATGGGCTCTAAGCAGAGATTTTTCAAGTGAAATTGCTTGGTCTATGTTTCCAAAAGCAATTTCAAATTCATCATTTTCATATAGTTTTTGGATCATATCTTCTAAGACTGAGTTATGTTTGCTAAAAATGAAAACACATTCAACTCACCCAGGAGCTGTACCACAACCCATACCTCTTTCTTTCTTAGTTTTCTTGCACTGCTGTCACAAAATATGATAGACTGGGTAGGTGGAGGTTAGAAGTCTGCAATCCAGGCCCCAGCAGATCTAGTGTATGGCGAGGCCTTACTTCCTGGTCTGCAGTCAGCTGACCCTGGTAACCTCACATGGCAGTGAGTGGAGAGAGGAGTAAGCTTTTTGCTGTCTCTTCTCATAAGAGGACTGATCCCATCCTGGGGACTCCACCTTCAGGGCTTGTCACCTCCCACAGACCCTGCTTTGGGACACCACTACCCTGGGGATGAGTGTTTCAACTTTGGAGTTGTGCAGGGTCACATGCAACTCATACCTCTGACCCTATGATACTAGACAGAGAGAGCGGCCGTGGTGTTCTTTGCAATTGGCCGAGGATTCCCTGGACAGAACATGAACTGAAAGTTGCCGCACAGAGGCATCCAAGTCGTTCAGTGCCAGGGACTCCTAGCTCCCAGTCTTCTTGTTCTTTAACAAATCCCAGTAACCAGCAAACCCTGTGTTCAGACCCAGAGCCAATCAGCCATTAGTAGAAAGGATAATGAATAATAAAATGACCACCAGGACAATCACAAACAGCTTTCTCAGATGTCAATCACTTGCCATATTTCCTTGAGAAATGAAATATGCATTGGGAATACAGTTCAAGTCCCTTCTGATCTTATTCTCCTCCCTCCCTAGAGGCTGAATTTAATGTCAATCACTAAATTCACTAAATTTAGTGTCAACCATTCCTCTGAATTTCGTGTCAATCACTGCCACGCATCTTTTGATACTCTTCATCTATGCGACTATTGACACGCAATAAAATGTTATTTGTCATGTTTTCACATCTACAAGCAATATTTTACTGCCACAATTCTGCTATTTTTCTCACTCACACTCATATTTTTTAACAGTTTCATCTTGTCTACACAAATAATCCTAGCTGGCTCATTTTGGATATATCAAAAATTGATTTTCCCCAACTGTTTCCTATTTTTAAATATTACCACCATTGAGGCAATGAATGTTCTCATACAGATCTCTGTACAGATATAAAAGCATTTGTTTCAGGTCACCTTTAGGAGGGTACTTGCTGATTCCAAGGTAGCATGTTTAATTCTACTACAGATGACCCAGCTGACCAGGTTCCTTTTTTATCTTTGGCAATTAGACATGGGTGAAGTAGTTTTCACTGTTGCTTTATTTTGCATTTTCCTATTATTAGTGAGATTGAGTTTCTTTTTTTTCCCATCCCACATCTGTTCTATAAATTGACTCTTGATGTCTTGCAAATTTGTTCAATTGCTATAGTTTGTTTTACTTAGTTATAGGAGTTTGAATAATTATCTTAATAGATACTGAATAAAAGACAATATTGACAATACATGTGAAAGAACAGTGTGTAGGAATTACAAACATGTATTTTGTCACTAATATTTTATTGGATACATGCTTAACATGTTGAATTTTATTGAGTGCTTTTTTCTGACTATTGAGATAATCTATTTTTCCTTTATTTAATGTGTTTTGTTAACATTGCTTTATCTTGCATTTCTGACATAAATCTAAATTTGTTTGTCTACCTTTTAAAAACTGGAGGATTAATTTGCTAGCTCATTTTTGCACTTAACGTTTGTAAATGAGTTTGATCTCAGTGTTTTTCTTTTTCTTTCTTCACATGGCCTTTGTTTAGAACATGAAGGATGTATCAGGCTTCTGCAATGAGTATGGTAAGTGGGAGGAAGGAATTAAAGTAACTAGGCTGTCATTTTCTGTCCCAGGCCAAGATAGGTGCCTCCACCCTTGGAAAGCTGTGTAAACAAGCTGATAACTGGATATTCTGGTAAACAGATTATTGATATTTGCTGGCAGGGAAGCTTATTTTCAAAATGCTCCTAGCAAGAAGTTTCTGATTTAAAATCCTTAATGGTAAACCTAAAATGTATGGATTTTGAGATGTACATCATGTACTTAAGCTATGACATTATCTGGGATATAAACAGAATGTTTCATGGCCTAAGAGCTCCCTGCTGTGTGAGGTACTGCTGTGTGTACTTCAGTTAGAGACTTCAGTTATTGCACAGCCAGGAAAGTGGCATTGGAGAGCAAGGCTCTGAGGAGTAATGTAGCAGGTCCAAAACTTTCCCTGGGTGTGTGTGTGTGTGTGTATGTGCGTGTGTGCGTGTGTGCATGTGTGTTTTCCTGGAACTGCTGGTACCCAAGGCCTTTGTACTGAGCAACATCTTCATTCCTTTAAAACTTTTTCAGACAAGGTCTCTCTAAATTGCTAAAGCGCCCAGGCTGGGCTCAAATTTGCAATCCTTGTGTCTCACCCTCCCAGAGTGCTGGGGTTACAGGTGTGTGCTACCACACCCGGCTTTGTGTGTTTCTTGATTGCTTTATCTGTGACCTTAAGTAAAGACTGACACTAACTCTGGGGTATTCAGCTCTCAATTTTAGCGTTCTATGCTTCAGAACTATGAGACATAACCCATTCTATGGGAATTTATAGGAGCCAGAATTAAGACAGATAGATGATGTTAAACTCTTCCAAGGTGACTATCAATGTATTACTTTTTCTTTGTAATTGTTTCACTTTTTGCTTTATTTAGGTACTAAGTTAGTGGGTATATGGAAGTTTATTTTTTTGGTACATATTTTGGTTCATGTATCCTTTTGGTACATATTTTTTCTTTTGTTATTATGCAATAACTTCATTTCTAATGTGTATATTTTGCCTAAAATTCTAATTTGCTTACTATTAATACTGATAAGATGACTTTCTTTTTTTGTGTGTACATTTGTATGCTGTCTTCTATCCACTTATTTTTAGCTATTCTATGAGCGTTTAGCTGTATGTCTTTATGACTAGTATATAGCTTTTTAACATGTAATTGGATGCTTTTTCTTTTAATAGTTTTAGTCTGAAATATATAGATTTTTATACTACCTTACTCTGTGTTTGTGTTTCACATCTTTTTAGTTGTTTTATTTTCTTTCCTATTCTGATTACTGTTGGCTTTCTAATTTCTCTTCCATTCCTTTTTTATTTCTCTTAACTGATTTGATATCAGGTATACGTTTGCTATTTTGATGGTTAGCTCTAATTTTAACGTATGTATGTAATGATAAGTTTTCCAAAGTCTAAATGTACCTTTTCTCCTTCTGTAGTGAAGGAAAACTTAGCACTATTTAACCATCCATTAAATAGTTTTGTTATTGTTACTTAGAGCAAAAGTTACCACCACTGGTGTGCGGATTGGTTCCTCTCTAGCCTTATTTACCTGGATTCATGTGGAACCATGATTCCAGTTAACATCAAGTGCAGCCCAGCAGAGGACCCAGGTAACCCATACCTGGACCAGACCCCCAGAAATGGTGAGATAATAGGTATGTGTTAATTTTGAAGTGTGTGGTGCTATTTTTGCACAGCAACAGATGACTAAACTAACACAGACTTACTCATGGATCCTTCCCCCTGACTTTCTGACCTGAAATTTCTTGGTGTAGTCTGATGAATGTCTTGTTGCATACTCTTGGAGCTGTACCCCTCATAGCTCTCTGTTGAGACCCTGGCTGCCCTAAATAAAGCTCAGTGAATACAGTGAGTTATGAGTTCTTTTCCATGGGTAAGTTCATGCATGGAGAGAAATGTTTCTTTCATCGTTGACTCTTTAATTCCTCTTATCAGGGCAATGCCAGCAAGTTTCTTATCTTTAGATGTTCTCCAGTGAGTGTTAGCCACCAGTCTTGGAGTCATCTAAACTTGAGAAACCCACATCAGGTTCTTCTAAATCATCTAGCTCTGTGGGACTCTGCTGGGCCTCTTCATAGATAGGGACTTGTGTATTTGTACACTTTGGCAAGCATCCAATCCAATGATGTTTCCTCCTAAAAGCACCCCACATTCTGTAAGTGATTTTCTGGAACCTTTCTTGGATTGAGGTGGGGAGTGGGGGCTTATGGTGACCTCTCTGCTTTTAAAAACCACCTGTTAGCATGATCTGTACTGATCATCCAATGTCATCTGTCAAAGAGCCAATGATCTTTCAGTGTGTAATGTCTGGCTCCTTGTGTGGTATTCTCAGCTCTGAGGCTGCAGCCCAAAGTGTGCTGAGAAGACAAAGGCTTCACATTTACCGCGTTGTTCATGTCATTGTCTTTTTATCATCTGGATATGCATCTGTCTTAGTCACTTTCTCATCACTGAGACACAATACCTGACAACCATAATTTAAGGCATAAGAGGTATTTTGACTTGGAGATTCCAGTCCAGTAGCTGGCTGCTCCAAGGCAAGGGCAGCATGGCAGAGGAGCATGGTGGACAAAGAGCAGAGAAAGGGGTCAAAGGACGAGGGAGAAAGGCCACGCCCCCAGTGACACACTTCTTCCTATCAGGCTGCACCTCCCAATTCACATTTAGCTATGAATTCATCATGGATTAATCCACTGAGAAACATCACACTGCCATGGTCCAGTCACCTCCCAGAAGCCCCACCTATGAGCACGTGAGGCTTTGGGGGGACATCTAGATAGAAACCCTAACAGCATCTTTCTGTAGCTTCAGAGTTGTGGAGATGGACGGAAAAAGTGGGGTGAGGAAGTGTTATTTTTTTTAAGAAAAGAAAAACAGGTAAGCAAGTAAGCTATTGTTTCAAAGGAAGAACTCTCCTTGCCACCTTTCCTCAGGAGCTATTAGCATTTCTCTAAGAGTGCAGAGAAAAGGGAAATAATCTCTCTAGACTGGTGAGCAGAGGGTCTTAGAGGTCATTGGACTAAGGGATTAGCAAATTCTGCAAGATTCTCTGGGGTCTGGAGGTCAGAAAAGACCAGAGGAATCCCTGAGGGTTAAGATTAAGACTAAGCGAGAGAGAAAGTAAATGGCAAACAGTCCATATCGTGAAGGGCTGGATGGACCATAGATGCACACACCTACTTCCTTCCTCTAAAGTTTCATTACTCACTTTCTTATTGTATTTGTTCTTCTCAAATCAGCCCATTCCTACATTATTCATTCTTTTGAGTGGGTAAGAGGCAGTGGTTGCATTTTGTACAGTTGTATTCCCACAACCCAGGTGGTGAACACAAAGGGTCATTGGAAATCACAAGAATTATTTGTAGGCAGGAATGAACATGAAACAGGACTGTTTACATAAGGGATGCTTGACCGCCTGAATCATCCTGATTTCAGATAATCCCGTTGTCACTGTTTCGGTAACTTAAAAGTCTAGGGCTAGGGTTGCAGTGCAGAACCAGAGCTGGTGCCAATCATGGTTAAAAGAAGTAGGCAACAGAAACGTCCGCATTTTCCTCACATCTCTGTCATGGGGTTGGCTCAGATACTATCTGGCTGGCAACAGAAACCTTTCTAGGAACAGACATTGCAAGGGACCTGCCTGATGCTTTTGCAAATAGAACAGAGTGTATCATATACACAGAAACACTCAAGTAAATAACTTGCCTCTCCCATCTTCAGTGGTGCTGGCTTCCACCTCTTGTAGCATGGGACTCAGAATGGAATCATTTACGAAAGTTCAGCCTTTTAGGGTTTCTTTTGTTTTTTGTTTCTTGAGACAAGGTCTTTCTGCATAGTTTAAACTGCCCTTGGACTCACTTTGTAGCCCAGGCTGGCCTTGAACTCATTGTAATCTTTCTGCTTCAGCCTCCCAAGTGCTGGAATTCCATGTGTGTGCCTTTCCGTTTTGGATCTGTTCATGAGGGACTTCTTAATAAAGGGGATAGAAAAAGCTCCTTATGGGTTGAGGATTTAGCTCAGTGGTTCCGCCGCCTGCCTTGCAAGCAGAAGGATCTGAGTTCGATCCCTGGTACCAAAAAAAAAAGCTCCTTATAACTTTCTGTGTTATTTTGTTTTTAAACTTAGAATGTAGAAGTCAAGTTAAGGGTTATAGAAAGTTTCCAGTGTATTTTCCATATCACCTCTACTTTTATACTCTGTTGAAATTGTGCCAACCAGAAATTGAAGAAAAAGTGATTTTTTCCCTCCTCGGCAAGAACTGTCCTGCCAAGATTGCTTCTGGACTTCTGTCGTGTTTGTGCTTCTCTTTGAGTTTTTCATCATCTGCACTTGATTAATGTAGTTGACTGCTAATCAATATTAGCAGCCAGGCTAGTAGAGATATTACTGAATTATAAATGATCTTTAAAGATATGTTCTAAGAAGCAGTCTCTTTTAGGGCTGTATTTGTTATCACAATGTTGACAACCTTGATATCAGGATTTTAATATCCGGTGGGATAATGAAATTTCTACCCAACAGAGATTTTCCCTGTCTTTGTTCTATAATAACTGAATAGTACTTCAGTTGGTGAATGGTGATATTTTCTTGGTCTCTTTTCATCTAAAGATTTTTAAGAGGATTTCTTTTTTCATGCCAAAGGATTCCTTAGACATAAGTGTGAATAAAAAAGGAGAGGTGCTTATCTGAGAAGGAAAACTTGTATGCTCTTACTCTTGCAGTTGCTCTTCTGCAGCTTGGAGCAGATGGGCTACAGGTTGTGTATGGACTGTTGGGTTCTCATCAGTGGTTGACAGGTGACAAGAATCTAAGGAAAGTGCTTTGTAGAAATAAATGCTGGAGAAAGGCTCAGAGAAAGCCTTGCTGATAAGATTGTTCACATAGAGTCAGAGAATCACTGGATCTCAAATATGTTAAGTGACTCCACTTGCTCCTAAGGGAGGGGAGGAGGTGCTCATTCTGTTCATTTTGTTCTAGCTCTCAATGGGAATGGCTTGCTGATGGTTTAGTGTTTATAAAATTTTTTCATATCTGTTTTATTAACATAAAAAAGGAAATGTGTAGAGTCTCTTGGTATTGGCAGAAAGGATGACCAATTTTTATATTCTGAAAATTTGCCAATCATGCAACTTCCAATGTTATTTGTTGTAAGTTGGTAGTAGTATTAGTTAGTGAGTATTTTTGAGTATCACCTGTGTGCAGTGCCCCAATCTAGAGCTGAGTTCATTTCTGGGTTATATCTGCCGCTACTTAATTATGTCCATCCAATACTGACACCCAGTTGTGTGCTTGGGTCTGGTTTCCTGAATTGCCTGTTACATTCCCTAAGCCAGAGACTGTGTTGACTCTTCTCTTCATTTGCCATAGTAACTACTGACTGAATTGATGGAAAAGAGAAATAAAAGTAAACCTCTAATCTAGAGAAACTTCTGATTATCAAGTATTATGTGTCACCATGTAGTCTAGAATTGTTTTCTTTCCTTCCAAGTGGTCCACTTCATGGAAAGAATAATATGGGAATCCCAGCCAGATGTGGTGGCACATGCCTTTAATCCCAGCACTCTGGAAGGCTGAGGCAAGAGGATGGAAAATTCAAGCTAAGCTTGGGCAATTTAGTAAGAACTTGTCTCAAAATAAAAAATAGAGAGAGGGCTGGGAATTTCTCTCAGAGAAAAGGTCCTGAGTTCAAGGGAAAAGAAGAAAAGAAAAAGTATAAAAGTACCTATCAATCCATCTGTGAGAAAACTCAAGGAAGTTACTCTAACTCAAATGTGCTCCAAACCAGTGTCCCTACTTTTTTTGGCACCAAGGACTAGTTTTGTGGAAGACATTTTTTTTTCCATGAGGAAAGGGACTGGGGAATGGTTTCAAGGATTAGAGTCTCCTAAGTGGCTGCAGCCTAGATCCCTCAGATGCACAGTTCACAGTAGGGTTCAAGCTCCTATGAGACTCTCACACCCAGTTAAGTGACAGGAGGTGGAGCTCAGGTGGTGATGCTAGCAATGAGAAGTGGCTGTGAATGCAGATGAAGCTTCCTTAGCTGGCCTGCACTGGCTTCCTGCTATGAGACCAAGGTTGGGGGCCCCTGTTCTAAAACACCAAGGTCCTTCAGTGAATGAATGAGGCACAATGAAGTCTCTGCTGGTGTCCTGTTGATAGAGATAATAATAGCTAACACTGTGTGGCAGGGCTGAGTATTTTGCATGCATAATATTATCTCATCCCCACTGCAGCCCTGGGAGTTGGTGGAGAGTCTAAAAGGTTAATGATTTGCTTAAGGTCACACAGGTGGTAAGGGCTAGAGCTGGTAAGTACCTGACTCCAGATCCTGTGCTCTGCCCACTGTCTGGAAAAATCCTGGCATCAGAGCTGGTCCTTGGGAAACTGGTCAGGTGGGGCCTCCGTGTGTGGCTGGTGTTTTCCACAAGCAGGTGAGAGGCACAGCTGGACTAGGATTTGACTTTCACTTGTGCTTCCTTCCTGCTGGCATGGAATGACCTGGGGTGGAAAGCAACTACTTTGGGTTAAGTACATCAGCTGTAGAATAGCAATGAGTTGGGTCAAGAACAGTAGATTGGAGGTATAAAAATCAGGAAAGCTTGATTCAGACTATGAAAAGCTAAACAAAACAGAGCCCAAAAGTTGTTCCATAAATATGCTTTGATAGATGGCAGGAGATTAAAGATGTTCTACTTAGTACAAGTTCTTTTGGAAGTGAGTTTTGAAAATGCAATCAGCTTGGTGCACTAGAAAGAAGAGTTAAAATTCATGAGAAACTTGGAAGAATTGTACAAGGCAGCATAATTAAACACAGCAGACTTCCTTCCTCCAAACAGAAAAGTAAAGTCAAGAGGGGCAGCCCATATTGCTTCAGTCTGAACCTTGGAAAATCCTATTGAGGCCTCAGAGATTAGGGAGTCATGGACCTGAAAAGATTCATTAGTTAGAAAGCAACCAGAGTAAAAACTATCCATGACCCGAAGAGCCAACTGTGGGATTTAAAGAAAATAGAAGGATTTTTCTTTTTTCTTTTTTTTTCTGAAAACATACCAGAAAGTTTAGGGACTATGAAAAAGAAGTTGCAAAAGATGAGTGCTATCACAGGAATAAAAATGGTAGGGAGGCAGGCACCAAAGGAAAATAGTAACCTTTTTTTACTAGCAGAGATTTTAATGGGGAAAAAGCGTGGCGCACAGGGAAACAAACTCCTGCTAAACTAACACAGAACTTTTCCTACCGGCAGACAGTGCTGCTGGGGTCCTAGATGGGAGGATGTTGTATAAAATCTCTAATGAAATGAGAGGCAGTGACAGAAAAGAGCAGTTGTGGTGAGGCTGGGAAAGCTCTTCAACCTGTTTGCAGGGCCAAGAGGTGGACACCGTAACCCCAGGGGTAGGTAGCATGCAGCTAATACGAGAGCTCCTGAATTCTGGTCATCTGGAACAATAGCCAAGTCTTGTATCTTCCTTCTATGTGATGGGAACACAGGCTTCTATATTACTGAGCAATAAAAAGAAATTGGGAATATTGTAGATCTCATATATATATATTGCTCATTATGCCACCCAATTTCTTTTAAGCAATAACGGAAATGTAATTGCTGTTGGGACACGGGACTGAGAATGCAATTTGGGGATCTTTGCTGGGGATGTGTAATCTATATGCAGGGAGTGATTTAGTAGGAGCTTGAACCCCCATGCCTAAGCATGTCTGTTTTGCTGGTTGAATGTGATGGAGTTGGCAGAAGTTACTTTCTGCCCTTGAACTTTTGAATTGTTTGAATGTGAAGTGAATTTTGACCTTGCAGATTTTGTGATCACGTGAATGGCTTCCAGGACTCATCATGTGGGGTGGATGGCCAGTTTGCTTCAGGAACTTTCTTTTTGTTGCCATCTGTTCTGCTGAAGGCCAGTGTAGTGTCTGGTTCTCTGTGATACATGAATAATTGATTTCTCTTGGCATTTAAGGAGCATGAGCTTAAGTAGGACTGAAGACAGAACAGAAGAAAAGAGAAGAAAAGAGAAGAGAAGAAGATAGAACAGCAGATCTGTATGTACTGTTTCTAAGCAAGCCAATCCGTACCGAGGAACATTTGAAGTCCAATTACTCTACCTATACACAGTCTTTACCAAAAATATCTTCATGAAACCCAGTGGAATTTTGCCCTACTCATAGGAGGTGTTCTCTGCCTGAAACACTTAAAGTTTTGTTAGCAGGTACTAGGGCCAGGCCTGTTTCTGAAGGCCATAAACCTAGCATGTTGATAGGAATCAAAACCCGTGTAAATACTCACCTTATTTTACTTGATGGCATGTTCCGAGTAGCATCCTGTCCTAATTTTATATGCCAGCCTAATTGAGAATCACAAGCATCCTAATACTGAACACTTTTACAGAATTTCTCATTTAAAAAAATCTGCTGTAGTCTTCCATGGAAAGTAAAGCTATTTTTATAACTACTGATTTCAAAGTGTTCTCTCTGCAACTGGTATTATTTTATTTGTTTTCGCCCATTTTGTAATACATGGTTCTTTTTTGGGGGGCAGGGAGCAATAAAGGAAAGGAAAATAAAATGGAACATAACTTGGACTCCTCTTCATCTAAAGCTGTTGCTTTTTACTATTCTGAAATTGCTTAGTTCCAAACCCTGAAAGTACTGCTTTAAAATAAGGGGCATTATATGAAAGTGTAGAAAAATGTTCAAGTTATAAAAATTGTTTTTTTAAAAAAACCACACATATAATAGCTTAAAAACTTAGAGCTCAGCAGCAGAAAGTTGCAGCTTAGGGATTTGTGGATCCTTGTAGAACAAAAATTGCCAAGGCTTGGGCCGGGGATTTAGCTCAGTGGTTTCACTGCCTGCTGTGCAAGTGCAAGGACCTGAGTTTGATCCCTGGTACAAAAAAAAAAAAAAATTGCCAAGGCTTAATGACATCCAAGGATGGGGAAAAAAACCACCCTAGGCTCCTTCCTGGTGGCAGGAATCATGGTTCTCACAGCACCTTCTGGGGGCATCTAGCTACTTCTTGAATAGAAACCTACTTCCTCCAGATGCTGGACACTTTGTTACTGGTAAAATGTTGCTCTTTCACTGCCCCCTGGGTTTGTCCTGTGCAACTTGCATAGTCTGCCTTTAATTTTATTACCCCTAATAGCATGAGTCATCTTTATTTACTCCTGGCCTTCAAATAGGGTTACTTTTTTCTCAGTAAATATCCTGAGTTCCTAAAGGTGGTGGTTTTCACATTCTGTCTTGACTTTGTAAAAAAAGAAAAAAATTTACATCACAACCCATCACAGACACCCATGCACAATTTAAATAAATATTTCAGGAAACACTACTCAGGCTTAATGCAGGCATATTTTTCTGATTTTTCAGTTTTCATCTGTTCTCTTAAAGTTTTACTGATCAAGAAGATCTTGAATACCCACTCCAATGAGTTACTGTGCTTGGGGTGGGGGGCACTGTTCTTGGTGTTCTGGTTTTGGTCCCAGGATGGGAACCCAGCTGTGGTTGGAATCCGGAAATGAAGGTGTAGACTTTCTGACCTTGAAGGTGAAATCCACAGCCTATGTTTCAGTGTGCATTTGACCTTGCCTTAAAGATTGATGTACTTACGTTGTAGTCATGTCTTGTTGGCCTAGATGTATATCTAGTTCGCTGGAGTATGGTGGATTTCTGCCCAGAAATAGAGGGAGAACTCAAACCAGAAGCTCATACTCTTGCTCTTGTGCGCTGGGGTGGTAGTTTTAGCCCTAGAAACCCACAGTTTAAGAGTGGATACATCTTCCCTCCTACAGGCCCCAGCCCCAGGCCTCTGTTTCAGTGGGGTGAGCATTTCGTTTGGGTTAAGAGCTAAGCAGCAATGAGAAACACCCAGGAAGTCCAACTTTGGTGGCCAAGTTCAGTAGAGCTGGGCATGGGAACTGCCATGAAGTCCAAGCTCAGGAAGTGCCTGCCCCTCTAGTAGTTTCTTTCTGCTAAAGGTAGAGAAAGCTGCTTGATGAGCCAACTCAGCACTTAACTGTCTCCTCCAACAGTGCGGACTTAATGAAGTTCATACAAATTAATTAGTGTGCGTCGTCAATGCCGAGTCTGCCAAAAGTAAAGTGAAAGGAGCGAAGAAGGAGACTACTATGCTTTTTAAAAAGAGAAGAATTGTTTTTGGTATAAATGGTTTTGGGAATGACAGGTATTATGTGAAGAAAAATGAGCACTGTGTCTTTTCACACAGAGTAATTATCTGTAGAACTCATGGTTAAAAATAAAACCTAAGTCACTTAGGAAGATGGCTGCATGGCATGTGAAGTGTGCAGTCTCTCAGCTCATTGAGATGAACTATTGGCATAAATAATACGAAAAGATTTTAAATTATTAGCTTTGAACCTGTTGTGAAATATTGAAATCTTTCGGATTTTTTATATATTCAACTAAGAAAGACAGGGCAGAGCATACAACACAGGGAAGCCGGGAGGGTCTTAAATATTACTGGTTTATTCCTCTTGGCCGTTGGTCCTTTTGGGACAGATCACTTTTGGAAAGAGATAGGAAGAAAAAATCAACTTCAGCAAAGCCACATTGCTGTGGGCCACGCAAGAACGAAACGCTGTCTCAGGGTCCAACGACAGTCCCACTTACCAGTTTGCCCGGGAGCTCTCGTTTGTTCCCTATTTAGCCTTCAGGTTTTTATTTTGTTCTTTAAGTTCAATCATCCTGCTCTTCTTTAGATAGCACATCTAGCAGTACCAAGAAGATGACCCTTGCTGGCCTGGCACACAAGTTGCCTGAGGTTTCATCCAGGTTAGTCTTTGCCTAAATTCTTCTAACATAGTTTGTAAAAAAGTTTAATAGCTGCATTGGTGTGGTTTTTAGTTATTATTGTTAACTTTCCAATTTGTTATATTTAAAATAGGGCATGAGATTGGCTAGACCACTGCTTCTGCCGTGGTCTCATCGTCCCTTGTTTTAAAGGTCAGAGGCATTCTCACTTTAACAACCTTAATGCCTGCTGAAGTCTGAAGGTGCATCGCCTGTCACCTAGCTCTGTTTAGGAGACTGGTTATACTGAAGAGAACAAGTACCTCTCTTTCAAGACCAATTGGCAATGATGAAACCAGGTTCTCTTGCACACAAACCACAATGGACAATGAACTGCTTCCTGTTTCACGCAATAGTAGAAGTCGTTGCTTATCTGCTGCCACTTGGTGTAGCAGTTATTCATGCTACAGCCTTGTTGTGACTTTCAAGATGCAGGAATTCATCAGACTGCAAGGCATGTGGAAATGGGAAGTTGTAAGAGGTGTGTGTGTGTGTGTGTGTGTGTGTGTGTGTGTGTAGTTGGTGTGTGGGAACTGGAAGTTGAGCACTCCTGCTTTGGAAAATGCAGAGAAGTCTGAATCTTTCACCGCAGTTATGTACCATCATTCACTCTATAATACAAATCTAACCTTCTTTTACTGTTTAGTGAGTCAAAAATATTTTGTAACCAACCATGCAGAGCAATGACCAAAAGAAACAGAAATATTTCATGGAAAATCAAATACTGTGTGTTAATTTTCTCAGGAGAGTTAGTGTAGAATGTATAACTTTCATTTATGATCTACTAAGCAGAAGATAGGGATATCAGTGACCATAAGAAATCCAAAATTGTATTCTAATAAATGGACACAATTTCTTAAACAGCTGACATGAACGATTGTGCCACAACTTGTGCGCTGCTCCTGCCTCGGTGCCTCAGCTGTCTAACAGGCTTGTCAGTCTGGCTCTGTGTGGAATGAGGATGGCTTGTGGCTCGGGAATGTGCAGCATGTAGGATGCTGAAGGTCCTACCCACCATGGTGCATGCATATCGCTGTGGTCTGCGGCCTGCATGTGTGTATCCCTCCAAAATTCGTATGTTGAAACCTAACAACCAACGTGATTGATATTACGAGGGGACTTTGGAAAGGATGGAGCCCTCATGAATGGGATTAGTGTTTTAATAAATGGACCCCAGAGAGCTGCTTAGCCCTTCCACTATGTAAGGGGCCCTGTGAACAAGGACACTGGCTTTCACTGGACACCCACCTGCCAATGCCTTGATCTTGGGCTTCCTGGCCTCTGGAACTGCGAAAAATAAGTTTCTGTTATTTATAAGTACTCGAGCTGCAGTATTCTGTTATGGTGGCCCAAATGCACTGAGACAAAAATAACACAATGTTATTATAATTAAACATGTAATAAAGAATGAGCCAAACAGTAGAGATCAAAAACATTGATGGGAAAAGGGCACTCATTCTATGAGATTCTGACAGCTATAAAATGAGCAAACTATGAGTATGCAGAAAAAAAAATAGGCCACATGTTAACATGTATTTAACTGGGGCTGAGAAAAGGTCACTCTTGTTATACCGTGCTGTGTGTTGGCATGTAAAATCCCTATGGCATGTGTCCTCACAATTGAGAGGTCATGTGCTAACATTAAAACTTGGCATCAAGTGAACCTTCATTCATAAATGAATTATTTTTTAAAATTTAATTTGTGATTAATATGTATTAATTGCACATACTAATGGAGTTTGATGTGATACTTTCAGTATATGCATACAGTGTGCACTGATCCAAGCCAGCTTCCTTTTATCCTCCCTCCCCTTGCTTCCCAACCTCAAGTAACCACTATTCTACAACCAGGTCAACTTTTTAAAAAAACCTCTCATATATGATGGAGCACACACATTACTTCTCTTTCTGTGTCTGGCTTATTTCACATAATATGATGTCCTCCACTTCCATACACTTTCCTGAAAAATCACAGGATTTCTTTCTCCTGTTTCTTCTGCTCCTCTTCCTCTTTCTTCTTTTAGTGGGGATTGAACCGAGGGAGCACTGAGCTACAACCCCAGTCTATTTTTCATTTTAATTTTGAGACAGGGTCTCCTGAAAGTAGCATTGCTGGATTATATGTAGTTCTATTTTAGTTTTTTTGCAGAATTTCCATACTGTTCTCCATAATAGTGTACTACTAATAATAGTGTACTATGAAAGTTCCTTTTCACGACATCCTCACTAGCAATTGTCATTTAATTTTTGACAGTAGTCATTCCCACTGGGTTAAGATGATAGTAATCCAATTGAAAATGAGCAAGTGACCTGAATATACCCTTGCCAAAAGAAGAAATGCAAATAGCTAAAAATATATGAAAAAACCTCCCAGACTCAGTATTATTAACTACCAGGGAAATGCAAATCAAAATGGTACTGCCTTCTTTTGATCTGAATGATATATCCTAGAGTATGATCATGATGCTATTTTGTTTTCATTGAGATTGATGTTCTCATTTGATCTTTGCAGGAACTCTGAGGTGGCAGTGTTTTCTAACTCAGTTTTCTAACTCCAGCTTTCTAACTCCAAGTCCACTTTTATTCATCTGATCTTTTGAGCTCATTGTCTTATTTCCTAAGCCCTCTGGCATGTCAGGGTTTAAAGTCTCGGTTTTAGATTCTTGAAGATTTGCATTCTCTCTCTTTTTGTTTTTGTTTTTCAGCGATAGAGATTGAACCCAGGGCCTCACACATGCTAGGCAAGATCTCTACTGCTGAGCTATACCACCAACACTTTTGTATTTTTATTTTGGGACAGGAACTTGCTAAGTTGTCCAGATTGGCCTGGACTTGTGATCTTCTTACCTCAGCCTCGGGAGTAACTGGAATTATAGGTGTGCATCATCATGTCTGGCAAAGATTCTCATTTATTTTAAGTGTGTAAGAAAAAGGCAATATTGTGAAGGCTCTGGAGTCTGGTCCTTGGGTTTCTTTACTTGCAAAATGGGGTAGGACTAAGACTCAATTAGAGAACTATTGTGAGGATTAAAGAGTTAACCTTTGAAAAGTACTTAGCATAGTGAGTGCATGGCAAATAGACATCAGTAATGCTGACTGTTACTATCAGACATTTCAAGACATAATTCAACAGATACCAAATGCTGCCAACGAACCAGTCTATGTCCTTGGGCCAGGTGCTCATCAAAAGTGACCCAGCTCTGTGGTTGATGGTGGAGACAGAGGTAGGAGAGGTAAAATGAGGTATGTACAGAGTCAGAATTTTGTATAGAAGATGTACTTGATTTTTCAAAAGCTTTATTGAAGTATAATTCAATATTCTGCATATATTTAAAGTATACAATGTGATAAGCTTTGGCATATGTCTACACTCGTGAAACCATTACCCCATTCCAGATAAGGAATGTAACCATAATCATCCCATGTCCCTTTAGATTCCTTCCCCCTTCTCCTGGGTGATTAGCAACATGCTTTCTATCACCAAGGATTAGTTTTCATTTTTTAGAATTTTATTGAGTGTAATTTTGAGATTCACCCTCGTGTTGCATGTATCACGAGTTCACTCCTCTCTGTAGTTGAGTGGTATTCCATTACCATACATGGGCGTATTGCAATTTATTTATTCATTCACCTGCTGACGGAAATTTGGCTTGTTTCCAGCTTTTGGGTTTGAAAAATAAAGTTACTAGCAGTGTTTCCAAAAATAGAACATTCACAGTGTCTAAGTTACCTTGGCAGATGTATACACCCATGAAACCACTGCCACAATGAAGATACCAAACATGTCTACCTCCCTCAAAAGTTTCCTCATGGCCCTGTACATCCTACCTCTCCTCTACCCCCTCCACAGGCAACTGCCAATCCATTTTCTGTCAGTACACATTCACCTGCAAATGAATCATGCAATATATATGCTTCTGGGCTTACCCTTTATTCAGCATATTGACTTTGAAATTCACTGGTGCAGTTGTGTTCATCAACATTTCTTTCCATTTTACAGCTGAGTAGTATTCCATTGAAGGAATATACCTCAATGTGTTCACTCATTTAATGGACATTGGAGCCCATTTCTAGCGGTTAGAAATAGCTGTTGGTATTCTTCAAGTCTATTGTGGAAATAAGCATTTCATTATTATGAACCTGTATGGACTAATCCTACACAAAGGCTAGCTGGCTACTCCTGAATGTAGTTTCTTTTGAACAAATGTTCTCATCCTAATGAACTCTGTGAACCTGTAATTAATTATATTTTTCCCTTTTCTTTTGTCTCTAGGGTGCTTAGTGGTAAATTTGAGGCCCTATCTGATCATAGTTGTGCAGTTCGTTATAGCATGTAAATTTTGTGTTGTTGACATCATACCTAACATAAAAAGTAAGATCCAAAAATTCAGTGAATGTTTAAACTACAAAATTTTATTACAGTGAAAGACATATTATGACCAATCCTCCTCAAAATGCTCACTATGAACATGCTTGACTCATCATCCTTGCAACTTTCTAAAGCATTCTGGAAGTCCTCTTTCATGGCTGTTTTTTCATGGCTACCTCAATGCCCTGAATCTATTTAAAACACTTGTGGCAATTTCTGTCAAATACAAACATTATGGTGTGTTCTCATCCACCTTATTCACCAGATCTTATACCTTATGACTTCCAGCTGTTCCCTAAAGACAAAATAACCATGAAAGGTAAATGTTTGAATTGATTCAGGACATTGAAGCAACCATGAGAGAGGTAATGACACTCGCAAAAAAGGACTTTCAGACCTGCTTCAGAAAGTGGCAAGAGAGAAGGGATCAGTGTGAAGTGAGAGAGAACATTTTGAGGGGGTAATGGCAATGTGTCTTTTTTTTCAGTAATCAATTTTTTTTTTGGTACCGAGGATCGAACTCAGGTCCTTGCCCTTGCGCAGCGGGCAGTCAGTAATCAATTTTTAAAAATGTTAACATTCCTCTTTTTGGATCATAACTTGTATTTCATGATCTCTCATTATTTGTACCTCATGCCTAAGTTTTAATCTATTTTTTGTTATATTGTATATTTTATAAGATATCTCAAATTCATTTTTTTTTTTTTTTTGGTACCTGGGATTGAACTCAGGACCTTGTGCCTGCGAGGCAGGCAGCAGAACCACTGAGCTAAATCCTTGGCCCTCAAATTCATTTTTAATGGAGAAGGAGCATAAATCAAAGAAATATTAAATCTGGGATAATTTGAAAGGCACCAGGAACGTTCCCTCTGCTCCAAAATATGTTTTATTTTGTCAGGAATACTTGAAATTCTTCCATTAGAGATCTTTGGAGTAATAAGTAAGAGTTCATTTATGTGCATCTTTTCAAGTGGACAGTTACAGGCTGAGGTGGATGGAAGTGGGGTTGGTGTGGGGAGAATCAAAATTACTACCTGGTGAACAGTGGAAAGATACTAGGAAAGAACAAAAGGAAGAAACAAGAGAAGCCAGCATTTCCTGACTCTGCTCATACCCTTGCTGAGAAGTGACAATATTAATTTTACTTAATTTTTGCCCTTTAGGGGGAGAATCACTACAAGGTAAGAATTACATTAGCAATGACAACTAACTCCTCTTTGTTGAACTACCTGGAAAGCTTTGGTTACTGAAGCATAGAAATGGAATAAAAAATGAATGTAAAGAGTCGCAGTTTAAAAGCACCTAGTTACAGAGTGAAAATCATTTATTTTATTCCATTCCTTTTAGTACTAAGCAGACATATTGTGAGTTGAAATGTGGACAGGCAAAATATGGACTACAATGGAGAAAAAAAATCCTATTTATGTACTACAAAAGGTACAAAAAAGTAGGTGCCAGGCATAATTAGCAATCATGAGAACACATCCCCAAATCAATAAACTTAGAGAAGAGTCAATATAGTGTCTGAGAACAATTCTGAAAAAGGAGAGAGAAATAGATCCTCCTCCCACTTCCATCGTCCCCCGCGACAAACCAACTAGACAAAGCCATGCGATCATGAATGACAAACTGGATGTCAGAAAAGGTATTGAGTGCTGGGAGGAATGATTCAGATCCTGGAAAAAAAAAAAGATAAACAAGCAGCTGAATTGTAGATTTAGAATACTTGGCAGTTTAGACACACTTCGCTGCTGAGAGTCCCATCATTGGGAGCAAAACTCCTTATGATATTAAGTTCTCGCAATTATTTTACTCTTAATAGATGCAAGTCTAATGTCATCTCATGGCTTGCCAAATTTGTGTTCGATGACTCTATAGAGTTGTATTTGATTAATGATTCACTTCCACAGCTGCTAGGAGAAGCCAATCAGTGGCTCTCCATTAGGGGCAACAGGAGTAGAAAGGGAAAGATGAATGGGTGGAGATCCACGGAGGCAGTGGCTTATTGATATGTTTTCTCCAGGCAGCCTCAGTGGCTTTTATCACTCAATACTAATTCTTGATCTCAAGCGGGAGGTGGCATTTCCTTTTAGAAACAAGCTATAAACATTGCGTGCATAAACTTCAACTACAAAACATACAGGGTAAAAACAGATGTACATTGCGGTGTGTTATAGAGAAGGGGACATGAGGGATAATTTAATTGCATGACCCTCACAGAGGGAGAGCCTGGAAGGCTTACAGTAAAGTGCTCCATGAATATTTATTAATGTAGTAAGAATGGCTGGATGGGTCTCCATATCTCAATACAGCCACATCCTGGGAGAGGGAAGAGAATGTTGGAAACTTGTAAAATCCTTATTGCCACATGTGACAGGGAGTCATACTACCCACAAAGGTACAGCCTGGCAGAATTGTAGATATTCTCCCTCCAATTGTGATTATATTTTACTACCCATTCAATTCTCATTTGGTTGCTGCCACTTATTCTCATCACCTGCGGGGACTCCCACTTTTCTTTCCGTAGGTTTGCAGGTGGGGATGTATTGTCATAGCCAAGCTGAGCTTGGAAAGCGCACCTTGAGTCTCTGCTCTGTCTGGGATCCATTTGGCAGAAAGTAACAGGAGGCTTTCCATGTGAGTGTCTTTCCTCTTACTTCTGGACTCCCTTTGGGGTCTAGAAGTCTTTTCCTGTGATTTTCCTCATGGCTTAATGTCCCATCTTGTCCAAGCCTCTGTGTGTCTTATACAGTTTCCTCTGAAAATCTCATCTCAGCACTTGTTTGTCAGATGTTGAATGTTAATGAATATAGTTCATTAATGACTCTTCCAGATAAAGGTCATAACTTTAATCATTAACTTTCATTATTTTCCTACATATTTTATGTAATGTGCTAAGGAAACTGGGTCCTGCTTTTGTTTTAGGGCTTGATCCCAAATCTAATATACCAACATTTGCAACTTGTAATCTTTCCAGTATATTCTTAGACTGTATACAGTTTTGTTTTGAAATGATGAGATTCCTACTTTACAATCTCTATATTTTAAACTTTCTGTTTTCCCCTCGATGGTAGTAGGGCATTGAAGACTCAGTAAAATTCTCCTGGTGAGAAATCCTGAGCTTTAATCCTGAGGACTGATTTACCTTTATTTTCCCAGATCAAAGCTAAGATTAGCAAACTCTTTAATTGCAATTCATAGGTTCCTTGCTGACTGAGTTCTTTATAAATCCATTTTAAATTTATGGGAAAAGTCTTCCAATGGCAGCATTTCTACATTGTTTAAAAGAAAGAGAGTAAAAGAGGAAGGAGGGCTGTCTTGTGTTTTGTGATATGGCCCCATTAGAAATCTGTCATAATTGTAATAACTCATCAAGGCCTCACTAAATGCCCTTTGAATTGAATCTGATCGAGTTGAAGTATATATCTGAGTAATTATAATTTCATTTTGATACCTACTCTATTTTTAGGATTTTTGAAATCACTGTGTTTTTCCACCCTCATCCCCGCCAATAAAAGTGACAGTCAAGATTTTTATCCCTATGTTTTTAGAATAGATCGTCACTTACTCTCTAGGCTCTTTTCTGGCATTCACCTGTTTCCAGAAATTTGACTTATATAGCACATTCCACCAGTTCTTGAGAGCTCGTGGAATCCGTCCAATTTTGTACATCACGTAACTTTACTTTCAAATCCACAGACTGTAGTCTGGGTCTGTCAAAAGCCATACCTGTGGCTCATTTCCACATCTGAAGAGCTACGGTTGGTAAACATTGCTTACCCAGCCTTGTGCCTGAGTCGTGTTCAGCTGGCTGGGGTATAAGGCAGGCAGCCCCATCGACTGCTAAGCAGTTCTCATCACTTTGTATCGCACACGCTGTGGCTTCCAAACTCCAGGGGCAGAATTGGTGGCAACATAGTTGTGTGTTACCTGTGCCTTGTTTCATGAACTCAGTGGTGTCTCAATATAGGTATCCACCTTCAGGAGTTTCAGGAGGGTTTACAAATAGTGCTGGTTGACTTTCACACATGCTGTCTTGTGATTCTCTTTGAGCCAGGTAGCATGGAATAAGACAGGACACACTGGGTCTTGGGTAGTCACAGAATTTTAACCTCTGCTCTTTTCAGAAGCACACAGCTACTTGCTACATCCCTGGCAGCGAAAGCTAACGCTTCATTTTCACGACATGAAAATTTCGAACTATCCTTAGCAGGTCTTTTCCTTTTTTGGTTTTGCCTGGAAATTCATACTGGCAGCTGGTACACCGTGTCTTGATTGATGCAAACCACGCACAATCTAATTAGCAACTTTTACTGGACTTTGGGTGCAGACTGCAGTGAGGAAAACTTCCTATGTGGAACCTAAAAACCTAATTCATTTGAAAAACCAGGAAAGGGTGATGGGTAGGCAGCTTCCTGCTTAGTTTTTCATTTCTGTTTGAGAAGAGTCTGTACAGGTTGCAGGGATAATTGGGTGGCTAGCGGAGACATGGATGGCATTCAGCTCTTTGGGAGCCTATTTCTAGAGGTGTGAGCTTCTAGAATGTGATTTTGAATACCCGTGTTCAAAAAGAAATGCCCAAATTTACCTCACAGCTAAATATAAAATTTAAACCATTATGCTTTTGGTGTCAATAATAGCATCATTACTCCCTTTCAGCGTGTTGGAATTTGAGAATGCAGTGGATGGCTCTGTTCATCAATTTTTCATCTGAAAAAGGGTCACTAGATTTAGTAAACAGAGATATAGGTTGCCAGTTAAATCTTAATTTCAGATATTCAACAAATAGTTTTTCAGTACAAGTCTGTTCCTGTAATCCTTAGATAAATACAGCATAGGGCATACTTTATGCTGAAACATTTTTTGTGTATGTTAAATTCAAATTTAACTATATATAATGTAGCTAAGTAATTGGATCAGAACCAGTGTCCATCGTCCTTTCCTTGTCTACTTTTGGACTTCTGAATGGAGAAAGGACTCCACAGCACCACACTGAAAATCTCGGAAATTCAGTGTTATTAGCATCTTCAAATAGACCAGAAGCCCTTAAAAAAGAGACACAAAAAGGAAATCTGCCTTCTTACCTACAGCAGTTCCCATCTACAATCCTGTCCCTCTTCACCCTAACTGAAGTCATTAGCACGTGATATTTTCCAGCTGGGTGAGCCAGCTGTTGTTTCTGGGATTCAGGTGGGGATAGAAGGACATTTACAATTTTTATTTCAGAGTTCCCTTCCAAGCCCAGATAAATAAATATGTAGCAAGAGATGATGCAAAGAACCAAGGAAAAGAGATGAAAACAGGCAGAATCTCATCATTTGGGCAAATGCAACATGCAAAGTGTAGTTGGTGGTCTGAAATCCTGGCGTGGAGTGGCTGCCATTTGCTTTTGCCCAGGTGAAGTATTTTATATCTTTGGTGTGCAGATGTGTGAGGTTTATATTACCTCACAGCATCATTGAAAATGGGCCATTGAGGCCACTCAGAGGTATAAATTTGTCTACCAAAATGGTCAAATTACTAAATTGTCCTCCTGATTCTCTTGTTCAGCTCCATTTTCTGAGTCATAAGTTAGAGGAACAAAGCCATTACTTTTGAAGTTTCCCGTGAAGCGTCCAGACCTGAGGCACTCAGGACTATACCTCCAGTCAAACTGCAGTCTCCAGTTCCTTCAGACACTGCATAGGCTAGCTGTCTCTGCATCAGAGGCTTGGAATAGTTCTGTGTTTTGCACTCGAAGCCTATTAACTGGATCTCCTGGCAGGGCCTCTCGGGACCAATGGCAGAAACAAACCATCATTGTCATGACACCCTTGGAACTGGGTTCAACTTCTAACACCTGTTTAATGATGTATTCTTTTTGAAAAGTCACTCATTTGAAGTCTTTTCCAAAAGCAATAAAAATGCCTTTCAATTTCAATCTCAACTCAGAATCCAACAAGTTTTTCCTCTTTTGAATTCAAGCCTAATCTTTCTGCAAAGCTAATAAAGCCCAAGGACTGTTCTGTGGGGGACTTCCATGTGTGTCTTGGGGGCAGGGTGAATTCAGGGTGCAAATTTCCAACGGATTTCTGGGCTGGGGTCTCCGATCTCCATCCACACTGGAGAAGAAGTGAAGAATTCCAATTTCATGGCTGTTTCTGCTTGGGTTCCCCAGCCCAAGGATGATGGAGAAGTATAAGAAGTGAGGGGCTGGGTTCTCCAAATGTCTTGTGCCTACTGTAAAACCTTTAGTTCTTCCCCGTTAGCTACTAAATAATGTTCTAACTCCTTAGCCTGACGTTCAGACTGAGGAGATCCAGCTGGCCCATATTGCTATTTCTGCTAGATACTTTTTCCTTTGAAGCAGTTTTCCTGCACATGGATGGCTGGTTAGGTTCTACCAGATTCCCTATTATTCTGCCAACCAGGTATTTCCAAATGCTCTCTAGGGCTTGGTAATATTCCTCATCAGGACCACCCCTTCCCTTCATCACCTAGACTCCTATTATTCCACTGGGTCAACACTGTACCCCCAAACAGTGTTTGCTATCTCTTCTCTGCAGTGATGTATTTTGTTCTTAACTTTTCTCTGACCACCATTCCATCTGAGCAAAACATTCTTTTCTGATCCTGAATTCTCCAAACCCTACTATGTTTTAACTACAACTTTATTCTGTAAACCTCTTTATTCTCTAAATTCACTCACTGCTCAGAGTCTGTGTTAGGCACTGAAGGATTTAGTTGAGGAGACAACTAACGTAATATTTACTGTACAATGCAGTGAGAAAACAAAGCCCTGCTGCAGGCGTAGCACTGAAGAGAGTGTATGTGGACTGTGTTCTACAAGGACGATGCTTCATGAATTGTGAAGGGGGAGTTGATTAGCTGAAAATAAGCATGTTCCAGACAAAGGGAAAAGTTATGAGCAAAAGCATGGTGGTAGCGGCTCCTTTTGGCAGAAGCAAATGGAGCACACAGGAAAGTGGCAGGCAGTGAGATCAGCCATGCAGCCAGAAGCCAAAATGTAAAGGGCTTTGTGTGATGAGCTGTGGAATTTGGACTTCTATAAGCTTTAAGGGTCGTTGAAATATTTTATTTGACTTTTCACTTTTTTCCTATCTTATGTTATATAATTGTCCCTTGATATCCTTCAGTTCCAAGATCCGCCCTCCCCCCTTAGAAACCCAAATTCACAGCTGCTCAAATCCTACATACAAATGTACACTCTTGTATAGAACCACATAATATTCCTGTGTACTTTAAATCATCTCTAGACTGCTCATAACACTCAATACAACAAATGCTATACAAATAGTTGTTGTAGTCTATATTCCTACAGAGTAATAACAAGAAAAAGTCTCTACGTATTCAGGACAGACACAATTTTTTTTCCAAATATTTTCTGTTTAAAGTTGGTTGAATCCAGAACACTGAACTGTGGATAAAATGGGCCAAAACTTGCCAGATGGAAGATTTTCTGGGATTGTTGTGGATTAATGAATGAAAGATGTAATGAGCATCTTGAAGTTTTTTCTCATATACAGAATGCACATTTATATCATTTAATGGGCTCACATGGAGATTTTGGATTTACCTTTAAACCCATGTGGCAATTGATACTTTTGTGTGTATCTGGGAGCCCTGGCTTCTGGTTTCTTTGGACACCAATGGATTGTTGTGAGTGGTATTGTTTATTCTTTTTTCTGTTACTAATTTTCATATTCATAAAACAATGCATAGACTAGCTGGCAGTTACACGGGCAGTGACAAATCAAAAATAAAAGCATTGATTAAGAATGAGAGTCTTGACTTTCTTTGGAAAAAATTCTGAACCTAGGTAGTTTTGTGTTGGAGCTGCCAGGGTCTCATTGAGTGGCTTTAGGGGAAGGAGGGAAGCTCAGAAATGTGGCTCAGTCATGGCAAAGGCTTTATCTGTGTCTTCGAACTGTCAAAATCCACACCCTGGCTCATCTTGGTTGACAGAAAATTGGAGAAGTAGTTCTTGATCCTCTTGGGCCCTCAGGCTGGAAAGCAGACAGATGGTTCCATTCCAAACAAGCAGAAATGTTGAGTGATGAATTATCACTGTCGAACACGAAGCAGGGATTCTTTCTGTCATTTGTTCTCTTAATACTCCCTCGTGGTCTGAATACTTATTCTTCTCTTATTTTTAAAATTTTTCTTAGTACATGTTTGCAGTATGTAATAATTACATTCATTGTGTGGAGCTGGTACATGTACATCTTAATTCTTTTTATACTCCCCCGCCTCTTGGGTCACCTCGTTTGCAAAAGACCTAGCTCCTTGTTTCCTATTATCTATCTTTTCATTGGCTCTTGAATTTATTTTTATTTTAGGTTTCTCATATGAGAGAAACCCCAAGTGATATTTAAGCATGTCTGTCTGTTCAATTTGACTTAACATTATGGTTTCAAGGTGCATCCATTTTCCTACAGGTAACGCAAGTCTATCCTTCTTTATAGAGGAGTAGTGCTCAAGTACGTGGAGCAGAGTGGAGTGGGGAAGACGTGTGAGGAGAAACACTCTGGTGCCCAGGTCGGAGGAGCCAGGACAGAGTGGACGCTCTCCTCTTATTTCTCCAGAAAGACCTAAGATGGCACGAGACCAGGCTCACCACCCCGGGCTGGCAAAGGAAGCCCTGTGCAGGGAATGCGACTGGCCCTGGGTCTTCTTCACTTTTGAGAAAGAAGAAATGATAGGTCATAGGGTTTGGGTTCAAGAAAAAGGTAGTTAAGTGGTTTAACTGATTTCATATTTGCCCCAGGGTTTATGGGACATCCTGGTGGGAAGACTTTTTATAGCTCTGACGGTCAAGATTAATTAAGCTGAGTTCATGTTCATAAAAACTCACGTAACGAAGTGACGCTTTTACAAATGTGCCAAACTTTGACAGCTGCAAACTTGTTTTTACCAGCTTCTCCATTGTCTAGTTTAAAGGAACAGGGGTCGGGGGTGAACGACAAAATTAACATCCTTTCTGTTTGCTCTGTACAAATTGGTCTGCCCAGGGTGTCGATCTGCCTGTGATGCTCTCTGGTTTGTTACAACTTCCCCATTGTTACTCCGGTCTGTGGTGGAGGTGGAGATAACATAAGAGCCGGAGGAAAGTGAGAAGATGACAAAAACCGCTATGTATGGGTTGTGTGTTGCCGTTTCGACTACTGAAAATGAATGTCATGGCTTTTTCATGAAGTTTAGAAAAGATTAGTAAGAGCTCATGTAAGTCCTGCCCCAATTGGATCTCAGGGGAACAAATCTACACCAGACTGACTCATATATGAGCCTGAGACACAACTGGTCTTTGGTTAATAGTGTGGCTGCCATGTGCCCGCAGTGCTTTTCGGCAGGTTTCTCGGTCACAGCACTGTGGCCATATTAGGCTGTATTATTCCGTGTGGTGAGGAACTTTTGTGGATTATGGGATTTTTAACTGCATCCCAGCGTCTACTGCCAGATGGAATACAATATCCTCCTCTGTCCCTGATTCATGTCAATCAAAAATGTTGCCAGACATTGCCAATGTGGCAAAAATCCAGCGCTTTAATGTATATTTCATGTAATGCAAGACACTAAATAAAACTATAGCCTTAAAGAGGTTCAGAGATCTATTTGCATAGTTTACATGTCTGTACTTAGCCAACACCTGAGATATTTCCTTATAAAGCCAACAGTTAGCTTGATGCTCCTTTGAAAACAATGAGTTTCGAGCAAGCACTCTTTTGGGGATGCTAGCAGTCCCTAGTGGGGTTGCTGACCAATAGTTAAATGAGTAATCTGTTACACTGAAATTAGAATATAGACTAGGGTCCAACTTGCCAATAACAGTGGACGCTTGCCAAGAACTGAATAGCATCTTTCAGCAAGTACTGGGGTGAAGTGCACTGGGTACAGGGCAGCTGGGCACTGCAAGTCTTGGCTTTGTGTGCTGCTGTTTCTGATGGTTTATCCAAAGTGATCACAGTCAATTATGAAAGAATTTGCAAATATTGTGGGAGAGTTCGAGTCCTACAGACGATAAGGAAAGCATGGTGCTTACTTGGATTTTCTTATATTTTGGCTACTTTCCAATTTTAGTATATGTACTGCTGAAGCAAGCATATAGTTTGGCTACTTTCAAAGAAGACTTGAAGTTTTCATAGTAAAAATCATAACCTACTCCTTTCCTTTTCCTTTTCTACCTTCCCTAAGAAAACTCACAGAAGTCCATGACTTCAACAATCACTTCTATTTAGTAAGATATATTTCACATGGCATCAATTACATATAAATTCACAAACCAACATCAATTTTACACTGTTAAAGTGTCTCTTTCTGAGGGTTTTAGTTGTGTAATCATTACCCCGTCCAATTTGAGGACATTTTCCCTTCCTGAAAAGAAACCTAGCACTCATTAGCAGTCACTCCTCATACCCTTCCTCTTAAGTTTCTGGTACCACTTTCTAACTCCGTGTATTTGCCTGTTCTGGATCTTTCTGTCAGTGGAATCCCACAGTAAGTGGCCTTTGGAGTCAGGCTTCTTTCTCCTATAATTGTTTCTTCGAGGTTCATCCTGAGTCTAAGACAGTGACTCTGACCACCGCTATGCTGCCCACCTGTGCCTTCCACTGCTTGGGGAGCACTGATCTCGGGGCCCGCTCTGACACTCTTCCAGTTCTCAGTTAGTAGTGCCCAGTTACCTAAGCCACAGACCTGGAAACCATCACAGGCACCTCCTTCTTGCTCACTGATAGCATCTGACTGGTCAGCAAATTGTCCCTCTATGGGGCCTCAGCCTCATGTGGACCTTCTTATTCCTCCCCTAGACTAGGTTCCCAGCCCCCCCGGCGAATCGCTTTCCCTTCAGGATCACCACACTCTACCCATTCACTGTACTCTTTCTGGTGATCTTTGGACTCTTTCTCTGCCCTGATTAAATTCCTCAGTGGCCTCCCTCTGCCCTCTGGAACAAGGCCGAAAACCTCCGCGTGGCATGGAAGGCTTCTGGTCTGGCCCTTTCCTATTCCTCCAGCCTCCCTCCTCCCTGACTTGCCCCACCCACCTTTTGACTCACACTTCAAATGCCCTCTTGGTTCCAACTCTACCTTTGTCTTAGGCAAAGGAGCAGCCCTTTCCTTTGGCCTAGGTAGATCCTCCTTCTCCAGGAAGTCTCCTGCGCTGTCCCCCACCCTCAGTCTCTCTAGGTCTTTCTCTTGTGCTTACTTACGTACGTCAGGGCAGTTGACACACTACACTTTTGTTTCTTACGTGCCTCTCCTCTCCCTTTAACATGTGAGCCCCTTGCTGTGGCCTCTGAATCTTCATGTCAGGGCTGTCATAACAAGAATACCACAGACTAGATGGCTTGCACACAAGCACTGGTTTTGTCTCTCTTCTGGAGGCCACAAATCCAAGGCCAAGGTGCTGGAATGGCTTCTGTCCTTGGCTTGCTGCCGACTGCCTGTGTCATCACACGGCTGGTCCTCTGCTATCTATGTCCTAGTTGCCTCTTGTTATAAGGATACCAGTCACATTGGATTAGGGTCCATCCCACTGACCTCATTTTAACTTAAGCACCTCTTTAAAATTCCTATCTCCAGATGCATTTTTTGAGAAAGGAAGGGTTAGGGCTTCATAGCGTGAATTTACAGGGGACACAATTCAGCCTAAAGCTGCCTTCCATTTCCACTGTACTAGTAGCCAGTCCTTGGGAGACCTGGAGGTCTCAGCAAATGTGAGAATAGATGGAAGAGTGTAGCTTTGGAGACATCAGAGAGGAAAATGATAAGAAAGGAGGGAGAAGAGAATGAAGGCATCAGAAAATAATACCCTAAACCCAAGGTGATGACGTCTCTGAATTTTGCATTGAATTTAGTGCTAGACTCAATTCTGACTTCCTGAGACAAGAAAATGAAGAAAGACACTAAAACTCAAACTACACTTTATAACATTAAATGTAGAGTTAATAAAATTTAAGGACATAGGTGTACTTCACCATTTTAAATTTCTTTTTCTTTAAGATTCATTTTGGATGGTGTTTAAATTTATAAAAGTCTGTGTTTAAAAATTTATCACATTAATTATAAAATTTAATTTCATTCATTTACTTGGCCAGGTTGGGAGAGTGAAAATAAGTGGTATTTCAGTATAGAAATCATTTCTAAAAGCAACTTTTTGATGCGTAATCTAGCAGAGCTGTCACCACATTTTCTGTTCCCACCTTCAGGATGATTAAATCCTCCTGTGGAGGACTGAACATTGACATTTGAAAGGAATTGATAGAAAACTAGAACCAAATAAGAAATGATTCATTAGACTGTGCTTTATTTTTAAGAAAGAGAGCATGTATAAGATTGCATCTAATTTAAGAATTTAGGGAAAGCCTTCAATTTGGGATGATGTTGACAATGAAGGAACCTCAGAAACTCCATAGTTTTCTGTGACCTTGGTCGAGATGCCTGCTTTATTAGGTTCTCAGCTTTTTCTCTGACAGATGAGAGTGTGGGACCTGGATCTCTTACAGATGAGGCTAGCCATCATTCTGAAATTTTACAGATCCTAGAAAGTTGCAGAAACTAAATTTTTGATATCCTCCCTAGAGTTTTAATCTGGTAACTGATATCATTATTCGTCATCTTTTTGCAAATATTTATTGAATAATTCGCATATGCCTTGTCTGTGCTGAGCGAGCACTTTTTATGTGTTGCTTATTGAATCCTCATCAAAAGGGAGATAAGAACTATTAGATTTTTATAGTATAGATAAGATGATTAGAGTTAGTAGAGTTGGTAACTTATAGCTGATCAGTAGAGGTGCTTCCAATTGAATGCTGGTGTTGTGGTCCGTCCTAGGGTTTGGATCTAGGTTCTCACCATTATGTTATGGCACTCGATTGGAAGCATTTGGCTGAAAGTGAGATTAGCTTTGACTTGTTAGAGCAGTCTTAAGCCAAACCAGTGCATAGGCTTACATATGTAAGACGATCTGAAATATGTGAACTATTGAAATGCAGTTGTCAAAGAACACCAGGAAGTCAAAGTGAGGGTGACGCACTTGCTGCAGCCATGGGAATACACACAGACTTCCTAGCATCTGGGGAGGGGAGTCGGTGCTGAATGATCTAAGGAGGGGTTGTTATGGGCAGAATTGTGCCCACCCCTCCAAAGATATGTTGAAATCGTCATCTCCCGGAGCCTCAGAATATGACTTTATTTGCAGATAGGCTTTTTACAGAGGTAATCAAGTTAAAATTAGGTCATTAGGGTGGACTCTAATCCAATATGACTAGTGTCCTTATACAAAGGAGAAATTGGGACACAGACACAGATATATACAAAGGGAAGACAATAGGAAGATACAAGGATCCAGATCTTCTGGCTTCTGGTGTGCACACCTTGTGGCCTCTTGTTTACACTCTCAGGCTAGAACCAAGACCTGAACTGTGAGTAGGCAGGTTTTGAAGGCCTGCCTAGAATCCTATGGATCTGTTGTAACATTTTTTATGGTAACCAGCTATAGCCTGGATGTTTGAGCCCAGTCCCACACCTGCATTCATACGTCATACTTAATCCCAAATTTAGTAGCATGAAAAGGCAAGACTTTTAGGAAGTGATTAGAATGGGATTCATGTCCTTATAAAAGAGGAAGTCTTTATAGCCCTTCCACCATAGGAGGGCACAGCAAGAAGTTGCCTTTTCTGAAGCCAAGAGTATGCCCCCAGCGGCAGCATGTCTGTGGGTACCTTGTTCTGGGACTTCTCAGTTTCCAGAGTTGTAAACAATAAATTTCGATTCTTCATACATACCTGGTCTATGGTATTTTGTTACAGCAATGAAGATGCACAAAGACAGTATCTTATCTTTGCGTGTACACCTCCCCTTGGGAGCCCATTCATAACTTTAGGTGCAGATGCCCTTACACAAGTCCTGTAGGAAGATGTCGAGCCATGAGCAAGCACAGATGGGAGGAAACATTGTAGGATGCTTGCATTTGCTTTATTCTCCTGTATTTTTCTTACAACCTCACGATCTCATTGGTAATGCTCTTAAATCTGGAGACCTGGCAGCAATCAGCCACAGGCAGTTCAGTTGCATAATGAGTCACATTTCTCTTTAGCTCTCATGTGTCCTCACCACTGCTCCCTATTTCTCATTTTCTAATTTCAGGTGGAGTTTAATTAATTAATTTTTATTTTTAGGGTATCATTTACATGCAGTAAAATGTCATCATTTAATGAATGCATAGAGGTTGTGTGACTAACACAATCAAACAAAGGACAGTTCCAGTGACCCCTAAATTCAGGTTTCTGTGTAGTCAATCCTTTCCCCAGCCTCTGCCTTTGCTGATATTTTTTCTATCCCTACAATTATGCTTTTTCCAGAATGTCATGTAAATTGAATCATGTAGTTTATAGCTTTTTTGTCTGATTTCTTTCCTTTAGAATAATGCATTTGAGATTTATCTATGTTTTCACAGGGCTCAGCAGTGAAGACGAAGCTATTGGTGAATAGCACTAGCGTTCTCCTACTACAGCACTACTATGTACTGCAGTGTGTTTGCCCATTCCCCAGGTGGACGACACTTGAGATAGTCCTAGTTGTTGGCCATTCTGAGTAAAGACAGTAGAAAGATTCATGTGAACACAGATTTTCATTTTATTTATTTATTTTAATGTGAAATATACTTAGATCAATTAAAAGCAACCAGGAATCTCTATTTGTAAAGCTTAGTTAGGAAAATGGGAACCAAGTACCTACCTAATAAGCACCTCGGGGAGTGAGAGACAGGAGAGCCACATTAACTTAGGTTTTATTTCTCAGATACCCTCTGAGCCTGCAACTATTTATTTTGGGAAAATAGAGTTTTGGAAGTGGGCTTTCAAATCAAAGCAGAAAGGAATGTTTGGGTAAAGAAGGCAACCAAAAAGCTTGGTAAAATATAGCTTCTTCAGCTAATTTTGTGACCATCTAATAAGGGTGTAAGGGCAAGTTAAGCAGCACGAATCATCTCTTATCGCCTACATTGACCTAAGTCAGGATAGTTGGGTGCTGGTTGGTGTTGAAGATTCCTCAGCGTGGACCAGAGCCGATGGTGTGAAATGGTTCTAAGTGGTCGGTACAGGGTGAGGTGCTTAACGGTCCTGCAATGCCCCAGTGATGGTGTTTATGTCCAAGGACCCATGGTGAATTCCATGGTCTGGAACACTATTCTAGTGCAAAGAGCAAGAAAACTCAGTTAACATGGTCCCTGCATGAAAGAAGTTCTCTGAGACTTTCCTCTGTTCTCTCCGTTTCCTTGGCTTTCCTTGGCCTTTTCATGAAGATTGATTTCTCTTAAAATTTTTATAATTACGTATTTTTATTAGTACATGTTTGCAGCACCTGATTATATTTATTGTGAAACATTTGTTCATGTACAAAACACATCTTAATTCTTTTTTTGTCCCTGTTCTCTCCCTTCCCTCCCTTTTCTCTCTAACTGTTGATCCCCTTCCCATTTAAAAAAGCTCTATTTCCATTTTTTCTTCAACTAAAAAAAATCATTTTCCCTTCCTTTCCCGAAGAAGTGATTTCTGTATAGACATTTGTGAGTCATTAAAAGGAGAAATGAACATTCTCACATGTCTTTAGAGGTCTAAGAGAGAGGAAGCATTACTTTGGACGGATGAAGAGGAGACCTAGCCTTTTGTTTTTACATGCAGCTACATGTAAGTGTAGGTTTGAGAGACTGTCTCGAGTTCCAGTCTTTTCTTTTGTGAAGGATCCTCCTGATAGTTACAAACTTACTAGGCATTGTCATTTCACTTTCCTTTCAGTGAGTGTTTTTGTTCTTAAGAAAACGTGTTTGCTATTAATCAAACCTCGTGTCTTTAGGTGGCTTGTCTATTGAGGTCAATTTGCTTTCTGTGCTTTACCTTCAGGTTTTTGTCTTTTAGGGTTGCCTCTAAGACAGCTGACTGGATGCTGATTGTGTGTCCCGGATCACTCTGAACATCTGTCTTGTCATATGATCATCTCTTTCCCCTTCCCACTCACAAAATCCCACGGAGACCCAACTTGTCTAGTTTGCACATATGGCCCATGTTCACAGCTTGAAAGTGTCCAAGCTAGTTAAGTTCGATTTTCATTTTAATGAAAGCTCATAGTCTTGCCCAGAGATGAAAACAAGGTGTTAGAAATCCCCAGATTTCCAGGTTGTTAGATCACTTAACGCTTGTTCAGCCGCGGCTGCTCTATTTTTAGTAGAGGAGAATGCATTAATAAGTACAATTCAAAAATAGCCACCATAAAATTTTAGAGGGTCTGAAATATACTTTCGGTGTCTGGATTCAAAAGTTCCTTTGAACTCTTAAAGTTCCATGTTAGTGGATTAGATGGTTACCAAATAGTGTCTAAAAACAATCAGAAAAGTAGTTCATGGAAACAGGAAAAAAAATGTAATATGCAATGACCCCAATTAAAGGCAGAAGTCTTGAGCCCAGAAACTGAACTATTTTGTACTTACTCTGTGGCCACTGAAACTGTGACTGGTCCTCTGCATTCCTTCTGGCTTGTTATGCCAATATTTGGAGAGGGATTTAGACATTGTAAGAAGAGGAAAAAGGATTTTGAGAATAATGAAACTCATGGTTCTTGTATCTCTAGGCCTTACCTAGCACACTTCTTGGTCTACAGAAGGTTTCTAGTATACCTTTGAAATAGAATTAAATTTGTAAAATGAGGATGATAGTTTACCATATAGGTAAAATGCAATTATGTGTAAGCCAGATATAATACATAATAATGCTCCAGTGTGAAGCTCCAAACTTTTAATTTATCCTCAACAGAAATCAATGATGTCCCAGCCAAGTGGGGCTGGGGCATCCTCATTGCATCTTCTATGATTCATTTTCTGCTGATTCTCTTGGAGACTCCTGCTGTAGATGTATCTTATGTCATCTCTATTGAAATTGACTGATATACATTTGTAGAGGCTTTAAAAGTAATGATCTTAAGCTTTTAAAAATTCAGAAAACTTTGTATTTACACCACAAAACATAGAGGTTCATCACTGATTAATTGACTATTAATTGACTCGCAAGTAGTTTATTCTTCTTCCAGCATTCTGCAAAAAATACCCACTGCCACCTTTCACCACCCCAGGAATGGTGTTTTCCTTGATGTTATGGCATCGTGGCTCTTTGTTCACCTTGTTTTCATGCTCAAAGTCATCATTATTAGCAGTGATGAGGCAGTGGTTTAACTTTTCTTCTTTGGTTGGGAAGAGTTAACTTATGCTTTGTGAATAAGCTGGAAACATTCTCTGTGATCCAGGCAGCCATCCTCTGACAAGCCACAGGACCACTATATCATCATGTCCAGATGTGGACATGGGCTGTTTTTCCTCATTTGATACCTATTACAAGTTAGTAGCATCGCATTCCCACAAGTGGCTACTGTTTTATTCTGTGGAAGAGAATCTCATCTGAGACTTTAATGGTACGGGGAGGGGGGTGTTGTATTTGTAGCTAATTCTTTTTTATGTGCCTATATTTTAATAATGGCAACTACAGAATCCAAAATGTGACACAAAGTTTCTAGAGTAGTAAACAGAAAAGGATATAGAAAGAGCTTTTTTTTTTTCTTTTGTTTTTTTGGGAAGTATACAGAGCACTCAATGTAATGGTTGATTTGTTAACATATTCTCTGCATTTTTTTTCACGGACCGATGTGCTGAAGTAGAAGTTTTTTTCTTAAAATAATACTCTGGGTTCTACCCACTTTCTGGAGACCAATGCTCAAGTACATCCATACTTCCTGTTCAGTATTTTCCATTTTCCACCCATATCACATATGCAGCTGGGAACATCCCAGCACGCTTTGAGTGACACCCTCTCCTCCCTCCTCTTCAGTCCTGTAGTCTGTTTATTGAGTCCTACACCCTTTTGCAGCTGTGAAAGCCTTGAGACAGCACTGTTGTGTTTCTCACAGGGGAGCTATGTCTGAACCCAGTGAGCTGGAAGTGAGAAACATACACCCATTTTTAAATCAGAAGCTATTAAATCAGCAGTTCAACATTTAGCCTTCTGTGTTGGGTTTCTGTGAAAGACAATAACATAATTTACTGGGGAATAAGTGGAAAAATTCAGAGTCATTGGCACTGGGGAAAGAAAATTCTTAGGAGGGAGAGCTATTCTGTGCCATGTCATACTTTTGGACCAATTTTGGGTTCAAGAGGCTTGCACTTGCAATGAAATCACAGGTTTACTGTTTTGGTCAGAGTCAGGGGCCAAATGGAATTCAAGAGTTATAGAATCTTTTTTTAGTTCTTTTAATTACTTACTTGATCTTGAGCAACTTCTTCTGAGATTCAGTTTTCCGCGAATCATATTATGATGAGGTGTTTCTTATTAGAAAGGCAAATTACTTTGTTAGAGAAGTTGGAGGCTTGCCATACGGCTTTTAGACATTTTCAAAGTAGCTATTTAGGTTTTTACAGGTCAAACTTTGCATTTGGTGTATTCATCCTCAAGGCAGAGAACCTGTCTTTTCTTTCAGCGCTGCTTGTATCCCATGTCTACACCTGCTCTCGTCAGCATAAGTCTATTCCGCAGCAATGTGGACCAAGTTTTAATGACTCTTGAGACACATTGTATATTCATATCTTTCCTTCTCTTGACTAGGTGAAAGTGTTGGCAAATAGGCACTCACTCATGAAATTGATTTCAAAATAATAATGGTGAGAAGTCACTAGCTAAAATGTCCCAGGTAATCAGAGAGCTCACAAGTCCTCCCAATTTGATTTGAATTTACGGTGTGCTCAGATATGTCTCTTCATTAATACCAGCTACAGTGAAGAAGAAAACTCTATCCCTGTTTTCTCAGACCACTCTTTCCTGGGAATAAAATCAGAATGATAAGAAGAATCTCAAAGAAGTACTTTTTCTCTGGCTCCCCCTCTACCCACCCTGCCCATAGCCACTCTAAATGCTCCAGGCAAGTTGAGTTAGTTCCCAGATGATGTTTCATATGGTGCTCTGAACACTTTTCCTGCTGGCCCTGTGGCATAATCATTTATTTCTCAGTGCTGGCTTTGGTTGTCCTTGCTGGTGCTATGTTGGTAGTGGATGCTACAGAAACAGGCCCCTGATGCCTTCTGTGACATTTGTCATATCCATCATCAGGAGAGTTGGCAAGGTGAGATGGTGCTTGCCTACCATCTCCAAGTCCTGAGGTGGGAAGATTTCAAGTTCAGGCAATGAATGTCCTACCTTTCAGCATTTCAGAATGTGACTTGACTTGATTTCAATATGACTTAGCAAGACCCTGTCTCAAAATAAAAATCAAGTAAAAAGGGGCTGGAGGTGTGGAGTTCTCACTCAGTTTAAAGGCTCTGCATGTAATCCTTGGGACTGAAAAAAAAGTGCTGTGTCGGGTGAGGGCTCATATTCTGACTACATGCATTGTACCAAAACTGTTGAATCTTGACCTCTCAATGCCCATTAGTGCCAATGCCCATTAATGTCCATTAATGCCCTCTCAATGTATTTTGTGCTTTGCCCAAAGATCCATGAGCGAGGGTCTAGAAAGCAGAATCTCCACTAAGCTTGAATGATTCTCCCTTTCCAGTGCTAGGTAACTCTTCTGCAACCAAACATATGTACCTGACTCTCTCCAACAGGATTTTCATCTCCGCCCCACTAATCTCAGGAACCTCCTTGGTTTATTTTGTAAACCAAGGTCCTTTCCCGCCACTTCTTTTCTCATTCTTGGATGTGATGGTGAAAATAATTTAAGGTAATCTGGAATTTCTCTGTAGAATTCATCCTGGGAAGTGCCTCACCCTTCTCCCTGGTGTGGAGGTCTGGGGTCCATCTCTGTGATGATGCTTTGCCCTGATGATCTTCTGTCTGAACAAAGTACCAGAAGCTTCTTCTGTATCTCTAGGGCAGTGGTAGTGAGCATATGGCATGCATGTTATTTGTTTTTAAGACAAAAGATGTTCATGTATGAGTTGTTTTTTCTAAACTGTCTTCAGGTTATTTGCAGTGTTGGCACTTTGTGATAAATAAGTGGGTTTTGGGTTGCAGTTTGGGCACTCCTCTCTAAAAGGTTCGCCATCACTGCTCTAGGGAAATATCTGCTCCAGGTTTCTCTCTTTGCTCTGGGCTTCCCTTCCTTATGGCAGGATAACTCCAGTCTTCACAAGGCATTCTCCTTGGGTGCATATCTATTTCTTCTTGTGGCATCTTCTACTAGGATACCAGTCACACTGCATTGGGCCCACTCTACTCCAATATGAGTCCATCTTAAATAAACTTATTATAGCCTCAATGATTGTATTTTCAGGTTGTTCTGGCTTGGATCTAGATGTCCCCCAAAGCCCCATGTACTCATAGGTGGGGCTTTGGGGAGTTTGCTGGATCTAAGGTGTGTGATACTGGGATTAAAAGTGTGTGATACTAACTTAGTTCACTGACTGGAATTAGCATAGTTCTTGGTGTGGCTGAATGAATTTGCTGAAGACAGAAGCCCCACCCTGGGTGTAGGTGGCACCACCAAAAGGCTTGGAGCCTAGATGGGATAAAAGGAAAAGGTAGGCTTGCTACTTGCTGTTTTCTGCCTGCTCTGCCATGGACTGTTTCTCCTTTGTGATGCCCCTCTGCCATGCCACCTTGCCTTAGAGCCAGCCGCCTAGCACTGAAACCTCTACAAACTAAATAAACATTTCCTACTTTAATTTTGGGGGTTAGGTATTTTGTCCCAGTGACAAGAAAAGTAACTAAGACTCAGGGCAAGTCACATTCTGAAGCATTGGGAGGTAGGACTTCATCGTATGAATTTTGGGGTGATACATTTCAATCAATAACCATCCTATTTCTGCTCTTTGCCTGGAGATGGAGCCAGTTTGAACTAGAAGTCAAATCATGATGCAGGTCCTGCCATTGCTGGGATGAAACTACCGTTTTCTCTGTTTGTTTTACATAGACATAGCCTGCATATGCTATTTAGACATTCTGCATTTCTTACATTCTTCTCCCAGAAAAAATGGTTCCTGAACAAAGATATATCTTTAGGGTACCTTTGTTGTGGAGCCAGTGGACTGTCTAAAGATACCTACTCCACAGGTGTAGCTAAAAGGGAGAGAGGACAAACAGAAAACAATTAAAGGAGCTTTATGTGTGTTACTAACATTTATGAACTAAATTGCATTAATACAGACACCTCTAATTGAGAACTACAGAATATGAAGACTTTTGTGCTTGGATCAGGACTTGTTTTGGCCAGAATTGTAATTTAGAATATAGGATGTTATGGAGCTCTGTGTTCTACTGTTGAAAGGAACAACTCTCCCGTGTACAATTAGTTCTCTTCTGCTTTAATGATCAGACAGTAAATTGAATAAACCTTCCTAGTATTGGCTTCATTAAGGCAAGAATCCAGGAGATGAAGGAAACTATAGACTTAATTTTTCAATTTGTACAACCTGAAAAAGCCTACTGCTAAAAAGACTCTTTGAAAAAGCATTTTTCCAATTTCTGTTGTATTTCTAATAAACCAGTCTATGAATTCAAAACTAGGACTTTCTTATTTTCACCTGCTGCTGTGTCCTGCAGCTTGACGAGAGAGAATGCTTTTATTTGGAGGCTGAATTTGGACTCGGAGAAAGATTGAGGCAGGATTCTCCTATCATGTGGCTGCTGTCCTCAATGGTATATGCTTGTCTCCTATTTTCTCAGCTTCGTATATTAAACAACTGCTCATAGGATATCATGACTAAAACTTTCACTTTATATGAGGTGTGTGTGGAATTTCCTTGACATTACATTGGTTTGTGTGATTAAATCCTACATGAAATAAATCTCCTGGGGAAAGAGGTTGTAACTTTAATTGTGATCACTCTAGCAGATTCATAAATGAAAGATAATGGTTTCTTGTTTTATGACGAATGTATGATATGTTAATATTTCCCGATTCTTATAAATTAAAAGTATCATTTGAGAATTTTATTTCAGATATTTCTGGGCCTGTCTCAAGTCAGAATGCTTATTTGTTTGAGATGGACCATTGTTAAGCTCTCCCTTAACCTCAGGCAGGAAAGTGACACCATTAATTATGAATTACAAGCAGATTTCTTAATAGTCTGTGGACTATAAATGGGAAGGAGGTGGGGAGAGTGTTAAGGAGACGTTGTTTTCTTCTTTCCATGCCTCCTGAATTCCAGTCCATGGATAAGTCCTAAAGCTCCAAAATATGTCTGAAATTCACCCACTTCTAACTATGACTCCCAAGTTGAAGCCACCAATTGACTTCCACCAGAGCTATGTACCTGCCACTCCTGTGCTCCTACTTTGCATCCTATAAAACTGGCCTGCACTGAGGAACCAAGGTAATTTTTTTCCATTAAGTTTTTTGGTACATTTTAGGTGTATATTATGATCACATTCATCATTGGGAATTTGTACCTGTATGTGGTATATCTTGGCTCTTATTTTTTCCCCATTCCCCTCCCCTCCCCTCCATCCCCCCACCCCTCTCTATTTACAAAAACTTGTTTCCATTTCTTCCTTCTTTTATCATATTTTTTCCTTCCCTTCTTTCCTTTCCCCCTTCCCCTCTCCCTACTTCCCCTTCCCTTTGGGACTTTTTCTTCCTATTTTACATTATCTATTATACATTTTAGTCCTCATTTACATTTTCAGTTTCTCACACCAGAGAAACTATTTGGTATCTACACATGTGGGTCCTATTTATTTCACTTAAGTGTATGGCCTCAATGTGTATCCATTTAGGTATAAATGTTTCTAGTTTATCATTCTTTATGGCTGAGTAGTACTCCATTTTATAAAAAATCACATCTTTGTCCAGTCACCAGTTGATGGGCACTTGGTCTATTTCTAAGATTTAGCTATTCCAAATTGTGTTGCTATAAACATGGGTGTGCATATATCACTGTGATATGATGCTTTTAATTCTTTTGGCAAGATACCCAGCAAGGGGAAAGCTGGGTCAAATGGGACTTTCAGTCCTAATTCTTTGAGGAATCTCCGTACTGATTTCCACAGTGGTTGCACCAGTCTGCACTCCCACCAACAATGGAGAAGGGTTCCTTTCTCCCCACAGCCCCTCTAGCATTTGTTATTGGTTGATTTCTTGATAGCAGCCATTCTTTCTGGGGTGAGGTGGAATCTCAGCCTTGTTTGCATCTGCATCTCTGGAATGACCAGTGATTTTGAACATTTTTTCATATATTTATTTGCTGCTTCTACTTCTTCATCTTAAAAATGTCTATACATTTCAGATGTCCATTTTTGGATTGGGTTTTTAAATTTGGGAGGTTTGATTTTTTAAAGTACTTTATATATTCTAGATAGTAGTTCTTTGTCTGAGGAACAGTTGATAAAATTTTTTTCCCACATCATAGGTTGTGTCTTCACACTGTTGGTGGTTTCTCTTGCTATGCAGAAGCTTTTTAATAAGATGAGATCCCAGTTGTTGATTCTTTGTGCTAGCTCATGTGCAATTAAGGTTTGTTCATTAAGTCTTTTCCTTTGCCAGTGTCTTCAAGACTTCTACCTAGCCTATCTTCCAGCAGGTTTAGTGTTTCTGTTTTAATATTAGATCTTTGATCCATTTTGATTTCAGTTCAGTGCATGGTGAAAGATATAGGTCTAATTTTAATCTTTGGCAAGTTGAAACCCAGTTTTTCTAGCACCATTTATTAAAGAGGCTAGCTTTCCTCCAGTGGGGGTGTTTGGCTCCTTTGTCAAAGATGAGGTGGCTGAATATGTTTGGAGTTGTTTCTGCAACTTCTAATCTGTTCCACTGGTCCTCAGGTATGTTTCTTTGTCAGTACCATGCTGTTTTTAATCACAATGGCTTTGTAGTATAGTTTCAAGTTGAGGATTGTGATATCCCCTGTCATGTCTGTGTTGCCTGGGATTGCTTTTGCTATTCTAGGTCTCTTCTTGTTCCAAAGGAACTTTTGGATTGTTTTCTCTAGTTCTGTGAAATATACTGTTAGGATTTCAATCTGGATTGCATCGAATCTATATAGCAGTTTTGGAAGTATGGCCATTTTCACTATATTGGTTCTTCCTACCAAGGTACAAGGGATGTCTTTCCATTTTCTTACATCCTCTTCAATCTCTTTTATCAGAGTGCTATAGTTTTCAAGGTAGAGATCTTTTACTTCTTTTGTTAGACTGATTCCTAGATATTTTATTTTTTGGATGCTATTATAAACGGAATAGTTTCCCCAATTTCTCTCTCAGTGAGTCTGTTATTTGTGCACAAGAAGGCTATTCATTTTTGAGTGTTGACCCTGTATCCAGCTACTCTACTGAATCTGTCAATTAAGTCTAGAAGTCTTCTGGCAGAGCTTTTGGGGCCTTCTATGTAGAGTATCATATCGTCTGCAAATGATGACAGTTTAACTCCTTCCTTTCCTATCTTTGTTCCTTTTATTTCTTTTTCTTGTCTAATTGCTGTCACTAATGTTTTCAGAACTATAATGAACAGGAGTGCTGATGGTAGACATCCTTGTTCCAATTTTAGTGTGAAAGATTTAAGTTTTTTACCATTTAGTATGATGTTTACTGTTGGCTTTTCATAGATAGCCTTTATCAGGTTGAGATAAAGTCCATCTATTCCAATTTTCTGTAGGGTATTTATCATGAATGGATGTTGGATTTTTGTCAAATGCTTTTTCTGCAACTATTGAAATGATCATATGGTTTTTGTCCTTGACTCTGTTAATATAGTGTATTTCATTTATGTAGAGTATTTCATTTATGTATGTTTATGTATGTTGAACCATCCTTGCATCCTTGGGATGAATCCCACTTGGTCAGGGTGTATGATCTTCTTGATGATCCTTTGTATTTTGTTTACCAGTATCTTATTGAGGATTTTTACATCTATGTTTATTTGGGAGGTTGGCCTGTAGTTCTCTTTTTTGGTTGGGTCTTTCTCTGCTTTTGGAATCAAGGTGATGCTTGCTTCCAGGAATGAATTTGGGAGTATTACTTCCCTTTTAATTTCATTAAAGAGTTTGAGAAGTATTGGGATTAGCTCTTCTCTAAATTTCTTATAGAATTCAGCAGTAAAGCCATAAGGACCTGGGCTTTTCTTTGTTGGTAAGAGTTTAACTATGTTTTCAATCTCATTGATTGATATTGGGTTGTTTAGAATTTTTATATTTTCTTGGTTCAACTTTGGTAATTCATATGTATCTAGGAATTTGTCCATTTCTTCTGTGTTTTCCATATATTTTTTCTGGATATACTTTCAATGGAATTTTTAATCTCCTAGATATCTATTTGAATCTGTTTCATGGATTCCCTTTCTTTCCCATGCTGGGCATTCATGGTTTTCATTTCTTTCCTATGTTGGACATTCATGGATTCCATCATAGTCCTGAGCACCTCTATTTTTTTTTTTTTTTATCTGTTTCTGTTCTAGAATCTCTAAGCCTGCCTTCCAGTTTGGTCACCATATGGAAAATTATTTCTCCTTTGATCCTTTGATGTTTTTTCTAGAGCTTCGTTCATCTCTCTCTCTCTCTCTCTCTCTCTTTTTTGGTACTGGGGATCAAACTCATGACTTTGCACTTGCAAGGAAGGTGCGGTGCCACTGAGCTAAATCCCCAGCATCATTCATCTCTTTTGTTACTTTCCGTGTTATCAGTTCAGGGTGTTCAGGTGGTTGTCAGATTTTTCCACCTTGTTGCCCCCAGGGTTTGCCTTTGATGAGCTGGAAGTCTGGGTTTGAGACTTATGTAGGTGTCTTTCATTTTTTTGTGGTTGCTTTTGATGGTTTTGGTTTAATTCCTGTGTTGATAGTTCTATATTGCATACTGTGAGTATCTTTATTGCTAGTATTTAGAACCCTTAGGGAATGGTTACTTATCAGAGGTGTCTTAGATTTTGAGTCTGTAATGACCCTTAGGCAATCTCATTTTTGGTATACCAGGAAGGGCAACTGATTAGAACAATCATGTCACCTTGGCCCAAGTGATACAATCAGCATCAACCATAGCATAAAACACACCTTAGAAAATGACAAATTGTTGTAACTATTAATCTGTCACCTTTAACTGCATGAACTAGATTAAAATCAAGGACCAACCAGAAATATGTTTGCAGTCAACAATCCCTTCAATATAGTGAATTTACCCCTTGGGATGAAGACATAGAAGGAGTTGTGTGTGGGGGGGATAGAGAGATAGAAGGAGAGGGAAAGGTTAGAAATGGGGCTAGAGGACACAGGAAGATCATGCAAACTTTGTAAAACTGGTGAAGACAGGAGGAAAAGAGAGAAGGAAGGAACAAAAACAAGAACAGAGCAATCTAACAGCAACAGGACAACTAGAAACTATTCACTCTCCTCTAAATATGAGTGATTGAGAAAACAAAAAAAAACCCCAAATAGGACAGAAACTGGAAGAAGAATGGAAAGAAATGAATAAGGAGAAGAAAGGAAAAGAGAGAGAAAAAAATAAAAAGGGTGTGCTTCAGGGCAGGTCTCTGCTGTCACCAATAGCAACATGGGCAGCAGTGTGCAGATTAGTCTCAGCCAGCCAGCCATAGTTCACTGATATTCAGACTGGTTTCTGGCTTCAAGGCTGAAGTTGAGCTCCCTGACCTCCTGTGGGCTTGAACTCTGCAAGGTTCTGCTGCAGGTTCAAGCCACCCTTACCTTGAGGCAAGTCTGAGTTCCTGTAGAGATGCTGATCCCACCAACTCACCAACTGCTGTAGTCCACAGACTTTCTTCACTCTCCCATTGGGTTTCATTTTTCATCAACAAGTCTCAGAGAGGTTCTCTCTCTGCTGTTCACTACTTTTGTGTCTTCTTGAACTCATAACAATGGCCTTTATGGCCCCTGGTGGCTCTGCCCCTTGGATCTGGATTCCTGTGTGGTCCAAGGAGTGGTCCGGGGCAGGGCGGTGGACCTCCTTATGGTGCACCCCAGAACCAAGGTGATTTTAAGAAGCATATATCAGTGTCTTACTTAACCTTTGACATGAACTACTCTTAGCCTATGAGGACTGCTTGAGCTGTGCCTTGTGTACCATTCCAGACTGGTCAATTTCCCCACTTTTTGTCCTACCCAACACAACCAAGGTGAACCCCTCTCCTTTCATGGTCCCCAAATGTGTTAAGGACCTCTCTGTCTGAGCACTCCTTCTGCCTAGAATGCTAGGCTCCAATGGCCCACTCCCTGCTAGCACCAATGCATTAATGTGTGCACACTCACACACAAACACAGATGCACATGCATATACAGATCTCGTTCCTTTGTCATTCAGGTTTTGGCTTCATTGTCTCGTTCAGAGAAGCCTCCTTAGTCCACCATGTCTGACTACGTTTCCCTCCTGTCATTCTCAGTCACCGAATCTTTTCTTTATTTTACATTGGCTCTACAGTCTTGATGTCAGGTATTTCTTATTTATTTATCTCTTTATGTTTATTTTCTCTACCTGGTAGACATCTTGTCAGTTTTCTTTAACAGGGCATTCTCTGCCTACCACATGCCTGGCAAAAAATAGGCACCAAGTGTTTATTGAATGGATAAATGAGTGATAAATGTAGAAAGAAGGGGAAGAGAAAAGGAGAAAATGAGACTATATGGGTCTCACGCCTCCCATAATTTTAAAGATAGAAAAAGCTTTTAATTTAAGGAGAAGAGAAGAATAGACACTGCTGTAGGAGAGTGAGTCTTAGGTAGAACTATCTACTGGGATCCTTATATATGATTTTTCTGGGAATTTCATATTAAGCATTGTGTATGTATTGTGTTGAACCCTACAAATGGAATTAGGCCACCACACAAATGTATGTCTTTCAATTAGGGAAGAAACTGGATGGTAAATATTCTAGGTGAATCTTTGATATTTTTGTGTATCTGCTATGATGTCATGTCTACACGGCTCTTCTCAACAGTCAGGACTTAATCTATTTTTTTCCATACTAAATGCTGTTTATTTCTCTCTGCATCCAACTATACACTCTTAACTTTATTCATTTATTCAACATATACTTTTGAGTGCCTACTGAGTTCCAGTGCTTCCTAGACTGCATTAATTCCATCTCACTTCTAATTTCTTCCTTCCACTCACCCTTCCAAATCTAACTCAGTCCTACCTTCTTCATGAAGTCACTCCTACTTTAACTTCATAGTGATTCTTACATGTTTAAAACTGTTACATTTATAGCCTTATATTACCTTTATGGTTTTAAAATGTTTTACATCTGATAGTTTGCCCTCCACAAACAGAAAAACACATTTAGGGGGTGTGGATACAAATGGAATCCAACTTACAATTTTTTTCAAACTTTATGATGATGTCTTAGTTACTTTCTCATCGCTAGGACAAAATACTCAACACCCACAAGTTAAAGGAATAAACGTTTATTTTGGCTCCCAGTTTGTAGAGGTTTCAGTTCACAATCAGCTGGTTCCAAGGCATGGCGGCATGGCAGAGGGGCATCGCCAGCAGGAAGCAGCACGGTATTAAGGGAGGAACCACCCTCCCAGGCCACGCCCACAGTGACCCACCTCTTCCCACCAGGCTTCATCTCCCAACATCACACCCAGCCATAAACTCAACAGTGGACAGATCCAGTACCATACACCCATAATCCAGGAACCTTGCAAAAACCCCAACTATGAGCACATGAAGCTTTGGGGGGACAACTAGATGTAAGCCATAACAGATGGTGAGACACCGTACCCGTACATTCATTCTGCCTTGCACTTTCAGTATAATGCTCGCTATGGCTGTGTCTAGATGTCCCCCCCCAAAGCCTTGTGTGGTCATAGGTGGGGCTTTTTCAGAGGTGGCTGGATCTAGGCTGTGTGATGCTGGGATTGACTCATGGTGCAATGGTAGGATTAAGGGCCCTAGGATTAAGGGTGTGAGTAATGCCTATCCTTAGGGATAAGATATAAGAAAGAGCTGTGGTCATCCCTTGCTTGCTTTGCTACTTTCTACCCACCATGAACTGTTTCTTCTCTGTGATGCCTCTCTGCCAGGCCACCCTGCCTTGGAGCCAGGTGATTATGGACTGAAACTTCTACAAACTGTGAGCTAAATAAACCTTTCCTCTCTTTACTTGTGGGTGTTAGGTATTTTGTCTCAGCAATGAGAATGGTAACTAAGAAAATACTGTATTCATTATCTTACATTAAACATTCAACACTTTATTATAAAATAGACTTTTTCTTAGATAATTTTGTTTAACTCTAGAGTATTGTGTTTCAGCATGTTGAGCTAGGCTGATGTGTAATGTTTGATAAGTTAGCTGTATTAAATGCAGTTTTGACTTAAAATATTTTCAACTGGTAATGGGTTTATTGGGAATTAACCTCATCATATGTGGACCAACGTTTGTACATACCGTCATCCTATTTACTAGAGTACCAGCCATGTACATGGCAGGTACTCACTCATTTTCCATAGTGTTGTTCATTGACATCAGTGCTGCTGTGAACTCTTGGTTACCACAGCAAATAAGCCCCATTCAAACATCCCACAAATACTCCAGGACCATCCCAAGGACTAGGGCGTTAAAAACAGCAGGTATGGTTACTTGCTGTGGTTGTCAAAGAGCAGAAGCAAAGATGTTATCCATAAATGGATAAGTCCAAGAGGGTGGTCAGTAATGTAGTGGACACAAAAGAAAGTCCACCCCCCAAATCCATGCTGAGACATTCGAGCACTCTCCAGGAAGGAGGAAATTTTGGTACAATCAAATGGCATTATGGTTCCTTGGCAGAACTGCTCCTGTGGCTGGTGAGAGGGCTGAGGCACTTTGCCTGGGATCTTCACTTTAAGATCACCTCACTCCCGTGTTCTGCTGGAATGCACGCTGTCTGTGAAACCCTCTAATCACTTGGCTTCCCATATGCTTGCTTCTCGTTATACAATAATAAACAGGCTTTTGGTCTCTGTGAACTTGATTAAGGCAAGTCTGCCTCTGAGGGATGCAGAGCTACTTCCAATGTACTCAATAAAATCAAGTTTCTGAACCTGTCAGCCTGAGAGCAGACCTGGAGGTGCAGTGAATTCATCAAGGTAGATATGACCTTGTGGGGATTTTCTGAGCAGTCAACCATAATGTTAAAAATTATGAAAGATCTCTCTGTATAGTAATTTACCTTCCATCTTGCTGTGTTTTATTTGAATAGAAGAAAAACAGTCACTTTTTTTTCACTGTCTGACTCTCTCTCTGTCCTGTCAACAATTAAGCAGTCTTATTCTTGACCTTTTCTTTGGGAGGAGGAAAGGCAGGTGGGGCTGGATGCTTTTTCTCCAGCTTTTTGTCATTTTAGGTCAGGTTTTGCTGAGCTGAAAAATTTTCTCTAGGAGGGAATTGGGGAAAAAAGACACAAACTCTCAACCTAGGATGCATTTAGAATTCTGTGTAGAATTCTCAGAAGTCATCTTACATTTATACAAAATTCTATCACCTGTTCTTAAAATTCAGAAATAATTTAAAAAACCACTTAGAGTAATTTTCCTATGAGAAAGTTAATAGCACACATATCAGGAAAGTAAAGTGGCTTTGACAGATGAATTGCAGGCAACATTAGTAGAAAAGATTTTGCTGCTTGCTGGTTCTTGAATGATTATTTGTTCTTCTGTTGCTGCCATGCATATGAGTCTGGCTCAGTGCAGAGATTCAGCATATTCCAACAGCAGGGGCTCCCACAAAACTACATTTGAGAACTATTATGCTGTTTGGAGAGAAAACTAAAATAAGATTGACAGTAATGTGCTTCTTTAATTTTGGAAGAAACTTTTCAGAAAAGTGTATATTTTACCATCACAGATGTCATTTAATTTTTTTTCCATTCTGAGAAGAAATTTTAAAACATCAATGATATTCCTTTGCCTTATCAAATTAGAAAAGTAGAGTTCACATTCCCTAGTTTCAAACAAAACTAGAATTATTAATTACCTCTTTTAAAACTCAGGGGTGACATTTTGCAAAGAAAAAGGATATCTGGGGTGTTTGCTTATCTGTGGGGTCTGCAAAGTAAACAAATCAGTGACTCTGAAGCATTCACCTTTTCAATACGTGTACCATTCAGACTTGAGGTTCCATGAGTTGGGAATGTGGTTGAGAAACTTTTTTCATGTCCTATTTTGCATTTCAAAAGCCATATGAGACATGGCATGGAGAACAGTGTGAGGGACATCAACTAGAAGAGTACAAATTCTGTCACAGGGAGGCTAGTGCAACATGCTTTCATTCATAGTGTTGCCCAAACTTGTTATATTTCTTTATATGCATTATTTCATGGAAGCATGACAAATAACCACTCTTCAGAGCAAAGAATATGCACTGATGTGATAAGACTAAAAATATTTTTGTGAGGCACCCATGGCAAGGCAAAGGGAGCATTTGCAAAATCAAGCTGAGAGGGAGAGTTTTTGGGGATGAAAGTTTCTAAGGGAGAAGGCTGGCATCTGTGATGAGGAGGGATGTGCCTTCCAGAGGTCAAAGATTTGAATTTGGTGTTACAGATTGGATTTGAAATGTCCTCTAAAGGCCTTTGTGCTAAAGCTCGGACCTCAGCTTGATGCTACTGGAAGGTGATGGAGCCTTTAAAAGGTGGGGCCTAGTGAGGTGTTTAGATCATTGAGGGCGTGTCCTAGAAGAGGATTGTATGACCCTTTCTTTGTCTGTCTCTCTCTTTCACTTCCAGGACATGAGGTAAGTGGCTTTTGCCTGCACAAGTTTCTGCTATGATGTGCTGCTTCACCACTGGTCCCAAAGCAATGGGGGCCAATCAGTCATGGACTGGGAAACTCCAAAACTGTGAGTTAAAAATACATGATTTTTCTTCATAAATTGATTATCTCAAGTATTTGTTATAGTAGCAGGAAGCTGAATAGCACAGCTGGCCTTCAAGTTGTAGAAGATTTAGGGAGACTTATTCTAAAAGAAAAATGAGAACATGAAAATGTTTCTGTGACGATATTACCATAGCTTAGGAAAGAAACAGAAAAGGTCTAATATTTGTTAGGTTGTTTTCAAAAAACAGCTAATGATGAGTGTCTGGGCGTGAGAAAGTTTGCATGAAGCTCGCACTTTGAAAAGTGAGAAAGAGAAAGAGAGTGAAGTGAAGTGGAGGAATCTGAGAGAGGACACCTGGGCTGGCTGGGGTTGGAAATGATGGGATGAGGGGGTGAGAGAAGCCACGAAGTGATCACAGCAGACTTGATCTGGACCAGTGCTGGCTGTGAAGAAGATCTGACCCCAGAAGGGGACATGGTGACTGATGTTGTGGGGTCTTGAGAAGGGTGTCAAGTAGTTTAGGGGTGTGTGTGTGTGTGTGTGTGTGTGTGTGGTGTGGGAGCGAAGGGAATCCATACAATTTTCTAGGATTTCTGCTTATAGTGGAGCATATGTGTGAAAGGATCCAGCGGTTAGAGCACAAGGTAACAGTCAAGTTGACAAGTTTGGGATACGGCTCCTTAAGAATTTAGGCAAAACCCTTGTCAGATGGACTTGGACAGAATACAAAAGTAAACTGTGGCCAAAGAACAATGGGGAGACAGATGATCTGGGGTTATCCCAGCTTCCCTGGGATGCTGGATTTATTAGCAATGAGAATTGTTTTAGTGGTGCCAACTGGTAGATCAAATCCTACTGATTTCTGGACCAAGACTGACTTAGAACCCAGATGACTGGATGGACTAAACCAGCACTGGGGCCAGAGGAGGGAAGAAGAATAAATATTGACTCCAAAAGATTCCTTCTACTCTGATCTAGAAACCAAATATCAAACCCACACCTCTGACACCTAAGAAAGCACATATGTTAACACAAGTGAAGGCAGATTTATTTCTTTGGGTCTAACGAGTACTCTGTAGAATTTGTCTTCTTAAGGGCAGAGCCACCATCGGGTTCTGAAGTTTTCAAAGTCTGCAAGCAGAGAGGGAGCTGAGTCCTGGTATGTGACACTTATGCTGCCACAGAGCTCCGGAGAGAGCATATTTCTGTGAAACATTTTCCTCCAAATAGTAACACCCAGTTTGAAAACTTACCCCTGTTTCCTAGCTTGGCTCTGAATAAAATTGTGGGTGGACAGCCCAGACACTACCTGCAATAACTCTAGCTTTTGAAATCCAAACAAAATGTGTAGACTTGTCCTTGTTCCATAAGTCTTAAGACATCAGTGTCCTTGAAATAGCTCTGAGGTCTTTTCCCTTCTTTCCTCCCCACCCTCCCTGCACTGCCAAGGTGAGTGTCAGGAGAGGGAGGATGTTGTTATATGGTCTCTGGTGGCTCTAAACTTTAGTAGATTGAACTATATTGGTTTTTGGATGATTTTGTCACATTGTTCATGTTCTCTTTTTCTACCATATGCACATAACCTCTGTTCCATCTAAAATGGAGTAATTTCTATTCTATTTCTCCAAAATGTAACAAATACAAAATTGTGGATCTTCTTCGGGTAAAGATGGTGGAGCAAAGCCTGGAAGCATATCATAGCTTCTCTGGGACATAAAGTTGAGAGACTTGGAAAACATCAACTTAGCAAACTTTAGAGCTCCTAGAATCAAGAAAGACCCACCAGGAAAAGTAGAAATCACAAAGAAGCTGGAAAAATGGCCAGTTGGAGAAAGAATGAAGCATTTTGGAATGCCAACCCTGGTTTTCAAGAAGAGGGGCACAAACAGAAGGTAAGCCTGGTGTGGTAGACTAATAGTCAACTTGTAATGCCCAGCCGAACTGAATCAGTATGGTCTGGGCATGCAAGATACACCTGAGGATGATTGCCAATAGCCATAAAAAGAGAACTGGAGGGGAAAATCGTGGGCTGTTGATTTTCTAGGAGAAGCTTGCTGTGGATGGTTTTCCTCATGCAAACTAGGCTGTTTTCATTAGAGGAGGAGCTTGGAGCCTCACTGTCATTGGGGATGGCCGTTGTTCTTGTCAGGGGAGCTCTGATCTTCACTGTGAGTGTTACTTCCTGGCTCCAATGTGGATCCCTCAGCCTGGTGGCACAAATCCTTCATCCCACCGGCATAGGTTTTCTGGCTTCTACCATTGGCCTTTGGGCCTTCCTGGTGCAGATCCTCAATACAGACAAACATGAGACATTGCCATGGGCTGTAGGCCACTGCCTGGATGCATGGAGGACATTGCCTTGGACTCTAGGCCTTTAGCTGGACTTGTGTAGGACATTGCTGTGGGATCCAGGCCCTTGGCTACCTTCTTTAGGCTTCTAGTGTGTGGCTAATCTCTTGCACTTTTGCATATTTGATTTTTTGGGTAAATTTCATAAAATAATCCTATAAATTATGTGTCCTGTATTAAATCTATTTCCCTTGCAAAACCCTGACTACAAAGCCTGGAGAGGGTCAGCAACACCAGAGAGAAACAATAGACTTGCAGCACTAACTCCATGAAAAGGCTGTGGTCGTTGTAAATTGCAAATACTCTGAAGGTGACTCCTTCCATATGGCTAACTAAAGTTGGAGAAGAAATCCTTTGCAGTGCTCACTGTATTTGGGAGCAATATAATCAGGAGCCATTTTGAAATAGGATTAAATGTTTAAGGCTGAGCTATTTTGGTAATCAAAAGTCACAGAAAAACTATATGTCAAGGTTTCTGGGGCCATCCTACCAGAGGGACTGGGTGGGAAATGGCCACAAGAGAATGTTGCAGAGAGGGACTTGGCTAATCACAGGCCACCTGGGAAGTTTAAATAAAGGCAAACTCAAGCTGTAAGAACATGGTGATCTTGCCCACTGTGGTGAGAAGCCAGGCCAGTTGCGTGTCTCTTTAATGAACATAGATGTAAAAATCCTCAACAAGACACTGGCAAGCAGAATGCACCAGATCATCAAAAATATCGTATATCATGACCAAGTTAACTTCATCTCAGGGATGGAAGGATGTTTTAGCATATGTAAATTAATAAATGAAATACATCACATAAACAGAAGCAAGGACAAAAATCACATGATCATCTTTTTCTAATTAATTTTATTGGTAGAATTTAGGTATACAGTATAATGACATTGATCACTGGAAATTTGTACCTTTACATAATCTCTCTTGGTACTTATTTTTTCGCCATTCTCCTGACCTCCCTTCAACCCCTCCATCCCTTCCCATTTACAAAGACTTTGCTTCCATTTTTTCATTTTCTTATATTAATTCCATTCCCTTCTTTCCTTTCTTCTACCCTCCCCACTTCCTCTTCCCCATAGCCCCTTTTCTTCCTATTTCACATTATCTATTATAGCTTTTAGTCCTTATTTACACTTTCAGGTTCTCACACTAGAGAAACTATTTGGTAATTACACACGTGTGCCCTATTTATTTCACTTAAGAGTATTGCCTCAATGTGCATCCATTTAGCTCTAAATGTCTGTAATTTCTCAGTTTTTATGGCTGAGTAGTACTCCATTTTATAGAAAAACTACATTTTCTTTATCCAGTCTCCAGTTGATGGGCTGATTCCAAGTTTTAGGTATTACAAATTGTGCTGCTATGAACATGGGTGCACATATATCACTGTGGAATGATTCTTTTCATTCTTTGGGGAAGATACCCAGCAGGGAAACAGCTGAGTCAAATGGGACTTCCAGTCCTAGTTCTTTGAGATATTTCCATACTGATTTCCACAGTGGTTGCACCAGTCTACACTCCCACCAGCAGTAGAGCAGTGTTCCTCTTTCCCCACAGCCCCATCAGCATTTGTTATTTGTTGATTTCATGATAGCAGCCATTCTTTCTGGAGTGAGGTGGAATCTCTGTTGTTTTCATTTGCATCTCTTGAATGACCAGTGATGTTGAACATTTTTCCATGTGTTTATTTGCTATTTCTACTTCTTTGTCTGAGAAATGTCTGTTCATTTCAGATGCTCATTTTTGGATTGGGCCTTTAAATTTGGGAGGTCTGATTTTTTTTAAAGCTCTTTATAGATTCCAGATATTAGACCTTTGTCTGAGGAACAGCAGGTGAAAATTCTTTCCTACGTTGTAGGTTGTCTCTTCACACTGTTGGTGGTTTCTCTTGTTGTGAAGAAGCTTGTGTTATTCTTCTTTGCATTGTCTAGAAGCTGGTGGGTTGATTTCTCATGGTCCCTCAGTATTTTAAAGAAATTTTTCTTTTCCTGGTCACTAAGTGCAATCTTATCTTCTGTATCTGGAATTCTGTCCTCACATTGGCTCATTCTGCTGTGTAAACTTTCAATAGAGTTTTTAATCTCCTGGAAATCTGTTTACAACTGTTTTATGAATTCCATTTGTTTCCTATGTTGGGATTCCATTGTGTTCCTCAGCTCCTTTATTTTTCTTAATCTGTGTTCTCTCTAGATTTATGAATCATGTCTTGCACTATGGGCACAATCTCTGCTGTTATCCGAGAAATTATTTCTGATTTCATTTTTCCAAGATCCTCTTTTGTTGCCAGTTCATAGAGTCCAGGCGGTTGAGCATCAAATTGTTCCACCACGTTTCCCTTTAGGGTTGGCTTAGGTGATCTGGAAGTCTGGTTTTGAGACTTGTTTACATGTCTTCTCATTTCAATGGGGTGGAGGGGGGAGGTGTTTGTGCTGCTGGTGCCCATGTGGCTCACTCCTCTGTGCTGGGGGTGGCTCCACTCCTTGGCACTGGGGGCAGTGGTATGGAGGCCCTGGAGTCTCCTCCTTGGTGCTGGGGGTGGCTCTGCTCCTCACATGATCATCTTAATAGACACAGAAAAAGCCTTTGACAAAAATTCAACATCCATTCATGATAAAAAGCCTGATAAAAATAGGTATAGATTTATGTCAACCTGATGAAAGCATTTTATGACAAAGCCAGGGCCACATCATACTAAATGGGGAAAAAACAAAGTATTTACCCTAAAATCAGGAACAACATAAGGGTGTTTACTGTCACCATTTCTGTTTAATATAGTACTTGATTGTTCAGCCATAGCAATTGGACATGACAAAGAAATAAAGGGGATATGTATAGGAAAGAAAGAAATCAAACTTTTCTTATTTGCAGATGTCATGATCCTTTATATTTAAGACACAAAAAGCTCTGCCAAATGACTGCTAATTTAATAAGCAAATTCAACAAAGTAGCAGGATACAAAATCACTACACAAAAATTGATAGCATTCCTATATATCAATAATAAACCCTCTGAGAAAAAATTCAGGAAAACAGCCCCATTCATGATAGCTTCAAAAAATTAAATATGTAGGAATTAACCTAACTAAGGAAGTGAAAGACTCCTATAATAAAACTATCATACTCTGAAAAAAAAATTCAAGTAGATATCAGTAAATTGAAAGACATCCCTTATTTCTGGATAGGCAGAATGAATATTGTCAAAATGGCCATATTATCAAAAATGATATATAGATATAATGCAATCCCAAAGAAAATACTAACAGCATTATTCACAGAACTAGACAACACAATTCTAAAATTTATATAGAACCAGAAGAGACCCAGAATATCAAAAGCATTCCTGAACAACAAGAACAAAGCAGGAATTATCACAAATGAATTTTGATGTATATTACAAAGTTACAATGATAAAACAGCATGGTACTAGCGCAAATACAGACATGTTGATCAATAGAACTATACTAAGGGTGTAGAAATAACCCCAGGCATCTTCAGCTATCTGATCTTTGACAAGGGAGTCAAAAACATACTGGAGGAAAGACAGCCTCTTCAACAAATGGTGTTGTGATAACTGGTTGTCCATGAGCTGAAGAGTAAATCCAGGTCCCTCTATTTCCTCTTACACTAAAATCAAAATGAATCAAAGACATATATAAAAAGCAGAAATACTGGATCTTATGAAATAATTGGTAAAATTTGAAGACATTTACATACACAGGAGTTTTTATACTGAACCCCAGTGGCATAAGAAATATCACCAACAAGGAGTAGATAGGACTATGTCAAATTAAAGAGCTTTTGCACAGCAAAGGAAACAACTAACAGACTGAGGAGACAACTTACAGAATGGCAAAATATTTTTCCAGCTACTCCTATAACACAGAACTAATTTAGAATATGTAAAATTCAAAAAAGTTAGATTCTCCAAAATAAAAGGCCCAGTCAAAACATGCCAATTGCAATGAATAAAGATTTCTTGAAAGAAAAAATATAGATGGCCAGTGGATACACTAAAAAGAGCCTGGCATCTTTGGGCATTAGAGAAACACAAATCAAAACAACATGAAGACTCCATTTTACTCCAGAAAGAATGGCTATCATAACAAACAAACAAACAGACAAACAAATGATGTTGGAGAGGTTGTAGCGAAAAAGGAAGCCTTCTACATTGTTAGTGGGAATCTCAACTAGTGCAACCATTGTGAAAATCAGTATGGAGACTCCTCAGAAAAACCAAAAGTACTCACAGATTTGGTGTTTGGGGAGGGTGTGCATCTTTCACAGACTGTTTTCTTTCTGTGTCCTCCCTAGCAGAAAGGGGCTAGGGAACTCTCTAGTCTCATTTTTGAAGACATTAATCACATTCATGAGAGCCCTACTTCATGACCTTGTTATTTCCCAAGGGCTCTACCTCCAAATACCATCACATTGCAGATTTAGCCTTCAACATATAAATATTAGGGAAACATGCAATTTAGCAAATTGCACATGGATCAAAAAAAAGAATGCTGAGAAAATGACATCAAATCAAATAGAAAATATCCCAGTGTGTTGCTCATGGTAAGTTGGAATTGTACTGTAGAATCCACTGTGATGGAAAATGTTACTATCTGTGGATCACAAGTCAAAATACATTTAACTCTGTTGTTGCAGACCAAGCCACCCACATATTTACACCCACAAGTGCTCCATCAAGGTATATTTTTAAACAAATGACAGGTTTCTGCTGCATAAATTCTCATCAATCATATGTACTACTCAGGAAAATTGTGCTTCACTACTGCTGCTGTAGAATGGAATGTGGCAGCAAAGGCTTCAGAAGCTGTTCCCAGTGAGAAGTCTCAAATATCTTTGTATACCTGAAGCAAAGTGTCCTTTGAGGACAGTTCTCTAGGCAACACCTTTCATTTAAAAGTACATTGAGCTCTATTTAGGAAAATATTCAGAGAGAGTTGTCAATATTCCTATCATTCGCCTATTACTAAGTTCTTTGGAGAGTGAGGAATGAGTCCAAGGAAACTACTAGCAATGAACTGCTCCAAATTCAGAGATTCCTCACTTAGCACCTGCCATGCCAGCAAGCTGGGATGAAGCCTGTGCCTGAATTGGGGTGGAAAGCTGGTGATTGATAATTAATGAAAAGAAATCCAATTCAATAAGCAGCAAAAGTTAGGAAGTGAGAGATTGTCTTTCTTTCACTGCTTTTCTTTTCTTTTTTGCTATTAGACCAAGAATTTCCATTTCAAATGATGGTATCTTAGGAATGGTAGTTCTTTATTGGCCATTGATTTGTAGAAGATCAATACGCCTAGAATATACAGAACTTACTTCGCAATAAATCTAGGAAATTTCTTCAAATGAAGTCATAAAAAGGATTATAAGAATAATTCATTGAGTACCCATGAGTGTCATGGAAAGAAGTCTTCATCTATGCCAACCATTAAAAATTATGTTTTCCTTTGCTGAGGGATATTACATGATTGATTTGCTTTAGCTCTGGACCTTTCTTTATCAGGGCAAGAAAGCAGACTCTCAGGCTCTTGATGGTTTAAAATATTTTTATATCTCAATCCAGTGTCCTGATACACAGAGAAAACCCATACTTTGTAGCTCTATCCAGCAGGGCGGGACACTTTGTTGTAACAGTGGTAAATTACTCTAGAAGCCGCTCTCTAGGAAGAGTATTTCTAAATCATAAAGCATCCAGAACTATTTGTAAAATATATTGATAGACTGATGACAATACTGGATTTATATTAAAATCTATGATGCTAAGGCAAGGTAAGGAAAGAAAACTTTGACCAAGATGGATCATAAAGTTTTACAGCCCATTCTATTCATTGTATGTCTGCAATTATTTTCAGTTCACTGTCCAAAAATCTTTACAAAAGTTTGATTATAAACATTTGCTGCCTATAGCCAACTCCATTTACAGCAAATGATATTTTAATGCTTAACAATAGAGGTGTCTACTTTAGATAGATGATATGGAATTTCCAGTTTCAGCAGTGAAGCCATTTTTCAATTACTACAAAGCAAGGCAGCATTTATTCCTTTATATTTTTTTCTGGAAAGAGCACCATGTGTCATTTCTCTCCCTTTGGGGAAATGGCTGTTATTACTGAAGCACACTTGGTCATTTTATGAGGCTACAAGAAGCAAATTGTACATCACCTTCCCCACCCTGAATTTTAACTCATTATTAAGAAATACTCGTTTCTACTTCTGCTGAAAATGCAGGGGTGCATGCAAAACCTATATTCCTGAAGAAAACAGAATTTTTTAGGTATTATACCAAAAGTATGTTTTCCTTTAAACCACAAACTAGCTATAGATACAAAATAGTTTAAAAGAACTAAATTCCTAAAAGATGAGACTTCCTAGATAGGAAAGGGATGAAGGGTAGAGTTGTCTGTAGCAGTAGGTGTTTGGTTCTAGAACTCCCATGGACATGAGAACATGCTTAATTTCCTCATATAAAATAGTGTAGTGACTGCATATAGCTTATTACACTTCCTTCTGTATACTTTAAGTTACTTCAATATTACTTATAATGCTTAATACAGTGTAAATGCTACATAAATAGTTGCTATACTGTATTGTTTAGGGAATAATGACAAGAAAGATCTCTGCACATGATCAATACAGATGCAATTTTCTCTCCCAAATATCTTCAATTTGCAGTTGGTTGAATCTATGGACTCAGAAGGTACAGAGAAGAGGGACAAGTACAGCACTTAGAACCTGTTAGAGAACAGTAATCTTTCTCAGCCTAAGAAAAAGCAACTGGACTTTTGATAGACCATTTAAAGGTGTGCTGGGTGTTGATATTGACAGCTCTAAACTTTCTAAGAGAATCTTCACCATTAAGCAACTCTTGTGTAGGATTCTATTTTTTTTCCACATAAGCAGCAGTGGCAGCATGGCTGAGGAAAATAGAAACTATGGAGCCAGTGAAAAAGCCAGTGGTTCTTCAGGGGAAGGCAAATGTGAAGAGGCAGAGCATGGAGGATTTCTAGAGCAATGGAAATGCTCTGTATGGTACTCTAAAAGTGGATGTGTGCCATTATATATCTGTATGAAACCATAGCATGTACAACCCCACATGAGCCTTGATGAAAACTGGGTGTGAGGTGTTAATGATGAGCTCATTTAGGTTCACCAATTTCAACAGAAGCACCACTCTGATGGGGCTGTTGGTAATGGGGTGGGCAGTGCATGCCTTAGGGTGGGGGTACATGGGACGCCTCTGTACCTTCTGCTCACTTGTGCTGCAATCCAAAAACTGTTCTTAAAAGAAAGTCTACTTGAAACAGAAGAAGGAAAGAAGGCAGATCTTCTCATGAGCTCACATTTTCACATTCTCAAAATCTCCCGGTTTTAACCTCTTCTGTTTCCTCATCTTCCTTGCCTGCAGTCTCACGGCCTTGACAGGTTAACAGTCTTGAAGCTTTTCAGTCTTGTCCTCATGCAACCTCACAGCCTCAAGACCTAGCTGACTGAAGTTCTCCCCAACTTGAAATTGTAGTCTGCAGTGTTTTGCCCGAGGACACTACCAGAGGGAGGGTCCCGAACTCATCTTCACGTGTTTGAAGGTAAATGTGACCTGAGTCTAAATGAGCTGCAACCAAATACCTGCTTGTAGCAGTCAGGGCTCACTAGAGAAACAGATTTAGTGCAGACACAGAAATATATAAGGATTTACAAGATTGGCTTAGGTGGCTGCCCACGGAGTCAGATGTGGAAGAGTGCAGAGGCTGTCTCTGTGGTGGAGATCCGAAGGATCCAGCTGACCGCCTGGAACTCCTTGTGGTGTCCTGTATGAGGCTGCAGCAGGGGGCCAAGGGATCCACAGTGGAAGGCTGAGGGTCTGCGGTAGAAGAGTGAAGAGTCTGTGCTGGAGGCTGAACAGTCTGTTAGAAGGGTGAAGACAGCCTCCCAGGTGCAGGTGAAGACTGGAGCTCCTCCGAGGAAACACAGCCATCCTTCTTTCTTGGTCTCCCCTCTGTACCATTCAGGTGACGGGCTGCCCTAGCTGCGTCTTCTGTCTTTGGTAAATCCCCTCAGCCACACTCAGAACTATGCTGATCCAATTTAGTTAGGTGTTTCTTACTCAAGTTGATACAGTCAGTTAACTATCACACTACTCAATTCAACTCGTATATAACATTAAAGATGTCAGCCCAGTAGCAGCGGGGAATGTAGAGGTGGCCTGAAAACAAAGAGGTTCTTCTTCAATTCCTGGTGTTGATACACAAAGGTCCTGCCTGGGAATAGTCTCCTCTAGCCTTCAAATTTAAGGCACTATGAATCTTTTAGACCTGAAGTCTGGCACATAATTAAGAAAAAAGTCGTCTAAAACAACAGCAACAACCCAGAGTGGGCAGGCAGAGGGCTGGGCCTGGGGGTCCGTGGTCAAAGGGGTCTTCCTCAGAGCTCCCCACCCCGATGCTGCCGGCCTCCCTCCGCTGCGGGGTCTTCCGTGAGCCTTGTCAGTCCGGCCAGTGCCGCCTCTACCCCGGCCACTGCATGGGCGAGCTCCGGGCACGTCCCGGGGGCCGATTCTTCTGCAGGCTCGATTTGGAGAACCACCAACATATTTAGTCTCCAAACGCATCTTGTGCTGTCTTTGCAGAAAGGAAAGGCATCTGCTTTGGGACCAGTGGACTAGAATCTCACATCGCTGTCGCTGCGCGGGTCCCTGGATTTCTGCGTTCTGGTTGGCATGGGAGAAGAAAGAAGAGCTGCTGAGTTACAGAAAAATATAGTACAGGATTCAGTGACCTTTGAAGATTTGGCTGTGAACTTTAGCCCGGAGGAGTGGTCTTTGTTGGATCTTGCTCAAAGAAAACTCTGTGGAGATGTGATGCTGGAAACCTTCCAGCGCCTGGCTTCCCTAGGTTTCAAGATTGTACTTAAAATGAATGAATCAGTTGTTCTGCCAGATAATAATTTAGAAAAAGTGTCTAATGAACAAAATGTCACAAGATTCAACAGAAATGGTACCTCGTCCTCCATTTTACATGCAAACCGGGAGCACTATGGTATTGATGAGAGGAACAAAAGCCATGGGAGATATTTGTGTTGCATGGTGAACATGGTGGAGAATGTCTATGAATATAATGAAGAAAATCAAAGTGAACAAATTCCAAATCTTAATGTGCTCAAGGGAACTACTGAAGTAAACTCCTATGTATGTCACTAGTGTGGAAAGGCCTTCCTGTGCCATCATCCCTTGAGAATCACGTCAGATCTCCTAGGGAAAGCAAACCCTACCAGTGTCAGGAATGTGGGAAAGCCTTCCATTTTCTTGCTTGTTTTAAGAAGGATATCAAGACTCCCACTGAAGAGAAGCCCTATGGATATAAGGAGTGTGCCATACTCTTCAGTTGTTCCTCATTCTTCAGGGCACATATGAAGATTCACAGTGGAAAAGTAAACTACGAATGTAAGGTATGTGGGAAAACTTTCAGTACTTCTTCATACCTCATAGAACAGAAAAGAATTTGCAGTGGGGATAAGCCCTGTGAATGTGGCGAGTGTGGGAAGGCCTTTAGTTGTCTGTCCTTCATTGCTTTCCCAACGCAAAAGAATTCACAGTGCGAAGGCCTTTAGTTCCTCTTCCCACCTCATAACACATGCCAGAATTCACACTGGAGAGAAGTCTTATGAATGCAAAGGGTGTGGGAAGGCCTTCAGTGAGTCCTCAAAACTCAGTCGACATATGAGAGCACACACTGGAGAGAAACCCTATAAATGTAAGGAATGTGGAAAAGCCTTCTACCTTTCCTCCGCCCTATATACACAGGTGAAAAATCAGAGTAGAGAGAAAGCGCATGAGTGTAAGGAATGTGGGAAGGCCTTCAGTTGTCCCTCATCCTTTAAAGCACATGTGAGAGATCATGCCAGGCAGCTATGAGTGTAAGGAGACTGGGAAGGTCTTCAGTCATTCCTCATCCCTCACCTCACTTGAGAACTCACAGTGGAGGGAAGCTGTATCAGTGTAAGGAATGCGGGAAAGCCTTAATTAGTTCCTCCCAGCTTCTAGTTCACAGAAGAACTCACACTTGAGAGAAACCTTATAAATGTAAGAAGTGTGAGAAATCCTTTATGTATTTCTCAGCCTTCAGCTTCCACATGAGAATGCACACAGGGGAAAAACCATATGAATGGAAGGAATGTGGGAAGGCATTTTGACCTTCTTTGTACCTAATCATCCATGCAAGAACACACACTGGAAAAAAACCCTTTGAATGTCTAGAATGTGGAAAACCCTTCAGTTGTCCCTTGTCTTTGTCTTTTCAAAGACACATGAGAAATCACACAGGAAAGAAACCATGTGAATGTAAGGAATGTGGGAAAGCTTTCATTTGTGCAGCCTACCTTTGAAGACATGTGAAAATCCACAGTAGAGGAAAAACATGAAGGTCAGGAATACGGGAATGCCTGAAAAACACCTTATCCTAGGAGGGCCAGGGATTTAGCTCAGTGGTACCACTGCCTGCCTCACAAGCACAAGGTCCCGAGTTCGATCCCCAGGGGGCCCCCCAACCCCCGCCCCCCAAAATAAGACCTTATCATAGGTAATTTGTTAAATTACATGTGTGGAGAGGCCCTATTAATGTGAGAAAGTAGAGTATTGCTTGTTTTTTTGAATACTAGAGCATACCTGAGAGAAACCTCGTGTATGAAAACCACATAGTAAAACCTCCCTGAACATCACTTCACTTATTGTTTACCCGAAAATTCATACTAGAGAGGATCTGGGCCTCATCCTTGAAAGTGAACTGAATACTCAGAGTTCCAGTATTTTTTAATAGGAGGGTGATAAATCTATGCTGATAAATTTACCTTATCAGCTTTAGCTACATATTTTGTATAAGGTACATTTTTAAAAGTTTCTTTTTTTCTTGGTATATGTTTGCTACACATAATAAAGGCATTCACTGAGGGGAATCGGTACACGTACACAGCACATCTCGATCCTTTTCACTTCCTTCTCTCCTCTCTCTCCCACCTCCCTCTAGCGCCTCCTTCCCATCTTCACAAAGTCTATCTTCCTGTTTCCTATCGTCTTTTATTTTGATCTTTAAATTATTTATACTTTGAGTTTTTTATGTAGTAGAAACCATATAATATTTAATCTTTTAAAAAATTTATTTCACTTAGCATGGTCTCAAGGTGCATCCATTTTCCTACAAATGACTCAAATTTATCCTTCTTTGTGGTTGAATGGTACTCCATCACATTTATATATTTGGCTCAGGTGTAAATACTATTTCCATTAAAAGTCTTTTGGACCCTGCCCCCCGCCAAAGAAAACTCAGAATATGCCCACAGTCAAGAGAAAAATTATTCAATAGAAGTAGAGCCATAGATCATTCAGACATTGGAGTAACAAAATTCAAAATAGCTATGATGAAAGTTTAATGAATCTGTAGAAAAATGAATATAATAAGTGAAGATATGGTAAACTTCACTTCAGAGGTTAACTTTGAAGACTGAAAAAGATTCAGGTGAAAATCTTAGAATTGAAATCAAAGAAAGTGAAAGAATTCACTAGGTAAACTTGACAACAGATTGGATGCAACTGAAGAAAGGATAACTGGATTTGTAAACAGGTCAATAGAAGTCATCCATAAAAGTAAATGGAAAAAAACTGTGGAAAAATGTGAAAAGAATATTCACTTATGGGTAAATATGAGGCATTGAACCAATGTGTAATAGGAGTTCTAGGAAAAGTGAAGAAAGAGGATGAGTAGAAAATATCAGAAGAACCATTAGCTAAAAATTTTCCAAATTTGATTAAAAAAATAACAACCTATAGCTAAATGGGCCAGGTGAACTCTAATGGGGATGAATATGATGAGCAAAATGCCTAGGTACATTGGAACCCCAAATATACCTGGAAATTCATTTTTACACTAGGATCAAACTACTAAAAGCCAAATATAATTTTTAAAATATTAAAAGTCATCTTCTTGCCACAAAAAAGATACACTAAAAATGGTGGCTCACCTTTTCCACAAATATGATCCAGCAAACCCCAATACCACGTCTTTGGTGAAAGAAAGAAAAATTATCCATCTATAATTCTATACCCAGCAAAAATGTCTCTTACAGTAAGGGCAGAAGGTAGACATTTTCCAACAAATGAAAGCAGAGAAAATTGCTTTTTCCAGGTGTCTCAAATCACAAGAAATACTTACGAAACTTCTTCAGGAAAAGAAAAATGACATAAATGGTAAGATGGAACTGCTGAAAGGAGTAAAGAACACACATACATGGAACTGTAAAAATATATTAAAATATATCTTTAACATATGTTTTGAAAACTTGTAAACTAAAAGACTTTTTTGTTTAAAGTAAAATAATTACATGATTTTGCATATAGATTAGGAGAGAAAGAAGTGGGATTTTAATGTAATGTTTTTTCATTCTGGTGAATTCTATATAATTAGAAGATTGTGATAAGCAAGATTTCTTACTGTAAGAGAAGAAAGTTCAAAAAATGATAAAGAAGAGACCAAAATAACCTGTATTTTGGAGGAATTGGAGGTTTCAATGTAAATGCATGACTTCTTATTTAAACATAGATAAATAGATAAAAAAATATATACATCTATATGAATATTACTTAAAAATAAATTCCACTTTTGGAATGTCTAAATTCTGTTTTACACCAAAGTAAATCACAGTTCTTTAGATAGATAGACTCTTGCATCTAAATAATATAAAAAAGTCTAATTAAAAATGAGAACAGACTTGAACAGACACTTAACAATAGGATGACCAATAAATGTATGAAAAAATGATCAACACCATTAGTCATGAAGAAAACACAAATTAAATACACAATTAAAAACTTCTTGCCCACTAGATTTGCAGAAATTAAAACAACGTAGTATTATATGTTAGTGAAAATATCAATGAACTGCAAGTCTTATAAATTGCTGTAAGGTTGTAAAATTTTACTTCCACTTTGGAAACAATCTATTTCTAATCAATTAAACACACATATGCTATGACTTGTCAATTCTCCTGCTAGGTAATTTCCAAAGGGAAATGAAAACATACATGTGAAAAAAAAAAGCCTTTTACAAGGACATTCACCTCCACTTTATTTATATGAGCCCCAAACTTGAAACACAATAAATGTCAACCAACAATAAACAGGAATAACTTACTGATGCATAAATTCACATGTACAGATCTCAAACACATCACAGTGAGTGAAAAAGTTAGATACTGAGGAGTACATATGCATGCCTTGTTTATATGAAGCTCTAGAGCAGGGCACATCAGCTATTGCAAAAATAAATAAATAAATAAACAAACAAACAAATAAATAAAATCAGCTCAGTGTCCACCTGAGTCTGAAAGGATTCATTGGAAAGGCGTACAGAATTTTGGGGAGGGGAAATGTTCTGTATCTTGATGGGGGGCTCTGTATGTAATGATATGCATTTATCAAAATGCATCGGAGGGTACATTTAAAATTTGTGTATTTGATTGCCTAAAACTAAAAAAAATTGGTAAAAAAGGAAACAGTATGTCCAGGATATTAGAATTACCCAGTCATTCATTTATTAATAATTACTTGCTACATCCCCCCTGATTTTCTAGCTTCTGAGATTATGTTAGTGTATAAAAATGACAAGGTCACTGTCCTCATGAAGCTTATGTTCTAGTGGATAATGATGAGCAGCAATGGAATCAACAAATAACTATGTAATATGTCAGACATACTGCTCCTCCTGGAGGTTTCCTGTGACAGTTCTTACATGTGCTCCTGGAGATGGCTTTCGGAATCAGTGCCTGATGTTGCTTTTCACCCACAACACCAGAAAGTTAAAGATCCAGGGGCAACTTTCTGTCAATGAAGGATGGAGCAGATGGGTATAATATATCCATTTTACTTACTCTGATTTCTCAAGATCCCTTGGTAGATTGTGCCCTTGTTGTCCACAGAGGTAACCGATACATTCCCATATTCTTTGGTGGTGTTTCTTCTCTTTTACTTCCCCATTCCCTTACAATGCTTCTGAGGTCACCACTAAAATAGACTACTTGCATCCAAGTACTTTTCTCAAGACCTGGTTTTAATAGGAACCCAGGCTGATACTGTGGATAAAGAGGTGGAAAGTTCTGGCAATGGGAAGTTAAAGAAGGGTCTATCTCATATAAAGTAATCTGAAAAGGGCTCTCTGAGAATTGACAGGTAGGGAGAAGGTCCAGAGGGAATACACATTTGGAAGTTGTCAACATTTAGATGGTATTTGAAGAAAGAGGACTGGATAGTTACACAGAGAGTGAGTATAGATATAGAAAAGAAGGGAAGGAAAGGGAAGGGAAGGGAAACAAAGGAAAGACAGGAGGGGAGAGGAGAAAAAAGAGGAGAGAGGAGAAGAGGACAGGAAAGACAAGAAGAGAATGTGGACAGAGTTCTGAGCACTCCAGTTTTCAAGGACTGGGAAGATGAAGAGTATAAAGAAGAAGGATGAATGGAAGAAGCCAGTGGGATTGGAAGCAAACTCAGACATAAGGATGTTCCAGCAGCCATGTATTAGCTTTCTCATTGGTGAGACACAATACCCAATACCCACAATTCAAAGGAAGAGAGGTTTGTATGGCTCATGTTTTAAGGGGATTCAGTCCATCGTTGACTGGCCCCAAGGTAGAAACAGCATGGCAGAAGGGTGTAGCAGAGCAAAACTGCTCAGTTCTTGTAACTGGGAAGCAGAGCAGGGGGACAGCGCCAGAGAGGAGGAGCACAGGATCAGATACAGACCTCAAGGCAGCTCTGTGACCATCCCAGACATAGCCAGAAGTGTGCTCTACCAATCACATGGATGGATCCCAAAGCCAATAAGATTACAGTGTTGCCCTGACTGCTACAACCCATGCACAGAAGTATCTTAAGAATGAGTAAGCCAAATGTTGCTTTTGGGTCAAGAAAGACAGGGACTGGAATTGATCATTGGTCTTTGTATTATAGAGATCAGCACTGTGACTTTGGTAAGAGTTGTTTCATTGTAGAGGTGAGGTTAAAACTTCATTGGGATAGATCAAAAGAGAAAGGGAAAATTAAAACATGAAATCAATTTTTTAAAGAAGGAACTGACATTTAGTTGTAAATGCATTATACTCAAAGCTGCTTATAATTTCACAAAAAAAGTGTAAAATAAGAGGATCTTCCCTGTGAATTATTTAAGTACTTAAAGGGAAATGTGAGTTCAAGGAGTGATTTGTTTTCAATAAAGGCAGGTAGTACAGTGTGCACATTTGCTGGGTGAAATGATACAGAGAAAACTGAAGGCTGTGAGAAAGGTGGAGGCCAGCAGCTAAAATTATGTTAGAGAGTAGGCAAGAGGGCTTAGCATCCAGCTCTTCAAACACAGGGATTGACGGAGATGGAATGGGCCTCTGAGTCCTAGTAACCTTAGTAACAGGAAAGAGCCTCACGGTCTGGGTGCAAAGATAGAGCTTATGTAGTGGTGGAAGACTGGAAGTTCTCTTCTAATTAATGTTATTTCTCAGAAAAATGTGGGTCAAGGTCATCAGGTAAGATTAAATAGGAGAAGAGGTTTGGAGATTTAAGGGCAGAGGAAACAGAGCGTCATGAATGCCTAAGAGAGAGGAAGAAAGAACCAGTGAGGACGGATGGGAGTACCAGGTGGCACTGAAGTCTACTTCAGGTGAGTCACCAAGAATTTAACCGAAGACCAGTTAGTGGTAGTTTCTTGTTTTTCTTAGCAGTGAGTTCAGGCATGGACTGGGCAGAGAACTGGAGTTGAGCAAGATTAAAGTTTTGATAAGGAAGTAAAATGGAAGGAAAGAGGAGCAATGTCTCTGAGGGTGCGCACAAGAGAGTGAGTATCACAAGGGATTGTGGGTATTAGGTTGGTTGAGGGGCAGTGACAGGAGGGGACTGAGGCGCAGGGATGAGAGGAAGTGTTGATGGACCATGTGACTGGTTGTGGTTGAAGAAACACTGAAGAAATAGAAAGAACAAACTGGAGAGAAAAATGAAGTCAGAGAGTGAGAAGCTTCAAGTTGAGTTAACAAGAGTCTTGGTTATCGGGAATGACAAGAGGTGGGGTCTGACCAGGGAGGTAAATGTCTGGGAAAGGTTGAGGAGAAGAGCAGAGAGAAAGGAGGTTTAAGGAATTGAGGGTCCAAGGTATGGAAATATTTTTATAACATAAAACGTATTGAGTGGAGGGAGTAGTTCAGTGGTAGAGAGCACTTGCCCGGCATGTGCGAGGCCCTTGTTTCCATCCCCAGCCCTGCAAAAATTAAAAATATTTCTTCCTGTATTAATAAATAAGAACAAAATTATGACTTTCTGTACAGATACAAAAGCATAAAGTCCATTTCCCAAACTTGATAAAATTTGGAAATGTAACATTGCTAGAATGCTATGACACTCTGACATGGAGCCCCCATATTCCAATTTGCCGATTGTCCAACAATTTCCTTTATAGCTTTCTTTTTTTCATTCACTTCTCACACTAACACCGCCTCCTTCCTCAACACCTCCAGATCTGTCCCAGTGGGCCACTTTCCTAGGAAGATCATTCTGACCTTACGCACCCTCCTCATCCACCTTGACATGTTATTTCCTCCTCTATCCTGCTTTATTTCTCTCCATAGGAATCACCATATTATATACTCCAACACGTATTTTTCATCTAACATACCATATTTTGTTTTGTAGGTTTCCCCTTTACCTGACTGTAAACTCCAGTGCAGCAGAACCACTGTGCATTAGCTCGCTAGGTTAGCCGGGATGAGTGGAGCGTCCATGCTTTGGGGTTTAAGAGAGGCCACAGGGACAGCAGTTTGGAAAGATCAGTAAGGAGCCCGGGGGGCACCCTTGTCACCTCCAGCCTGAGAGCTGCTACAGGTGTGAAAGAGAAAGCAGTCTCCACCCCGGGGGACACAGGGCTGCACGGTTCAGTGCTGCTCTGTGGGCAGGACTGGCCCACACACAGCTGAGGAGTTAGCTGATTTTGCTTCAAGCTTCAGGGGGTCTGCAGGAAGATATTGGAGCTGCAGCAGCGTGGCAACTGCCTGGGATGGGGTTGCACAGAAGTGAATAGAATCTGTGTGAGCCTAGGGAGGCTCTTTCTGATGTCTTCTAGGAGAAGGGTGGCGAGGCTTTCAGGATTGGAGATGGGGAGAGGGGGTAGCTTACTAGGATCTTCCAGCTTTCGGGAGCTCCCTGCTGTTCTGACTAAACCTGTGAAGACAGGCAGGGGCCATGTATCTGTCACACCTCACACGCTACACTGGTGTCTAATGGCTGCTTGTCTGACTGAATGAATGGAAAACTAAGGCTGAAGGTTGGTACTTCTGAAAAAGGGGAAAAATGTGGATCGAGCCTTCAATTCTTATTTATGTGCTGGGGATGGAGCCCAGGGCCTTCCATGTGCTGGGCAAGTGCTCTAGCATTGAGCTTCACCCCTGGACCCCTCATCTCTTGGGTCACTAGTGAGAGGTGCTGTGTAAGTCCAGAGGAAATGGTCAGGAGATACAGGACACAGCCCTGGCTCTTGAACAACTTGTGGTTCTGATCGAAATGCAAATCATGTTCATCATAGAACTTTGCATTGTTTAGTGAAGCGCAAAAGGAAGCATTACATAAACCAGTGTCCTTCTGGTCTGAACACGAAAGACAGGTCCTTTTGACTTATTGAGTCGGGAGCAGAGGCTTCTTTGCATACTGAGGCATGAGAGACGATTAATTGGATTGTGGGTGATGATGATCAAAGATGACTTTCGGGTTGTTCCTGTCTGGGCCAATTAATTAGCTGAGGTGCTGAGAGATTTACTCCCTGCTCATGGCTACCTTCTTCTTTCTTAAACATGGGATAAGTTTTAAAAGTGCTAAAAGATTGTTAAATACACTCTTTTTTCGTCTTGAAAGTGAGTGGACTTTGCTTTTGTGAGCAAAAGAACGGCGACCTGGTTTCTGACGTATCTGGAGGTTACTGTGGGTCCAGCCAGACCCACAGAAGGCGAGCTGTGCTGAGATGTCCAGCACATGGCGATGACTGACCAGCCCTTCAGCCGCTGGTGACCTTGTTGGATCTGACCCAATTACCTGTCCGTATCACGGGGCTGGGCAAATTTTGAGGAAATCATCTGTAACTGTGTTTTCGTGCTGCTAAATTGTTAAAAGTAGTATTTAATGTCTCAGAAGGGAAAGACACAACTTAAAGGATTCGATTCTGGGGAATAATCTGCCTGCTATTTCAAAATTATTTTTTCTTTGCCATGTTTGGTAGCCTAATAAGTATGTCACTCAGCTCTCTTTGAAGCTCATTGCTGCTGTGTGTGCATGTTTTAGGATATATATATATATATATATATATATATATATAGATATATATTTACAAATTTGAGGCAAATTTGATGGCAGATATTATTCTCATAGTCCTAGCCATTGTCTCTATGTCAGTGGTTCTCAAACTGTGCCAAGGACTCTAGGGTAGAGGGATAAGATCTTCTCAGGGGGCCACAAAGTTAAAACTAGATTCATAATTATATTAAGGTAGCTACATTTTCTCCACCCTCCTTCTTTTGCGAGTGAACAACATTTTATCCAGAGACTATGTATTCATTAAACTATGTTATTTATATTAACATGTAGTGATTTATTGTTTAGATGCATATGCATGTTTATAGTGGAACAATTAATAAGGGCTAAAGCTTGGAAGTAGCTACACCCATCAGCAGATGAATGGATAAAAAAATGTGGTATTTACATACACTGGAGCACTACTCTGCAATAAAGAAAGATGAACTTGAGTCACCTGTAGGAAAATGGATGCACCTTGAGACCATAATGTTAAGTGAGATAAATCAGACACACAGTCTTAAGTATCACATGGGTTCTCTTACATGAGAAACACAGAATATAAATAAAGAGCAAAAGAAAAGACAGATAACAGGAAATAGGGAGATATAGATCTTTTGGAACTGGGAAAGGGACCAATAGAGGAAGAAGTGGGGAGGGAGTGGAGGGGAAGGGAACGCAAAAATAATTAAGACGCATTAGGTTCATCTGCCAACTCTCTACAACAAACGTAATCATTATGTACTGCAAACCTGTACTAATGAAAAATAACAACTGAAAAATTCTAATAAAAAGGAATTAGTACATAAATATCTTTTTTATATCTATTGTAATATTGACAGATAGCCCTTATAAAGGAAAAGCACTTAGGGGGCTTGCAGTAGCTTTTGTGAGTATGAAGGGATCTTGAAGTAAAAAATAGCCAGAACTGTTGCTCTGTGGTTCTCTGAGAGCATTAACATGGGAGGACTCGGTGTTTCCCTAACTGCAAATTATTCCCTCCGCCCTGCCCCGGATGGCTACAAGGTGAAAGTTCAGGCAGAGAACCTCTCTAGGATCAACTCTGTTTCCTAGGCCGCTTTTCCTGCCCGCCCGGGCCTCAGGCTCTGTGGATGAACCTGAACTCAAGGTCAGCAGTACACCTGCTTGCTCCTCCCCACCTGGAGACGCATTTGTCAGTGGCAGCTGGGTTTCTCGAGCTTGTGGTCTTTCTCTTCCTGTTGCCTGCTGAAACCTGTGGTTCTTGCCAGGTGCCATCAACCAATAGAGACTTTAGCACTCTCGGGTAAAGAGGAGAGCATGAGATCTGGGGATGGAAGGTCCAGGGAAGAGTCCCGGACTCTCCCGACCCGTATTTGTCCGCTTTGGTCTACTCTCTCTCTCTCTGAGATAGACGTCATGACGTCATCTCAGTACCTAGTCTGCCCACAGGACAGACTCCGGGACATTTTTCAAATGCACAACATCGAGTCTTCATATGCATTTCGTCTATTTGCCCGTCTCCAATATCTGCCAAGCACCTCTTCAATTTGGACCCAGCTCTTCCACCCGTCATGGTGTCACGTGAAAGTTCTTTGCTATTTGGCTTGACTTGTAGCTGCTGAAATAACCCGTTTTGTTGTTGTTGGGGTTTTTTTTTGGGGGGGGGAGGTGTTGTTGATGGTGTTCAAAATGGTCATTCTTTTTAATATTGATTTTTCTCCCTCAGAATTTAATTATGAAAAATTCAGATATTCAGTAAAATTGAAAAAGTCTACAGTGAAACCCCATCTTTTATAGTCTAGCTTCTACTGTTATATAGTATGATTTGCCAATATATCCTTGTATCTTTTCCTTCTAAGGGGCCACAAAATGTACATTTTAATTTGAATCATACCAACCAACCCTGCCAAAGTGAAAAAGATCTTTTTAGCTAAAAGAGTTTCCATATGAGATATAAAAATAGTAAATTTTTCTCGGAATCACTTTAACCTGCAGAAGCTAAATACTGATGTTGAAGCACATTTGCTTAGCTAGTTCATGCAAGGGTGGAAGAGTCTGGCGTGAGCATTCTCTTTCCTTGGTTCATAGCGAGGATCTGCACATTTACTGAATTTTTCTGGAAACCTCCCAAATGTCTTAATAAGAAATCACCATTAAAAAGTTATTAGGAGCCGCTGAATCCATTTTAGATAAGCACTGAAGCCACAGGATTTTCCTAAAGAAAAAAAATTGTTTGACCCTTTAAAATATTTAAAAAATATATAGATCTGAACTTTTGTGAAGTAGGAATAAAGTTTATGGGGGAAAAAGTAATGCAGCCTAGCTTGGACCCTTCTAATTTAATCTTTCTTTTTTTTCCATTGTACTTTTTAAAAGGTTTTGGAAAGTGAAAATTTCAAAGAATAATTGGAGCCTGTTGAGTTCATTAAGGCTTATCTACTCAGATTCCAGTCCCATGGAGACTATAGTTAGAGCAATTGTTTCTTGAAAGTTTTCCCAGTATTTAAGTTTTTCTGTCTTTTCCTTTTGACTGCATGAGTTCATAACATTTTTATTATTATGAAAAAGAAAAGGAGAATGGGGGAAATTTTATATCTATTTTAGATTTATTTTGCTTTATTTTACAGTTTACTTGGAAACTTGTTATCTATCTTTCAAATAAATAATAACTGTTTGGCATCATCTAAGCTAGTTAAGATTTCCCATACCAAAATTTAATTTCCCTGGAATTGTCTTTTATAGGTTGTAAATTTCAGTTCTTATGGTTTTTCTTTCTAGTTTTTCTTTGCCCTTATATCAATATCCTTGACTTAAAATCAAAAGACAGTGGCCAAGACTGACCATCTTCTCCTAACACTGCCTATCCCAAATATAATCTACCCTTCATTTTCCATCTCAGTTTTGATCTTTTTCTAGCTGCACCTGGACAGTTTGAGGAACTTAACATTTCTTCATTTCACTGACATAATTACTGGAACCACTAATACCTGGGTCACTAAAAGTATTATATTTTTTTATTCATTATTTGTAGGAAGCAAGCTGAATCTTATTTTTAGTATTCCAGTTCTTAGAAAAGTAGTTTAAATGGAATTAAGTATTCATCTTTCAATAATTGTGACCAGAAGACCTACTAGTGAGTAAATATTTCCCTATCTAAAGTACTGATTTTAAGATTCCATTTTTCATTATGTGAGCTTCCCAGGTGAAAGAGCTGATTTCAGTCTCTTCCTTGTTAGGAAGCCTCATATTCCCAAATAACCTAGACCTGGCAAACACATGAATGGGAAAAATCACAAGATATTCACTTATCTTGGCTTTCTTATTAAATCTAATCAGCAAAACAACAGAAAATAAACTGCCAAAAGGTGTGAAAATTATAATGACTCTTTAAATATGTAAGATGTAGTCAGTTGATGTTTCTTAAAAATAAGAAAACATTTTCCAACTATTGCCACTAAAAACACAGTATGAATCTGGCTTTCTGATTCTTCCCTCCACACTGATATTCAGTCCCTATTGTTATTGAAGTGATTACCTTCTGACTCCCAGCTATGAGAGTTCTCTGGCTAGTTCCCATCTCCAAGTAAGCAACTTTTGGTTGCTGACTTAATCATCTCTATACGCCGCCTTATTGGTCATTTACAAATCAGGCCATTTTATGTTATTGATGCTGGAATGCCAGGATCATGTTCTACGATGAATTAAACTATGAACAGAGGAGGTAGGGTATAAGTAAATTTATTTAAAAGGTATGAAGTAAAGAAAGTAAGATACAAAGGTAAGGAAGTAAACCTCCCACTATCTGGGAGAAGGTTCCAAGTAAGATACCCAAGAAGGCTCTTTGCCTAGGGTTTTTAAGGGGTTTAAAAGGGAACTCAGGTACCGAAGACCCCTGCATTTAAGTTCTAGTATCCTGCCCTTTACATGTCACAGGCCTGAGAAATAGAACTAAAAGACAGAACTAGGAAAGAAAACGAGATACCAGGATGACCAATGCTGGTGCAACTGACAAAGGCCCTGGCCAGTCCCAGGCACTGACTTTTATTGGAAATCAATTGGGGTAAAGGCAAGCTACTTGCAAGGGCAGGGCTATGTGTGGTTTCTATGGAAATTAATGTAAACAAGGTTTATAAGGGACAAGGCAAAGATTTCTCAAATTAGGAACAGAATAGGCAAAATATATGGTTGTAATTAGAACATTGTCCTTCTAGTAAGACAGTTTTAATTGAGGGAATGGAATTTGGGTGTGATTCACTTCTCAAAACAAGCCAATTGTGGGGTTAACTTTTTACAGTCTTCTTTGAGAATAATCAATATTATGGTCCCCTATACTCGGGCCATTGTGTAAACAATATAATCTCTACACTATAGGAGACTACATACTTTTAGGGTCCAACTTATGTAGTGTTTATGCAGTGTCCATGCAGGACCGTTCAGCCAGTGGCCTGCCTGACCATGCTCTGGGGAGGCCGTAGACAGCTGAAGAACACCTGGCAAATGATTTTTCAAGACCCCTGGAGGGTTGAGGCTCACTAGACTCCTTTTTGGGCTTCCTGTCTCCATTTTGGGGCCTCTATACTCACTGTCTCATAGAATACTGACTCCTATCTCATGAATTCCTGTTACAATATTACTTGATGAAAATTAAAAACTATTCCTTCTTAAGCACACAGTATTGAACTCATTAGATATTTAGTGAGGAGACCCAGGGAGACTCTTTATTCCAGTATGTCATTACTTTCTCTCTAGGGCAAGTTTCAAATGACAAAGGTGGACAGCAGGCTGTTTACTACTGAATTTATCCTTGGAAGTAGTTATAGACTTTCCCTCTCTAACTTCTGCTTCTTTTTTTTTTTTGGTACCGGGTTCGAACTCGGGTCCTTGCACTTGTGCATCCCTTTCTAACTTCTTAGTTCTCAGTTGCTTTATCTGTACAATAAGAGAAATGAACTAGATAGTTTCTTCTAGTTTAAAAACAGCATTTCATTTTTACATTTTCCAAAATGGATTGGTTTCTAAACACAGAATCTAGGCTTATCTATGATGCATTTTATAAAGAGGTCATCTTATCTCTTTTAGGATAGGTAAATCCATGAAATATTAACTCTTGAAAACACACAGAACCATCTCTCCATATTTTTCCTTTAACTGGACTTGATGACTGACAGCATGGATGTATTTCTACAAGGTTTCTAGGTGACATGTGTCTATAAATTCTAATTTAAACAAGCAATGTTTTCTACATGGAAGTTCTAAAATTAATTTGGTCATGTGGTTCCTGGAATATGAAGAGTCTCTTTTGGTGAAGCTACACAGACTGGATGTTTGTGACTTTGAAGAATATATCTTTCAGATCATGCTGGACACAGCAATAGAAAGTATGTAGCCTGAGAGAGGGAAGAGAAACCCCTTAACAAACTTTCAACTTTAATTTTATATCTGAGTCAAATTTCCAGTTCTTTAAAAATTTCCTAGGTAATGGATCTTCATCCCCCGCCCCCCTCCATTTATACCTGTGTGCCTACATGGGACAGCTGTATCCCCGTAGTTTCGAGGGCTGCACTTCTGGTCTCTTTGACCCTGAGCTTGAATGTCTTGATGACAGTTATTTACTGATAAAATAATTTAAAAGTTTGCCCTTGTGGGAAGGGCATCCACAGCGTTAGAAAGATGTTTCATTCTAGGCTGGCATGCAGTTGGTGATTTGGTCCTTCAGTAGGTAATTCTTGCCATTAAATGGCTTCACAAAGGCAGAGGGTGAGGTTGTGGACTGTGGGAGCAGCTGCAGAGTACCTCAGGAATGAACAATTGGAGAGGTGGTGGAGTCATGGGCTTCCTTGGAAAACTGAAGATGACTGCATTAGGAGCTGTATTATTTACTAGTGATAAGGATTGTGTTATGGAGATAAAACACTTTCTCACACAAATTATCAGGTCCTTTGTATACTATTTTATAACATCTTCATTATACACTATAGAAATGTGATTACTCTCTATCTTTTCTGAAGAGTACATGACTTACAAGAAAAGATTATATTTGACAGGCAAGATGGCAGCTTTTCTAAGTTCCCGCTGAGCATTACAGCTTCTTGGTTTTGTGAGGGGATGCTTTTGCATTGCTAGATGTCATCTGTTCTTATTCTGGCATCCAGTGAAAGAAATAACCTGGCACAAGATTCTTAGAAAGGACCTTAACTCTGGGTCTGTAGCATGCGTCAATAAAGATGTCACCACTTCCATACACTGTCCTGAAACCCCTTCCTTCAATTTGATCTTGGAAATGCTTCCAGTCAACATGCTTTCACTGAGCAAGCAGGGTGAATAACCAGGCATCCAGCCAAGGGTACTGCTGAGCTAAACTAATGAGCAAACGGGATTCCATTGCTAGGACAGGGAAGGATGCATTGCGCCCCTAGAACTGCCCTCAGGGATCTGAGTAGGTGTGGTGGTTGGGTAGGTGAGAGAGAAGGGTGAAGAGAGATGAGGACATGGCCAGGGAGGAAGGAGAGAGAAAGAGGAGAGTACGAAACTTAATCTCATTCTGTGGAAAGAGCTTGTAAATGATAGAAGCCATGCTTGGCCCATTCTGAACGGCCAGGAGCATTCCTTTATAAAGATATTAGTGACTCAAGTGTGTTATTCTCTATTTAAAGAAAGATATCAAAGCAACTCCGTGGAGGAGCGATTTCTGAGCACAACAAACAGAAAAAAGAAGGCTATTGAATGAGCTCCTTACAGGAGGCAGGGAAGGGAAGTGGTTAAGTGGAGGGAAAAAGACTCAGTCAGTGAATATGCTTCATTTGAAAAAGTTTCCAATTTTGAAAAAGCTCCCATTGGAAGGTGAACTAAAGGGCATCTGAATGCTGTTCAATTCAGCACCGAGCTTTGTATGAGGCCTAAGAGCCTGTGATTTTAATCTGCACGGTGTTCTCTGTTCTTTTCGATAATTATATTGTTCTTCAAAGAGGAAGCCAAGTAGGCTGTGGAGATTTCCCTGAGAAAGAAAACTCGCACAGTCTCCACAGGGATGCATCACTTAAAATGAAAGAAGTGTTGATCATGATTTTCAGGTCACCTCACTCCTATCATAGAACACTCCCTCATGAGGTGACAGGAGCTACCGAATTGGTTCCCTGAGGTGGGGTGGCTCCCTCCAGGGAAGAGCGCCATGGTGGTGGAGGAAGAGCTGGAGTTTTCCATGGCTGAGGGGGCAGTGAAGGGTAACTGGCTGGTCTCAAGTTGGAAGTAGGAAGTAACCTCCCCAAAGGGGCTTCTCCAGGGTCTCAGAGAGGAAGTTCCCAAGGGTTAAGGCAAGTCACTTCTGAGGGCCATTTCTGCACTCACAGATGGATGTGCACTCTTAGAAGATGCTGGAGGGGAAGAAAGTGAGGTAGGAAAAGCCAGGGTAAAGTAGGATTCCGAGTCCCACTTAGACTCAGAGCAACTTGCCTGTGCTTTACTGTGAACTTCTCTGGGCAGTCCCACATACCGAGGGCGGGAAGTGTAGCCACAGTGTCTTTGTCTTTTCTTGGCCATTGTTGGACAGGGCTGCTCAGTTCCCCACCCGCCATGAGTGTCGCTGGCTGGTGGCTCACAGCCCATTGACAGGGGACGCTCCTATCCAGTGACAGAGCCCCAGTGCCCAAACTCAACACAGAACATATAAGGCCAGCCCAGGCAGAGCCCCAGGCCGGGTCACACCCACCTCCCAGCTTCCCTTCTTCCTCCCCCCAGCCCTGCTGCCCTCACCCCCATCCAGGTGTAGCTCCTGTGTGCCTCCCCAACAAACCACACACACACTGTCCTGCTGGAAGTCTGTTTGCACAAAACCTGACAGGCAAACCAAAGAAGGAGCTGAAAGATGCTTGAGAGTGACTGGACTAAACGATCCTGCAGTTCTTTGCCTTTATGTATCTTTGTTTATTTACGAAATATTTAACCAGAACCCATTATGTGCCAGGAGTATTGACAAGATCGAGACCACTGTCACACGCCTTCCATCCTTCCCCCTCGTCTACACAGGTAGCACCGATCTGAGCAGCATAGCTGACGTTCCATCCACTTCACTTGCCCCTCCTCAACTGACACTGTCCGTCCTCTTGTCCTCTGGTCTCCAGCCAGTCGTCTGCAGCATCCCTGACTCCTCTGTCTCTTCTCCCAAAGGAATTCATTCCTCCCTGCTCTGTGTCTCTTCTGTAAAACCCTCTGACTGGGTTTTGACCTATCTGTTCCTGTCCATGGCCCTGTGCAGAGAAGGGAGGGGCTTTTTCACCCAGCTAGTGTGCCAGGCCAGCAGACTACCCAAGACAAAGCATGCTGTATTCCCTTGGCTCTGGCAAACTCCAGTACTTCTCTGTCCTGCTCACTCTTAGCTGGTGCCTTTGCTCCTGATTTCCCTAAGAAAATAGAAACATTCAGAAGATAGATGAGATCTTGCCACATCTGCACACATCACTGCTCCTGGGCCCTTCCTGCCTCCCTTCCTTTCCTTCCTTCCTTCCTTCCTTCCTTCCTTCCTTCCTTCCTTCCTTCCTTCCACGCTCCCTCCCATTACCAAGAACTGAAACATCTCTATAATCTCAGCTTAAGAATTTTACTCTCCTTATATCATCTGCTCACTTCCCAGCTCCATTTCACTGGCATCCAAATTTCAAGTTCTCCAACTCCAGCAAGACCTACCATCCAAGGATCCTCTCATCTTTCCTGTCCTTCATCACCCTCATGTCCATACTTCTTTGTTTAACCCATTTAAACTTCACGGCTTATCACAATTACAATCGTCACTCTCTTGCCTGACTTCTAACCTCATCCCTGTCTACCCTTGCTGTTCAACAAAGCTCCAGACTCTGATTAATGTGAGCTCTTTGCCTGTTTTGTCCCTGTTAGATCAGTTGAACTTGGCTGCAGAAAAACAACCAGGCAGATCGATTGCACCTTAAATTCATAGCAGCAAACTTTAAAGAAATTATTTTAATAGTACATATGTGCAGTACATAATGTTTACACTCCTCCTGTGGAGTTGGTACCTGTACATAACCATCATAATTCCTTTTTTCATCCCCTTCCCCTACTTCCTGTTATCTATCTTTTATTTTGCTTTCATTTTTCCTCTGGGTTTCTCATGTAAGAAAAACCATGTGCTATTTAAGCTGTGTGTCTGATTTATTTCACATAACATTATGGTCTCAAGGTGCATCCATGTTCCTACAAATGACCCAAGTTTGTCTTTCGTTATGGCAATGAACTTTTAATGGGTTCTTCCTGCATGCAACCTGAAAATTCTACTTGGCTTCTCTCTTTAATTCAATCCCATATTCTTCTTGATAGACATTTTATCTTTTCTTGGTTTTTAGACCACTTTGTTCTTCTCACCCTTAGCTAGTGACTTTGCTCCCTTATTTCCTTAAGAAAACAGGAGCATTCAGAAGATAACTTAGATATGCTCCTGCCATGGCTGTTTACCTCCTGACACCTGGGTTATTTTTTCCTCCTTTCCTTCCTCCTTCTCTTATGCCCTACCTCTTCCTTCTTTCCTTCCCTCCCCCTCCCTCCCTCCCTCTTCCTCCCTCTCCCTCTATCTTTTCCTTTCTTTTTTTCTGTTCTGAGAACCTTCAAATACTCCCAAGACTGTACATTCATAATTTTGATCTGTAGTTCCATTAGGTTTGAAACAAGCAGTACTCTTCTTTGACAGCAAGCAGAGTATATGCTCTGAGACTCTTTAGCTACATCATTTAATAAATCTTCCAACTCTCTGAACAAACAACAGTTGGGACAAAGAGTCTGCCTGGAACCAAGGTGTAGCCCTGAGAACATAACAAAAGGAAGGGGCCGAGAACCCTGCAGGAGTGAGGCCCAGCCTTACACAAACGCTGCTAAGACCAAAAGTAAACAGGAAGTTCCCTGGGAAAGGACGTCATTTATGCTAGCAAGGCCTCAGTGACGCCTCTTGGTAGGACAGGCTCTGGGGGAAGGAGGTTACCAGGCCGAGCAGATCTGTGCCAGACAGAGGTCAGCAAGAGCAGGATAAGTCCTAGACACAGGAAGTCGGAGCTCTGACACGTAAGATAAACCAAGATAAGCCTGGAAATCAGTGACATATCATGAAACCTATAATTAGATAAAAATAATGAATAGGCAAACACCTACTCCCCAGAGGAGAAAATTGCGTTTTTTCCCTTAGAAACAGTTATTCGGACATTATTGTCTTCCAGCAATAGGGGTTTTGTGGAGCTTTTGCAAAAGGCATCCCCTAAGCATGTGTTCTGCATGTTAACCTTGCAGCATCTGCAGTCTCTTAAGCTTGTCTGCGTGGAAGACTTATTCTAAAGCATGAACGTTCTCCCTCCTCAAGGCACCAGAGGGCTGTCCCAGGATGCCAAGAACGAGCCCCACTCTTTCTAAGGGACTACGATACAGACATATATTTACTTACAGAAATTAAAATGAAAATCAGTTCTTCAGGAATTAAGTGAATTTGTTGAGTAAATGAACTGAAACTTTGCATCCAGAATCCTGTGTTTTTTATTTCACCTTTTCCTAAAACAACCTCACAATGACAATGGCAAATTCCTTGATCTTTCACTCCATCTAACAGTCAACAACTATTTATTCCCCTTTAATGGAAGTCTCCCAGAACCATGAATAACACTCTGTCGTCTCTACTTTTTTACTTGCAATTCTTTCCTCAGCCATTTGAAATTAGACTTCTACTACCTCCACTCTACTGAAATCATTCTGTTGCTACAGCCCCTCAGACTTGTTAATTGAAAATATATGATGGATGCATTTTCATGGTCTTGTCTCCCACTCTTAGCCTTGTTGATTATTTCTTCCACCACCAAACCCCATCTTACATGGCAGCTTCCTGTCTTTGGGGCCTCCCATGTTTGTTAGGTTCCTGGTTCATCTCACTATGCAGACAGCAGGTGTGTTATCTTTGATTTGCAATGGGCTACATCTTCCAGCCACAGCTTTCTGAGTCTTAGGCTTTAAAATCTGGCTCCTTTTGGACAACTTGAGAGTTTTTTTAGGAATTCAAACCATAATGTCTCCAAACAATCTCATTTTCTCTCTCCAGTTAACTCCCACCTCACCCAATAGGTAACACAGGATCCACCCATGACTCATTCTTTGTCCACTTCCTGCTGTGTAACCGTGAGTACTTCTGGGATCTATTTGTTCTTCCTCATCCTTCCTACTGCCTTTCAGGCCCTTCTTATTTCCCACCTGCGTTGTTATGACCGTCAGTCCAGGGCTTCACTCCTAAGAACCACTTCCTGGCTCCCAAGTCACCTCAATATTATGGAATGGTGGTGTCTCATGGGAAGTGGATAAATTAACAGTTACAAATCTAAGGAATTCTTGTTCTTAAACCACTTCCTGGGGCTCGCTTGTCATTCATTACAAATGAGAATTACAAAGTCTTTTTTAAAAAAAGTCCCTTTTTAAATGTCGCTTCTTCACATTGACATTTCTATAAATGAATTAAAGGCAATTGTTCCCTCTCAAATAATGTAAAAAAAAAAAAAGAAAGGATTGTTATGGGATGTCACCACACTTGCCTTTAATTTCTACCCTGAGGGACAGCGGGTCAGGACATCTGCTCACAGGGGTCGGCTGCTGGACTGTGGGTGATCAGGGCCTGCTTCGGGGCCCAAGACTGTGCAGGAAGCACCCAGTTCCATCTTCCCACAGAGCACAGGAGTGTGTAGGGGTGTCTGGGGCAGATCTCAGCACCGATGCTCGTAAGGAACAAAGGAAGAATGGAATGAAGCTAGTTGACCATTCTGTGCCTCTTGTTTTAATAATATTTCCATATCACGGCTACCCAGAAAAGACAAATAGCAAAAATTTTATCTGAAGCCAACACAAAGATTCATGACTGAGTTATTGCCTAAGAGTCCTGTTTGCTTCAGATCGATTTAAAGCAGAATGCAGATTGTGCCGATTGGGTTCTGATCTCTATCTTCCAGCCATACTGGCCTTCCAGATAGTCCATTCTCTCTCCTACCACAGGGCTTTTGCACTTGCTGCTCCCGCAGGCTGGAGATAACCCTTTCCCCTACTCCTTCACACCTTGCTAATTACTCTCTGTTCTTTGGGTTTCTGTACAGAGGTCTTTTCCTCGGATACTACCGATACCCACCCTCGGGAATTTGTCCTATGAGTTCTTACTAATATTTTTTTCCTCCACAGCACTTTGCCCCAGTTTGTAATAAAGAACTATCTGGATCACTACTTGATTAACGATTGTCCTGCTCCCACTGAATCATAGGCAACATGAGAGCCCAGGACCACAGTTGCCTCTGTCCACTGTTTTTAATCCCCATGCCTTGTGCAAGGCCAGCACCAATTAGAACTCAACACACAGATGTTCATTTAGGGAATAAGGGAGTAGGCTTGGAAATGTCTGGAAATGGGACATTTCCTCCACCCAAACTCTTTCCTCACCTCATGCTGATTCTTACGCTAATTTTTAAAAAAGTTGCTGGCTTGCATTAAGTGAGCTCTTTATCTCTGACAATGGTGCTGGAGACTGTGTGGGGAAGGGTTATATACTTTTTCCTTTAACATTTTCTTGAAATAAATAGCATGAATTGGCCTCAGAACATCCCAGTTTTTTCTAATAGCCAACTGTATATTGCTACTGCAAAAATCTGTCATTTTGACACATTTCTTCAATACAGGTTTAGCCCATCCTTCTTTGGGGTGTGCTTTTAAGAATTGCGTTATATCCCTTTTTAGTTGATTTTGACCCAGATTTTAAGTACTTTAATTCACTTTATAAAGAAGTTCCTTTTCCTCATTCTTCTCATCCTCAGGCTGTTGTATTTGTGTACCCTTAGGGTTTTTTTCATATAAAGAGGATTTATTTTGTGTTACTCTTTCTGCTAAGGATTTTTTTCTGTGTTAACTCATGTACTGCACAAAATAATGCTGTTATATGGATACTATTATTATTTTCATTTTACAAACAAGGGAACAGACATAGGAGTGTTGTTTAACTGGCTCAAGATCAAACAGTTGATTTTGATCCCAGAAAGGACCCTTTTTGTGAATTTTCCAAATGTGAATGGCATTGAGGAAGTTCATTTTTAGCATGTCTGTTTCTGGTATAACAAAATGCGTTCGGTGGTACTGTACTAGGACAACTGAACGTTCAAGATTAACGATGAAGTATTTGCTTGGCTGCTTTTATAACTCCTAAAACTGAAAAAAATCTTTTTTTTTTTTTTTGGTTCTTTTATTGGTCCATTTTAGGTATACAATACATTTGCATTTATCACTGGGTGTCTGTACCTGTACATGATGTGTCTTGGTTCTTATTTTTTTCCCCATTCCCTGTGCTCCCTTCACCCCCTCCACTCTTCCCTATTTACATAGATATCATTTCCATTTTTTTTCTTTTCTCATAGTTTTTCCTTTCCCCTTCCCCTCCCTTCACCCCTTCGTCTTTGGACCTTTTTTCCTATTTCAAATTATCAATTATAAACTGAAAAAATCTTTAAATTAAGATCTTTTAAAATGCGAGCATGCCACTCCTTCTCATTCTTCATTCTTCATTCACAACTCCAGATACCGACATGGTAACACTCAGGCGCGCTCTCTCAAATTCCCCTGGGGAGGAGACCAGGTAAAGTCAAGGCTGGGGGCTGCTAAGACTCATTCTTTGGTGTGTAGGGTGACTTGGAATCCTTTCTCTTTGACCTGATGGCAAATTTATCCATGACTATTTGGAATAATTGCAGCAGGATGCATTACCTAACACTTACACTTGTATGGCAGCTCCTCCTGGTGGAGAAGGTTTTGGGGGAAGGGAGGAAAATAATTAATAACCAAAGGAACATTTATACAAGGGAAGGAGGATTTCTTTGGCTTGGCTTGCAAAACTTATTTATCTATCTAAATGATGGATCTTACGAAGTCATTATTGGTCAAAGGAAAATTCAAGTCTCAACGTCTTGGTTCACATTTCATGGCTGGAACACATTTTACTCCCTGGGGAAACAGGAACTAACTCCAAGTCGAAGGGAGAAGAGGGTGAAAGAGACAGAGTGAGGCCTCCTCCTTCATCTTCTCTGTGAAGAATAGGTCTCAGCAGTATTCGCCCTTGAATCATTTCTTTAGGCCTGAGATTCCGTTAAGAAGACTTTTACTGGCTACCTTAGAATGGTGCAAATGGAAAATATTACCCAGAAGCAGCTGCTGATTTTCCTAGTTACAGGGATTTGTTCAGAAAGGCAGTATTCAGAAACTTGCAGACTGGCATAAGGATTTCACAGTCCCAACAGAAAAGTTATGAGGACAGAAACAAAAAATCCAGGAAATCTTAGGGGAAAGGAACTGTCTCATTGTTGCTGATTTCTTAATGATATTTCTGAGTTTGCCCAGAGCCTAGATATTCTCCTTGACTATTTTGTCTGTTTTACCTGTGCAATAGAAAGTCCTAGTAATCTCACCCAAAAAAAGCAACAAAACGACAACAAAGGCAACCCTATGATTTTTCATTTTTCTCTCTTGACTGCCACATTGATGGAAGCCACCTTTGTGTTTCCTGTGGACCACCAGTGGAGTCCCTCCCTTCTCCACGGCTTCCCTTACATCTATTCAACATTATGTTCTGCCAGAGGGATATTTTTAGACTGGAAATAAGTATTTAAAGTCTGAATTGTCACTCAAAGAAAGTAAAAATTCTCTGCAGTATATGTTAGATATCCCCATGTGAAGGCAACAGTTTCACTTCATACCAGACTGGATTGAGAAGTCTATAATACTAAAAGGAAAGGGATCAGCAAACCAGTGCTGCTGAGCAGAAAGAACCACATATGTTTCAGACCAAAATGGAATTATTTCCTATGAGAAGATGTGGCAAATCAAAAAGAGAAGCATGCTATATAATATTTAAAATTTTTAATACTAAATCTATAAATTGTAAGTTCATTTGGTGAGTGGGCTCTGGCTTTCAGAAAGAATCTCGTTTTTTTTGTCCTTATAAACACTTTCTTTGGGGTAGGCCCTTTAATGACCCGAGAATATTGCCGCAGTGCCGTTAATTTTGTCTGGATGTGTAATTCATCATGGCCACTCCCCACTTACAAAGCATTAATGTAACAGTCCCAACAACTACGGCTTGACCATATGTCCCTTGCGTACCTCTGTATAGGTCAAAGTAGTACATAATCTTTAAAACACTAGAAATTTATCATTAAAACAATAAGCATAGCAAAGCTTGGGAAGTGCTGCAGTGATTCATAGGAGCTCTGTTTCATCCATTTCTTGAAGGTCAAAATTAATTTAAGAAGGCAAATAATCTTATAAGGTGAGAACAGTTCCAGGTTTTATTGAGCTGTCCTTAATAACTCTCTTGTTGTATTAGGAACTATTTTCAGTGCTTCCGCTCTGAATCTAGCCATTTATCCCACAACCTTAGGCATTTGCCTTTAGTTCTCTGAGTCTTGGTTTTTCTCCTCTGTGGAATAAGTAGAACCACATGAACTACAGAAGTGTATATTTTTTCTGATTCAGATATATTTAGACTTTATTCTCTTGAATCTTTCATTTTTGTAAAGGTTATAATAAGACGCCAGTAAATAGGTCACCCAGGAGGACTTTATCCATTACAGAAAAAAATGTATTATACTTAATGACTTACCAGGATAGCTAGTTCTCTAGTTAAGAAATTAACTGTTTTTATATCATATTTTTTCTGTCTGAAAGAGACTTTGGATCTTAAATGGCTGTTGTATATGGTTGTGTCCATAATTAAAGAAATCACCAAATGCAACATTAAAGAATTTACCTAGATTGGTCATTTTGTATCCTTTGAATACCTAGTCTTGTATCGAAGTGATTGAGCACCCCAGATTGAATATGTGTGTATTTCTTTCAGTGTAATTTCTATATCTCCACCTTTTAGTTTGTGATGAAGATGCATTGGAAAATATATAGTTTATAGAACATCAAACCTTAGCTCTGACACCCACTACCTTTGAGTCTTTGTCATTATATATAAAATGAGAATATAAATGCCTATCTCATGGGGTACAAAAATAAAAAATGTATGTTCGTATGAAAACACATATAAATTAGCTCAAGCAAATCATCCTGCAAAATAGTGTAGTCTAGGAATGAGATAGTACATAAATGTGAAATGAAGTATAGCAGGGACTCAGGTGGGCTGTTGAGTTAAATGTTTAAAATACAATTTTAGAAAGAGTTCCTGAAATTTAAATGTGTAGTCAGTCATACCTGTGCAGGAAAACGTGATCTAAGGGATCCAACACTGTAACAATGTTAATAAAGCTGTTGGGCTTTACATCCCAATGGACTTAAAGGGCAGCCAGCCAGAAGGAACAAGTTTCTAAGAAATAGAAGAAAACCAGGTGGGCGTCAGTTAATGCTCAAAGAGGTTGCAGACACAGTTAAGCAATGTTTAAGCAAAGACAGTGGAAGCTAAGAATGTTTTAGTCAGGCAAGTTATCCTTTAAGTACAAAGGCTTTTGCTCAACAGTAGTTTGGGAATATAAGGATGCATGAAGTGGTACTTCCAGAGATCCTTCTGGAAGTAAATACTAGAGGGAAAATCAGGAAGTGATACTCAGAAATAGACAATGAGACATGGGCATAACCTGTATGACACAAGTTTAAAACATGCCTGAAGAACTGAAAAATAGACTTTAAAACATAGTCACACTATGGTCTTGAAAGGATGATACATACAGTTTTAAAAATTTTTTTTAAAAATTGCAGCTTTTAAATTCAATAAGCTGATACTAAAGTTCACCTGAAAAAATATCCAAGTAAGAATAACCTTGGAAAACTACTAAAAATAATAGTAAAGAGGGTAAACATCTGTAGAAGACTATAAAACATTCTGTACCTTCAAAAATCAAAACCATACAGTACCCTGGTGTGTGAAAAGGTACCAGGCCAAAAGAACAGTGCGCGAAAGCTTCAGCATCGCTAGGTTAATTTAAAAGTCAGTGAAAAATAATGAAAGTATTTCCCATTCCTTTCTCTCTCATAGGAGAAATCTCTCTAATATATAAGTATTATTGGAAATAGAGAAGAAGACCAGTGAGACAAGAGAAACACTGCAAAGAACATGAGCAGATAGTTCACAAATGGCTCACACATAATATGAAAGTGCAAATTAAATTTACACTTACAGACTACTCTTCATGCATCAGATTTATCAAAATCTCAAATTTTACAGCATGCTCTGGTGACAGAACTGTGGACAAACAGTCAGTCACACCCCACTCTGGTGTACAAGACAGTGTAGTCCCTGTAGAAAAATCCTTTGGACACATCTATCTAAATTGCAAATGCATTTCCCTCTTGACCTGGCCATTCTACTGGGAATTTATTCTCCAAATATGTTTGCATACATGAAAAGTAGAGAATATAAAAGATTATCCATTGCAGCATTTGTAATAACACTGGAAATGCCTCAATTTGTCTAGTAATAGGAAATTTGTTAATAAACTATGGTTTACTAAATAAATGGGAAAGAATGGAGAAGCTTTATGTGTAATATTGGGAAAGATCTCTAGGATGTATTATTAAATAAAAACAGCAAAATACAGTGTATATGATGCGACATCTTTTAAGAAAGTGTATCTCATGTTTACACTTTTTTTTTTTTCAGTACTACAGATTGAACACAGTGCCTTCAGAGTGAGCCCTTATTTATTTATTTTTATTTTCAGGCAGGACCTTGATAGATGACTAATTTTCCCAGGCTGGACTCAAACTTGTGATCCTCAAGGCCGGGGATTTAGCCCAGTTCTACCGCGCCTGCCTCACAAGCACAAGTCGTGAATTTGACCCCCGGTACCAAAAAACAAAAACAAAAAACCGAAAAACCCTTGTGATCCTCCTGCCTCAGCTTCCCAGAGTGCTGGGATCGTAGGTGTGCGCTGCTGCACCTGGCTAAGTGTTTATAGTTGATACTCACTTATACTTGCAGAAACAAACACTGAAAGGCTGTACAAATAAGTTATCAAAGTGATTACCTCTGCTGGGTAGGTGGATGTGGTGTACTGGATGCATAAGGAAAGGGAAGACTTGTACCTGCTTTTTGTGAGTTTTTTTTTAATTGGTGAGCTATATGAATTTATTTCTTACTTAGAATAGGAAGATAAAATTACTAATGCATGCTATGGGAATCTGCTAGCCTAATTTTAAATACTCCTGTGTGTGGGGTTGGGGGTGGAGCAGGCGTGTATATGGATGTGTGTGTGTGTGTGTGTGTGTGTGTGTGTGTGTATGAAGAACATTTCCAGGACCTTTGTTGCTGCCTCTGTTTCCCCAAATATTCAGTGAAGCCTTCCCCAGCCAAATGTCTTGTGTGAGTGGATATTTTGTGAGGATGCTGGTTGGGAAAAAGGTCTGGAGAAGACTCCATGTTTGTGTTGCCATGGCAGGAAGTGGCTAGCACACTCCAGTTGTTAAGTATGGTCAGCGGTCATTGCTCTCCCTTGAGAAGGCCAATGGCTTGAGGACAAGTTTTTGAGGCAAAGGAAAAAGACTTATTTGGAAAGCTAGCAAACAAAAGAAAATGGAGGTTTTTGCCTATCAAAGACTGTCTTGCCTAAGGGATGGCAGGCGCAAGGCTTCTGCAGAGGGTGGTGGGGAGGCACTGCGGCTGACAGGTGGATACCGAGGTTGTTCTGAATTCCACAATCTGCTTTTCTGACACATAGGCTTCTGGTCTCTGCAGGCCATGGACGATCTGGGTTCTGTGAATCCAAAGTGACATTAGTGGTTAGAAAATCTTATGATTCCTGTCTAGTTCCTTTGCCTTGGAAGTACATAATTCTGCAGTTAATTATTAGAACACAAATGTGTCATTTCCCTAGACAAGAGAGCAAAAATTACTTTTCTGTAGAGAAAAGCAGTTTCCCCCCAGGTAACAAGGAAAGAACATTTTCTGGAGAACAGTTCTTACCCCATTCAGTGGCTGCAGTCAGAAGAGCCATCTAGAGCAACCTCACTGGAAGACTAATGTTTTGCATTACTTCCAAAATTAGTGATTTTTAAAAATTCAACTAAGAGCAAGTGAAACTAGAGGGTGTGTTTGGGTTTAGTCTCCATAACAAGGTCAGTTAGATGATCCTGAGACAAATTCAGAACAAGTGGGATTGTGAACCAGGAAAATGTACATTTCCCATGACTTAGCAGAACTCTCCCAAAGAGAGCAGGATGGGCTTCCAACAGATTTTTATTTAGAATTTAAGTGGTAAACTCTTCTAAGCCCTGATCTTAATTTTTAATTGTCCAGAGTTTATAAAGTTAAGCACATGATGTTTTATATGGATACAAAACAGGAAGGAGAAGAGGACTTGGGAACTTAGTAAAACTCAGAATGTTAGATCTGGGGGTAGAAGAAAAGCTAGACTTTAAATAAATTAATATCTAATGTATTGTGATGTCTAAAACCCTAGATGGTATTTTAAAATATATACTGATTCTTCTTTGGAATATCCTTAGGTTGTAATCAGATAACTTACTGAACTTTTCTTCCTATCTCACACCCAGGAAACTAACTGGTCCCTGTTCAAACGACAGCTCTAAAACCAAAAAGTAATTTTAGAGTGACAAGACTTTTCTACTGGAGATAATAGATGGGAGGGAGAATGAGCAAGGAAGATAATTCTGAAGCCTAGAATCTAAGGTGAAATAAATATATTTTATTTATTAGTGCATCTCTATAACTATGACATTAGATTATTAAAAATTAAATAGCTGAGAAGAACCCAGTGGTGTGAGGTATATCGGTGTAAGTTTCCATTCTCCTTCTCTCTCTGTTTTTTGAGAAACCAACTAGAAAGCTCGGCAACAAAAGCCTTGATCCATAAAACATCCTACAACCTCTCTGAGGCTACTGCTCCAATGATCTTGTTTACTTCCACAATTCCACTAAAAACTCAAAGACACCGTGTTGCAAACAATATGAGCTGTCACTACTTGATAAAATGTCTTTGTCCCGAGCCCTAGAAAAAAATGTACACATACAAATTTTCATGCTCAATCGCCTTAATTTGAAAGAATAATGCCAAGTGATACACCAGCAGCATATTGCTATTTGATATACCATTCAAAGGGTTTTTTCTATGAAAGTTTTGTGGATTTTTTCCTGATAAACAGGACTTGAGAGAGGGCCAGACTGTGAAACAATCAGCTAGGGTGAACAGCACGGGATGAAACCATTTTAAATTGCTCTCAGGCGCTGCTGGTACTAAGCTGCTATTTTCTTGAGATGATTTAGAGTGGTTCTGCCTCAGGAAGGAAAATGGATTAAAAAATCTCTTTAGATTCATGATACTGAAAGTTCTGATCATCTTTGGGATAATGTTAAGGAGGCGCAAAACAGAACCTATATAAGAGAAGGCATCTCTTTCTGATATTTTGAACTGGGAGTTTTTATAGATGAAGATATAAAAAGGCATAGTAAGAAATGACTCCTTATGTGCAGCCATGTGACAGGCTCTGGAAAACATGATTTTCAAGTCTTTTGAATAACCAAGGCTGTACAGGACATGGCTTCCAGCAGGTAAAAAAAATGGTGTTAGAATTGTTCAGTGCTCATGTTTAAGGGTTAAGGCAGGAAAAGCAAAGATCATCACAAGATAGCCATGGAAGTAGGGAGATCACTAGATACAGGCAAGAAGTCAGAGAAAATAATTTTTTTTTCAAAATATGATTGTGTAACCTTTCTAGTTCAGACTTAGGATGTTTTGGTTGTACCTCCCTTAACATCAAATAGAAAATTTGCAACCACACTCCAAGAATGCACATGGGGAGCTAACCAGAACTAAATAAACAATGCTCTGTTTGCTCAGATATTTAGCAAATAGCTCAGGGATTACTGCATTCATCACCGTGGAGATTTTAGCCAATTCTCAAAGATGTTTCTATGCTCTGCTAATGAAATAACCCATTTATGTATAATGGGACATTGTAATTATTTCCACATGGTTAGTACTTAGACTAAAACCTGAAGGAAGAAGGTCAACATCTGATGAAACTTCATCAGAAATAAGCATTTGTGACAGCAAAATCCAAATCTGAAACAGGATCAAACCAACAGAAGCAATCATCTAATGTGCAAGTACATATTTTTTCTCTTACATTTTTCTCCTTATCACTATTTCTTGGGTTATGACCTAGGCAGATGGATGATAAAGTTACAGGAAATAACACATTGAAGCTTTATAGATAAAATCATAGTAAGTGTTTAGGGATGGGTCTGTCTACATTAGCCGTGAATACTTAACACAGCATTTGTTAACTGTGATACAAAAATTTGTAGTTAGTGGGAGAAGCCTAAAAGAAATTTTTTGCTTGAACATCAGGGTGTTGGGACTGTATCCAAGTGATTATGATTTGCGACTCTAATTCTCAAAGCCATGTCTTGGGATTATTCATTCTTGTTTCAGCAATTAACTTAGACAGTAGAATTTCTGCATGAAGTAAGGCTCAATGGAAGAAAATAAAAAAATCTTTCAGTTTTATAATGTAGAGATATTACATTTAGAAAGCAGTCAGAATTTCATCAAAAGATGTAGCAACTTTGTGTACCTAAAACTTAAACAATGGTGCTGTACAGTTTGCAACCAAGTAATGGTGTGAAGAGACAACCCAAAATGTGAGAAAACATTTTTACCAGCTGTTTCTCAGGCAAAGGTCTGCTAGCTAGATATATTCTAAAGAACTTAAAAAAAATCAGACCTCCCAAATTTAAAGACCCAAACCAAAAATGGGCATCTGAAATGAACAGACATTTCTCAAATGAAGAAGTAGAAACAGCAAATAATCATGAAAAAATGCTCAACATCACTGGTCATCTGAGAAATGCAAATGAAAACAATGCTGAGATTTCACCTCACCCCAGAAAGAATGGCTGCTATTAAGAAATCAACCAATAACAAAGGCTGGAGGGGGCTGTGGGGAGAAAAAAACACTTCTCCACTGCTGGTGGGAGTGCAGACTGTGGACATCAGTGTGGAGATTCCTCAAAAAACTAGGACTAGAGGTCCCATTTGACCCAGCTATTCCCCTGCTGGGGATCTTCCCCAAAGAATTAAAAGAATCATACCACAGCAATATATGTGCACCTATGTTTATAGCAGCACAATTTGTAATAACTAAAACTTGGAAAGAGCCCAATTGCCCATCAACTGGAGACTGGATAAAGAAAAATTTTTATTTGTTTGTTTTTTAATAAAATGTAGTACTACTCAACCACAAAGAATGAGAAACTAAAGACATTTATAGCTAAATGGAAGCCTATTGAGGCTATACTCTTAAGTGAAATAAATAGGACACACACATGTAAATATTGAATAGTTTCTCTGGTGTGAGAAACTGAGAGAGTAAATAAGGACCAAAACGTATAATAGATTATGTGAAATAGGAAGAAAAGGTCCAAAGGGAAAGGGGAAGGGGAAGTGTGTGTGTGTGTGGGGGGGGCGGGGGGTAGGGGAAAGGAAAGAAGGGAAAGGAAAAAATATGAGAAAAGGAAAAAATGAAAACAAAGTCTCTGTAAATAGGGAGGGGTTGAAGGGAGGGCAGGGGAATGGGGAAAAAATAAGAACCAAGATAAATCATGTACAGGTACAAATTCCCAATGGTGAATGTCATCATATTGTATGCCTAAAATGTACCAATAAACTTAGTGAATTAAAGAAACAGAATGTCTAGAATCTGAAAAAAGAGAAGAAAGAAGAAATACAATGGCTCAGATGCAGGACTAAGTTTGCCTCATTTGAGGGAATTCTAGATAGAAAGTCAATGTAGCTGGAATGGAAAGAGAAGAAGTAAATATAGAATGTAGGTAGGAGCCAAACCCGTGAGAGCCCTACAAAATCAGGCAAGGCTTTATATTTCATTCTGAGCATGTTGGAAGTCACTGAAAGAATTTGAGAACATTGCATGATGAAGATTTTCACAAATCTCTGGCTGGTTAATGCAAGATGGACTACAACAGAGAACAGAGTAGAGTGGGAAAGCTGAGTAGAAGGTTACTGTGCCGCTATCTGAAATGGCCAAAACGGTTCTACTGGAGATAATAAATGGGAGGGAGAATGAGCACTGAGGATAATTCCAAAGCCCTTGATCTGAGACACTGGATAATGATTGACCCAATTAGGCATTCTTTTCTCACACATTAAAGATAGATTTGTGCTGGACACCATATTAGGGCCTTGGGGTATGTCACCAAAGAAAACAGAGCTAAGATCCCTAGAAGAAAAGGACAATAAAAATGAACACAAATAAATATTAGAGTATGTTAGAAAGCTAGAAGTGTTGTGCCAAAGGGAAAGAGAGGAGGGGAGGCTCATTGGAAATGTGAAATCTGATCCAGCAAGGAGGCCCTGGGATGTGCGGCTCAGGGAGGTATAGAAAATATGGCGGTTAATGGAGCCAGAGAAATTACCAGGAGGTCCGATACTATCACGGGGCTCTGGTGGCCACTGGGGAGTTGCCTTTTATTCTGGATGAAATGCACAGTTATTATAGGGTTCTGAGTAGAGCAATGACATGATCTGACTTGTGTTTAAAGTCTTGTTCTGCTTGCTCTTCAAGAACATATTACACGATAGCAAAGATAAAAGAGGAGGCCTGTTCAGGTGTCATCCAGCCAGTGTAGTTGACAACTAATGGTGGATTGTTTGGGAGTGATGACAATGAGAATGCCAACAAGTGACCTGATTCTGGATCTACTTATAGGTAAATATCTCTTGATTTCTGGCTGTATTAGGAAACAATGATTTTTGGTCTGAAAATTTAGAGCAATAGTGTTGCGATTAACTCAGATGATGAAGAATCTCATTTGAGAGTGAGGTGAGGAAGGTCAGTACCTTAGTTTTGGACGTTTTAGGTGTGAGAGGTCTAGTAGACATCATAGTGGAGGAGTCAAGTTAGTAGCTGGATATGTAAGTCTAGAACTCAGGAGGAAGTTTAGAGCCGGAGATATATGCTATTGAAAGCAAGGGGCAGTGGGTGAAGTTACCTAAGGAGTGAATGGAGAAAGAAAGGACTTCAAAGACTGAGCCATGGGACAACCCAACCATCAGGAGTAGGGAAAAGAGGGAGAACTAGCAATGGAACCACAGAGATGGGGGGAAGAGCCAGGAAGATGTGTAGTCAGCTAAAGATTGTGTATCAAGGAAGGTGTAATAAGTAACATTGCTAGGTCTCAAGTATGATGACCAAGAAGAGATCATTGGCTGTATCAATATGTAGGTCACTCATGACTTCTGAGGGCAGTTTTGGAGGAGTGGTGGTGGGATACCACTCGGAGAGAATGAGGATGGAGAGAGGAGAAGACCATTGTTCATTAAGTGAGGAGTCCTGGGGAGAAGGGCTGAGCATGGTGGGATCAACAGCATCTGTTGCGATTGGTTTCCCTTGTTGGCCACATACAGCCAAGTTCTTAGGCAAATCTGAAGGAATGCTGAATCATTTATTTTCTCTGTGATTAGCACTTAATCATTTTTATTAAAATATTTATTGTTTTAGTCAAAATCAATTTTGTACTTCCCTGTTGAAGCTTTCTGAAAATTCATCTTGCCAAGAGAAATATGAATCCCTTGCAAGGTTTTTATGCCTCGGAGACAAAGGATTCCTTTTGTTTTATTGAATTATTTGTGCTGCTGAGTCTGGCTCTGTTCTGAATCTCGTATTGTAATAAGTTAATATTTATTGTAGTGCAAGCCAATAATGCAGTGCTTAGCATCAACCAAAAAAATAGCTGGGTTTTGTATCTACTCTCCTCAAAGAAAGGCAAAGATTGTGATTATGCAGACATTTGGTAAATGACAATACATTGCTCTGTGATGTCCCTGTGCTGTTGTTTTATATTTAGTTATTGTATTATGATAGTCTTTTTTTCTGGTACTGGGGATTGAACTCGGGTCCTTGTGCTTGTGCACCAGGCGGCGAAACCACTGAGCTAATCCCTGGCCCTGTATTATGATATTCTTTATTCCTGTCTGGATTATAATTTCTTGGAAGGCAAAGTGTATGTCAGGAATATGCTTCATAGCAAAGAGATAACTCTACATTAGACCTTAAGACTTTTCTGTTCAGTGACTGAAATAATGCTCTGTTGCTTAAAAAGTGGGTAGTAACAAAGGCAACATGCTGTCCTTTCCGGCAGGCCATAACTAAAAATTGCCTTCCAATTTATGGCTTAGTTGTCCATAGTATCATTCCTTACTGAAACTAGATCAATATTTTTAATGGGTTCTTTCATATCACCTCTACTTTCTATTCTTCATTGAGCATTTTGATCATGGAAATCAAATTACCTCATTGGGCAGTGGTGCATTATATGTCTTTCATCATCTGGAATCTATAGTTCAGTGCAAACAGTTGTATTTAGCCATTTCTTTTATAAACAAAGGCATTGAATAGCCCCTGTGAGTCCTGCAATTAGTAAATGATGACTGGCATATATTCTGATTTCCAGTTTATTGACCTCCTTACAGGTTTCTTTGAAATGTCAATTTTGTAATAGATTTTTATCTTCCCCAAATACTTATTAACAAGTCCTTCCAAATATTTATACTCAATCTTATTTGGTGGTCTGGTAACCCCATATCAGCTGTACAGCTTGAAAATTGATCGTTTACTGTTTAAAAAATCTAAATATTTTTCATGAAAAAAATTTAGACTCTTATCATCTTTCCAAGTTGAAACATTTTTTGAACAGAGTAGACTGAGTAAATATTATGAACTACAGTGAGTGAAACAGCTCAGTTACCAGACTAAAGAGGTGCTTCTTGAACGAAACATCTGAATGTTTGGCTTCTATTGAGAAATGTCACTGCGTATTCTTGGCTTAGTTTACTTTCTCTGCCTGCCTTGCTTAAAAGCTGTCAGAATCCCTCTGTAGTTCCTGCAAAGCAACTATACTTCTCTTTGGTTCTTAAGGGCCTGATGAAGTCCCGGAAAACAAATTAGCATATGCAAGAATTTGATTTTTGCAAATTTCGGTAGTAGAAACTTAAGGCCGTAAATTCTTGCTGCAGAAATAAATCAATGAAGATTTCTCTGGGCCCAGTGTTTTACCCACCATCGTTTATGTGGTAGTCTTCCTTGCCCTGTGTATTTCAATTATATGCTTCCCCCTTCCTTATCTGATAAAGTAGGTGCCCAGAGCCTGGTGCTTCAAAATTGTATAATATTTATAATTAGGTGTTTTGGTTTTGAGACATTGCCATCGATCCCTTTGTCAACTTATTCTTTTTAAAATTTATGTTTCTATTTGTAGATTCTGAAGAAAATAAAGATCTTAGGACATATGATATGACTGTTATTCTAGTGAATGTATAGTTGTACAATCACCAGGTGTCAGTGGGCATCTACCATGGGCCAAGCACTGTGTAACTCACTGGAGATGGAGAAAAGACAGAGTTCTCTCCATGGAATTCAAAGTTAGTGGCATCATTTTATTTTAAATGTGTGACCAGATGAAAATCATTATTAGGTGGTAGAACTTATCCTGTTTTCTTCCAATGCATTCTATGGAGTTCTGGCTTCTTTTCCATCTCTTCCTAAACATAAAGAAGGAAGTTAATGACAGCCAGATGAGTCTTCAGGCTTATGAGCAGGATCAGAGGCAAAGAGAAACCGGGGAATGGCAATGAAGCCCTTGTGCTTGGGGTGGAAGTGACTGCAGTCACTTCTGTTATAAAGCCTGGTTCATGGATGGAATGTGCCACTAGGGAATAATGTGAACATGAGAATTGTGTGTTTGCTTGTGGTAAATTTCATCTGCAAGAAAGACCAGGTAAAAGCAGAGTATTGTTGCAGCTAAACACAGCCTTTCACAAATACATTTAAAAAACCCTCAAACATTTACCAATCGTATCAGTTTATCACCATTAGGAGTCACACTCATCCATGTCTGGTGTTCCAACTTTCTCTCATTTCAGACATTATTTTTCCCTTCGTAATAGTTCCTAAGCTCCTCAAGCAAATTGCAGGACTTTTGATAAAACACCATATTTATTGCATTTCCTACCCCCTTAATGCGTCAAACTGTGCTGTTTTTATTAGGTTTCTGGCTTTTTTAATGTGCAATGACGAAGTTTCTGAGTGTTATTTCCCTAACTCCATACCCTCATAAACCCTGTGCTGTTCATTGCATGATTTTGCATAGCACTGGTGATTTTCAGAAGCCTATGTCATATTGCAGCAGAACCGACTATATTTTCCACATTACCACATACCCTATATTCCATAGTTTGTAGGAGAGATCATGAGTGGAAGCAAAGTGGTTGGGAAAGGAAATAAAAATTTTAAATTTATTATTATAGGCTATTATATGTGGAAGACCCAAGTCCAATACTTGAACTATTTTGAAAGCATTACTGTGGGGCAACATATCTAAGTCAGAGAGTGGACGGATGCTCAACCCAAAGTCAAAGTGTAATTGTTGAGCATGAAACCTTGAGTGAGCCTGTTAGTGTCCTGGGCCTGGACTTGGACCATCTGTGCCGTGACCCGGAGAAACCCCAACTAGGTGCGATATTACTACTGTACTGAGTTGTTCCTTTGTGCTTCAGTAAGTAGCAACTAAAAGTTAATCTTTCTCAGGTGCCTCTACTGTTCTCGGGACTTCATTTGAGATCATATTGTGTATTTGACTACAGGAGCCTCACTGTGTATCGACATAAAAGGTTATTTGTCCTAAAGTCAATGAGAAGTTTCTTAATCTGGTCAACAAACTCATTCCCTAAAGTTGCAAATAAGTCCTTGTACTAAAAGTCCAATGAAGTGGACTGCAAAATGAACTATGAGCTATGAACCTAAATTAATTCCACAGCTCTTCTGGTTAAAAAGGAGAAAAATATTTTCTAGATAATATTACTATAAAGACCTTTTTTAAGTGCCCAAATAACTGTTTGCAGAAACCTACCTTTTGAAATTTTTAATGGCTAAATATAAAAGATGAGAGATGAACATAAATATCTTTCTCAATAAACATTTTGACAGCCGTAAGTTGGATCCACCTGCAGAGCATGAGAATCCAAGTTCCATCTTAGCTTTGGCATCTTTGGCATCTTTGGCTTTTTGGAAAAATGAAAGACAGAAAACTGTCACATTGGGAACTTATTTGGTAGGCTTTGTTTGTTGCCTTTAGCATGGCTCGCCTCAGAAATTATATATTCACTGTTTCTCATTGCTTAACTCCCACTCCCTTGTTTATGTTGTGCACTGTGCTTGCTGTTGGATGGGAGCCTCTTCATTTGCAGCTTTTTCCTAGGTTGTGAGAAATATTCACATTTGCACTACTGGCCTTTGTGTCTGCCTCCAGGGTCTAACTACTACCAGGGAGAACTAGAGATAATTATAGTCAAAGGCTCATCACTTAGTTCAAACTCCTAAAATAATAATAAAAAAGAATTGAAAGGTGGAAGATTGACTATACATATTAATCTCTGCTCCTCTCTCAAGTACAGTAAATGACAGTTACAGGATTTTTAAAAAGAATTCAAGGAAGAAGAGTTCAAAGAAAACAGAGTCACCAAATTTCAGCACCCAAAAAACTGACTAAATGGCATTTTTTCCCCCATGAGTGTGAGAAAGCTGATTGCCAATGCCAACCACTGAAAGGCTCTGGAATTGGCAGTAGTACTAGGCACATCTGCAAGTAAGGTTAATGGGCAAAAATGGGGGATTGGTTGGAAGTCAGTTTAAGAAGCAGTTAGACCCTCAGCCTTTTCATCCCCATTCCATACAACCTGCGCTGGTTTGCCCAATGCTAGCATAATATTAAAGGTTCCTCTCTAGAGAAGTGGTACCAGATAGGTCCCATTTGGCCTTCCACCTACATCCTCCATCCTTTCCGCCCTCCCTTTGCCATAAAGGGAGCCCTAAGTGTGTGAACTAATGGTTCCCATTGTACTTTGGCTTCCCACTGTGTTTGGTCCCCGGACATCTCTAACAGGAGAGCAGAGTGGTTAAGAAAGTAAGTCAGGGCATTTATCCCCCAAGCTCTCTCCTGGTGAGGCCAGCTTGAATGACTTCCTTTCTCCACTGACTGTTTCAGGGTCATAGCTCCTCACAAGCTGGCCTTTCTGTAGGGTTTTCCCTTCCAGGTTTCTTCTACCTTCTCCCGCGGGACCTATAGAGAGCAGTTACAGCAGCAAGTTGAGCACTATGTGTGGTTTCCCTACATAGTTCCCATACCTTTGTAAAGATGAGTCCCTTTATTAAACTGTTACTAAGTTACCCTAATTTCAGTTACTATCAGTTTGGTGTGAGTGAAGCAGATCTTCTTGAGTTTGAAGAGTTGAGGGTGCAAACAGCATTTGAAAACAAAGGAACTAGTTTTGAGACACCTGAATGCTTCTTCCCTTTGGTTCCCCAGATAGAAGGCCAGGTTTTTAACTTCAAGCCAGCTGGTTAGAGTCTTCTCTAAGCAGCATCACTAGGCCAACAGTAGTGTGTGTGTGTGTGTGTGTGCGCGCGTGTGCGCATGCACTGCTTTCAAGGTTCCAAACAAAAAAATTCTAGACCAAGGAGATTTCCAGGCAATGAAGGTCACATTGAGATGTCTCATCAACATGCCTGGGTCTCCCAATCAACTTTCCTTTTTCAATGTGAGCACTTTAAAATCACTAGTTATCTGAGAAAGGCATTGAGTAAAGTGAACAAAATTAAAAACAGAGGGAAGAGCAACTTGGGGGAAATCAAGACTATGCATGAGAAAAACAAATCTTATTTTAATAGAAAATAAGAGTAGGTATAACCACAAAAGAATAGATTCTATACGAACAGAAAAATAAAACAAGAAAAGCTTCAGGAATAAAGAATATAAATGAAGTAGTCAATAAAGAGGATAGAAGATGAAAATGAAGAGGTCCTCCCAGAAGATGGAGCCCAAGGCAAAAAAAGCTAAGTGCAAGAGAATCAGAGAGAAAAACATGTAAATTAAAAATTTATCTAGAAACTCTAACATCAAATAATAGAAAAAAGTAGAATCACGTATTAAAAGAAGAAATTAAATTGTGCAGAATTGTGGAAAATGAGTTTATACATTTAAAAAAGCTGTGGCATAGATATAAGAAATTTATTTCCATCAAATAATGGTTTCTGGCTGGGGCTCCTAAAGCCCTGGGAACCCATGGATGATGTTGTAGGCTAATGGGATAGTTGGTAGCTGGGGGCACCTGTTAGCCTCAGGAAGGGGCTACTTGCCATGGAACCAACTTGATGGTTAGCAATTGGAACATTCAGCCCCACTCCAACTTCTCTTTTCAGGACAGGGGCTAGAGAATGACTTAGCCACCATCGAGAATGATTTAATTAAGCATTGCTGAAGTGATGGCATTTTCATAAAAACAAACAAGAGCAGACTATGGAGAGCTTCCAGGTTCCTGAACACTTGGAGGTGCTACGAGACTGTTACTAACTTTTACCCCAAATTAAGTCTTTTTCCTTCTTGGAGTGAAGGGACCAATAACTGGACAGGAGCACTGGATGGGTAAGGCAAGATGTTTTATGCTTGGTCAAGAATAGGAGAGGTAGGAGACATGCTCTCCAATCAGCTTCTCAATCTAAACAAAGGCTGAGAATTTTTTTAAATGTAAGGAGAGAAGGGGAAGTGTTTAAGATAATTAGTAGAAGGGTTATTCATGACCTTTCATGGCGGGGCGAGAGATAGTAAACTGCTTTCTTTCAATTTCTATTTGTGCTGGTTGCAATCTGCTTTGGAATTGGGCTAGACCAAGATGGCCCTGGTGGTCAAGATTTTACTAGGATAATGTATTACAGTGGAATGGTAACGAGTTGGGGGGTGAATAGTAAGCAACACATTTTGTTGTTGGAATTGGTTTTTGTGGGACTGAGCCCTAATTTGTGGGGATTGTTTTCACTCTGGTTAGTGTCAGAATTGAACTGATTTGTACGAGAGCCACTTGGTGTTAGAAGTATGGGGAGTATAGAGACAAAACAAAAGAGGTGCTATGTTTTCCTGTGCAAAGGCTGACTGAATGCTACAATATAACCTATCCAGTGGTGGTGAACCTAGGCACATGTGCCACAGTGGGACCTTTGTATCATGGAAAGCTCTAAAATGTTCATCATCAATGACCTATACCAACAAGGGCAAAGTAGCCATAGGGGCAAGGTATCCAGAAACTTTCAATGAGGGGAGACAGCAGGAGGTTCATAGAAAGGGTCAGAAATCATGACAGCTTTCAACTTCTCAACAGCAATGTTGGAAGCAAGAAGTCCGTGGAAAACCTTTAATATATCGAAAGGAAATTACTTACAGTTAAGAACATAGATATTTTTGGACCAAGGCTTTGGAAAATTAGCTTCTCATCCTCCCATGGATGCTGTTCTGTTGAGATTACACCCCCAATAAAACGGGAACTAAACTAACAATGAAGAAGGTACAGGATCCGGGAACAAGAGTCCCAACTCCAAGTTGGTGTTTGGAAGAGAGCCAGTTGGGGAATGGGTTAAACCCATCCAGTCTGGAACAGGTCAGAAGGAGATGTTACTGGAGATTCCTCAAAAAACTAAAAATAGAAATTCATTTAACCAGCTATTTCCTTTTTAGGTATCTTCGTGAAAGAGTCAGTCATCTTGTGATACATACATACCCATGTTTCTAGCAGCACAATGTATAACAGCTAAATCTTGGAAGAGGCCTACATGCCCATCAATAGATGAATTGGACAAAGAAAATGTGGTATTTATACACAGTGGAATACTACTCTGCCACAAAGGTGGATAAACTTGAGTCATTTGCAGATAAATGGATGCACCTGGAAACCATAAGGTTAAGTGGAATAAATCAGACACAGAAGATTGAATATTGCATGGTTTCTATGAGAAACCTAAAATATTAATAAAGAGCAAAATAAGAGATAGATACTAGGAAGTAGGAAGACATTTTTCAAATGGGAATTGGATCAAGAGATGGAGGGAATGGGAGGGGGAAGGAAGGGAAAAGAGATTGAAAAAGAGAGTCAAAGTAAAAATGGAAATAGAGCTTTTGCAAATGGGAAGAAGAACAAGTGTTGGAGGGAGCAGGGAGGGATGGGAGGGGAAGAGAACAACAAAGAGTTAAGATGTGTTAGGTACTGTATCAGCTCTCCATGATAAATGTCATCATTGTGTGCTGCAAACGTGGACTAATAAAAAATAAACAGAAACTTGAGAGGAAGCTGAGATACTTGCAGAAAATTTTGCAGATATGCTATTGTTAAGTCTGTGCATAAATAAGCAAGCAAAAATCTGATAGTTATTAACTCCAGGTAAAACCAAGACAGTACTCAATAAGAATGGGAGCATTGTTCAAATTAATGTAGGGCTCAGCATTTACATGAATATTCAGCTCTAATAAGACTTGAATGCTAATCTCTCTAAACTTAGCATAAAATGATACTGGAAGGTCAGTTAGGTTCAGAGAAAAAAAAGAAACTGAATCTTCATCTCCTATCAAGGAAAATTGTTTGATTATTCTTAAAACAGAAATATCAAAAGTAACCATATAAGCTATTTTGCATTATGGAGATAACTGTGAACAAAAAAAAAGTAATAAAATTGAAAATCGTCACTTCTAAGAAGGGGGAAATCTTATACATGTTGAGGAAAAGTGTCCCGATAATATTTCTAACATGTGAATGAATTACATACATTTAACAATTTGATGAAATAACCAAATTGAAAAAAAATGAGCAGAATGAAAGAGAAGCAACAAGAAAAAAAGCATGTGATGTTCAGTCAGAATTCTGCACAAGTAATTTTCTTTTTAAAGGAGTCTGACATTAATCTTTTAGCTAATCTTCTAGGATTGTAAATTTATTTATTGGATTTCAGTGAAAAAGAAGAACATCAAAGTGAATACATTTCCTAGAATTCAAGTGAGTAAATTATTTCACAACAGAACTGATTGACAAGGAAGGAATGGTTTCCAGATTTTCTATGTGAAAATGGTAACAGTTATTTCGAATGTGGACCCTTACCACTTGGGGCATTTTCAGATAGTGAATCTTGCCTTGAAGCTAATTGCTGAAGCTCCACCTCTGTTCCTTGACTATGTAAAGCACACACCTGCATCTTTACCAAGTGAAAAGATTTTCTGTTTCTAAACACAAATTCATTATCTGATGACTCACAAATAGAACTGTGCTCAGTTACTAGCAACCAAGACAGCAGAAAGAAAAAAACAACTCTTAAATTTCATAAAATTCAGTTATAACTTTGTAAGAAGGCAGTTTGCATGGATGAGAAAAGAAACTCAATATGTTTATTAGTTTATTCGTATATGTGATGATGGCTGAGGGTGGGAAGGACCTGGTGGGAAGTTACCGATAAACATCTACCTTGCCTTCTCATATATCTGACAACAAAACTCTCATTTGTCCGATTTTGGTTTGTGCTGCTACTAAACTTTAGATCTTAATCTAGACTATCTCATGGACCAACTTTTGTCTTTGGAATTGTAAAGCAATTTTCCTCCGTGTAATTTCAAGATCGTCATGAAGTGGGTGGAGCGAGAGTAGGGTAGACAGAGGAAGTGTGAGGTAGAAGTGGGGTTCAGATGCTAGGATGGCTTTCAGGCGTCGAGGTAGGGAACAAAAAAAATCCCAAGAAAGAGGAAGTAGCACTCATGCTCACGGGTTCCTATTTAGCTGCCTGTAAACTGTGGAAAGATTGGAAATGAGCAGCGTTACCTCTGTCCCAGTATTTCACCATTACTGTCTATAGTGGGGTGGATTCCAAGGATCAGAGAGACCAGCCTGAGTCCCACGTGGCTCATGTGATTAGAATCTTATTAGTGGGGCGTCGTTGGGCAAGTTTCTTCTTGTGTAAAATCATGTTAATTCTAATATACAATTTGAATAATCATGTGAATAATGAAAATAATAGTGAAGATTAACTGTGATAATACATGAAAAGTACTTAGTACATTGGCTGGCATTCAATAAACACTACATATTACGGGAATGGGGATAGATTGGTCAGCGCAAGGACGGCAGGGAAACCAGGTGAATCGGGAAAACTGGCAAGGGGAATCCAAATTCATTCTGTTCTTCAATTTCTTTCTGCCCTGTTTTTTAAATTTTTTTTTTTCACATCTGACTGCAATAAACAATATGCTTGAATGAGGTTATATGCTTTGGCAATTAGCTGACAGATGTCTGTAAATGTAATTCAGCATATTTCAGCTTCCAGGGAAGTAGAGTAGATTATATGAAGAGGATAGATTATTGTTAGTGATGTTCAGCAGCCCCAGGGCTCTGCATGGATGGGTTGAATGGGTAGCCGTGGTGCCCAGGCCTCAGGGAGAAACATGGGGGAGAACCCGGCTCTGTTCTGAAGGCATCAGGTCTACTGGAAATCACATTATTTCACTTCAGTTCAGTTCAGTTCCATTCAGTTCAGTTTAGTTCAGCTCATTTCATGCTTCAGCCAGTTGTAGAATGAAAGTGAATCCTAAAATAGCACCACAAATTATCAGCAGGTTCTGATCTTAGATGTCTGTAGTTTGAGAGGAAAACAAAAATCTGCTAATCAACCTGCATTGTCTATTTTCTTGTCTGATTGTAAAAAAGAAGTCATACAATAATTAAAGGGGTGAGGTGTACCACTTATACCATCATAAAAGATATAATTATAAAAGAACAATAACCATTATTTTATAAACGTGATCAAGAATTCTCAGAAAAAGATACATTGTGCAAAAAGGAATTTCCGAGAGGTTCATATACTCACCACATGAATTCTTTATTTTTTTTCTTTCTATTCACTCTTACATCTATGTGTTTTCTCTTTTCTAACTTATTTTTGATTTTTGAGAGTCATTGTAGTAGTACAATTATAACAAATGTATTCATATATTATTAATAAAAATAATTGAATAACCAAAATTAAAGTGGAAAGTTAAATGTCTTAATTTGTGCTTTCAGTTTACCTTACATTTAAAGAGATGATCACTGACTGAACTGAAGAAACAATTACCTATGTGTATATTGTGTGTGTGTGTGTGTGTGTGTGTGTCTATAAAGTCAGATTTGTGACCTTCAAGTCTTATGAGACAAAAAACAATGCTGACAAGGAAGCCCAAACAGACTATCAAGCTCCTGTTTGGTGCAACACTCAAGCAACTGGAGACACAGAATTCTTGCAAAGAGAACTTCAAGGGGTCTCAAAGATGCACATTATTACTGAGTTAGCATCTTAGTCCATGGCAATGGGGGACTTACCAATTCTTGGAAAACTTCCATCTTGTGAATCTAAAAAGTTAGTCATGTGTCACTAGGGACAAACCCGAAGTCTGACAAAATATTTATAGATCAGTGGCTTGAGGGGAGCCCTTTGGAAAGGTCAGGAGTGCTGGCTGACAGGAGAGGTCTCTCTAAGGGTTTCAGTTCTCACTGATGACCTCTTCCGGTGGAAGCCAGGGCAAGTCTATTCTGGATTATCTACTGTTCCTGAGGTGGGATTAGGGTAAGGAAGAGTGGGAATGCTGTGCTGTCATGAGGTGAGGGCATTTAGGAATTGCACATTCCCAGGAGGTGATGAGTTACAAGGAAGTGTTCGTGACTGCCATGGATAACAAAGCAGTAGTTCACTCAGGAGGAAGATTATTAGGCCTTTGGACCACTGATATGTGACCCTGGGAGAAACAGGGTTTCCTGCTAGTTACACAGCTGACTTTATGACCTGTACTCTCTGGCTGGTTAACAATGAGGTTCCTTATTTCTTTTTCAGTCTGAGTTGATTTTCTTTCCATTCTGGACAAGTTTTTTCTCTTTTCACTATTATATATATGTAGATTTTACATATACATGTAAGTATATGTACACAAAGAAGTATATATATTTATACATAATTTACATATAATGTATGCAAATTTTTGGAGTAGAGTTCAATTCATTTATTCATTTATTCAGACATTCAAATTCAGTGCTAAGAAATGCTTACAAATTTTAGGTCACAGAACATTCTATTTGTAAGCTGAAGAGACCTAGTGATTTGGAACTGAAAATGGAGCTCCTAATCCTTTGTTTTTGTTAAAGTATTTAGAAGCACATTTCCTGGATGTGTTAGCAGAGAAGGGGTTGTGATAGGCCATGGAAGAGCCAAGATTAAATATTCTAGGGAAGCCTTTATGCAAGTTTTTTCAAAGCCACAGCACTGTTATGGACAAAGATTCCAGGTTTACTTAGGAGAAATTAGCTGCTGTTGGTGGAAAAAAAACCCTATCCACCTCACAGGTATTGTCCACACACTGAAGCCTGAATATATGCATTCTCTCCCTTCCTGACATATCAAAAGATTTCATGGCATGATAGAGGTGTGGTAATTATTTCCCTGTCATTAGATGGAAATCTTGGTGATGGATGAAGAACCTCAATTGGCAATTTATAAGTTGTGTGATCAATGTTTCTCTAGAAATAGATAAATGTCTTGTTTTGTCAAAATCCCATTATTCTGATTTATTTGGCTAACTTTTATGTTGTCAAAGAAGTTTTATGATAGAGTGGGATGAATTCAGTTTTATTATTTATTTAGATTCATGTTCAAGAATTAATGTGTTGCCTAAAAGCTACCTGGAGGGAAAATGTTTGTTCTTCTTCATTTTGTCTGTACTCTTACAGGTATTTTGGGCCTGGATGTTTTACTTACATCTTTTCTGAAAGATAACAGCAGAAAAAGCATCATCATCAACATCATCATCATCATCATCATCATCATCATCATGATGTCATTTTTAAAATTAGAATCAAGTTTCTAATGCAATTGACATTCTGTCAAGTACCAAAGGTTACAAATTAAACTGATAGAGTTCTTACTTCTGGGATATAGACTGTAGAAAGATCATTATGATAAAACAGATATCTTAAAATTATAATTAAATAAATGTATACAAAGATTAAATCATTTTTTAGCATGAAAATAATGCAAAATTAAGGGAAAATTGGAGGCTTAGAAGTATTAGCTTCTAAGAGTCTGATTTACATTTCAATATTTAAAACTGACTCTGTAGTCCTTCCCTTATCATCTTTGGTCGGTGTTTTAGTTATTTTCTTGTTGCTGGGGCAAACTATCTGAGATCTACAAGTTTAAAGAGGAAAGGTTTATTTTGGTTCACAGTTTGTAGCAGTTTCAGGCCCTGGTTGGCTGACTCCAAAGCAGGGTGGCATGGCAGACAAGCATTGCAGAGGACAAACAGCCTGTGGCAGGGAAAGCAGGAAGGAGGGAGATTTCCTTCTTCTTTCCTTTTTTAATCTGTCTATGTGGCAAGCCTGTTGGGTGGTGCCACCAACATCCAGAGTGGGGCTTCTCTTTTCAGTAAATCCATCACCCACACCCAGAACCATCCTAAACCCATCAGTGGAGTAATCCAGTATCACACATCTATGATCCAGTCACTCCCAAAAGCCCCACCTATGAGCATATGAGGACATTTAGCTATGAGCCATAGCCCTCTGTTTGGATTGTTTACCTCCCAGGTTTTTTTAGCTTTGATTCTCCTGAGCATAACTAGTCACAGAAATTATTCTTAGCCTTTCTTTTAGAATGATGGTAACCTCAAAATGATGGTAATGCATTTTAAAATTAATCTCTGCATCAATTAACCAACCTACAATATTTATAGCTATATCAGTATTTATAGTTATATATGAATTAATACCTGCAATGTATTATATTTTATGAATTAATGTGACATACACATTATGGAGATTGTACACGTCCCATTCTTTAGTTTCTGAGGTTCATAAAGAGCTGGTTTTACAAGAGTTGATTTAAAGCAGATATCTAAGCTGTATAACCTTAATTGTTTGGTCCAAATTTGCCCATGGATGCCTATAGGACAAAATGTTGAGATATGTACTCAAAACAAAGAGTTCCTACCATTTAAATTCTGTGACATGTCTGATTCATGTAAAGATGAATTTACTTATATGTACATAACAGAACTTCTGACTCTCTGCAAGTCAAGGTTCTCTGGAAATAATCCCAAAATGCATTTCCCTCCAAATGAAGAGCTACTTGATACTAGTTACAAAGGTGACTATAAAATTATATCAATGTCCAAAAGGTAAATAAAATTGTTACTTCCATAGTGTTAGAACCATTATTCTAACACACAAATGATTTGTACTTCTGACCTATTCAAACATTTTTCTCAATATAAAACAATAATACTTTTTTATAATAAATTAAAAAATTTTTT
>NW_004624796.1:7650307-7669630 GCF_000247695.1 Heterocephalus glaber
ATTTATTTTATATTATATTTATTTATATATTAAATAATATTCAAAGTGTGATATTTCATGACTGGACTGCCTATTCCACCATATGGAACCACTATCTTTTAAAAAAAATTCCTCCTGTTGTGTTAGGTGATGATTCTATTTGCTTTCTCCTTTAATAAATATATTACATAATTTTGAAGATATGTGAGTGGGGTGTAGGAGGGCCATGCCAAGTAAACAAAGGGGCTAAAATGAAAATGAAAACCCCCTAATTTTTAGAAAAATGTTTGAGCTGGTTTAGGAAATGCTTTTCTTTCTTTCTTGTTGGTTTTGTTTTGTTTTGTTTTTGAACCAAGGTTTTGCTATGTATTTCAGGTTGGCTTTGAACTCAGGGCTATCTTCCTGCCTCAGCCTCCTGGGTGCTGGGATTACAGGTGTGTACCACCATGCCTGGCTAGGAAACTCTTTTAAATAAATTTCCATTTCTTCCTTTCCTTCCTTCCTTCCTTCCTTCCTTCCTTCCTTCCTTCCTTCCTTCCATTTCATTTATTTGACTCATTCTTTAAATTTTCCTATCATCAGGCCAGGGATTTAGCTCAGTGGTTCCACTCCCTGTCTCTCCAGGGCAAGGTCTCAAGTTTGATCCCTGGTACAAAAAAAATTTTTTTTCCTATCGTCTTCTTTTCCTGACCTTAGAAAACTGGTGTTAACTCTCAGGGAAGAGGCAGGGTAGAGAGCCACCCTACCCTGTCCTTTTAGCTCTATAGAAATCCTGCATAATTTAGCATTGTCTTTGAGCATCATATCTAATTCCACATTTACAGTGTTGATAAAATGAACAGTACTGCATATTGCACAGGTTAAAAGCCATAAACAAAAAGAAGTTGTTCGATCCAGGAGAGGAAACTACAGTTACTGACAGTGGAATTTCTGGAATTCTGGACCCAGCTGCAGGTCAATGAACACAGGTCTGTTGGTCACTTAGATTATCCCTGATACCATTGATATATAGAAAAGAATACAGAAGAAAATTGTTTTCAGTGCGAATATAACACTAATAAAGGACATATGAATTCTGAAGAGCATTTGGTGAGTTTAAAAGCTCTCTTTCTCTCTTTCTTCCTCTGTCTCCCTCTCCTCATCTCTCTCCCTCCAGCATATGTGTACATGTGCACACACACATACATGTAATATAGGAAAAGAAAAATTAAAATATCCTATCATTATATGACAGTAAATACTAAAATATAAGAGAATTGGCTTATAAAACATGAAGGAAACTTCAAGAGTATCTAACCACTAGGTTTCACAAATGAGGAAACAGGCCAGGAAAGTGGCAGGATTCTAACTGCACAGCCGAGGGCAGTGTCCATGAAACTATAGATTTCATTAGTATCTTTCACTGGTAAGTTTCTACAAAACTATATTTGTTCCAAGGGATCACTGCCGTTACAAAGATGTGCATCTTCCCAACCAGCGCTGGATTTCTGCTTCCTGGCATTTATTCAGGAATGGTGCTCTAAAGGTCTTTGCATTGGCAACACAGGGAAAGGAAAAAAAACCACAAAAGCAAAACAGTGTTATCTTTGGTCAGTGGGATCAATTCTTAATGCTGACGGTTATTTCTGGGAGATTGTTGCCAGTCATGTGGCTTTAAATATGGCCGATATTCAGACGTCTCCAAAATCGAACTATCTAATTCTGACCTCTAACATTCGCATCTAAGTGACTTCTTGAAACTCCATTTAGTTCTTTCAGAAGATACTGCAATGCATTCAGTACCAAACATATGCCTGGACTCCTCAACACTTACTTGTTCCTTTCTCACATCCTCCATCTCTGTAAATGGCTACTCCACCTTTGTAATTGTTCAGATGAAAAATAAAATGAAGGAGTTGTCTTGGCTTTCCTTTTCCATACCTGGCACCCATGCAGGTTGGCTGTACCTTCAAAATATCTTGCCATTCTGACCTTTCTAACCAACCTCACAGCCGTCACCCACTCCCAGCCACCAATGGATCCCAGCCATTGGATCCAATGGCTGGGTCTGATACAAAGGCCTCCCACTTTGATTTCTGGCTCCCTCTCTTGCTTCCAGTGGTTCATTGTCCATGCAGCAGCAAAAGCACCTCTTTACACTCAGAACCAGAGCAGGTCACTAAAGCAGCACTGTATAATGGGTCATTGCACTGCCATGACTCCTCCCCTTCCTCACCTTGGCCAAGCTGCTCTGTCCTCTCAGATGGCCTTGGAATATCCACTCACACATGTTCCTACTGTAGCATCTCGGTCCTCGATGTTCTCGTCCAGGGTGTTCTTCCTGCAGTGTACATGGCTCACTTCCTCGCTTCATCCAGGCTTCCTGTAAAGATCTTCTCTTCCAACAGCCCTTCCCTGTCTCCTTCCCTAAATGACACATCCCATCTCTTTTATGTTTTCTTAGAACTTTCCATTCCCTGCAATACTTTTTCTGTGGTTATTCTCTCCTCTTGGCTGCATTATGATGTGATCCCCTTGAGCACAGAGACCTGGCCTCTTTTGTTCACTGCTGCTCTTTGTTCAATACCTTCAATGGTCTTTGTACATAATAGGCACCCAGTACTGATTTCTGGAATGAATGAATGAATATTTTAGATTCTGCCAACATTGGACCCAGAGTTGAATTTCTGAGGACGGTTAGAAAACAGCGTCTGCTCTGGCTTTGAATGAGACCCTGGCTCCTCTCCATCCTTTTTGTTCTCTGTGTGATGGAGCCAGGTTTCCTCTGTCTCTCAGTCACTGATCTGAAACCACAGCCGAATTAAGGAAGAGCGAGTGGCATTTGGTCCAGTGGCTTGGCTTTGAGGTCTCTCGTGTAGCTGTGTTACACCTTCAATTCTCATATTTCTATTATTCATAGTTTTTTTTTGTTGTTGAGATCTATTAAAGTTAGGAAAACAAGAATGACCATGAGAAAAATTCTAAATAATTGATTAGCTGCACCGGAGGGCAGACTCTAGCAATGTTATAATTTGCCAGCTGCATTTGCTTGCATATAGAAAAATGTTTGATTTGCAGTTCATAAATAATGAATTAATGACAAGCAAGACCATGACAGCTAAATTAAAAACAAAGAGTTTGAAATAATGTTAAAATACGCTTTGATTAAAGGCAAAGAAATTGTTAAAAATGAATTTTGCTGGTTTTAAGCTCTCTGGCTAATCCATAATAAATGCCTTCCTTTTAACATCATTGTTTGCTTGTTTTATGTAAAATATTTGCTGCCACAGGAGGGAAAAATTTTGTTTAATCTGAAGGCTCTCTTTGATCTGGTGGTCTTTTTCTAAACTGTATTACAGAAGTGGGAAATTACAGTTGAGCTACAATTCCCACGAGGAGGAAGGAGCCAAGAAACTCATAAAAAACTCTCTCCTGGAAGGTCTTGTCCCTGGTACTCTGTACCTTCCGCAGACCTCTTTTGCCATTTCCTCTCCAGAAAGGCCAGGGTTGGTCTTCCAGCCTCTGACAGTCAAGCGGGCCAAGAGGGGACTTGGCTACTCACTTGCTTTTTCTTTCTCCAAAAGGATGATCATCTCTAATCTTAGTCCTCTTTCTGTTGGCTTTGAAGGTTACTGTACATGTGTTATCATCATTGCTTTCAAAGGCCACTCTTGAAGAGAAGTTCAAGAGGTAATTTAAGTTTGTGATGTGCCATGCATTTCTGCTAAAGAGAAATTGTTATTTCTCTACCGCCTTTCTATTTGTGCAGTAGAATGATTCACTCATATTAAAAATGTGAAGGCATTTTTCACCAAACCGCAATGAACAATCGGCCTCACACAAAACATGCTGTGCTATGAAACAGCTAATAGAGTGATGACTCTTTTCTATAGAAAGAAAATCACTCCAATTAAAAATGCATACTTACTTAATAGGCTACATGGTAATAAGTTACTTTTCATTTACCAAAAAGAAACAGCTCCTCAAATTCTTGTCTTAATTCTCTGAGAGCCAAGTATTCTGTATTGTTGATTTAACTCAATTATCAAAATAATTCTGTGCTTCACTTTACAGATGAAGAAATTTGGATGTCCTAAGATTTTATAATTTAGGAAAAGCCACACAGCTATTAAGTGACTGAGGTTGGATTTGAATTTAGCTTTCATTCTAAATATCTTTTGTTTTTTCTCCCCGCTTTCGCTGCGCTGTATCTCCTCCAGGCTGTGAATTTTGCATTAATCAGAGAGGCCTGAGTTATATCGATTTTTTCTTTAAGCATGCTCAAAATGCAAGACAGAGTACCCAAACCTTGAGTAATTTGGAGAACTCTTTGTGTACTCTGAGCCTACTCATCTGCCTTTCTGTTATAGTTAAAAAGTGACCTGATGTCCTGAATACAATTGCATCAAATGACTGGAACTTAAACCTTCCTACGGAGAAAGAAAACTTAAACTTGCTTCAAGATGAGATCCATTTTCCTTCAAGAGAATTTAGTACAAAGAAACCAGAATCTGATTTGTAGCTGAACCTTGCTTGATGCTGGCATTTTCTTTCTCTGGCTTCTATTCAGTAATCCTGGGAATTTATCCTGCTGGGAAGTCTTTTCTGGGTATTGTAGGTCATCATTTTTGCTTCTTTTTGAACTTAGGTATGAAGACCAGATATATTTAGCCACCTTCACACTTGCTAGCACAGTGTTTGAAATTCCATCTTGGTAAGTTTGAAATGGGAGCTGACAATGTAACCGTCATCCACAAAGTGAAAGTCTGACTCCTGGTGACCCAGCCAGGAGGTTTGTCTTTCTTATAAAGGGTGCTAAAACTCCTCTAGGCACAGAACGCCACTGAAGATGTTAACAGAGGAATGAGTTCTGTGAGAAATACTTTGATAAATGACTTCAAAAGAAAAGTGGAGAAAAGAACACGTGGCACACGGCAGGGTTTGAGGGCAGTGAAATTATTCTGTGATATTATCATGGTGAACACGTGACATGAAACAGGTTCCCAAACTCAGAGAGCTGTACAACACAGAGTTGATCCTAATATAAGCTGTGGGCCCTGTGTATAGTAATACATAGATTGCAGACCATTGGTGGCAACAAATGTACCATGCTGATGCAAGATGCTAATAAGAAAACTGTGATGAGGCCAGAGGTGGAGTTCATTGTTCTATACGTCACGACCAATTTTTCTGTAACCCTAAATTAAGCCTACTCTTAAAGTCTATTTAAAGAAAGGAAAGGAAAAGGACATGTCTTAGTCCTAGTGAAGATGTATTTAGGAATGGTTGGCCATTCTTCCAAAACTCCCTTTCTTAAGGGAATGGACTATAATTGCAGCACTTTTCTTTCGTGGAGTGGGGTGTTAGGGTTGTGGCCAGAGATAAACTGCTTTTAGGCAATTAAGAAGAGAAGATTTCCTGTCTCTTAACACATGTTAACCAGCGTTGGTTCAAAGGCACACCAAATGCTGTAGTAACGTGCTTTAATCTGGATGGTTTCTATGCTCTGAGACTAATCAAGAAGCGACTTCTGGCCCAGCATCCTGGCTTTTGACTTGGCTTTCCAAGGGCTCCTCTTTGAGGAGCTTCTCTCTGAGCCCCACACGGCATCATTTGCTGGCCAGGTAGCAGGTGGTTCGGGGAAGGACATGAGGCCAGGCTGGGGGCAGGAGGGGTGGAACCTGGGGACCCACCTGAGGACCATCCTTCCTGAATCTGTTTGCCATGGCTTTTAAGAAGTAAAGTCCTATAAATCATGTCCTATGTATTTTGTCAGTGAAAGAGGAACATAAAGGTTAGCATTGTGACAAATCTTAATTTGAGAATATTCATCAACAACAATGAAAAGTTTAATTCTGTCTTGGAAGAATTTAGAGAAACAGCTAGTTCTTTGTTTATTCATCTTTAACAGATTTCCTGTGTAGCTCAAAGTACTTTCATGAATATACAATTATTCAGTAGATGGCATTAAAGCTGTGCTATAAAATAAGCATGTGCTTGATTAAAAAATTATTATCTGCCTCCATATCTGTATAAACAAGATAACAATGTTAAATGGAGAAAGAGCTATTCATTTTTACATTATCATAGAAAACAACCTGAATAGAAATTGCTGGATTATTTTTCATTGCCACAGTTCTAAATTTTCCATTTTTCCTGTAACTTTTTGATAATAATATTAACTCCTAATAATTGGGATAGACAGAGAGAGAGAGACAGAGAGAGAGAGAGAGAGATTGAGAGACAGGAACCAGAAAGCAGCCAAGCAGATTTAAATATAAAAACATATTTAAAAAGTAAAGTGAAATTTGGAAAAAGCACATTTGAATTAAAGAGGGATTGTACAAGAAAATAATGTTCAGTTGAAAGATAAAGATCTTATAATACAGCTTCCCATCTTAATTTTAAATGCTTGTCCAAAATTAAAGGCTAAGAAAAAGAAAAACAAAGTTAAAGCCCGTGGGAGTCCTCGTTTACTTTGCCTTTCTCAATCCTCACAGGAAGCAACCAGAGGGATCTTGAAGACGCTCTCATTTGGCTTTTGTCCCCAGCACTGCTCTGAAGTCACCTGCCCTTCCTGCCTTCCCTCCCTCCTTCCTTCTTTTCTTGTGCTAGGGATAGAACCCCTATTCCAGGCAAGTCCTCTGCCCCTGAGCTGCATCCCCAGCCCCATCATTTTAAAAAATGTTGAGACAGATGGGGGCGGGATCTCACTAATTTTCCCAGGCTGGCTGGGACCTCTTATAACAGCCTCAGGGGCTTCCAGGTCGCCAGAGCCAATGTTGTTCCCACCTTGTCTCCCTTTAAGCAGCACTTGGCCGTTAGTTGGACCCTCTTCTTTACCCATAATTCTCTTGATATTTAGCATCTCCATCTCCTGTCATTGGCCTCTCCCGTTCATTCTCCCAGCTCATTCATTCTCAGCCTTAATCTCTACCTGTTGGCAGCCTTGGGGCTCAGCCACGTTTACCCTTCTCTCATCTGCGCTCCTGAAATTCACTGCTTCCTTTTAGAGGACGTGCCTGTTAAAGTGTTTTGAACTTAATGTGTCTAAAACAGAATTTTTAATTCCCTCTTCTCCTTCAACTTGCTCTCTTGCAGAAAATGGTAACTCTTTTCTTCCAGTGACTTGAACTGAAATCTTGATCCTCTTACTGAAATAAAAAACCTGGGGAGCTTGTACAAAGCAACACCGTGTTGTCACATGTGTGTCTCGCCACTAATTCTCTGGCATTGTCAGGAGAGGTTTCAGTCTCTCTTGTTTATTTCTGGATTGAATGGTCTTTCCAGCAGAAGCAGAGCACAAGGCAGGAATGTGGATGGAATTTGGATGGTTGCTAGGTTACTTGGTATTTTCTATCCCCCATTTGCCATTTACAGGGAAGACACAAAAGTGTGAGGTTTTCAACAGGGAAAGAAACTCTTTGGAGGTTTACTTATGAAAGATCAAATAGTGAAGAGTGTAAATAGGAAAAAAAAAGTTTAACATTCCCCTTTTTCTTTGAGAAAATATATTTTTAAGTATATAAAATATAATTAAAATTTTAAAAAATTAAATGCTTTCAGTATCTTAGTTTCAAAGCTCACCAGTCTTGGCTGTACTCTGAACCTTGAGGAAAATATCACATTGAACACAGGTCCAAGGGTAGGATAGATTTCATTTAGATGGAACTGCACATAAAAGCAAGGGGTTGTTTTTTTAAATCTAATCAGTTTTAGACACTGTCATTTACCATTCAAATGAGTTGAAAGAGAATGATTGTATTAAATCCAGAGTGGTTAGGGAGAAATTTTATAAGAAATGAATTTTGTGCTGGGATAGCCTAGTGCACTATTATGAGACATTTCCTTGGCCAGTCGTGAATCAATAGGACCTTTTCATATGAATGATTGCTGAAGTTTGGAATTTTTTCTCAGGAAGTCCTCATCTGATGGATTATTTTCAAAGACCCTGCTAAACCATGCCCCTTCTTTCTAGATCCTCCTGATATTGTCATGCTGAAACTACAGGGCATATTTCTTTGTTATCTTAGATAACCTCCTATTTATCTAAGGCATCTATTATTATTTTCTTGTGGTAGTATTTCATCATGACATAGGGAAATAAAAAGGAGAAAATAGTTTTAACGAGTTAAACACTACCTATTCATATGTTATATAGAGAAACAGTCATTTCCTTAAATAATACAGCCAAAGGATACTTCATAAAATCCAGTTATTTCAGATTGCTGTATTATATCCATTAATTAAGTCACTAAATTTAACCAGTGATAGACAAAAATAATGCATTTTCACGTGAAACAAATAAAACATACGGGATGAGAAATATCACCTCAACATTCCATTTTGAATTTTACTCAAAATAAGTCCAGGGGTTAATAAATAAGATATAAGCTTAAGTAAATGATCTACAAACTCATGTCAAGTAGTATATTCTAGGAGGTCAATTAAATGGGCACAATTAAAATTAAAAACAAATATAGTGAACCCTTGACTTATGAACTCAATTTGTTTGCGAGGGGTGGTTGTAACTCAAGTTGGTCAATGAAGGCTCAAGCTCCGCTACACAGCCTTCAAAGTCTCTCTCCTGTACACAGGCAGATCTTAGCATCCTTAGAGAGGCACTGCCCCAGGATTTCTCAATTAGCCCTACACAGGAAAGGGTGTTGTCATGCTCCTTCCAGAACTCTTTAAGGGTTAAATCTGTATCTGAGACCATCTGGAAGCACAAGTGGCCAGCATTCGGCTTGTAACTCAAGACTTTGTTCGTAAGTTAAAACTAAAATTTCCGTTGTAATGCAAGTTGTTCATATGTCAGGCCAGTCCTAACTCGAGGGTCCACTGTATGAATGATGAGGTATGATTGCGTGTGTTGCATCCTCTAGTGGAGACTGTCTTAGCACTACCTAACATCTGTGAAAAAGAACATGATTTTGAGACCATTTCTATGGTTATTTCAGACAAATATAGATACTGGTGTATGTGTGTGTATACAAAGGTAGTGTTTCATGATGATTTAGAGCAAAGGGATGTAATTCTTCAAGAATTATACCCAGTTTCATTGCCTACAGCCCAGCAGTGTCCCAGAAAGCACATCTCCACAGAAGGAGACCCCAAAGCTACAAAAAATATACACTGTACTCTACAAATATAAAAATTTTATGAAAAAGCTCCTATTCAAATATACCCAAATCCCCAAATACACACAATATATATTTTTATATTACAAATAGAAATATATATATATATTTGTAGTACATATGTACTATAAATGTAAAACTTTCATTTAATAAAACTACTAAAATATTTGCAAAGCAGTTGACAAATCATTTTATAATGTTACAAATGCTGCTTATGAAAAGGAAATTATAATAAAATGGTCAAAAGTTATGAATAAATAATTCACAGAAGATCAAAACGTAAAAATCAATAAACATATTACTACAATAGTATTGATTTGTGTCAAGGAGGTGGGATTTCAAGCATGTTTTATTTTTTTTCCCCAGACACTTGCTTTCAGGGTGAATTTTGTAGAGTGAGTATGTAGTATGTAAATCAGGGAAAGAAACAGCTATTTTTATTGTGAAGGAGAAAAATATTTCAGGGAGACAAAATGTATACAAAGGTGCGGGGAAGCACAGACACAGAAAATGACAACAAAGAATATTGGGGGGCTCATAGCTTGCACATCAGGACTCCTGGGGTCCCTGGAGGTTTGGCACCATCAGGTGAAGCCCAGCCCTGTTCCCTCTCTCATGCTTACATTTTCTATTCCAGCAATAATTTATCCCCTGATCACATATGCAGTTCACCTATTTCCACTGTGTTTCCAAATACTTCCATGAGGAAGATCAAAACATCTTAATTTAGGATTTCTCATTGATCAATTGCTAAAATACAGGGTCTTCCTGAAATCATTCCAGCCAATCCCAATTTGTGTCCTGCACACGCACACCAGTGGGCAGGGAGAGGTGGGACTTGTATGGATGCAGACATGTCTCTGCAGGTGTTCTCTGAACGTATGCATGGGCTTTTCTCAGTCACCGAATTTGTGAAGTACGATTGCTGCCTAGGTATTGATCACAGGGGGTGTTGGGGAATGATCGGGGACATCTGTGAGATTGTTTTTTTAAGGTTATACTTTTATCTTTCACATTATTGACTGACATTTGCTAAATTAAGTTTAATCAGTTCAGTTGAATTGAATACATTTTTAAATGTTACCATATCATTAGCATTGTGTTAAGTATGAAAAAGGCTTTATAAGTAGTGTGAGCCATAACCCTAACACTCACAGAATTTATGTGGAGGCAAGACTTGTACATACATGACAGTTGAAGTCAATGTGAAACAGTCCATTACATTTTACATACCAAGAGCTGTGGGAGGTATCATTTTATGACTTAATTCTGAAAATCAGCTTCCTCAAGGGGGATTCATTTTCCTCTTATTTCTTGTATTTGGGATATGATGTTACCAGAGGACAAAGTTATTGCATGACTAAAAGGAAAAATCATCTTAAAATTCCTATCTGGGCTGCTGTCCTTCAGCTCTTTTTTTTTTTTATTTCTCTTTTCTAGTTCTTAATCAGAGTGTATGTGGCCAAATACTTTTCACTATCAAATATTGTGTACACAGTAAGAGCTTTGTGTTAGTTAATTTTCTCTCATTGCTGAAACAAAATACCCAGCACCCAAAGTTAAAGAGGAAAGATTTATTTAGCTCAAAGTTTACAGAGGTTTCAGTCCATAATTGGCAGGATGGCACAGGGCAAAGAGACAACAGTCCATGGCAGCAGAAGACAGCAAAAAGCAACAAAGAAACTTAACAGAGTCTTTCTGCCCCTTTATCTTCTCTGGACTACTTAGGGTGGGCAGCACTCACACCCTTAATCCTAGTGCCCTTGGGCCTAGCACTGCGGCGTGAATCAATCATACACAGTAGATCCAGCCACTTTGGAAAAAGCCCTACCTAAGACCACATGAGGCTTTGAGGGAACACCTGGACACAAACCCTAACAAGTTCTTTTATAAAAGTCTTACTTGTCATTCAAATTAGGAGCCAATTTACAAAGTAAATAATTTTAGGATATAATTAGATATCTGTCTTTCACATTTCTTAATTATGCCATACTCATTTATTTTCTTTTCTCCCTTTCTGTTACTAATCTTGACATGGAGGATAAAATGATCGTTTCGAACTTGGGACCTTGTGCTTGCGAGGCAGGCAGGGGAACAACTGAGCTAAATCCCAGGCCCTCTGGTCCATTAATTAATTATCTTTGAGACAGACACTTTTCTGCCAGTCAACCCTCAGTTCCAACTCAGATTTCCCTGCATTAAATGCTAAAACCCACAGATTTCTCTTAAGCCCCCAGTGATTTGTCTTGGTCCTTCTCAAAATGCCCTGTACATTTATAGAAGAACATATCTGGGTCTGTTTCTTTATCTACAGGTGCTTATCTTAGATGATCTGAGATTTCTAGTTCCATTTATTCTATGATTATCTCTGCAACTTTTCCATTCTCTCAGTGTGAAGATGAACCTGTTAGGGAAGGAGAATGTGTATATATATATAAAATATATAAAAATACATATTTAGTAACAATATATAATTAATATGCAATTAATACTATAAATATTAGATATACACATATAAATAATATAAATATAAATAAATCTATATATTTAGTAACAATATATAATTAATATGCAATTAATGCTACTAAGGTATTATTTATTGGAAATTTTCTAAGAGAGTAGATCTTAAGAGGCCTCACTTTATACACTAAAAAAATTGGTAATTATGTATGGTGATGAGTATTAATTATTTATGATAACCACTCCACAGAATATATATACATCAAATCATCACATTGAACACCATGACTGTATATAAGTTTTAGCCAACAATTAAACCTAAATAAATCTGGGAAAAACTTCAGCCACATTTTCTCTCAACTGGTTCCAATCCCTAGCTCCTAAAATATATATATATGCAGTAGGTAAATCTGAAATCTATGAAATTATCGTGTGCTCAAGTATACAGAGCTTTCCTGCTTTACTTTGCATCTGCATCTATTCATTACAAAAGAAATTCTCTTAACGTCTACATTTTCAGTCCAGGAGTTGTTGGCGTGATTTTCATGCAATTCAGCGGTCATCCAACTTTTTAGCACACGTTCCTGGAAGAAAACCTAGTCACTGAATTCTTCAGAAATGGCTATAGAAAGAGGTAGTATGATTTACAATGGAATACAGAATGCATAAAAATGTACAGAGTAGATTTGTGACTAGAATTGGTCCATCAGTGATTGGTAAACTTTGAATAGTGAAGAGCCAGAGGGTGGAGTATTTGGGGAAGGTTTGGGAATAGAAAGGTTTTTCCTAGTCACCTACAATGATTTATTTCAGCAGATAATTGATTTCATTTAGTATGTTACTGCTGATGTAGCTCCACAGACCTGGCACTTGTAAGTAGTATCACAAGGAATAGTTCAATAAATTTCAGTCTTTTTACAAATGGTAGTGACATCATGATACTGTTAGCATCCTTTGTAAACGAATGAGAACACAGTCAGTCATTATAAAATGGTAGTTTGTTTTCACATTTGGAAGAATTTATTTGAATGCGACAGTGCCACAATACACAAATGGCACCTAATTAAAAGATAGAATTCAGTAGCAGTGTGAGATAAACCTATTCCTAGAATCCTTGCTGCCAGGGGCTAAGAGGATAGTTAGAAACCCTAAAATAGTCTTTACTATCTGACCATGCTTAGCAACTGGGGTGTTATTAGCAAGTGTTGTTCTACAAATGCATTTGGCAGTGGTGAAGTCTCTCATAGTAAGCATAATTTAAAAGTTCATATGCTGAGAATAGCTAAAGCTACAACTGTAAACTAGAATAAGCATGTTGTTTCTAAGCAATTGAATGAATAAGCAGGTAATAACATCATGAAGTCTTAACTGTGGCAGCCTATGGTGATTTAATATACTTGATAAGAAAATCTTCTGTGTGTGTGTGTGTGTGTGTGTGTGTGTGTGTGTGTTAGCTTGCAGGCCTAGCAAATACTTTATCTCTGGTCTTCTAGGAAGCCAGTATTATTTATGCTCATTGCTATTTTTCAGAAGCTTGTGTAGAATGGCAAGCATATAGTTAGATTTATTCTAATTTATAATAGAGTAGCTGGTTTCTGACAAATTCCATCTCGTTTTAAAGAATTTGAACAAAATTTTTTTTCTTAACAGTTGATCTTAACTACTTATCCAAATTCTTCATAAGGGACTGATCTCAAGACTTAACTGTGGTGAAACATTTTTCCTCCTTCTCAGTCCACCGTATACTCATCCTCCCTTCTTTGACTTATGGCACTGTAAGAGGTTTTGAAAGTATGTCTTGCCTTGTTTGATAAGACTTTGATCATAGTAAGTCAATTTTTGTATGTATTAGGGGAATGAAAAGACAGATAGGGTAAATGCTCCTCAATTTGAAGGAAGAGGAGATATGAAAGTAGGAAAGAAGGATACAAGAGTTAAGGCTAGTGAGCTTTTACTTCTTGAATGAAATGACACTGTATTTATGAGATTAGCTAACTTTACATTTATAAATTGATGAGGACCTGTAATAGAAACACAGAACTGATGGGTCAGAGTTCTGAAAAAGCCTAGGAATTCAGGCAGAAAATATGGGCACCCTGCATAAACTGAAATCTGTCTCTATGGAGTGTTCTGGGAGCTCAGGGCTCCTTCAAAAGTCTTTTTATGGGCTTGGATCTCCCGAACACTCTTCATATGATTTCCTTTCTCACTGGAAACAAATAGGATTATTTGTGACTCTTATACCAGGGACAGTGTACAACTTCCTTGGGATATAGTTGAATGCATTCTAATATTGAACCATGTAGTGCTTAGAAAATTTCTGCAAATAATCCCTCTACCCAAGGTTATTTATGATGCTATTTGCTATGGTTTGTTCTCTCCAAAACCAATGTTGAAATTTGATTCCTAATATAACAGTATTGAGAGGTGGTGGAAACCCTGTGATTGGATCATTAATAGAGATGAATGCAATTCTCACAGGACTAGGTCAGCTACTGAGAGAGCAGGTGGTTCTAACTGAGGCTGTCCAGTCCCAACCCCGTGTCTTGCCTCTTCCACATGGGCTCACCTGCCCTTCTGCTTTTCCACTATGTTAAGTTGCAGCATGAGACCTTCACGGGATGTGACCTTATACTTGACAGGACCCTGTTTTGGACCTCTATCTTCTTGGAGTGTGAGCAAAAATATACTTCTTCCCTTTATAAATTACCAAGGTATTTTGCTGTAGCAAAATAAGACAGACTAAGACAATGTTAGTTAGTGAGCAAAGGCGCTATAATCTAATTATAACTGCATGTCACCCACATCCATCTTTTCTGTCCCTGGGTGGTAGTAAGGGTGTTCTTTCCATAATCACCCATTTGTTCCTTTACCCTTATCGGGGGAGATTCAAAAAGCACCCAATATATTTGGTCCTCAAGACCAGCACACCATGCCTGCCCAAAAGTTCTGCCACTGAGGCTTTTGGAATGAAAACTCTTTTAGTGGTGGCCTGTGAAGCAGTCTGTGTAATTTTTTGTGTTGCATAGCATTGCTTTGTGTAAAGAAAAAAGGGAAATATAGGGATCACTTTACTTTTCTGTACGTGGAAATGTCTGTCTTAAAACCATACCTAGTTCAGAAAAAGTTGTCCTCAGTGGGAAAGAAACAAAGTGGTACTTTCCTTTGTAACAAGTTGTTTCCTCTCATATCCATTTTTCATATCACAATTTAGAAAAACAACACAATGGGGATGCTATTTGGTATATCTTACAGCTTTCCACAAGGACCTTCTTTCCATTCAGATCCACTCAGAGTTGCATGAAATCCCAAGAGAAGAAATTAGGAATCTTTAGGATTAGTTTTGGAATCTCAGCTTCTTTAACAGGCATTACCATCACCAATCAACTGAACTTTAAATATTGCTTTCCATTTCTCTCTCACTATTTCAAACATATTAGGGTAGCTTCTCCAAATTGTTGCCAAGACTGAAATTCTAAAGCATTATAAGATTTTGAAAAACACATTGCAATGCATAACAAGTGACTGCTACTCATTCATAGTTGACACCTGGAGAAGCTACACCTTCCTTTTGGTTTGACAGGTTAAACTATCAAAGTTTAAGATATTGGGAAGGATACTATGTCAGCCTGGAGAGCTAAACAAGGGTCACCACATTATAAGATTTTTTCTTAGAAATTTTATGTGAAATTTTTATGTGACAGTTTTTCTTCCATATTTAGTCATAAAAGTAAAAGATAGCTCTTATGATTGAAAACCTAGGAAATCTGAAGACTCGGGAAGGGAACTGTGAGATTGAGCACAGATGTACTCACTGTGCAGAAACAATCACCCTGGCTTGTGCTGACCCCAAGAGACGTCAGGGCGTGGGCTTGGATGAACCCCACTACACCCAATAGTGGGTCATTCTCAGCTAGTTCATTCTTAGTCCTGCTTCTCCCATTTCTCTGCTATCTTCAGTCCAGTATAAAGTGAAGACATAGGAAGAGTAGAGGGCTGTTTTGGAATCAAATAATCAGAAGTGACACATTCCAGGGTGTTCATTCAACACTCACTGGTTGCTTCTATTTCCTAGGCAGGGTCTTATTATCCTAGACAGGACAATGAAACTATCCTTCCTAGAGGTCTCATTTGGCCCAGCTATTCCCCTGTTGGGTATCTTCTCCAAAGAATTAAAAGAATCATACCACAGTGATATATGTGCACCCATGTTTATAGTGGCATAGTTTGTAATAGCTAAAGCTTGGAAGCAGCTCAAATGCCCATCAACTGAAAATTGGATAAAGAAGTTTTTTTTTTTATAAAATGGAGTACTACTCAGCCATAAAGAATGAGAAACTAGAGACATTTATAGCTAAATGAATGCATATTGAGGCCATACTTTTAAGTGAAATAAATAGGACACACACGTGTAAATACTGAGTAGTTTCTCTGGTGTGAGAAACTGAAAGTGTACATAAGGATTAAAATGATTAAAATGAATCATTGATAATTTAAAATAGGAAGAAAAGGTCCAAAGGGGTGGGGAAGTGGGAGGGGAAGGGGAAAGGAAAGAAGGGAAAGGAAAAATGATGAGAAAAGGAAAAAATGGAAACAAAGTCTTTGTAAATAGGGAAGGGGGGGAGGGGGTGAAGGGAGCACAGGGAATGGGGAAAAAATAAGAACCAAGATACATCAATGATAAGTGTAAAAGTATTGTATACCTAAAATGTACCAATAAAAGAATTTAAGCCAGAAAAAAAAATCCTGCCTATTTTATCTTTAAAGATTTCTAATATCTGGTTAACAATGGAGTAGATGTGAATCACTAGGAGAATATGCAAAGTACTACAGGGATCAAAAGACAGAGGATTCCATAGTCGAAGTGGCATTTAGGCTGGATAGTGAAGACAGCAAAATAATTCATTCCCCTTTGGTTTATCAGCAAAGTACAAATCTCAGCTTTAACTTGAGAATAAAGATAATGAAATCGTTCCCAGAGGCAGAGACAGAATTCCTCATACCTCTAAAGGGCCAAACACAACTTTGGAATGGTGCTGTGACATACAATGACAGCAACAAAAATGTATGGTCATTTAATACTTAATAAATTAGGTAATAGAGCAAAAGCCGTGGGACTTATCAAAGACTTGAGTATGGTGACATTTCTTCAATGGTAAAATAGCCTAAGGTTTCTATAAAAGATTCTGCCAAATGGTTCATTGAATTAATTTTCTTAGCGCATAAATAAAAATGAGTTTATAAAAACTGTGAGCACCTCCAACTCAGGCACAACTTTGTAGATAACACCGCAGGAGTCTTGAAGTCTGTGTAATGAGTTATTGAGGCTAGCCAGTCAACTGGGAACAAAATGTCCTGGCCTTGTCGCTTGTGACTGACCCTGAATGGAATGGATGTTTCCATCACACAGCTGACTCTCCTGGTAGCGACAGATTATGGACCTGACATATCCAGTTTATCTGAAATTTTTTGAGAACATCAAGAATAATAAAGTATGGCTTGCCTCTCACCTTACTCATTGGAATTCTCTTTTATTCTTGATATTCTTCTAGAAGGCATCAATGAAACTCAGAAAGTTGTTGGAAAATTATCTAGTGTTACCAACCACCCCCAGACTGAAGCCGTTACCCCTTCCTCTGAATTCTTAAATGATCGCACTAGGTGATTTTTTAATTAATATGTATGTCTTAGTAACTTTTTTATGTATTGAAACTTTTGGTTAGGGTCTGTTACTTAAGATTCCTTATACTTATGCTTCATGCTGTTGATAAAATTATGGTTACTATCATGCCTGAGATTTCAATCTTATACTTTCTAAAATGCCCCTTGCTTGTAGCCTTGCAAATTAAAACATCTTTGATGTCATTTTAGTTATTCCTACTGGAGGTATTTAATCTTAGAAAAATTAAAAACCCTGTTGGTAGAGATCTAAAACCTAAATGTTGTCTTGCTGCTGGCTGGTGTTGGGGTTTAAAACAAGGAGACCCCAAATAGTATGGTGGTAGCAAGCATCTGGGGCACTGGAAGAAGAGTAGAAGCATACAAAGGCACACTTGACTCTCCTCATTCATGCACCCATGACCAGCTCTGCCCATTGAGCAGTGGTTAAATATGCTCACCCGAGGAAGCAAGTCCTCTCCAGGTTTGTGGGTTAAAGATGGATGAGCAGGACATGCAACCTCTCCGAGTGCCTATGTGTGCCATTCTACAAGACTGTGGCCCAGGGCTGAGCGATGGTTGAGTGAGGCTCAGGACAATGGCAGAGAGAGCAGGAAGTTCACAGTGGAGGTTGTCCTGAGACAGGGATGAGCAGGGTTGCTCTCAGGTTAGCAGGAACTTAGCAAAACATATGTTCACTGTCCAGCTTCAGTTCTGACACTAATGAGCATGAAAATCCTCACTCTCATCATTAGTGAAATGAGATTATAGGACATATCACCACCCTGAAATCTGAAGAAACAGGAAATTATGGAGAATGAGCTTTCTTGGAATAGAGGCCCTGGAACCATGAACTGTTAGAAATGGTTAAATGATAACTTTGATGAATTGCTGAAGGCATGAGAGTGTTAACGTCCCAGGATTCACAGTGTTAGTGTGAGTGTTCATGGATTTTACCTGCTAGAACTCCAATGGGTTCTCATGGTCAGTACCCAAGAGACACCTCCCTCATGTTTCTGGAAGAGAGAGCAGGAAATTAACCTGTTTGAAATAGAATGCAGAGCATTCTCCATAAAAAGTCCTACTGTTTAGGACAAAGGACTTTATCAGAACCTTATCCATACTGAGAGAAGGGTAATTACTCAATCTTAACACCCTCTGGGTTTCCTGATCTAACTAACAGTAGAAAGGCTAAAGTTAAGAAACAGGGCCAGGGATTTAGCTCAGTAGTTCCGCTGCTTGCCCTGCAAGTGCAAGGACCGGAGTTCGATCTCCGGTACCAACAAAACAAAACAAAACAAAAAGTTAAGAAACAGTTGGAAAGATGAAGTCCCAGGGACACTATACAATCCCACTGCCTTGCTAGAAGCCCACTGAAAGACTGAGATTTAATTATAAACAAAGGAAACTTGCTTTCTTCCACATCATATCACCATACCAGTGCTTCAAAATTATAACCATAAGTTATAGTTGAAAGAACTACAAGGTACAGATCAATAAGGAAGGAGTGCTTAGGGAAATCTAAAGACAACAGAGGGTACAAAAGCAAGGACACTCACAAATGAGGGCACCGGACAGCCACCGCTGTAGCAAATGTTATGTGCAGCCCAGCTCCTAGTCAGATAAAGCCTCATATGAGAGCCTCACATTAAAGGCTTATTTACCTCAGTACCTGCTACCTATGCATTGTATCTGGCCTTTAACAACAACAAAATTACAAGTCTTGCCAAAATTTAGAAACAAAACCAAATGAAGAAATTTTGAAGAGACAAAACAAATACCAGAACCAGACTAGATATGACACACATTTTGGAGATACCAGATAATTTTAAAATTACTTTGGCTAATATGCTAGGGTTTGAATGAGAAAACAAAGGCCTACACATGAGGGAAATGTGTGTGGAGAGATAAAAATTCTAAAAAAGGAAAAGGAAATGCTAGAGGTAAAAAACACCTGAGAAGAATGTCTTTCTTCAGTAGAAGGGACATAGCTAAAGAATCAGTGAACTTGAAGATATATTGTAAAACTTTTCAAACTGAAATTTAGAGAGAAGAGAAAACAGGAAAAACAACAGACTATTCAAAACTTGTAGTATATATATATATA
>NW_004624796.1:7699769-7718560 GCF_000247695.1 Heterocephalus glaber
CCCTTTTGTTGCCAGTTCAGTGGGTCCAGGTGGTTGAGTATCAGAGTGTTCCATCTCATTTCCCTTTGGGGTTGCTGTAGGTGATCTGGCAGCCTGGTTTTGAGACTTATTTATGTGTTTTCTCATTTTGACCGGGAGGGGGGGCAGGGGGGGTGCTGTTGGCACCCACGTGGCTCACCTCCTCTGAGCTGGGAGAAGTGGGACAGGGGCCCGGAGTGATGGGAGGGATGGTGGCCGGGAAGCCCCTTCCTCTGGGCCGGGAACCGGGGGACAGAAGGCGGCCCAAAAGCCCTTTCCTCTGGGCTGGGAGTGGCAGGAGGGTTGGTGGCGGGGAACTCCTTCCTCGGGACCAGGAGCAGTTGAACGGTGGCTCAGAAGCCCCTACCTCTGGGCTGGGAGGGGGGGACAGATGGCAGCCCAAAAGCCCTTTCCTCTGGGCTGGGAATGGCGAGACCCCGAACTTATTTTTGACTTCTTTCAGTGAAGATAGTGAGAGTAATTGTTTTGACTTTAGTAAACATGTATTGAAATCTTGTGAAACACCAGATAGTCTAGGGAGGTAGAATATACCACAGTGATAAAGAGAAGGGGCTTTGTTTCAAATAGATGTGGATTGTGGCCTTGGAAGGTATTGTGCCTTTTCTTGGAAGGAGATTTGAAATGGGAAAGCATATTTCCCACTAGATTCTGATAGCCAATATTGGAACTATTGAGAGGGAAGGTGATAGGGATCTCCTTTCCTTTCACCTTGTGTTTCTGTGTGGAAGAATCTCTGTGATTGAATATTTCCTTGTATCAAACCCTCCTTGTTAATGATACCTGACCTTAGGGGTTGAACTCGGCCATGTTAGATCAGCAGCTTCCAGTCTCCCTTTGTTTGGAGGATGCTCCAAGTTTCACGGAGGCCTTGGTTGACAAACAGGACTCCACATGGAGTAAACGTGTCTGAGTCAGCCTCGCTTTTTATAAAATGACCAGTTGAATCTCCATAAATCTGACTTTGAGTCACTCACTGAATTGAATCTGAGGAAGAAAGAACACTCATCACTAGAGGCTGTCCGAGGTTCCTCACCCATGGTGCTTTGTGGTACACAGCACAAGATGGTGGCAGTGGGAGGGCAAAGGGTGAGAGGAGCACATATCCTTTCCATTTCAACCCACCCCCAATTATGTACAAAGTCCTTCATCTCTGTCTTTTTCAGTGAAAAGTTTTCATACAAATCAATCTCAGAAATCTGTCACACTGGCAACCACAGAAACTGACACTGTTTATGGCAGCCTTACTAAATGTAGGTAGTGAGTGTCTCATGACTGTGTGAAATGTAGTGACACATCAGCACCACACTGCACCCTCCAAAGTCCCCACTGACTGTTATCCAGCGAATTCTGCTGCTTCTCCTAGAGCTACACAGGCTTAAGGGCTTTGTTCCATGGTGCGAGTGGCAATGTCAAAGCCTTGCTTTGCTGCAGGTGCAGTCATAAGTGAGTAAAGAGGGGGAAAAAACTAAAAAGGACTATTGGCAAACACATTATGAAACATTTCGGTTATAGCCAGAAATAATTGGAGGACAAATTTTAGGACTTGAATTTATGCAATTTAAAAGCCAGAATCCATGCAACTTAGGTGATTATGAACGTGACCCTGATTTGATTCATAGAATGAGAAGGATAAGGGACAGGTGAACTGTAGTAATAATTGTCATACTGATATGTTGGTGTCATGATCCTGGGTATGAATTCAATTTTGGAACACGATGATGAGTTTTTGTGCTTAGATTTGAACATAACGTCTATTTATTTCCAATCTGTAGAATTTTTTATCATAAATTGCACCATCAGAGCAGCAGGAAACATGCCTCTTGCCTACATCCCAGGGTTGCAGAAAGAACTGTTTTCATTCTGGGCCTTGAAATGGTTCTGGCCCTGTTCCTGGGGTCCAGCCTGCCATATTTTCTGGGGTGGATGCCTGGATTCCAAGCTCATACAAGCACAGGTGCAACAGGGTCCAGATTGTGACTTTCATCATGTCCCTCATCAGGTTCCCTCCATGTCTTCCATCACACCTACCATCACATCCCACCAGCAGCCAGGAGGAAGGTGGTGCCATAGCTCCCTAGGTTCCCAGGAATAGCAGCCTTGTTAGGCCTCATTACTCTCAGCTGGGATGTGGAGGAGTCCAGCACTCTGGATGAGGTCCTCATGGTTCGGGGAGGGGTATGCTTCCGTGGCTTGTCTTCAATCCAGGTATCTAGCACACATCTCAAGTTTTCAGTGTCTCAACATTGAATTCTTTTTGTGGTACTGGATATTGAGCCCTGGGACACTACATCACCAAGCTACAACTCCAGCCATTTTATTTTATTTTCATACCCAGGCTGGCCTTGAACTTGTGATCCTCCTGCCTCAGCCTCCTGAGAAGCTGGGATTGTGGGCGTACACTACCTTAGCTGGCTTAAAAATTGCATTCTTGTTTCTCCCTTACCAAGTCTTCCCTTTCTGCAGATTTCTTCATTGTTTTCAATGATACTGTGTTATCTTTAATTGCTCTTTCTTTCATATCTTACATCTAATCATCAACATCATGTTGGCTAGATGCTCAAAATATAACCTGAATCTAATAATTTCTCACAAATTCCATAGTACTATTTTTAAGCCAATGTCATCCCTTGCCCAGATTGTTTCAATAATAGCTCAAAAAATCTACTTCTTTCTTTCTACCAGAAGTCTTTTTTCTTCCACCGAAGCCTATTCATAACATAGCTCTTGGATTGGTCCTTATACGCATAAGTACATCATGTCAGTCCTCTGCTCATAACCCTGAGTTAGAATTCTCGAGAAGATGCCTTATCCAAGATTATGCTCGTCCCCTGGGGCAATCCACTGCCAGTAAGTGGGCAGTGATACAATGTCACCAAACCAGGGCCTTTTTGTCTAAATTCCAATGGGAACTCCGAAAGGCCAGTCCAACTTGGAACACCTGTTTTGTTAAGTTAGCAAAGCTGATCTCAAACTAGTAATTCTCCTACTTTGGCTTTCTAAGCAGTGGGGTTGCAGGAGTGCACCATCTTCCCTATGTCTTTTGAGTTTTTGAAGCTTACAAAATATTTCCTTCTCACATGAAAGTATTGTTACTTCTGCCAGCTACTGTAATTTTAAAAAATCCCATGAGCTGGGTAGGTTAATACAACAGAAATTTACTTTCTTCCATTTCTATATGCCAGCAGTGAAATAAATGAACTGTTTACAGCAAGAGTGAATTTCTCCTGGGCATATCATTCCAATTCAAAAGCACCCTCCTCTAGGAAGCTCCCTTCCTAACCAATCCCCACCCTAGAGGATGCTAATCTTAAAAAGATAATATAATGACATAATTTTTAGAACCTACTGTAATCATGATCTGGTGATGAAAAAGCTAAGATTCAAGAGACTTACAATATAAAAAAGGGTGAGTTTGAACATAGACCAGCATATTCAGTAGTATTGTTGGTATATATTGAAGGTATTGTTATCTACTCTATGGGGTACACTGAAGGGGTACATAGGGCAAAGATGTGTCTCAGAAAAGGAGGGAGTCTGTGGCATAATTAATGACAGTACCCTTGTTCTCTTTTGAAATTGTATGTAAATTTTCAGTTGGTTTGTGAGATGGTTTCAGATAAAATTATTTAAGAGAAGTTGATTTTATAAATAATCCTAGAAGTCAATTTTTCTTAGAAAAATCCCTTGAGTACTCATTGTTTTATCTACTACAAGATAAGGACACGAGGATTCATTAGATGGAAAATTCAAATTTTCTAAGAAAAAGTGCTATCAATGCAGTCATTGTGCTGCATTTACAATGCAGAGGGAAGTCCTCTGGAAAGTGCAAATCTAATTTGGGAGTTGTGCATAGAGGAGGAAGTTAGAGCTCGGAGGAGAAAGGAGGCAACTGTATTTTTAATTCTCTATGAATTGATGAGTAAAAAGAAAATACTGCATACCTTTCGCTTTCAGTCATAATGACAATTTGTGGGTTCCCGCCACTTTTTCTCTAAGCCTTCAAGGCAGTCTTTGGAGACCCACGGAGTAGCTGGCGATTTGGATGCTATCCCAGTTCCTAAAGCTCAGGCTCCTCGTAGAGACTTTCGCTTTCTCCCTGGAGATTGGCTTTAGGCGAACCTACCCAAGTTGACTCTTTTGTGGCTTTGAGCAGCTCCAAAGACTGTCGCTAAAAGACATTTTCCAGCTTCCTTGCTGGTTCTTGGAATCCCTTCATCAGAGGCAATTTCACCCTGTACAGAAATAGAATGAAATAAGCTGATAGAGGGGCTGACATCAAATTCAAAAGATTTTAAATGATTGTGAAAATCAGCACATCTAATCTCTTAAAGGGAGTAGGTTTTGATTAGTATCAGGCAGCCAAATGCAAAGATACTGAAAAATCTAAGAAAGAGACCAGGGGGAAAAAAAGTGTGGGGTTTCTTAGTTTATAATTTTGCCTAGAACCAGCTCTGTTCATTGTTTTTCCAAAGTATCATCTCCAGCTAGCGAGGAAAATACAAAGTGGGAAATGAAGACCGGTCATTTATATAAGTGTGTTTTACAGAACAAAAATCATCACCAACTTAGGTATTAATGAAAAACTAAACTATGACATTTGACTATAAATAAATACATACGTATGCATGTATGTACGTACTGTCTTTATTTTCTCTAGTGAATCTCAGGTCTCCTCATCTTATACACCTATCTTTTCACTTTTTTCTGGTATGTAACTGTTTTTGACAAAAAGAAATATAGATTTATATATTCTGTATAAATGAGCGGAACGGATTTGGAAAAATGTGGAAAAATTTTAAAATTAAAACCCAAATTTTGTTGAAAAGAGAGCTTGATTAGTCAGGTGCATGTTTCATTTTTAGAAGTAAAATACAATGAATAAAATAATAATTGGTCTTTCTCTAAGGAAGCAATTAACATTTTCTAGAAATTTATTTCTGCAGTTAACTCCCTATTCCAAATTATTATTACACACTTGGCTGTGGAGGCTTTGCATTTTGATCAAGCGGATTTAGTTCCCATTAGAGAGTTGCTAACACACTTCACTGCCCCAGTGACCTTCCTAGGACATTTTCTCGTGCAGAATAGTGAAAAGGCAAAAGTGCCAAGACTGATGCCTGTCTATAACTCTTTCAGAATTATAAATGGGAAGATTAATGTGTTTCTTATTCAGGAAAGTAGAGAAAAGGAAAAGGAGAAATTTTTGTGATAAGCATAAGGTCCCTTTTATTTGTTCAGTTCCTGTTTCTATGTATAGAACAAGAATAATTTATCTTACATATGGTTTTTAAAACAATGCACTATAAATATGAGTAGTAAAAGGTGAAAGATTTATATGATCTGAAAAGAAACCAGAGTATTCTAAATATAAGTAGTACATTTTTCTCAGCTCAGACTGGCAGTACTGGATAAAGAGGGCAGGGGACTTCTAATTTTTGTATAGGGCTAGAGTTTAGAACACAACATAGAGAGGCGACTTGAGATGTGTCCATTCTAATGTCATCTGTTAACACTAATATATATGTGTCCCCAACTGGGACAGACGCTGGCTTGCTGCTCACCAAATCTACTTACCCTTTTAGGGAAAGTAAGAATCTCCACTACCCAGTATGGTAGCCATTACTGACACACCATTATTTCAAGGTAATGTATTTGTAATTAAATATAATTAAAAATTCAGTTCCTTGGTCGCATTAGCCAAATTTCAGGCCTATTGCCATATGTGACAATGTTTAACACTGTCCACAGTGTGGATAGAGAATACTCAGAGAAATTGTTGCACGATACTGAAATAGATTCCACTTCTCAGTTTCCCTTTTAGTTACTGGGTTCTGATCAATGAAATATGAGAAGCAATTTGTACCTGGCAGTAAAACTTCCCAATCAAAATTAATCATTCTCTCTTTCCCCTTCTTTGGAAAACTTGGAAAGTTTGTGATGCAAATAGAAGAGCCACAATTAGAAATAGCCTTAGTGAGTTAGAAAGGCCAACAAGAAGTCACAAGGGACTTGACTCGGCCCACCCTGGATAAAGGGCTGGTCTCTGCCCAAATTATTTCAGATGGCTTCAAAGTAGCTGCCACTCAGTTGATGGGGAGAGACAGAGGCAGAGCAGCCAGGGGACACACAGAAAACAATCAGGCTTGAGCTTTATACCTAGGGTAAAATCTGAGAAGTCAAAAATTGATTTTAAAAAAATCGCCTAAATTTTTAGGAAAGTGTATTGTCAAGAAATGAGTAGCCCAGACTAAAAACTGAGATTTGAAATACTCCTGGAATCCTAAACTCACACTAGCAGGAGGTTAGGGGCTCTCCATTGGTGCCCCTCCTGCATCACAATTTCAATAGCAGCCTCAGTGGACCAAAGTCTAAAATGATCTTCTCAGAGGCAGAGCCACAAAGAACAATGGATAAGTAGGCACCTTTTAGAAAATAAGAATCAGAATCTAATTAAGAAGGGCCGGGGATTTAGCTCAGTGGTACCACACCTGCCTCAAAGGCCCAAGGTCCTGAGTTCAATCCCCAGTACCTAATAAAAAATAATAATAATTGGGCCGGGGATTTAGCCCAGTGGTTCTGTCGCCTGCCTCGCGAGCGCAAGGACCTGAGTTCGATCCCTGGTACCAAAAAAAAAAAAAAAAATTAAGAAGCTTCCTCCACTTCTAAAAGTTTGGCCGGCAAGATTTCATCCTCAGGCTGGTGACTACTGGCCATCTCCTTGTTTTCCCTTTTGTAAACAGGCAAGTATGTCACTGTCATTGAATTATGAACATGAGACAAGAGTAAATATCACCTAAAGAACTGGAGCTTTAAACTGGGTTCCATAACTGGATGAGATTTTGACTCCCTGTCTCCATAAGGTTCAGTGTCCTCATTTTGGCAACAAGAAAACCACAGTGCTTAGAAGATGAAGGTGATGAATGGGTCCAACTTACCAACTGACGTGATATTTTCTAATGGCATTCATTTGAAATTTTTAAAAATCCATATTAAAATAATTGATTACAGGTTGATATTCTAAGCACACATAGAATATTGGATATCATTATAAATTATCATTTGAAACTCCACGGAAACAGTTTCAGGAAATGGCATGAAATCTGTATTCTGTATGCTCATGATAAATTCCTCAGCCCTATTCAAAGAAATAGTTTCATCGCTTAACTAAGTCACTTTGATATTTGTGTTGTATGTTTTTGTTCCTTTTTTGGTCAAATATCTATGTGTGAAATTAGGGTCTACAATTTGAGATACCATTGACAAATATGCTGTATTCTACTACTATTCTGAGAGATAGTAAAGATAGGAAATCGCTATGTCAATTAACATTTTAGACAAAGATCCTTAGAATTGGAAGAGATTCAGAAGTCATTTAGTCTAGTCTACATACCTTGTAATTAAAGAAACTGGACAGTAGCCAGTAATACCTGCTAAGTAATTAGGGATTTATAAATATTTGCTGAAAAGAATGAATACAGTTTTTCTTTTCTCAATGCACATTGTATAACCAGTGCATGACAATGTCACAAGCACGAGACTCCCAAATTGATGCTTTTTGCACTCTATCATGAGTATCCTTTTAATGCATTTTATCCATTAACTACCAATTTATATTGAACATATTTCCACTGGGGAATGTCAATCCATTACTGCTGCTGGTCATATCTCAACTGCGAAGAGTCTCTCTTACATTTTGTTCTGGGCCTTAAAATGACAATTACAGTTTTGAGCTTTGTCTTTCTTCACTATGTCTCTTTTGGGTTTTTTTTGAGATATTTATTAGGAGCAAATACAGGTGGAATCTCACATAAGAAAATCAGAATTGATGTTGTCACCTTCTTACTGAATAGAAGTTGTCTCTTTGTTAACTGAATTTTATATATTGCATCCTGTTCTTTACTCCTATCAATACAGTAGTTCCATCTATAGCCTTCCCTCCATGGATGGTATATTTGACTCTTAGATTTTGATCATGATAATATTTTATGTCAATGGTAATAAATTATCCTTTGAAATTCATTGTTCTAACTTATTATGGCTTCTCAAGTTTCTCCTTCTGAAAGAAGATGAATCCTCTTTATATTTTGTCATTACTCATGAACACTTCTAACTAGTTATCACTTTTTATTTGCCTCTTTTATTAGAGTTCATTTTGTCCTCTGTCATCTAAATTAAACCCCTCTTTTTCCATGTTCTAACCCATTAGAACCACATCATGATCTGCTCTAGAGTAGAGAGAGGCCTTACAGAGTCCAAAAATCTCAGTTTCTCTACTTTATAGAATCTATTTATTAGTTTTCCTTCTCCCTTGGATTTTTTATTTTGAAATATATTTTGGCTAAAAACAATGTATTTGCTTTAGTAATCTTTCAATTGTTTTTCTATCCTTTACTGCCAGTGACATATATAATTGCTATTCAGAATTTTTCATCAGGACAAGATTCGTTGTTACTGATGTCACTGCTCCAAGATGATAAAATTTCCTGCCAGTAGTGAAAGGAGAGAGAGAGAGAGAACCAAACAATATAACTTAATGTTCCCGTTCCCAGAAGCCCTCATAGTTATCTTGAGTGAATGCAGGTTTTCCATTAGGCTACTTGAAATGCTGAAAATACCTCATAGAATAATTCTTTAAGGACTTTCAGAATCTGGGAGCCTTAGGCTGTGATGACAGATTTAATCCATCCCCTGCCCCCTCACTGTTTTGCAGGTAAGCAGAGACCAGCTAAGGAATGGGTAGACTCCCAGTTTTATTTTGATTCCTAATTCACGTCCTTTCATTATTCCATACTTTCTATACGATAGGAATCCACATACTTGTATATCTGTCACTGAACCTCTCAAAGGCAATATCTCTGCCTAAAGATTCTGCAAACCCAGACGCTACAGCCTTTGTGAGTTAAGAATTTACCAAGCCAAAACCCAGAACTTTTTGTTAGGCGATCTTAAAGCACCAGATGACTTTGAGGGCCTCTAATAATATCTTTAAAATATGTGACTAAGCCTAAATTGTACACAGCCTAGATTTGGAAATTGCTCAAGTCTGACCCAGTTCCACACAATATAAGGGTGATTCTGAAACTCAGGATGTCACAATTTCCCCTAAGAGACTTTGACTTTGGTCTTCTATTTGTTTGTATTAACAACTACTTTCAAGGTATTGGTAGGCATGGTTATTATTTCTAATGAGGAAACTGAAGCCAGCAGCAGTTGAGAATGCTGTAGGAGATTCCACAGCCAGTTGGCCACAGATGAGCTGCAAGTCCAGAGTTCATGTTCTTCTCAGTGCCTCAGTGTCTGGCTTCCTGCAGATCAACTGAATACCCCGTGGCTCAGGGGTAATGAAAAGAAGTCAAATCCAAGAGTGAGCTTCATTTTTGAGTTCATGGACTGGGAAGCTGTGTCTGTGCTTTATGCTACTGACTTCTTGGAGCCAATACAATGAAAATGCTATCTGGAGGACAGTTTGGAGACACCTCTACATGGATCTGAAGTCACTGAAAACACATCAATATGGCGCATATGTGTGTGTTTTGTTTTGTTTTGTTTTAAGGGATTGGAGGGCTACAGATACATTAGCCATGGATGAGTATCCCTCTTCCCCTTACCTAAGCAAGATATAATTTCTATTCATTCATCTTAATTCTTGCTTGTCAGTCCCTATTCATGGAAAGAAAGTAAGTGTTGACTCATTTTTTGGCTCAACATGACACATTGTAAGGAAAACAAGGGCATATTTTTTCTCCTTCAGCAGTGTGTAACAGGAAAATAACATTAACATCCCAATCACACCAAGCTTGTAGTAGGCAATCATCAAAGTACGAGAACACAGAATCCATCTTCTATGAACTAGCAGGACTGCTGTTGGTGAAATTATCCGTGATTAAAAAGAGGAGAGTTCAAATTGCAATAGCCTGCTGAGGGTGGAAATGTTGACCTCACTTTGGATTTGATTGTTTACATGGAATTTCTCTGGCTTTTGCTTTCCCCAGGCAGCTTGCATGTTAGAAGAAAGCAAAAATGTATTATTGATGAAATGTATTCCTCTAGGAGTGTTCCTTAAAGTTACACTCATCTTCAGCAGTCCCTGGGGCTGTAGCTACATTTGCTAGGAGTCTATTCCAGCTGCCCAATCTTTAATAAAACAACTGGTGAACAATTATTTCATTTACCTCCCATTGCTGAATGACACTGATTCCCATGGCCTACGGGCTCAAATGCACCAAATTGGAGGCACCGTGGCAGTGCATAATGTGGTCACAAGAAAGTACACTATTTGTTCTGTAAAGTGCACTGGGAATGACAGCTTCCCTTCGTGAGGGAAGCTGTAGAATTCATCAGGACAAGAAAGAGTCTGGTTCCCTGGGGCCTGTGTTTTAAGGAGGAAGAAAAAAATAGTCAAAAATATTATGTGGATATGTTTTCTTTCTTTGTCTTTTAGGATCTATTTGTTTACAACTATCCTTCACCTTCCAGCATACCATATATGTGATTTCTTAGAGCTATCGGTAAGTTATTTAGACCCCAAAGCAATGCATGCTAAATTAAATAACTGTTGAGGGACCTAAGAGGAAAATATTTTCCATATTTATCTGTTTAGGATCATCACAATTCCATTCCAACTTCAGTGAATTTAGAGGAAAATTATGCTCCTGTAAATTTCAAAACCACCCAAATGATCCCAAATGGTCCTTATTGTCTTGAAGCATCCGCTGTGTAACATATATGTCGCTGGTGGGAGAGGAGAATGCACAAAGAGTATGAAATGAGCGACTATTAACTGCCCAAGAAAGGTTTTTCACTTTGGTAATTAGAAGGTTTTTGCATGATAGATGGATAATAATTATTACAATCAAGTTTTGCTTCCCTGAATAATGTTACCGACTTAATTAGTAAAAATTTACTCCAGCCTCCAATCTGTGGAAAATTGTGTACAAATTATGCAAGTCCATGGGCATTTTCATCAATTTTATCATATACACAATTACTCAAAATTGCTTTCATCTTCGTTCTTTATTATCTTGGGAGATATTTAATTCCAGAAGCTGCTTCCTTGGACAGAAAATGCAAGTCCTTATTAAAAGGCAAAGTAATTGTACTTTTCTATGGTAGGATAATTTTGTTCTGATGAATGAACATTTTGGTCATAATCTGAGCCAAGGTTTGTGTAAGAAAATCTACCACAGGAAATTATTCTTTCTGGATCCCACTTTCCCAGGGCTCGATGGCTGATTTTCCGCTCCCCCTCTAATATCTGTTCCTTTGGATTTTAATGGAAATAGGAGATGAAAAAAGGAGAGGCAAGCTTTCCAGTTTCAGTAATGATGATGAAAACAGCAGGATATGAAATTATTTTTAATTTTCATTACCTAACTAGGGGAATGAATTTATAATCCACTTTGCTAAATTGTGGGTTAAAATTTTTTAAAATTTTAGGTGGTTGTGACTACATGGTCAAGAAATACCGGGATGGTAATTAGGATAATGATTTCAAACTCTGTACGGATCAAAGCCATGTGGACACCCGTTCGAGTTGGGACACTTTGGATTAGTTCTAGAACAGGCCCTACTCACAAAAACATAAGCAGTAAGAACCTCTCTGGGGCCTAGTGGACTCAAAGGCACATGGGCCTTCAGGATCTGTACATTCTCTGATCTTTTTTGAACATCTGTGTCCTGTCCTCTTTCAGAAGGATTTCCCCATTTCTCAGGAGACCTAGGGGAGAGAGAGAGAGAGAGAGAGAGAGAGAGAGAGAGAGAGAGAGAGAGAGGGAGAGAGAGGGAGGGAGAGAGAGGGCATTTTCCCACTAATCCCAGTTCTAGCATTACTAGAGAATGACCCACCTGGCCACTTTAAATCAACTGTTCACCCCTAGCCAAGCAACCTGGTGTTGGGGAGATGAGTGTAGGTAATAAAATCATTTCCATTATAACTGTGTGAGTAGAGGGGGTGGGGCATGGGCACAGGAAGAACTGGGCAGATGTAACAATAGAGACTGCTGTAGGAGCTTAAAGGATACATCCACTGTGTATATGTACCACAGTTTCTTTCTCTGTTCATCTGTGGAAGGATGTTTATATTGATCCCATGTCCTGACTACTGTGTTATTATTCAGTCATAAGAAAGCACGAAATCCTGTCACTTGTGACTATGTGGATGGACCCTAGGTCACTATGTTAAGTGAAATACACCAGGCACAGAAAGACGAGCACTGGATAATCTCATTCACAAACTGGATCTAAGAAAGTTGATCTCATCAGAGTTGAGAGGAGAATTATGGTTTCCAGCAACTGTAACCATGATGGAGAGCTTGATGAACGGGTTCAAAGTTATTGCTTATTGGGAGAAATATGTTTTAGTGCTCTATAGCACAGCAGGGTGAATATAATTAGCAATGATGCATTATATGTCTCATAGTAGTTAGAAGAGAGGAATTTGAATCTACTCACCATAAGGAAATGATAAAATTTTAAAGTGATAGATCTGCTAGTTACTCTAAGCTTGTCACTACTCAATATGTACATAAATTAAAACATCCCTTTGTACCTCATAAGTATATACAAATATTATGCCAATCAAAAAATAAGTAACTGATTTAAAAAAGATACATCTGAAAATGTCTAGTTTCTACTCAGGGTGAGAGCTGGAAAAAGTTTAGTTCTCAAATATCAGTTTTAGAAAGCCTGACAAGCAGCAGTTTCAGGCTTGTCTTGCACTCTTTTTCCTGCCTGTCGGAATGGTGGCACGACAACCAGTTGGCCCAACAAGCAGGGAGAGACGGGGCTGAAGGGAGAGGAGATGGGCTGTGGGTGTGGAGTTAGCTGGGCTGGGTGTAGGGGGACACCACGGGAGAGTCCACTTAGGCAGGGTGAACTGCTCAGTGCTGACTGAGTGCACCCTGGCATCAGAGTAAAGCCCCCCGGAGGAGGGTGTCGACAAATACTGCACAGTGTTCCATCCCACTTTCAGCCTGTTTAATTCATAAACCTCCCAGACGCTCACAGAAAAGAACATGAAAGTCTTGAGAAAGTGCACAACAGGGAGAGGAGACGCAGAGTCCAGACATTCAGCGTGGATTTTTCTTCCCTTTGTCCTCTGTGAAACAAAATCCCAATCTGCAAAGAGAGGAGCAAGCAGGCTGTCACCCTCAGGGTACTGGTGAAATTTCTCTGCAGTGGAAGGAAAGGAAATGGAAAAATCTTGAGCCTCCAGGGAAAGGCAGGAATGTATTCTGGGTGCAGAACTACACCAGGATTCTCCAGCAGCAGGAAGTACAGCTGCAGCCAGAGGCTTTGCCAAGCCATCTGGGCTGCCCTGGGGGAGCAACCAAGAAGCTAGAAGGAGATCAGAGAGGATGTCCTAATGAGCTTGGGATGCTGTAACAAAATGCCATAAACTGGGTGGCTTATGAACAACTGATGCATATTTCTCATAGTTCTTGGGCGAGGAATCTGATATTAAGATGCCAGCATGGCTGGGTTCTAGCATGCGTCATCTCCTGGGCTGCTGATGGTTGACTTCTTCCTGTGACTTCACATGGAAGAAAGTTTTCTGAGGTGCCTGTGATAAAGAAACCAACCCCATTCACAACAGCTGCACTCTGTGACCTACTCACATCCAGAAGGTCCAGCTTCTTAATACCATCACATTGGGGATTAGATTTCAATATATATTATTTTGATTGGATGAGATAAGCATTCAGTCTATAACTCGTTGTTATGGCTTGTATCTAGATGTCTCCCAAAGCCTCTGTGGTCATAGGTGGGGAGTTTTGAAGGTGGCTGGTTTAGGGTGTGTGATGCTGGGATTCAGGATGTGATGCTGGGATTAAGCATGCCCCAATCTGGCCCCAATCTTTTGGCAATTGGCTGTAGTCACTTGAATATTCACTCCTGGCTTCAATTTTCAGTTTTCTTTATGGTAGTACAAAAGACAAGAGTAGTAAGGAGACCAACAATAATAAAAACAAAAGTAAAGGTAAAAAAAAAACCTATGTCATTAGATAAATGAACCTAGCTTTGAAGAGAACTAACTGAATGGCTATTTTTAATTTGCAAACAAAAATCAAGTTCCTACATAGTGTTGGGGGAGAATTTGTAACAACCTTTTCACCAAACTAAAACTTGAGCTTTGTTCTGAACGTGGTCTCTTATCAGTTCCCTCCCAAGTCTGCTTGTGTCTGGTGTTTACAGTTGCTAATCAGGCATTTAGCATGTTTACATAGGTGTATTGGGGTGTCTTGGACTTTTGCATCATTATATTGAAGGACATAAGTCTTTATTTTCCTGTCCAGGTATATGCAGAGAGTGGGCTTTTGAACACTTGTGTTTCAGCCTGTACCTCTAAGTACAGATGCATACTTCTCTATGTACCTACATACCCAGCTGCCATTTCTTTACCTGTTATTTATATAAAGTTTGGGCTGACATTCCTAATGTGGAATAGGGACAGTGAGAAACTAGTAGTTAGTTATAATACTGAAAAGACAAAAAGTATTAGGAAACATGGAATCTAAAGTTATGGAGAATAAAACAATGAATTAGAAGAGGAAATGGATCTGCCCGGAGGATAAAGGAACAGATGGAGAGAAAACAGCAGAGGAATCGTAGTGTCCCAGCATGGGAAGAAAGGAAGTGCTTGATAATGCAGCTGTGTTTATTTTTTATTTATTTGAGGTCATCTACGTCTTTAAAATAAGTGCTTATTTTACTTGAATTTACTAATACGAGTTTCTGATTTTTGCTATTAATGGTCTCCCATGCCATTTCCACAACTCTCCCATTTCATTTCTGTTGATTTTTCCATAGTTAGCTTGCTTCATGAAGGGTGGGTCTGCCTAAGCTTCCCAGACTGGACATTAAGGTAAGTTAGGAATTTGTGGAAGAACTTCACTTTTCCAAAAGGTTTAACCCCCTTGACCCAAATTATAATTATAGAAATCTATTAATGTATCATTTACTTTCTTAGTTTAAGCCCTCATTAGATTCATAGGAAAAACAACTGCCCTCAATCTGTCATGAACAGCTATTAAGTCAGAAAGAAAGAATCAGCAAAATACAGTGTTTCTGGTATCTCTATTATGCCCCTCTTCCATTCCACTTGTGCTTTCAAGCCAGCCAGCCATGGGCTGTAACCATGAGCCAAAATAAATCTTTCCTCTTTGGGGTATTGGTGTCAGGTATTTTGTTCCATTGACAAGAAAGTGATTAAAACATATTGGGACCAGAGAAATGGGGTCATTTCTGTGATTACCTGACCATGTGGTTTAGGAAACTCTGGAACTGGTTTATGGGAAGAGTCTGAACAGGCTTGGAGATGCCAGATAAAGAAGCTCTAGTTGAAGTTGATGAGAGATTCTGGCCCAAGCTCAGAAGACCAAAATGCTGATAAAAATGCAGATGATAAAGATCAGGCACAAGTGGTTTTACTGGGGAATAAGGGCTCCATTGGGAGTTAAACTCAAGACACGTGGGTTACACTGGCAGAAAATTTGTCCACATTTTGCTCATGTTCTGAGACTGTGTGGGAGATTGAGATTAAGGGTGGTGAACTAATCTGCTGGAAGAAATTTCAAGGCAGTCCAACATTTAGGCTGTGGCATGGGTACTGCTGGTAGCTTTTAGCCAGGTTTATACTGAGAAACAATACCAAAAAGCCCATTAACAAAGCTTTCAGCTTCACCAGAAAGTAAGCACTGGTAAAGTTGAAGGAGAGAAGATCAAGGCTGCTGAAAAGATTAGCATTAAAAGAAGCCAAACACTTTGCATCAAAACAATAGGAAAAATGGCTTGAGAGCACCTCAGAAATCAGCAAGACTTTACCCTTCACAAGCTCCAAAGTATAAAAGTAGAAGACCTTGCTTTGAGAAGAGAGCTACAGAGCACCCTTCTAGAGAAGCCCCCCTAGGGAACTGGTTTCCTAGGATTTGGTTCACAGTGTCCAGGCAGGCAGGCAGAGCCCTCTGGAGCCATGGTCCAAGGGGTCTGGTTACTGCTCAATCTGGTGGCAGACCTTGGTGGCATTCACCTGGTGCTGGTTTTACAGGTATGCAGAACATACAATTTGTGGGGTCATGGACACTTCCACCCAGATATCATAAAAAAAGGCCTAGAAGACCAGACAGTGTGCTTCTGAAAGGGCAGTATGTGTACCTGTGAAAGTAAAGCTGAAAGGGCAGTGGAGACCCCAGGAAGGTGGAGAGGACAGGAACATGAAATGTCTGCTGAGGAAATGAAAAAGAGTGAGCAAAGCCAGCCCAAGAGAGACCATGAGTGTGGCCACCAGCAATACTATAGGGGCAGAGTTTGCCTTGAGTCTTAGAGGAGACTTTGGACTTGGAATTTTTATCAGTGCTGGAACTGTTAAAACTTTGGAAACTTAGAGATGGACTAAATGCGTTTTGCATAAGTAGATTAGTATGCGTCTTCAGTGTCTATTGCAAGGCCAGATCAAGAATGACCCCCAAAGTTCTCATGTACTCACAGGTGGGCTTTGTGGAAGGTGATTGGATCTGGGGGTGCTATATTCACCGGTGGAATCATCCATTGGTGGAGGGTAATATCTGCCTCCCTCCCTGGCTCCTCCTTTCTCTCTCTGCAGATTTTCTCTCTGATGTGCCCCTCTGCCACGTTTGTTCTACCTTGGAGCCAGCCTGACCACTGACTAACCATGAGCCAAAAGAAATCTCTCCTCCTTTAAGTTGGGAATGTCAGGTATTTTGGCTCAGTGAAGAGAAAGTGTCTCAGACAAATGGCTATTAAGGCAGAAAGAGAAGCAGCAAAACACATTATTTCTGGTGTTTTCACTGTACAATACCAGGAAAGGTGTAGCTATTGCATTCTTTGCAAATTGCTATCTTCAAAGTCTGTTGGCACTAATTGGAACTCATCAAAATTAGAACAGATTATCCAGCTTGTAAATGAAAAGTTCTCCTTAGTTCTTTTGGCAAATAGGTATGTACTTAACTTCAGTTAGAATATGGCGCCCACAGAAGTGCATGTTACATCAACTTGCCAAGTGATCCCATCTGTGAGTGTAGGAAGGAAAGCCTCACCATTGTTTAGGTGCTTCTTTTAGAGAACAAAAAGATACAGTTAAACCGAACCTTGATTCCTTCTATTTGTTTGAGTGTTCCTTGCATTTTTGGGATCCTATCTTAGTCTACTTGGGATGTCATAATAAAATACTATAGATTGAGTGGCTTTAACAGAAGAAATTTTTTCTCATGGTCCTGGAGGCTGGGAGTCTGAGACTAGGGTGCCGGCACTGTCGGGTTCTGGGGAGGGCTCTTTTCCTGTTTGCAGATGGCTGCCATCTTGCTTGGTGTTCACATGGCAGAGACATCAAGCTCGCCAGTTTCATCTTACAAATGCATTAATCTCATCACGAGGGAGCTGAGTTCATGACCTGATCTAGCCCTATTTATCCTCAAAGGCTCTACCTCTAAATACCATCACATTGAGCATTACAGTGTCAATATATGAATTGGAGGGTTGGTGGCACTAGTCAGTCTATACCAGTGCCACTGAAGGAAGAATAATTATTTCTAGGAATTCTAAGAGTTTAGGAAACTGGATTTGTTTGGTATAAATGCTTAGATAGAATTATTTTCATTGAGATTTGTAAATGTTCATTCCTTTTTCTTTTCTCCCAGTTTTATCCTCCTAGTAGCTTGCCAGCATTTCAACTGGATTGCAGTCGTACATTTGCTTAGATTGCCATGTGAGCTTGTGGTTATGGCCTTTCATGCTTTGTACTCAGCTGAGGATAATGTTTATGATTTTCTTTTGAGAAAGTTTTTTAAGAAAAATGTATTTTAATGTACTGAATAAATTCTAAAGAAGTTGTATTCAGAAGGATTCTAAAGTATTCATATGTATGTTCAGTAACATTTCAAAGGTATTCTGCAGTTGAGAAACATGTTTCTCGAACTGTAATTCATTTATCTTTGTTTGTGGAGCTTTGACCTTGCAGTATCACTACCTTTTTCTTATTGACCACAATCACCTACAATAACAACTCAAGACTTCTTTTCTTTTCTCTGTTTTCCTGCAAGATTTGTAAGATTTGTGAGGTTCCATTTCTTAAAAATTGGAATTTCTCTACCAGCCCCTTCCCGGGGTGTTTATAATTTTTACACATTGATAATTTGGTAATCATAAATATCATTAGGACACTCAACTTCTCAATTGTTTGAGAGGTTAAAAACTTTGACATTCTACTAAACCCTACAGAATACTTGTTGACAGATTGGTAGGGCTCAGTGAAGTTTTATGACTATTCACTGACCAAACATCAAATAGATATGCACTGAATACCATGCATGTGCTTGGCTCCATGACTCTGGGAGACAGGCATATGTAATCATGTCTATCCATAAACAAAAACAAAGCAAGGCATGGAGAAAGAAAGCTATGCAGTGATACTTGCTCAGAATCCCAAATGGAGAGCAGTAGCGTGAGACTCTCTAGTGAAGAGCAAATGCTTGTGGTTGGAATGTGCTTAACCTGTTTGAGGGGTCATTAGGACAGAGTAGCTTAGGCAGAGAGTGAGTAAAGCAGGGAATGGGAGTGGGGAATACGAAAGTCAAGGGAGTAAAGGGTCTTGTAGGCCCGGGTCTGATTTTGGTTCCAGCCAAATCAGTCTTCTTGCTGTCACTACAGCCTTGTTCTGAAATCTAGGCCCTTGCCCTACCCTTGGTCCTCCCTGGAAAACCACCCTTCCAGATCCCCAGATGTTGCATTCCCTCACT
>NW_004624796.1:7719300-7759270 GCF_000247695.1 Heterocephalus glaber
CCAAAAAAAAAAAAAAAAGAAAGAAATGAAAATGTTTAAAGCAGAATACTGTGGGACCATATGTTGGTGAGTCAAATCAGGGAGGCAATGAAAGGGGGAGTTTTGAGGGAGCTCCTGCAGTGTTTCCAATGAGACCTAGTTGGAGAAACGTAGAGCCAGACAGACTCTTGAGCATTATCTAAATTACACCTTTTTATGGTCTAGGAAGCTGGAAATGTAAAGCAATGCTTAGATATTTAACCAGGGCTGGAAACTGGAGAGATGGGAAGGGCAGGAAGGTGTTAAAGAGGAATAAAAAGATGACAATTAGAGCCAGCTAGAGAGTAGTCCTCTGCATTAGCTAGGAAAAACATCTGATCCATAAAATAAGTACATCTCTCGGGAGAGGAATAGGTATTGGAAATAAAATCATGCTGATTTGAACAAAGAATTGTTCTTTAAGGGTACTGTGCCTCAGCCACCCAGGAAATTTGCTTTATGATAAGCAGTGGGAGCAATTTATCTGATTTCGTGAGGGCTAATTTCCTGATTCTTAGAACAACATATTTTGCGTAAAGCACGACATATTTTGATGTGCAAAGAGAAATGCAGGATTTTCTGTTTGTATTAGGCTAAGGATCATCACCGTCTGATGTGTGTTGAGTTCAGAAAGTTTTAATTCAGGAATCTTGGAAGTCCAATTACCATGTTTCTTTTTCAACACTGCTTCTTTGAACTATTCTGTGAGCACGAAGAAGAATGTAAGATAAGTGTTCTGGTGGATTGGCGTTTTTCTTTGGCAATCGGTGTAAGGATAAATTTAACTCAGCTATCAGAATTATTTCTGATTTTATAATAACACCGTTGCAAAGCAGTCATTGCAGGTGTCCATAAATCATGCAATAGGGAGGCTCATAGATTTAGGGTGATTTAAAGAGGTCTCATCATTATTTTTAGGGTGTGTGGAATTTGGGTATCAGTAGGGTTGATTGCGAGTCTAAGTTTGCCTGGAATGGTTTCAGTTTGTGACTATCGTCCTGTTACAGTAGCTCTGCAGCCCGTCACTTTCAACACTGCTCCAGTTTGGACAATGAGTTTTATGGTGTTTGGAGTCTAAAGAAGAAGATCCTGCTGTAACTGTAGCTCACCAGCAACCTTGTCCTAACTTTTAACCCCGACCATTGATCTCAACTAACCCATGCCTCCTACACATCAAAATCTGACTTTTAATTATATGAGTCCTTATTATATGAGAACTTAGAAATGATTCTAATTCACCGAAGGAATATATTTTTCCAGCACAACACTGTTTCTATGAGCAATTAAAATGAAAGCAAGTAATGTTCAGCATTTGTGTAGTGGATATGAGAAATGACTGGACTCAATCAGACTTGGCAAAGCAATCTATGTTGCATTTTAACACCATGCTTTATTAATACTTGGATATCTAGAGCTGTTTGTATCCATTGTATTCTTCTGGCTAGTAATTTAGGGCATACATCAGGAAACACTGGATGACAGTATGATATTTTACCAAGGGACAGTGAGTAAACTGTTCCTCCAGAAGTTTTAATAAATTATTTTCAGCAATCCTTTGAACCATATGTCTGAGAGGGATAACAGAAGGGTCTTTGAAGTTTTCTTTCAACTTTATAATTATAGGTCACACACTTTCAGTGGAGATGAATGTGGAAATGCTCTCTGATTGATCGCTTTCTCCTCCAAAGCCTCCTGGACAGAAGATGTAGAGCTTTCCTTGGAATTCTTTGTACTTTAGCATCTGCCAGAAGTTTACCAATTCAATGTGTCTCCCCATCTCCGGATTTTATTGTCTTTACCTGACAGTGGTAATAAAGACAACAAAAAGTTCATTGTTCTTCTCGCTGAAATCTTATATATTTTAAAGCCAACTAGAAAATTCCTGTCGTCCTATCATTTTGAAGACCTCTAGATCCCATCTCCTCTGGAGGAGCCACACCAAGTCAGTCACATGCAGAACTCAAGTTACTAATTGAAGACATTGTCCACCTGTTTAATTCATTGAAGGTGGTCAATGCTTCCAATTTTTTTGTTTGTGTACTTGGCTATACTGGGAATTGAACCCATCATCTTCCCACTGAGCTACATCTTCAGCCTTTCATGATCATGATCATGATCATCAACATTATTATTATTAATTTATTTTGAGATGAGTTCTAGCTATATCACTAACTTGCCCAGCCTGCACTCAAACTTGCATCTTTCTGCATGAGCTTCCAAGAGGGCTGGGATCACAGGTATGTGGCACTATGCCAGACTTACAATTAATTCTTTAATGAATTACTAAAGCTTTTCTATGTATCCCTCTTAAGGTAAAGGATGATTATCCTACAGTTTACCTCTTAATAAAAATTTTACTGCCTTTTCCAATGACTCTATGATGCTGGCTTAGAGTTAACTCCTGATTAAATTAGGCTTTCGCCATTTTCTAACTTGTAATCAACAAGTCACCTTCCTTTCTGTCTTTAAACTTTGCCAAATTAGAGAACGCAGCTGATGTCATCAGTCTCAACACAGTCTGCTCCAGTGCACTCTGTGTAATAAAGCCTGAGCCGTAAATTGCCTAGGCTCAACTTCCATCATAGTAGTCACTTATGCATTCTACAGATGACTCAAAAGAAAGGTAAATATTTGTCAAGTGAATGAGCAGATGAAGGAACTATCTCACAATTTTTGAAGTAGCTCCACAGAGAGAAATTTCAGGACACAGAGCCAAAGGAGAAGCACTTCTCTCCAGATTCTACATCCTTATGGAGGGTGGATGACTGTATTCTGGAGATTCTCACTGTAGATGGGTAGAAAGGAGGAAAAGAGGAAGGAAAAAGAATAATAGCTATCACTTTTATGCTTGTCACATAGGCTTCCAGTGTTATGTATTACCATCCACATATTGCAGGTTGGAAAACAGAATCCCCAGAAACATGTTAGTCTCTCCAAACATTCTCTGCTAGGAAGCGGTACTCTTCATGAAGCTTATGTTCTTAGACCATGCCCTGTTGCAACCCATAAAATGCAAGAGCCCAAAGTTGCTAGCAAAGCAGAAGCACTTTGTTTTATAACTTGGGCATTGATTTAGACTATGGACAAAGGCCATATTGAGGCCAATAACATACAGACAACAGAGATTTCAATAAAGGATGCTTGGAAGACAACTCCGGAGGGAAGGGTATGGATCAGAATAGCATAGAGTTTGTTTGTTTGTTTGTTTTGACACCTAGGTATTTCTCAATTTGCCAACCCTAATGAAAACCAGCTATGGTATTTGGAATTTTTTAAATGTTCTTATTCATAAATAATTTAGTTTAAATTGGGGTTAGTTTAGAGCTTTTGATATTATAATCAATACATTTTATGACATAACAGGAATATCATATCTCAAACAAAAAGGTGAAGAAAGCTCACAAATGAATAACACAAGCAATTCCAGCTACCAAGGTCTGAGTCCCAGGTCCAGTTTAGATAAGAGAATGCATCATGCTGATGGCTTTGAATAAACCCCAAATCCAAAATCATGTATTTGCAAGTATATTTGTTGGTTATGGCCTCCTTAAAATGGAGCAATAGTGGAAAAATTTTACTTCCCATTGAACAGCAAAAAGTATGAAGCAAAAGTCAGCAACAAATAATTTATTGGATAAACAGACAATGATCATTATGTCAACAGAAACTTGGAAAAGAAGCTTTGGTGTAATTTATTCATTTATCAAATTCAGTGTATTCTAAGCTAAGGAAAATGATTTAAGGCAAAGTCCTCTCAGCGTATAATCATTGTTCATCAGAAAATTAAAGAAAAACACATTAAATAGCAGTTTAAAACAATCTAAATATAAATGCTAAAGAAAGGAAAGAATAAGAGTCTTAGAGGAAGGCGAATGGAGGAGGTGAGCACATGGGGAGATGGAGTAACTGCAGACTCTCACCACTGAGGAAGAAGAATTAAGCTTAACGATTTGCAAAGACCAGTGCTGCTTCCTAATGGACAGTGCTCAATTTAGCCTGCAGGTATTTTCTTCCAGCCCAGCTAAGTTTGAAACATTTTAATCAGTTTTGAATACTTAAAAGTTGAGAAATTTCATACCAACTTCCATAGTACAAGCTTTGTTACAGTTTGGGTCTAGAATCTTGTAAGTTTTTGAAAGAAGCTTCTGTTGGCCAGCTTTCCATTACTGTAACAAAATTCCTGAGTTAAGCTACTTTGAACAAGGAAGGGTCTGTTTTGGTTTCCTGGGGTCTCACACAGGCCTGTGTGCTTGGTCCACAGCTGGATGTGGTTAAAAGATGATGGTGACCTTTAGGAGGTTAGACCTAGTGGGACATTTTAGATCACTGAGGGCATGCTCTAGAAGAGGATGGTGGAACACTGGTGTCCACCTCCCACTTTGCTTCCCAGCTGCCTTGAGATGAAGGGGCCTCCTCTGTCAGGCACTATTGCTATGATACACAGTGCCACCATAGGCCCAAAATAACAGGGCCAATTGGTCATGGTCTGAAACCTCCAAAACTGAACCAAAATATTCTTTCTTGTTGAAAGCTGATGACCTCAGTTATTTTGTTATAGTAAAAGAAAGCTAGCACACACTTCTTTCGAAAAGCCGTAGGACTTGGTTGCTCTGGATCTACATTGCCCTAGGGCCTGGAGTTGTGGCATTAAACTATGTCATTGTGCTGTGGAATTGACAGAGAAACAGCTACAGTGATAAGCAGGAAGGCCATTAGCTAGGGGCTTCCCACTAATCTGACGGGGGCTGAGGGTTTCTGGGGAGAAAACTTTGAAGAGATCTGTTGGAACCAAACTGAGGGCATTGTGAAGGTCAGCACAAACAATTTGGATTTTATCTGATTTATTCTTCACACCATGTCGCCATAGTGTATTTTTATTGCATGACTTGAGCTGAGGTGTCTTGAGCGGAGGTTAAAATCCACTAATGTCAGACTTTCTGAATTTGTGAAAAACTAAACAAAGGGGAATTTTTTTCTTCTCAATTTTTCTTTCCAAAATATTTGCCCTTATGGCTCAATAGTCTTCTAAAATATTGCTTCTAGTTTGAGAACTAATATTTCACAGCTTCCTGTAAAAAGCATGAAGTTTCATGATAGAAAGGAAGGCAGCTAGGATTTCTGAGCCTCTACCAAGTGCTAGTTGCTGTGCTAAATAACTTATATACAACATCTCATTTGATGTTCTCAGTAAATGCTGCAGATATGGGACAAAGGCCCAGGAGGACAGACACACTACCCACTGGTGCATAGTTACCAAGTGCACCATTTGTATTTTCTCCCATCTCCACCTAGACTCAAAGTCCTTCTTTTCCATTTATGACATCCCTGGAGCACACTTCCCAGTTACTCTTCAACTGGAACAGGTCTGAGGATCATAATTACAGGTAATTGGGAGTTCCTGATTGTTTTGGTTCTTTTCCATTTTTTAAAAAAATAAGCCAATGTTGTGTATTTTGAAAGAGTGGATTTGGTATGCTGTATAGGGTTGATAAAAGACAAGAGCAATTTAAGTAGAGATACTGGCACAAGATTAAGACAAAGGGTACCCAAAGATAATACAATACACCTGAGCTGTCTATCTACTTTGATATTTGCATAAAAATCAATAACTGCATAAATAAAAATTGGGAAATCTTTAGAAGTACAGAAGAATTGTAGCCCATAATTTGCTAAAAAATTCAGGTAGGACTTTTCATTGTCATGAAATCATTTTCATTGTATTCCTTGACTGTTGAGAAAAATATTTGAAGGGTATTTAAATATCTCTCTAAGAGATGGGTAAAAAAGAATGAGGGCAAGCTCTTTTGGCCTTTTCTTTAGCAACAAATAATAGTTAAAATTAATGTTAATAATATTAATATTAATATGTTTGTTATTTGTATTAAAATAATACCTAATCCTGAGTTTCTTGTACTTTCGCTATATAGCATGAGCAGCTGGGCATGGTTGGAAACAATAAACCGCATATATGTGCAAAAATAAATTTTCATCCTTCATAATTATTTTATGATCAACATTGATATCAAAGAAATTAATTTGTATGGCCTTATTTTAAGTCATTCTGGGAATTTTAATCAAACCAGCTATGTCTGAATAAAACTAGTTTTTCTTTCATGAAATTAAAAAAAAAACACAATTGGAATTCCAACCCAGAGTCATTATTAGTAACTACTTTTCAGTCTGTAAATTTTTTCTCTTTTATGAAGCAGATAGGTTTTGAAGACAGCTCGATGCCACTTTAAACTCACCTCAGCTAGCACATGTAAAATTGCATTTTTCTTTAAGAGGTCAAAAGAACTTTTGTTATTTCCCTCTCATTGCCTCAACACAAACATACACATCGAACCAAATGGGATGGATGTGTTATAATAGAAACCCTGTAAGATGAAGTGAAAAGCAATAGCTCTCAGGGTACTTATTCCCACTGTTGTCTCCAGTCAACTATAATGTGACCCTTTTGTTACAGTTGTTTTCCAGACAGCATAGTACCAGTTCCCTTTCATTCTTCAAAGCTCTCAGGTGATTTTTGTGAAATTTCATTTGTGATCAGCAGCTTTAAGAGCACAGAAGGATTTGCCACTTGAATGAGTCAAGTCCTCACTTTCTTGACTTTAGGACCATAATGTGAAATTGATTCACCAGTCTTCATGCATATCCCTAATGTCTAATTTTCACCAGATCTGATGCTTTTAAGTTTTCAGGACCTGCCTGTCCCAGGAGAAGAAAATTAAAAAGAAAAGTAGTACTGGGTTTACAATTGGATTTTAATAACCCTTTATAGGTGAGAAACATTTAGGGGAGTCTTGTACTATTAAAAAGAGAATCATCAGACATCACTGAGAACTGAAACAGTCCAGCAGGTGTGTAGAGGGTGGAGGGAGGGCAAGTGTGTTTTTACTTTGGAGTTACATTTTGCTGCTTGGGTGGGAACTTACTGAGGGTGCTTATCTGTGACTGCACATCCTATTGACTCTCAAGGGGAGGGTATTGTACATATTGCTCATTAAGAGAAGCTGCAGTAAAGAGATTTTATTGCTAAGGGAATGCTTCTTAAATGATAAGCACTGAATTTGCAGCTGCTGATTAGTGAGAGCAATGATAAGTTGAAGATTTTAATGTTTCTTATTTACTACTGTAGAAATGGAACCAGAGCTGTGGAAAATATCTCTAATAACCTTCCTCATTACTTTGAACCCTCCCTGAAAAAAAAAAGCTCCAAAGAACTTTGCTAACAAGGATAAAATGCACAAATATTTCAGATGAAAGGAAGCAAATTACTAATGTGACTTACATGCAAAGCAGAACAGTTGTAATGAAGCCAGTAATGTAACAATCTAAAAAGGTGCTCTAGTCTCAATCTTATCTCCACTTCTTTTCCCTCATCCATTTGCTCTTTCCTTTCACTCGTTTTTAATTTGCCTGCTTTGTGGGACAATTCTCGTAGTGTATACCTATTCTGTGACACCTTTATTCTGGGGTGTCTTTTCAAAGATGTTTGCATAACAGGCAGCCTTGGGAATAGAGATAGTGTCTTCCTCTGTATTGAGAGCTTATTTGTATCAAGACACACATAATAAAGCGAACATCCTCATTCTGGGGCAAAGGTTGGGCAGCTCTGCTTGCAGAACCCTTTATAATGTTGGAGGCTTCCTAGGCTTAGGGTTCTCCAGCTCTGACACAAACCCTTGTATACCCAGCATCCATCTGGGGCTGCCTCTTCATCGCTTCTATGGCACATGGGTGACAAGAGAAAATAAATGTGAACATGAGACCCAAGCTACTTGCTCTGCTGTGAATCACAAGGACAATATCCTTTGTCTCTGACCTAGGAGTCTCCTGACATCCACTGAACAACGGAAAGCTTGCTTATTGAAAATAGGATGACTTTTATGAACCTTTCCTATTTTATTATCTTTGTATTTACTATGTTACTCCTCCTCCTCTGATTCTAGAGTACAGGTGACCAAAACTTTTCAGACCCTTTCTGGCCCAAGATGTGCAGACGATACCTCGGTAAAGGACCGAAGACGCTCATAGTTCATGTAGAAGGAAGAGCGACACCTAGAGGGCAGTGGTGGTATAAGTGGAAACACCCTATTGACCTTGAAACTAAACCAGGAGGAGCTGGTCAACCAGGCAAGAACGCGGGGGCGACACGCTGGTCCTGTCATCACTATATGGTGATTTTCTGTTATAACTGGAGTATTGCAATGCCATAAAACACTAAGAATAATGTATTTTAAGTATCTCTTGTTAAGAGAAGCAATAATAATATTTGTTCCTCACTTGCCAAGTGGGTCTGGGCTGAGGAAGGAGCTATTACTCTTGAAACTGCTACCTATTTGAGGCATTCCTTCATCCTCAGCTCATCTCAGTGTTGGCTAGAAATGCAGATGCTCAGCCCCAACCTCTAGTTACTGAGTCACAATCTGCAGGTCCCCAGGCGATCATGTGAAAGTTAAGTCCTGAGTGTAGTTTGCCTAATCCCATGACCATTCCCAACCTCTTTTACCTTCACTCCTGGCAAGCCCAAGGGTTAGTAAATGAGGGTTTACTGACTCTCAGACTGGAAGAGAAGATCGTAAGATGCCAAGTTGTCAGGGCTCCAGACCAAGAGACAACACATGCTTCCCATAGTGTAGTCTAGAACAGGACACATTCTGACGTAATCTTGTGACAGGCTGTGGTCAAGTGATAGCTGAACCTTTTAGACTCGGCTAATCTTGAAATTCAAAGAGAGTTTCAAGACAGATTGGACTTTTATACCATCTCTTTTCTCCCAAATTCCATTCTGCAAAAATTAATGCCTTTCTCTTAGATCATGTTCTCCCTGCCTTGCTTGGCAGAAAAACTTAAGCTTTACCCTGACTCAGTCTTTATTGTTCCTCTCTCATCTGCCTATGCACTAAAGATGAGAATACACAAAACACCTACTTTTCCAGCTTCTTTGGAATCTTTGCGTTGGCCAGTATGACAGTGCTGACTAGTGAGACACAAGTACCATGCAGCCCTTGTGTTTTGCCCTCTGCTCTTTTGTTACTTCTGAGCTAGAATCAAATTCTATGGCAGGGGCCGGGGATTTAGCTCAGTGGTTTCGCCGCCTGCTGCACAAGCACAAGGACCCGAGTTCAATCCCCGGTACCAAAAAGCAAGCAAGCAAACAAACAAACAAACAAATTCTATGGCAGAACTTGAGCAATAATCTTACAATCATTAGGTGATAATCATGAAATATATATGAAAAGATTTAAAAAACATTTTAGCTGATGTAGGCTACATCAGCTGGACATGGTGGTGCATAGCTATAATCCCAGCTACCTGGGAGGCTGAAGCAGGAGCATCACAATTTCAAAGCTATCCTGGACAACATAGCAAGACACTGACCCCCAAACAAAACAACCTGCCTCTGATTTTCTTGTTATATGAGAAAATAAAAATAAAAATCCTACCTGCTTAATATAGTCAGCTAAATCAAATATATTATTTGTGGCTAAAAGCCATGCTTACTGGTAGAGTTACAAGAAAATTTCCTAGAATAAGAAAACAATCCTGATTTCAACTTCTAATTTCAGGCTTTACTGCAGTGGCATCTTAGTTCATGAACTTAATTCATTGCATGATTCTGGGAAAATGGCTGTATTTGTGATCATGCAAGGAAGATGGCTGAGGTTGTGTTCTTTGCCTTTGGAAAGGAGCTAAATTTTGCCAAAGGCTTCTATTTGGGAACCGAATTGTTCTCAAACAGAAGCATTGGTGAACGGAGGTATTACTGTACCCGACATAGCCTCAAATTCTTCTCTTATGAAGTTGAATAGCAGTATCTATTGCAGCATTGTTATAAATTTAAATAACACGGAATCTCTTAGCACTGTGACCAGCATAGAGAAAATTGCCTAACATTAGCAATACTACAATTATTACACTTGCTAATAATAATTGTTATGTACCTACTGTATACCAGACCCCGTTATAAGCATTTAGGAACATTAGTGCAAGTCACTAGGCATACAGTTTGTCTGTTTAAATGAATGAATTAGAACATTTCCATGCTGGCTGTGGTAGGCTGGTTTTGGCCACAGGATTTATATAGCCAAGTCCTGGTATTCTGTGGCACACTTGAGTCTTAAAATACCGTATATACAATCTGCACTCCCAGGAATTAGATCTGAGTAGGCTCCCATTTAGTAAACTGGAAGTTTTCAGGAATCTAGAGCTGACTTGTTTGATCAGCCCAGGACCAGACTGCACTTCCAAGGAGCTGATTATCCTAATGGGATATTCAGGGGACTATCTGTTGCCAGAGAGAAAAAGGATAGTCTAAATTATTTTGGAAACCTCACTGGGTAGGAAATGATTCTAGATGGAATCTCTTATTTTCTAATCTCTTCTTTCTCTGTGATGGTGATGAAGAATGGCGGATGACTATCATTTGTCTCTGCCTCATGGTGTGCTATTTGATCATTCCTGTGGCTTTACCCTGGACATGCTCCAGAATGTTCTTTTCTTCTCCAGCTGAGAGTTTATAATTGGACATTAGCTCTTCCCCCAGCCTGGGATTGCCTTCTCCAGGCTCTTCCCAGGCTTTGTTCCCTCTTATCCTTTGTTTAACTTAAACCACACTCCCAGAGAGGCTGCCCCAGTCACGTGCGGCCAGAGACACCACTGTCACAGCTGCCGAGAGATGGCTGTGTGCTCGGCTAATTTCTCATGCTGTGTCCTTGGGGATCAAAGACTCTGGGAGCCTGGGAGTCTGGAAGAAGCCATCCGTTTCCCTTACAGAGAGCAGAATTTATAATATGGGCCTATTCATCAGAGAAAGGGTGTCCGAACATGTTAAGGAAATGTGAGCATGGTCACTGGAATGTGGTCTGTGGACGCTCTGAGGACAGAAGGGGGTAATAATTTGAGGAAGAGAAACATACAGGAGTCAAGGGTCAAGTGACAAACTGCAGTGGCCCACAGGATAGAGAACACACACAGTCCATGTAGTTTAAGGTTAAAGTCACACAGACAAATCCAGACCAACTAACAGAAAGTCCAGCATGATGGTGTTTATAAAGTGCATGACTTCCAACTTATCTCTGTGTTTTTGGAGACCTTGCTGATAAAAATGAGAAAAAACCCTACTCTTCTAAAACCTGCAAGAAGTTTTCCCCATGCTCGAGAGTTAGAATATAATCTACCTGCGGAGCACAGATATTCTTGCCTTAGTCTAGGGAGAGATACAATCTGGTTCAGGCATGGGGCTTAGTCCTGGTGGTGGAAGATAATCTTTGAAGACACACGAACAGCAAAAGGGTATCGTTTAAAACATACTCACTAAAGTTAAATCAGGGAAGTAAGAGATACGTAATGGAGAGGAAGAGGATGCAGGAGTGAAGAAGACTGGAACATAGGATCCATAATCCCCTGAAGTCCACATGTTCACGAAAAAATAACATAAATTCCAGCGATTATTCTTGGTTCTTCCCTCAGTTAAGCATGTTAATATTAACAAAATAGTTACATTTATGTAAAATAATCCTGAAACTAATGTGATTAATTTAATGTGATTAATGTGATTACGTGTGATTAAGGAAGCCTTATCTTTTAGATGCTAAACACCTAAAAGTGCTAGGTTTAGTATTTTAGGAAATGCGACATAGAGGGGTCGGTAGCAGAAGTTAAAAGTGAATCTTTTCTCCTAGTGCGAGCTTTCGATGTTGAGTGCTTCACCTGATTTGTGAAGACGGATGGGGTTTCTTCAGGCTGGGTTGGTATCTCAGAATTTCCCTGCACTTGGTCTTGGCTTGATTTGTCTCAGCCCTTCCAGAGAAATGGAAGAGGCAATGAGGGATTAACGGACCGGAAGCTGAGGTGCCAGGGTGGGTTCTGATCTTCTAGCCGGGCTCCATCTACAGTGAGGTATTTAATGTCCCTGGGTCTCTGTTTCCTCAGCATCTCAAGATGACAATGGAACTTTCCTCAGGGATCTGTGCTGAGCAGAGGAAAAGCACAAAGCTCAGGGCAGAACATACAGAGGCAGTCAGTACCCACGCCCTTCCTTTGTCCTGGGGAAATGCACAGAAGGAGAGATTCATCCCAGTTCCCTTGTTTTCCCACCTCAGCTGCCAGGAAGGACAGACATTTTATTATTGTTATATTTTCATTTCTTTTTCTGACATTGTTTTAGAAATCACATATTGTATATTTCTTCAAAGGTCCCCCAAGGCCCTGAGGCTTCGATAGGACAGGGGGTCACTGGCTTTTATTAAAGGGCAAGGTCAGGTATATTGTCTCTCTGAGTCCAGGAAGGCAGGTGCTGAACAGGAAAGAAAAAGCAGCTCCATTCTCTCCTTCATTGAGTCTTTGGTGTATATCGGAAGGGCAAATGCGTGCCTGCAAAATCATTCCATTTTATATATGTAGGAACTTTTGAGATCATACACAAGTGGCCTTTACTGAAGGTGCCAAGGAGATAACACGATTGTGGTCTTTGTATATGAAGTGTGCAAACCAGGCTTGGTTCACACTCCTGTCATTTCAGCACTTGGAGGCTGAGCCAAGAGGCTCGCTGTGAGTTCCAGGTCAGCCTGGGCTACATGGTGAGTTCAAGACCAGCCTGAACTGCAGAGTGAGGCCCTGTCTCAAAAAACAAAAGAAGGTAATATGGTAGGGGTTTACAAAGACCCATGCAGTGGGAGAAAAGTAGACAGACAAACTAGGACAAATAAAAAAGAGGGTATAGAAATAACATCTACTCCCTAACCACATCTAATTAGAAATTTCCTTTCACTTAATAGTGCAGGAAAAGTTTAATGTGATTGACAAATCTCTGGATCCATCTCTCTCTTTCTCTTTTTCTTAATATAGTACATGTATGAACACACACATATATGTACATGTATAGTACATATATGAACATACACAATTGATTAAAAATTAAAGTTTACATTTCTCTCACTTCACAGAATACATTTAAATAAAACCCCAAGTAAAGGAACAATGTTAAGTATTGTTCAAGTCTAGGCTCCTATTGATAAATAGAAAAAATTCTGGTTGCTGAAGAAGTATATAGCAGGTAAGTATGCCTCTACATAAGACTCACTTCTGTAGGAGATTCCTGAAGTATGGTTTCCCATCTAGAAATCCTATCTGTATACACAGAAAGGAGCCACAGCTGTAATGAGGTAGATTGTATCAAGTAGACCTCTCTGCTTTGCTGCACCCTTCATGGGTATACACTGGGTATAATTCAAGGGTTGAGCAATGACTTCTAACAGTGAGCCACAATGGTCAAATTTGAAATGAAAAGAGGGAGAACTTCCATGCGAGAAACCCAAGATTTTAAGCAAGAACAGTTTTCAGTCTTTGCCAAGATTATCAGATTCATAATAACAAGCAAATCATAATTGCTTTTGTTTTCTAAAATTAAATAATCAGAGAACTGCCTTCCCAAGGACAGGACTGCCATGCTGAATTCTGGTCTGGGAGAGCTGGGAGAAAAAAGGACATCTATTCATAGACAACCATAGCAGAAACCATGGTGAAATTTTCACAGGACTTCACGAGCTGCAAAGAAAGTAACTCTTGATAAAAGTTTTCTTTGGGGATGGTTGTGAAGCATGTGTTGAGGGTCCTTCCACCTCTGGCCAGATTTCACAAGCATTTTGATGATCTGCCTGGATGGCTGTGAAAATTCTGTTGGGATCTTATGGATCGTATGCATCAGTGGAACCAAGTTTTTACTACTCTCTCTTGCTTTCTTTCTTTCTTTCTTTCTTTCTTTCTTTCTTTCTTTCTTTCTTTCTTTCTTTCTTTCTTTTGCCTGGGTCTTGTCCCACAGTGACAAAGACTAAAACCACAGATGGAGGCAGTTGAGTGGAAGTAAATTTATTTAAAAGAAAGTAAAACTCTTGCTAGCCAAGAGGGGGTTCTGAGTAGTATACGCACAAAAACTCCTTGTCGAAGGGCTTTTAAAAAAATTAGAAGAGCGTTTCAGCCAATGTGTAAGCAATATAATTTCTACCCTATATGAGACTACAGATTTTTAAAGCATCTAATCTATGTGACGCCCATGCAGGGCCCATGAACCCCTGAGCAATAGCCTGCCTGGTCATGCTCTGAGAAGGTCCCAGACAGTGAAAGGACACCTGGAAGATGTCCTTTTTTGTAAGATCCTAGAAGGGTGGTGACCATTTGGGGCTTCCTGATTCCATTTTGGGGCCATTGTTCTTACTTTCTAATAGGATCCTAATGCCCCTCCCACCTTCCTTCCTTCCTTCCTTCCTTCCTTCCTTCCTTCCTTCCTTCCATCTTCTTTCTCTTTCTCTTCTTCTTTTCTTCAATATTGTTCACTTGATGAGAACTTTTGCTTAATTAGAACTGGAAAGAAGTGATTAATCCTGGTTAACACAAATTCACACACACACACACACACACACATACATACATAAGCAGTTTTTATGGTTAGATGAAGACTATTGGCTACATTAAACTGACTTTTCATGCTCCAGGCCAATATATTCCCCCATATGTGCTTTGTGGAATATCAAGTCCAGAAAAGTAATCTGTGAAAGCAAGTATAGGAATCTAACACATTAACCACACCTCCCTTACCGCAGTCATAGAGATTGAAGACCTATATTAGCATACTGAAATTCTGAGATTCTCTGGCAAAGAAATCTGTTTAAGATTGGAAGTGTAGCTCAGTAGAAGAGCCTGTGCTTAGCGTATGCAAAGCTCTAGCTTTGGTCCTCAGCACCTTCCCCCTAAAATCCATTTAACTTCATTTAAATAAGCATTTCCCATACTTATTTGACCACAGAATCCTTTGTTTGTAATGTCTAGTAACACCTTTCATTGCTAGTGTTCTAGCAAGTACATTTGGGGAAATATTTTTCTACTCAAATCAATAAGATGAGAAAAAATAAATGTCTACACACCTGAAACCCTGTGTTTCTTTTGAATATTTATAAATTAAAATACATATTGTGAGTTCTTAAATTTCACTGTAATAGTACTTTTATTTAGATTGACTTCCAAAAGTGTAAAATTCATCTGATATGAAAACCTACTGCTTTTATCGGGGCATAGGGGTGGGGAAACATTTAAGAATTAAACAGAGGAGAAGAAGCTATTTTGAAATTATATTTTCTCTATTCTTAAGAGAGTTGTTGGGCTTAGCATGTTTTCCATCTGCTTCATGTTGCTTTTTAAAAATTGTCTTTATTGACTATTGAGTACACACAAAGGCATATCTTAAAATATATGAAGCATCTAACAAAAGTAAAACAAATGCCCCATGAATTCCTTATCCAACTGAAGAGAGAGAACACTAGAAATTTCAGAGAAGCCCCTGTAGACTCTTCCTCAATTCTGTTCTGTCCCATCTACCAGGCCAGGAGAGGTTCTGAATTTTGTATCTTCTGTTCTTTTCTAATTTTCTGGCCTATGCATCTATGAACCCAGGGACATTTGGATTTTCCAAGAGAGGTAGAGATGAACATCTGGTGTAAATCAACCATCATTTTAAAAATTTCACCATCAAAAAGCAAAGCTGATGGATTTTGTAAGCATCTTATAAAAGCCTCATGAAAAATTTATTATTAATCTGCATCTAAAATGAAACCTGATTAGAAAAGCTAACATGAAACTATTGAGAACTGAAACTAAAATAGTATTATAATTAAAAGAAAAATGTTAAAGGAAGTTTAAAGGAAAAAAGCTAAATAGGCCCACAGATACATTTGCAAAAGTGGAATTTATAATGAAAATATGACAGATAGATATTTTTCCTTACACGACACCAGAGCTATGTGAAAACTTTTGAAAAAAAGTCCAACTATATAGCAATTATGAAAAATATTTTACATAAGCATTCTTGGTTATTAAGGCAGCTAAATGAAGCACAAATAATGAAATAAAACATTGGCAATTAATGTTCTAATGGAATGGTGAACTGTTTTAAATGAGCAAGAAAGCATTAAAACTCCTTTAATAAGAAAGCATGTTTCTTAGAAATGAAATTTGAAATGCAGTTATCTTTGAAAATAAGTTAAAGTGTTTGCTCAACATCAAAAGCACTCTGCCTCAGGTCTGCAAAGATCACTAAGTGATCATAACTCCACTTCTCAGTTTGAAATTTGAGTTTACGAAGAGAAAGTGTGATTACTATGGAAATGAAATGCTATACATTTTTCTAAAAGTAAGTACACATATATACAGTATATTTATGTTATATTCATTTCCCTTTGATAATGTTGCTGTTTTTGGACAACATGAAAATTTAAGCACTTGAATGTGATAATTTGAGTGCAATTGGAGTTTCATTATGCAGCTGGTAAATGCGAGGCAACTCTGCCAGTAATAAGTCAGGGGAGTAATGCAGTCATTTTCCGAAGCTCTTGTCGGTTGCGTGGTTGTAGAAGCAACTGATCAGAAGGTATAAATCTGTATTTGGAATAGTTACACAAAGTTGTTACTCAAGAACTGTCCATTTATTTTAAAGTTAACATTAACTGACATTAATTGCTTAACGGATTTCAGATTAATAGCCTTATTTGACCCATCTCAGTAAAAGAGACAAAATTTCAGTCAGTGGTTTAGCATTTAGCCATTAGGTTAAAACCAAAGTTTTTTTTTCTTTTTTCCAGTGTTGGGGATGGAATCCAGGGCCTTCTCACTGAGCTATATGACCAGGTCACTAAGTTGCCCAGGCTGGGCTCGAACTTGCATCCCTGCCTCAGCTTCCCATAATGCTGAGATTACAGGTCTGTCTCACCACATCCCACTCAGAAAGGGTTTCTTACCAAAAAAATTTGATTATTTTTCTAGATCTAGTTAGAATATATCAGTGGGTCTAAACCAGATGGAAAGGGATAAACAGATGTGGGAGTAAATCCTCAGCTCAAAGCCCATGGGGCGTGGTTATTTCTCTCGAGGAGAACTAGTGTGGACTCTCCCAATTCACAGTTGCCTGGCACAGTGCTGCCGACCTCTCTGCTCCTTAGCACATCTCCCCTGTGGCACCCAGTCGTGCACCTCACAGCCTGCTGTCCTGAGTGTGTCTTCTGCAGTGGCTGGGATTGTGGACCCCAGGAGATTGTTCTACCAAGAACCTCAGAATATGAACTTATTTAGAATTTACAGATGTAACTAAGCTTAAAATCTCAAAATCATCCTGGATTAGAGTGGGGTGTACCTCTAATGGTGAGAAAGCTGTAAAAGACAGAAAATGCAGGGGTGTGTGGACGAGGAAGACTGTGTGAAGACAGAGGCAGAGATTGGAGCGATGCATCGACAAGCCAGGAAACACCAAGGATTAGGCAGTAGCTATCAGAAGCGGGGAGAGGGACATTGAATGGCCTCTTCCACAGTGTCTTCAGATACACCTAACCCACTGATACCCTGGCTTTGGACCTCATTCCTTCAGAACTGTGAAAGAATGCATTACAAACTGGGATCATGTACCACACTAGCTCTAGAAAACTGACAACTCCTTCCTTTGCTCAGGATGCCTGCTCCTCTCCTTCCAGAACACAAATGCCTTCTTCAGGACTCAGTTCAAGTACCTGCTGCACATGGCAGAGGACCCACAGGCAGAGGCTGAAAGCCTAGACTAGACTGCCTGGGCCCACATCCCACCTCTGTCCCTTGATGAGTTAACAGAAAACTGACTTCTTTGGGCCTCAGATTTCTATAGGCAAAAAAAATAGGGCTAATGATTACAAAGTCTTAGTAAATGTGTTAGAACATATAGAGGACTTGGAATGATTCTGAATCTACTAAAAGGAACTCAAAAGATGTCAAACACTTTTTTTTTGGTGGAATTGTCCTAAATTTCTTCAGGAAGATATTTTCATTTGCTTTGTAATGGGAATAATAATATAATCATAGGACACTCAATAAATAAGCTGATACACATGAAAGGTGTGATAATTGGGTACAAATATTAGCTATAGTGTCTATGTGCAACTTCCTCTGGATTCTCCCAGATGAAATCTGGGCACAGATGCCACAAGGCTGCAGACCTGCCTTGTTCAGCCCTCTGCTCAGAGACTCCGGAAAGGCTGAGTCCGCACAGAGCTTTCTGGCCTGTTCTGAGCCTAAAACAGCTGCTTAATAGGAATACTACATCAGCTACATATATACTCTTACATTTCCTAGTAGCTACCTTAGAAAGAAAGATAACATGAGAAAAGTGGAACTTAATCATATTTAACCCAATATGTCCATGATAATATCAAACACATAAACAACATAAAAAAACAACACTGTTGCTGAGATAGTTTACAGTCTTCCTTTTTTATATTAAATTTTGAAAACCTGCGCATAGTCTATACTCACAAGCTATCTCCAGACGAGTCACTTCAAGAGCCACATGTGGCCAGCTGCTACCATATTGGACAGTTCAGGTCTGAAGTTGTGTGCAACACATGGGATAAACAACTGGATGTGTCAGTGACAGAATGTCACAATTGTGCTCCGGATGTCTGCCCAGAATAACAAAAGCTAACACACACACTGCATGCCAGGCGCTCTTCGAAGTTCTTTCCTGGCTGTCACTCTTGCACATTCCTATAAACCTATGAGGAAGCTGCTTTTACTATCCCATCACTGCTGCTGAGTAAATGAGGAACCAGACCTGGTATGAATTGTCCCTGTTGAGGCCACCAGGGCCTCAAATGCAGGCCCTGAAGTGCAGATCGTTTGGCTGCAGGGTCTCTGGTCCAACCACTCCGTTGTTCTCTTTCTGTGACACTAGTTGGGCTCCAAGATTTTTACTGTGTCATTTCTAAGTTTCCAGCAGAATGTTTGTACAACTGGCCGGAGTGAAGGGGAGGACATTCATTTTCATCTGAAGCTGAAATTTCGATCTGGATTTCTTTTAATCTCCCATTGATCCGTTCCTTTAAATCTGGGGATAAAATTTGGGATTTGCGGGTCTCAGTGGTGAACCCTAGAGTGAGGCTGGGCATATACTTCATGAAGACTGAGCAGAAGCCAAAATGCCCTTTGGGGGTAATTAGCGCCCTCACCTCTCTGGGTGTTCTCAGTAAGTCCACCCAGTTAGCTCACAGCTCACACTACCTCCAGGAGATAATTAGGGGCTGCTGAAAGTTGTATTAACTCTGCCAGGCCATGGGCTCTGTAAATTACTACTTCTCAGAGAGACTCATCAACTTCAGCGACTTTCAGCACCTCGATCCTTTCCCCAGGAGGGCTGAGCATGGATTGCTTGGATTATCACATCCTCCTTTGGAGGCTGTGAATCTCCTCTTTCAGAGACTGATAACCATTTGTGTGCTTTCATAGCAACCTTGAGCACATGAAGCGTTAATGGCACACATCTGGAGAAGGCTGATTAAAAGATGAGGACACAATTTAAGGCCTCAGAAAGAGAATTCATCAAGATTTTCTGGCTCATGATGGAATTTATCTTGCAGTCGGAGTTCTGGTCTGTCTATGTCTCTCCTACAAATTGTCAGATGTTATAGGGGCAGAATCGCTGTCGCTTATAAAATTCCTATCAAGTGCCATGGATTTTTCAGGTATTATTTTTAATCCAACAACAATCATGTTATAATTATCATAGTGGCAAACACGTAGTGAAAGCTAAGAAAATACCAGGCATGATTTTAAGCATTTTACCTACCTTAACCTGTTGAATTCTCCAACACCCTACAAGATAGCTACTATTCATAATTCTGTTCTTACAGGCTGGGCAAAGTCAAGAAGAGAGATGATGAATAATGTCCTAGTGTGACTCAGCTAGCGAGTTGTGGAACCATACTTTAAACCCAGGGGTCTGTTCTGGGCTTTGGGCTTTGTATTCTCTCTCTCTCTCTCCCTCCCTTCCGCCTTCCCTCCCTCTGTGCCTCAAGACAACACTAAGATACCATGTTACCCCAGAAAGAATGGCTATTATCAAGAAATCAAATAACAAATGCTGGTAAGTCTGAGGGGAAAAAGAACATTTCTGCATTGTTGGTGGGAATGTAAAATAGTACAACCACAGTGAAAATTAGGATGGAGATTCCTCAAAAATCTAAGACTAGAAATTCCATCAGACCCAGCAATTCCCCTTCTAAGAATCTTCCCAAAAGAGTTAAAGACATCACATTACAGTGATACATGCATACCCAAGTTTATAGCAGCACAATTCTTATAGCTAAATCTTAGAAATGGACTATAGCTCATCAACTGATGAATGGATAAAGAAAATGTGGTATTTATACACAGTGGAGCACTACTCTGCCATAAAGGATAAACTGAGTCAATTGTAGGAACATGAATGCACCTCAGGACCATACTTTGGTGAAATAAATCAGAGACATAAGTTTAAATATCACATGATTTCTTTTATATGAGAAACCCAAATTATAAATAAATAATACAATAAAAGATAAATAACAGGAAGTAAGGACATCAATTGTATTCAAATGAGAAGGAGATTAAGGGGTGGGATCGGGGGAGGGAGGGGGAAAGGAGATAAAAAAGCATTAAGGTGTGTTAGGTATGGGTACAACTCCCCACAAGGAATGTAATCATTATGTAATGCAAACATGGACTAATAAAAAATAAAATCTGATTAAAAAGGAAGCACAGAAGGAAGGGAGGAAGGAAGGAAGGGAGGAAGGAAAGAAGGTGAGGGAGGAAGGAAAAGAAGATAAAGATCAAAGTCATTCTAACAAGGGAGCTATAATCTGAATCTTGATTGTCCCGATTGATGGATTAATTGGATCTCACAGGCCCAGGACCTTGGCCTCCAGGATGGTGCTACTGGAAACAAGGGTGTTTGAGGAGGCGGGGCACTATGGCAGGTCCTTGGAGCATCGGTGCCTTGGCTTTCAAGGGGATTATGGGACTGTGGTCTTCTCCTTGCTCTCTCTGTTCCTGGTCATGAGGTATAGAGTTTTGCTCTGCCAAACGCTCCCTGCCATAATGAGCTACCTCACCACAGGGCCAAAGCTATGGGGCCAGTCTTGGACTAGAATCTCTAAACTGAGAGCCAGAATGAACCTTTTCTCTTTTTAAGTTGATTATCTCAGATATTTGTTTTAGTAATGGAAATCTGACTAACACACAGCCTTCATTTTCCACTTACTTAGCAAGTGTGATATCATGGTAAAAATTTCAAGATTGTCATTTGAAATTTGTGTAAGACAGAAGTATGTCTCAAACAAGGTCAATTTTAGATATATGAATATAAGCAATAGAATAAAAACGAAATTTTTAAAAACTGCAGGGACCAGAATGCTTCTAAAGTTTTATTTCTCAGGACAATATTCTACAAATTTATATAAATCACAAGTGATATGCTGAAAATAAAAGCTTTAAACAACCTGTATATTTGATTTGTGTTCAAAAATTTCCATATAACCCTTATCTACCACCAATTAGAAGATAAAAGCACAGAGGAGCTCAAAGAATAAAAAATGAATGCTTATATAAACACCGTCTAGAATGATGAATATCAATACCTTATATATTTTAAAAATCTCTTTATTGCTTTAAATTTTCAGACTTCCACTTGTCCCCATGTCCAGATGAATATCCTTCTTCCTATCTCTAGAGGAAATGCCACACCACAGTGCAAAACCCACATCATAAGGTCACCTCTCTCTCTCCATAGATAGATGATAGATAGCTAGAGATAGACATATTCATATACACACACAAACGCGTGTTGTTTTTACCTGTATTTTAAATTCACATAAATGATCTCCCACTTTACAATATATCATTTCTTACCGTTCCTTTCACTTGATCTAGTTAATGCACAAAGATCAAGCTCCTTTTCTTAATACCCTTTCAAGTTGCCAGCATATCAACATGACACGTTGTATTCATTTCTTTACTCATTGATGGTCCTTGGTTTTAGATCTAGAATGTCTCCGAAGTTCTCCTCCTTAGAGGCAGGGCTCTGGAAGGTGACTGGATTATGCGGTGCTAAACCTATCAGGAGATTTATCCACTAACAAGTTCAGTAGGTGAGTGTGCTATGGGGGTGGGACCTGATTAGGGCAAGGTCACTGCAGGTGTGACCTGGAAGGGTGTATCACCCCCACTCCTTGCTCTGTGCTTCCTGGTTGCCATGGTGTGAGCAGCTTCCCTTTTGCCAGGCCCTTCCACTGTACCCTTTCTGCCTTGGAGACAGCTGACCAGGGACTGAAACCTCTAAAACTATGAGCTATGAACTGTGAGCCTCTCCACCTTTATGTTGTGGGTGTCAGATATTTTGTCCCAGTGACAAGAAAGTGACTGAGACAGTTTTGTTTCTGATAGTTCCTATTGCTAATATACTATTTGCTAGTATCATTTGTATCTTTCTAAGGAGCTTCACTAGTTTGCTTAGGCTGCCATTATAAAACACCACCGACTGAGTATTTTCTTAAACAAGAAAACTTTGTTTTCTCCCAGTTCTAGAGGTGGAATGTCTAAGACCGGTTGTCATTGGATTTGATTTCTCCCAAGGCCTCTCTCCTTGGCTTATAGGTGGCTGTCTTCTTGCTGTATCCTCCCTCACAAGGCCTTTCCTCTGTGCATTTGCATCCCTGGAGTCCCTCCCTTTCCTTATAAGGACACCAGTCATCTTGGATTAGGGCCCATGTCATAGCATTCCCCAGCCTTACGGGTTTCATGCCCTATCTCCAGGTACACTCACACTGTGAGGTATATGGAGGTTGGGTTTTCAACATATAAGTCTTGGCGGACACTATGCAGCCCATAACAGAGCCATGGGAGAGAGTCCAGATGAATGGTTTGGAGCAAGGGCCTGGGGTAGGCTGTGTGATTTGGGTTCTGATTTTCACACCCTCACACAAGACACGAAGAAGCTGCTCAGCTTGCAGCCACTCATTTACAATCATCCCTGTCTGTCTCACAGGACTGCTGTGATTATTTCAAGAGGTGCACATAAAGCACCATGATCCTTCCTTGCTCAACATTAGCTATAGTGAGTTCTCCTCATGCATCTTAACAAGAGGTTCACAATGGATTTGGTTGTTAAAATTCCAAGGCAATGGCACCCATTTTCAATTTTTCTAGCTACTCCCAAACTTCTGCTTTCTGTGGTGGTGACACCAGTGAACACTCCCACCAGACAAGCATGAGAGTCCTTTTGACCCCATTTCTTGACCAAGAGTTGATTTTGCTGTATTGTAACATTTCTATCCATCTGAAGCTCAAAAACCGAGTATGCCACTTTTCAGTTGGTGCATTCTTTAAGGTACATGTCTTTCACATGATCTGTAGGTGACATAGTAGAGAAGGGAAGTAGAAAGGAAGACAATGCACACAATACAAACTGACACTGTGTTACCTAGACTTGGGTAAAAGCAGGAAGTCAATTTAAGAGAGGAAGTTTGCCTTTCCTAAGATAATTTTTCTTTGGCTCTACCACTGACTCCCAAATTTCCCTTTGCCCAAGAGTCATCTGAAGCATTTGTTTGTAACACAGACACTTGGGCTGCACAGAGGTTCTCATCCCACTCGAATAGGAGGACAGGGGTCTGAATTTTCAACAAGCACCTCTTGTGCTCTGTCCAAAATTACATGTGGGCTGGGGAGTTAGCTCAGTGGTTCCGCTGCCTGCCTCGCAAGCACAAGGTCCCAAGTTAGATCCCGGGTACCAAAAAAACAACCCCCTCCCCCAAATCCCAAAATTACATGTGGCCTACACTTTGAGGAGCACAGCTGAAAAAATAAAATATTCTCCAGACATCTTCCTAAGTTTTAGGCTATTATTTTAACTCTTAGTTGTACCTTAAACATCTGGCTGCAAACACACATTATCATGGGCTTTGGAAAATGTCCTCCTGAGCCTCGTGTTCTGTCTTCCTAATGTGAAAGTCACTGAGTAAGGGGTAATTTCTAAGATGTTTTCCAAGGCTCTTATTCATCCATCCCACTCACTGCTCACCCTTCGGTACCTCACACCAATGACACATTATTTAAGATCATCTAACAGCAATACTACATTTCTCCCAGGAACCTAAAACTTGGAGATATCAGGGTACTCCTTGAAAGTTAAATTTCTAATTTAATTTTATAATGTACCATAAGGATAAAAGCATTACATGTGCAAGCTTCCCTTTAAAAGGTAGTCAATTTTCCAAATAAAAAACTGAAAGCATAGGATCGAAATCTAATTGGTGTTAAGCTTAGTATGAAATAAAGCTGACAGTTGTAATAAACTATCTAAATGAGATAATGTGAGAACTGAGAAGCTGTTAGAGAATGTGGACCTGAATATCAAAGGGAGGGGGCTTAATAAACGCCTCCTACCAGCCCCAGGGCAAAATTTGCTCCCAAATTTTAACTCTAATTAATTCCTATGGTCAGAGTTATACATTAATTAAAAACAATGAGACGCCATTTTAGCATTAATTTTATTTTGTTCATACCATGTTTAGCCAATGGATTTGAAAAGAAAAGAGATTGTAGCTGTTGCTTTAGGGTATATTCACTATCATACATTGTTAGCATGACTATAAATTGACACAATCTTTCTGAATAATAGCCCAAATTATCAAAAGCCTCAAAAATATATATTCTCATTGATGTAGTACTTTTGAATTTGGGAATGTAAGGAATAACTAATCTATGCAAATATTTTTCTAGAAGAATATTTATTGCAGTGCTTCTATTATTGTAAGTATATAACAAAAGAAATCAACTACATACATCAATGTGAATGTAATAGATCATAAAAATGAAGTCTTAATATCTGTAAATAATTTTGAAAACTATACATTATTTTCACATGAAAATCTAGAAAGAACATATTTTCAAGTAATAATCAGTTTTCAGTGCAGTATCCCACTATAATAAAACTTTTGCTTTAAAACACACATATCCATGCAGAAGAAGAGTTAATGCAATGTGCATATATATTAAAGAATTCTAGTGGTTATATTTGTAAAATGGGATTGGTTTGTGGCTTTTCTCTTTATCTCTATTTCATAATTTTCTATAAGTGATATATTATTTTTTATAATATGATAAAATAAAAGCTATCGATTTGTAACATTAGAATTTTGGTCTAATTGGACTCTTCCATTTTATTAAGGACTAGCATGCATTCAGCAAACATGACTTGAGTATGTAGCACGTACCTTGGAACACTTCAATGACAAAACAAAAGGAGCAGTCACAGTAGATATTGACATTCCCTGGAGTTTAGGGAGTTAGGGAGGTCTCCTGGCTCTTCCAAGTACCTGAGCTTCTAAGAAGATTCTAGAACTTAACCTTGTGTGGAATCACCCATGCTGGTCACCATGGTGGTTTCACCTTCTACCTGGAAACTCCTTCTTGCTCAGGTTCAAGCTACCAGGCTCTCTCTTGGCTCCTGGCCTGGCTTGGCACTTTCTGAGGGAACTACAGTTGGACCCTGACCTAGTCCAGAGACAAGGGCCTCTGAGCACACAGCAGTATGTGTGCACATAAGTCTATGGCCACAGAGCTCTTTTTCCTCAACCGTATTCTGAACCTACAAAAGTGACCACTCTAGGAAGATAATGTTACTAGTGGGCCACTGGCCTCTGGGATACCATGACAGTTCTCTCATTTTCTTTTCTCTGTTTCCCCTTCCCTTTCTCTCTGGTCAATAAATCTAAGGAAACAGCCCAATGAACTTTTATGAGCATTTCTAACACAATGAAAAGTCGTTCTCATGGGTTGCTTCTGCCTAACACAAAGACAAAGAAGAAAGGTAAAACATTCAGACAAAGTGGATTTTGATGAGCTTCCATACCTGATGACTGGCTGGGGTTTTGTTTTTCATAAACAGCTCATATTTTATCAAATGGTAACAGATCAGGCTTAAGAGAGACACAGGTCTTTAATCTTTTAGTCATTACCCACATTGTTCAGATTAAACAATCACCATAATAGTTCTGCTCACATATGGTGTTGAGCAACTTTGGTGGTGGTGGAAGAAGTAAAAAAATTGGAATAAATCTAGTGTCTTATTGATAGATTAGATTCATCTAAAATGGTAGAAACTAAAGCAGATAAAGAAAATAATCTCAACAGAATGTTGCACAAACAACTGAGAACATGAGCACCTTTTCTGGTATCAGAAGGATATTTTTAGTTAAATATTTGTATTTATGAATATAAAAACATTGGGGTCATGGATACTGGGTCAACTGAGCTTATTGCTGTGTCCTGGGGCTCCAGGTCATTTTTGTATTATTCTTTGCACATAGTTGCACTTTCCAAAAATTTCACAAAGGACCTATGTACTCTATAAAGAAAACAAAAATGCTGTTAACTAAGAGAGGATAGGTACTTTCAGCATTCCACAATCTGTAAAACTTGTCGAGACTCAATGATTCTTAACTTCCACTGATAACAGTTTTATTTACAACAGGACTGGGCTGCTTTACTATTTTGAGTCAGGAAAAAAAAAAGAAAAGAAAAGAAACAGATCATGAATCCCTTAGTGTTTCATTCACTGATGAACTTCTCAAGGGCTTCTAATTTAGTCAGTCATTTTGCCAATGCTGATCAGAGCTTAGCAGGCTGATGATTCAGGCCAGGTCTCCCTTTTGATCACTGGCATGGAAATCTTTTCTCTTTTAGCAAAAATGTATCATAGCCAAACCCTCAAGAGACTCGGAAGCAGTATTCGCTTGAACACTGAAGTTCTCAGTGCTTCTTCAGCATTTAGAAAGCTCCTTTACTTGAGAAGTTCATTTCTGAGGCTTTTCTTCCATCTTTGCTTCACAGACCTGAGATTTCACCAGCAGAATATTTTAATCAGCAATTAAAACAGTGGTGAGTTCAGGGGACCCTGCTTCTGTTTACACCTGCAGCCTAAAATGCCCGTTAGAAATAAGAGTCTCGAGTTCTGCTTTTATTTCTTAACCCTTCCAGAAAACTTCCTCTGTCCTTTCTGTCCCATCATCTTCCAGTGAAAAGTCCAAAACTCAGTTTTGTCTCTGGCTTTATCACTCGTACTTCACATATTTCAGCAGGTTGTCAGGCACCAGTATTAACTTGGATATAGAAATTTCTCACTGCTATTGACTACTCACCACTGACCATTCTTGTCTTTCCCTTATATACAGATTCTCACTTCTCCTAGACTAGGGGAAGCACAAGTATCTTTCTACCAGAGGGCACTGAAATTATATAAGAACCAGCCCCAGCTGTGATATTTATTAGGAAGACGTCTCATGGACTAATTCCCTTTTAGCTCGTGCTCCTTCCTATCAGGCTTACCCAACCAGCTGAATTTTCTTTCCAAAGAAAATGTTGTTTGTGAAGCACTTTAACACATGGATTTAAAACACTGGATTCAAGGAAAAAGAATCTTCCAAGACTGAGTTGCTTAGTTTTAACCCCAGGAGGGTGGGATATTAAGAACGAGATTTCTCTGGAAATCTACTAGACATTAGCCTTACTCTGGGGAGATGGTTAATTTCCTCACTTTATCCCTGTATCTCAGGTATGGTTGATGGCAAGACCGACTTATTGTACCTTATGCTCACCTTCAGGAGTCCCAAAACCATTCTGATTCTAGACTGTCGACAAATTCCTAAAAGAATATGGAGACCCCTAGCAGAACAAACTGAATTGCTGAGGGTTATGGTCAATGCTGAGGGTTCCTGAACAACAGTATCATATATTTCAGTGTTGGAAATAATAATGTCTAATGTGTTCTAGTTAAGTGCTTAATGTTCCAACAACATTGCATGCTTAACAACCCCATAAGGTTGGTGACAGCTAGTTCAGCCTCCATTTTCAGCATGAGACACTGAAGTGAAGAAGTTGCATAAGTAGTTAATGTCATTCAGGAAGTCTGGGGAAAAGGCTGAAGTGTACACTAGGTTTGCTGGTTTTCTGTCAGTTACTTTTACTACACTATACAAGATCATATTTGCAGCTGCCACATCTAATTCAAAAGCACCCCATGGTAGGAAGACATCTGCCATCAGTCAAGGGGGTATTTGCAATAATGTCGCTAAGTGACATTATTTAAGTGTTTATTTTATTTAGGTCCTTCTAATAGATTAGGATAGTTTCCAGAGTCAAGATGTACCCAAATCTAATAAAAAGAGGAGACAAAAAAGAAGAGTCCAGTGATTAGATCAACCACTTTTGAGTTAATGCTCTTCAGTTTGTTTCTGATTATCTACACATTCCTCATCTTAGACAGGCTAACTCCACTACTTTGTGTTTTCTAGACTTGTTAATGATACCACCCAGACCTTTAGGCTGTACTATATAGTATTATTTTAAAAAATTCTCACCTATGTGGGTTCTGCGACATAGCTATTTTTATGTCATGTTTCATTTATCTCACAAAACTTCTTGAAATTATTCAGACTGTAAACTGTTCCTTGTAATAAATGTCTAAGAAAGTGACACATACAAACACATAGATTTTAGGTATGCTGTCACATTCTGCATAACTTACTGCAGAAAAGGAAGTAACAAGCCTCATGCTTCTGGTAGCAAGCATAGTTTCAAGAGCTCTGAGTGCTGACTGTGTTATATATTCATGCTTTGGGGGCTTCTGGCATGATTTTAAATCTTACAAACTGGTGTCTAGCAATCATGTAACTTTTTCATTTTTGTACAAAACAGTAAAATGCCTTTTTTTGCAGAAAGCAGCCAGACTTTACTTTCAGATCTTCATTTTACAACTGCCTTTTGTAGTCAAGAGGTGACTCAGACTTGGTCCTAACTAAATGACTAATGTGGGGGCCATAGATTTAGCTCAGTGGTACTGTGTCTGCCTCACAAGTGCAAGATCCTGAGTTTGATCCCCAGTACCAAAAAAAAGACTAATGTGGGTTGAAATTGGTTTCATGACTAAGTGCCACAGCTGTTATTTTTGGGGAAATGACATAGCCTCAAAAATTAAAATTATGATGCATGACATGAGATATAAGATTTCTCCTCACAACTTTGTCAAAAACTTGACCTCAACTAGTTACTATAGAGCTAAAAAGTAAATTAATGTGATACTTTACAAAAAAGAGTCAATATTTAATATTCTATAATGTCAATAGCAAACATCTGTGAGAGAGTAGATTATGAAACAAATAACACATGGACAATTAGTTAAATGCTTTAATATTCATTTCAGAGCATTCACTAAAATAAACATTTACTTCATTATAAATGAAACATATTTCACACATTAAAATTAAATATAAATGTTCATGAGTATTTTATCTCTTAATGGCAAGTTGATGAGGACAAATTAAAGCCAAATTATAAAATATTGATGAAAGAAATTGAAGATGATACAAATAAAAGAAATATATTCCATGTTCATGGATGTGAAAAATTACTATTGATAAAATATCCATAATAACCAAAGTAATCTGCAGATTCAATGCAGCCCCTATCATAGTTTTAATGTTTTCAGAAATATAAAGAATCCTAACTTTCACACGAAACCAAAAAGATCTTCATTGTCCAAAGCAATCTTGATCAAGAACAAAGCTGGGAAGTGTTAGATTTCCTGATTTCAAATTATATTGCAAAGCTATCATAATCAAAACAGTATGGTACTGGCATAAAAAAATGACAGATTAAAGGAACAGAATAAAGAGCCCAGACATAAAGCCACACATACACAGCCAACTAATTTTGGACTAAGTTGCCAAAGATACAAAATAGAAAGAGTAGTATCTTCATTGAAGGTGTTGGAAAAACTGGATATCTTCATGTAAAAGAATGAAATTGGATTCACATTTTACACCATACATATAAGTCCAACTCAGACACATTAAAGACTTAAATATGAAAACCCGAAACCATAAAACTCTTAGAAGAAAACAGGGAGAATCTCCTTGAAATTGGTCTTGGCAATAGTTTTTTTACATGACATGAAAACACAGTCAACCGAAGCAAAAAACAGAAGGAATAAGAAAAACAAACACAAGAAGGTTTACATCCAAAAGGCTTCCACATAGCAACAACAACAACAACAACAAAAATCAACAAAATGAATAGGCAACCTATAGAATGGGATAAGATATTTTCAAACCAAAAATATATAAGGAGAAGTACAAATGGCCAATGAAGAAATGCTCAACATCATGGGCCATTAGAAAAATGCAAAATAAAGCAACACTGAGATTCCATCTTACCCCAAAAAGAATGGCCATTGTTAAGAAATCAAGCAATGTACTATTCCCTAAACAATGTGTTATAACTATATACATTGTAGCAGGTACTATTAGTCATCTAGTGATGTACACAGGAGGATGAGCATAGGTTTGTGCAGTTACTGCCCCATTTTCTGTAAGGCTCTGGAGCATCCTTGGATTTTGATTTTCACAAGGGATCCTGGAACCAGACCCTCACATATACTGAGGGAACAAGTATATCTTAATAGATAAGATGATACAGTGTGGAGAATGAGAGGAAAACATCATTTTCAGGCTCAGATAGGGAGAGGTTAAATTGCTATCATTTTTCTGAAAATCTACATGACAAAATGACAAATTGTCAATAATTTTAACCCAGTAAGGTAATAATTTTCCAAGTCTATGGATATACATTATAAATAAATAATTTATCAAGATTTTATGCCTAAAGATGTTTACTAAATGTTACTAACTATTGAGAAAATTATAAGTAATCCATCTGTTTTAACAGTAATAATTTGATGAATTCTGATACATCCACTGATGAGCTAACATGTCTTTTTGAAGAATTTTTAAGGATAGGGAAAAACATAATATAATGTTTTATGCAAAAAAGCATAATATAAATTATATATGCTGTATGATTTTAACCTTTTAAAATTCATAGAAAAGAATAGAAAGAATATATTTAAGTTTCCAATGATTTTCTTTTTATAGTAAAATTGTGGATAATTGCTTTTCCATTTTGAATGGCACCAGAGTCCCAAAAACTGTTTCATTTAGAAATCAGCCTTGTAAAATCCAGGGTGCAGGAGCTGAGACATACAGTGGACTCTTCAACAAGGGGGAAAACCCCAGAAACTAGGGTGAGTGTATTTTTGCAGTTTCTGCGGACAAGTTTAGTCAATAATCCGTATTTAAGATGCACAATTCACCTAATCTTGCTGTTGCTAGTCAATTTGTTGTCCAGCCAGCGGCCGCTACATGCTGCTTTATAACAAAGTCACCCGGTTGAGCTGAATTAGTCAAGTCATGCAACGCCCAGAGGAGTTGCTTTAAGAACAGAAGCAGCAGCGCATGCGTGCGTCAGGCTGCGTGAAAGGACGGCAGGAGCTCCGCGCGCCGGGTGCAGGATGCTACATTGCAGTCTTGCGGATAGAGTCTACTGTGCCCGGACGAGCCATCCAACTGTGAAGCTGAAGACCTTCGATGACTTGCTCTGTAAGTCGCTGGAAGGGTGACCCTGAAGGGAATGATAAAGTTGGTCATACCTCCGTTTTACAAACAGCTCCTTATTAAACACAGGTGAACTCACCTTTGTTTATTCCTTTCGATTTCCACTTTCTTTTGGGTTAAATGTGTTGAATATGTGAGCTTGTTTATTGTTGCATTGTTTGTATTTTTTCAGATTTATTTTTATTTTTTTTAAATTATTAGAGTAATATATATTTACAATATGTATAATTAATTCATCATAGTGGACTAGTCATCTACAAATCACATCTTAATGATTCATTTTTACTGCTGCTTCTCCTCCCTGCCTTCCTATCTCTGTCCATCCTCAGACTCCCTCTCAACTTTGCAAAGTCTACTTGCCTAAAATTACTTGCTCTTCAAATTATTTATATTTGGAGTTTTTCATAATAGAGAAATTAGGCAATATTCAACCCTCTGGGAGTATTTTTAATCATATCATTCTAATTTGTTAGCTTATGAAACTTAAAATTTGTATTATATTAGTTGCCGTAGGATTATATAGTAGATATTTTTAATTTATCAGTTTTACCTTCCACTACTTTTATAAAACTTAACTCTACTTTTGATATTTTCAATGTTTGTAGTGCTGTATATTTTACTTATGTATATTTAAAAACTCATGGGGCCGGGGATTTAGCTCAGTGGTTCTGCCCCCTGCCCCACAAGCACAAGGACCCAAGTTCAATCCTCGGTACCAAAAAAAACCCCAAAAACAAAAAAACGAAAAACAAAAACCTCATATATAATACATATATTTTTATTATTTTTACAGCAATCAGACAATTTTTTAAAACATTAAGGAAAAAATCCTAGATTTACCCACATAGCTACCATTTCTGGCCCTCTTTATTTATCTATATAGATCATCTTTCCATCCAGCATCTTTCTCTTTTACCTCTGAACTTTGTAAATTTTCTTCTGGCACAGCTCTGCTAGTGACAAAATCATTAAGGTTTTATGTACCAAAGTTTTAATTTCACTTTTGTTTATGAAAGACATTTTACTTGGTATAGCTTTCTAGGTGAGTAGTTTTTATCTTTCAGTTCTTAAAAGATGCTGCTTCTGGGCCGGGGATTTAGCTCAGTGGTTCCGCTGCCTGCCTCGCCAGTACAAGGTCTTGAGTTTGATCCCCGGTACCACAAAAACCCGAACAACAACAACAACAAAAAAGATGTTGCTCCATTTCTTTGGAGCATTTGCTTTGTTTCCAAAAAGAAATCTCCCCTTGTTCTGATCGTAGTTTCTTTGTATGTCATATCTCTTTTTTCTGTGGTTGCTTTTAAGATTTTTCTTTTATTTCTTCACAGGTTTAGAGTAATTTGATTGTGATGTACCTTGGGATCTTTTTCTTCTTGTTTCTTCCTTCAGGATTTGTTGATTGAGTTCTTGGATCTGTGAGGTTGAAATTTGTAAAATTCATAAAACTTTTGCAATTTGGCCATTATTTATTAAAATGCTTTGCATGAATATCCACTTCTTCTTGAAGATTATATATATTTTACAGTGCTTTAAATATACAACTACTAATGTTCTGCCTACTTTTTCTCAGTTATTTTTCCTTTTATTTTCAGTTTCTGTTGCTATGTCATCAAGTTCACCATTGTTTTTTCTGGAATGTTTAATTTGCTGTTAATTTTATCAATGTATTTTTTATTTCAAAAGTATTCATGTTTAGATTTTCTATTTAGGCTTTTTTGTATTTTCTGTATCTCCACTTAACATATTCAATCTTTCCTTTTACTTTTCAATATATAGACTACTTCAATGTTTTACTATACAAGCCTACTGATTATTAGTTGGGATCCTGGCAACATTTATTGTGAGATAATTATTCCTTATGTGCCATCAGTTAGGAGTATTATTTCCAACCACAAGAAGTATAAGCTCTGAGAATTCTGGGCTAGAATCTTTTAAAAAATTGTTTTTCTCTAAATAGGGGCAGTTTTCTCACATATATAATCTTGCTGAATATTCCTAGTAGTGGGAGGATTTATACTACTAAGAAGCTATGTATATCTAGTTTCAAATCCCAGCTTCCCTATTTAGTAATCATTTGTTCTAGGGCCAGGCTTTTACAATTTCTCAACTTAAATATCTCTTTCTTTAAAATGATGCTTATTGTAGTGCCTTTTTCATAGCAATTCTGTGAAAAGAAAATTAAATATTCAGCTTGATGCCTGCCATATAAAATGTAGATATGTATTTGTAAAATATAATGTGATCTGAAAATTCTGTTGCATTTAAAATACATGTTTCTCTTTACAGGAACTTGGAATATTTATATATTTAGCAACAAATTTGTAGTAGTCCATTTTCCACTGCCATAATAAAATAGTCAAGGCTGGGTACTTTATCAAGAAAAGAGATTTGCTTAGCTCACAGTTTGGAGCTGAAAGTCCACATAGCATAGGGGAGGCTCTGTTGCCTAAAACATATCATGGCATATGTTATCACAGCAGGCACTCATGTAAGACAGAGATGTCAGATGGCATGACCAGATGCTAGCGAGGTGGAAGGAGCTAGTCTGACTCTTTCGTAACAGTCATTTTTCTCATGCACTAAAAGGGTCACACAAAACATCATCAGTCCCTTCTGAGGACACATGGGAATGACCTAATCACCTTCCACAAGGCCCTGTGTCTTAAAGGTCCCACCACCTCCCCACATCTTCACACTGCAGGACCAAGCTTCCAACATATGAACCCTATGCAAAACATAGCAAAGCTTGACAACGTTCAACCAATGTCTGGGAATCTACTTCCTGTTCCTACATTGAAGCACACAAAATCATAAGGACATGAGTCTGTGTGGGCTTTGACTTCTGAAATAGAGTTCAATCTCCAGCTGTCACCTAACTTCAAGGAGATGGTTGCAGGGATACTTTTGGATTTATGAAAACAATTAACTTCTTGTGGTCTATTAGTATTCTCACAATCCTACAGTCATTTTTAGCCTGATAGGACAGAAAATTACTTTCTCATGGAACTGTACAAGTATGTTTAAGTACAGTGATATAGTAAGCATAAGAAAATTAATCAAAAAGTTTTTAAAAATCATGGTGCAAAGTAAATCATCAGAATTTTAAGGAAAGTAACAGTTCTGAAGTCATTAGCCTTCTTCAAATTCATTCTCCTTTTCTAAAAATAATGGAATTCTTCCCATCATGGTGTATATGACTTAACAAAGATCACTGTAGAAGTATCATCTCAAAAATATCCCATACATGTCGTCAAGCAAAGAGGATTATTTCTCTCCTAACACGAGTAAAACTATTTTCTTGAGACATCTTGTTTATATTCACAGTTCTATTCAACAAAACACATTTCTTATTTCAGACAGTGTTGTGGAATTCTGGGACTGCTTCATTTGGGAAATCTCATTTGAACAAGACATTTCCTGCACCAGGTCTTTCAGTCTTGTTTTGGGTTGTTTTCCTGCTAGCATTTTGGGATCTCAAAGGTGGTTGTTTTCTATAGATTCTGCACCTCACAGAATGACAGGAAAAAGTGCCGGAAGAAACGAATCACAGGAAATCAATAATAAAAAGAATCCATCGCCCTAGAATAAAATCTAAAACAAAATAACTTTCAACGTTCAGGATGTAGAGACATTTCATAATTTTTAAAATTATATTTATCTGCTTAAGAAAACATCATAGTAAACAACATCATGAAATTTCAGATGATTTGTCCTGGGACAATGGTTACATTTGATAATTTTCTTACTTTAGCATAATATTTATATGCCATTGTTCATTGAAGGACAATAACAATAAATTTCATGTTACTTACATAATAATTTTGATTTTCTCTTTTAACTGTCTAATGTTTTAAAAGTAATGCACTTAATCACCCAGTATTTACTTTATAAGATCCTTGTTTGAATCAGATTTCTAGAGGGAAGTTTTCATAAATTTGCATCTGTCATTTTGAGAGAATAACATAGACTTATTTGTAGTATTTCAATTTTGTACATTTGTAGACAATAAATTAGTTGCCTTGAGAATGTGTAAGTCAGTTTATCATCTTATCCTATAAATCCTACCCCATTACATCAATTTGATTTGACCCTGGAATGTTTTTGGAAAATCAACTGAATGAACCGAATGTTTCATTCAGATTTCCTATGAAACCATGGGATCATTCTTTTTCCAGTGAAGAAGAAAGAGGACAAGAATAATTTGCTATTTGATAATAGCAAATATCATTCTGTCGCTTTTATAACGGTTTCTTAATTACTGCTTTTATACATACAGTTCCATATACATAAATATAGATAGTCTGTCTTTTGCAGTTATGGTCTAAATTCAAGTAGATGAATTATTAGTTACAAAAAGTATTGAAATTATAAAAACAGAGAAATTATAATTTCTGTGATGTAGATTACAAAATACCCACTATAAAATGGAATTGAGAAGAAAAGAGGTAACTTTGGACTTTAGCTGTATCACTTTATTATTGTTGTTCCTGGGGATTAAACTCCTGACTTTCACCCTCACCTACAACCCCAGCCCTTTTTATTTATTTATTTTTAAAGTTTTGAGACAATCTCGCTAAGTCACTAAATTGCCTACTTGAACTTGAACTTGTGATCCTCCTGCTTCAGCCTCCTGAGTAGCTGGGATTACAGGCCTGTGCCAACAGTTTTCCTGATGAAAAGGTAAAATAGTTCTCAATATCACAGTCTCTCATATTGTAGTGCTGTGTCAAGATAACTGAGCCTATTCAGACACTATTTCAGAGTTTAGTTGTCCCACTCCCATTTGGGTTACCCCAAAATCCTACTGCATTATCTTTGAGCTTGCTTCTCACATTTGTTATTGGTACATGAAGAAGATTAATGTAACAGATTTTAGAGGCTTCCATAGTGGTAGTGACCTTCATGAATTCTGAACTGTTCTTTTCCCTTTTGATTTCATATTTATACATCATTCTTATAATAATCTTATACTTTGAAATACTGAAATAAAACATCACATGGAAATATTAATGGATCAAATATTCTGTAGGCTCTTGACCTTAAAAATCTATAAATTAATCATGTCTAATCTTTGGTCATTGACTGTGTGCAATTGTGTCCTGACATTAATAACAATTTCTTGATCTATATTATGTTCTGAAACTCCTGGACATTTATTTCATTCTCAGCTTTACATAATGACTTTATATTCATTGGGATAACTGTATCTCACTTATGTGGATGAGATTGAACAAGGATGTAAATGTTTTACCATTGTATTATCACACATCCTTGGCATTGCTAAATAACTGTTTTCCTGCCCAGTAAAAGGAAGGACTTTTTTGGGGGGTAACAGTTACCAACATGAGGATTTGTAAACCAGGATCACAAGCATAGCAGTGTTGGGTGTCTATGCCTTTTTAATTTCTCATTCTTAATTATTCAGCTATATTTTAATAGTGATTACCATTAAAAGAACTAATAAGTTTTGCTTAAAGTAGTTTCACTTTAAGTACCAGCTTGCTCATGTTTAAATTTCAGTTCTTTTCAGCACCCACAATGGTATGCTGCTAGAGAGAATTTATTTGATGTATTCCTTTATTACTCTTGAATTCAATGTGCTTTTAGAGAACTAATTCTACTCAACAAATGTAGGTGCATCCTTGCAAAAACAGAAAGAAAGAAGGAATGAAAAGCTGCCTGTGTAAGGCACACATATTTTAAACAAAATATCCCTAATGTCCTCATTTTAGAATTTCTTTCTCAATGTGGCCCACCCAGAAAAGATCTGCACAGGCGCACAAGCTTCAGCCAGAGGCTTACCATTGATAAGTGTGTGGCGATCCTAGCCAAAGCCAGTGCCAACAACAGGAACTGAGGTGCACAACCCTGAGCCAAAGGCCCTCCCAGAAAACAGCTACATAGGGGCCCCAGTGAGAGGCATGCCTAGATACCATCCCAAATGTGTTCAGGCCCCAGCCAGAAGCCCACCCAGACAACAGACCAGCTCAGGGATCCAGAGGCCACCACTCTGAACCCAGGAATTGGTGTACTGGTGAGTAGCAGAGTAAAGGCTTCTTGGTGGCTTGCTGAGAATTCAGGACCACTGAGTGAGCAAAAAGTCACCTCAACAAAGCCACAGCAGGCTGCATCTGTTGAAATGAGAAGACATGTAAATAAGTCTCAAAACCAGACTTCCAGATCACCTAAGGCAACACCAAAGGGCAACAAGATGGAACAATCTTATACTCAGCCACCTGGACTCGCTGAACTGGCAACAAAAGAGGACCTGGAAAAAATGAAATCAGAAATAATTTCTCAGATAACAGCAGAGATTTTGCCCATAGTACAAGACACAATTAATAAATCTAGAGCAGAGCAGACACAGATAAAAATATAGAGAAGCTGGGGAACATGATGGAATCCCAACATAGGAAATGAATGGAATCCATAAAACAGATGCAAACAGATTTTCAGGAGATTAAAAACTCAATTGAAGGTTTACACAGAAGAATGAGCCAATCCAAGGGTAGAATTTCAGATATAGAAGATAGGATTGCAATTAGTGAGCAGGAAAAGAAAAATTTCTTAAAAATAGTAAGGAACCATGAGAATTCAATCCATCAGCTGCTAGATGATGCAAAGAAGAATAACATCAAAATGATCAGAGTCAATAGAAAAATAGGAGAAAGTGCAGATGACATAAAAAAACCTCTTCACAGAAGTAATGGCAGAAAACTTCCCAAATAGGGGAAAAGAACTTGACATAGAGATAAGTGAGGCATATAGGACTCCAAATAGCCATGATCAAAAAAATTCTACACACAGGCGTATAATAGTTAAGATTCCAGAAACCCAACAGAAGAATAAAATTCTACAGGCAGTTAGAGAAAGAAACAAATCACATACAAAGGAAAGCCCATCAGAATCACAGCAGGCTTTGCAACACAAACCCACAAGGCAAGAAGAGCCTGGAGTGATGTATTTCATGCCCTCAAGGAAAACAATCTCCGACCCAGATTGATGTACCCTGCAAAACTATCTTTCAAAATTGATGGAGATAAGATACTTTCATGACAAAGAGCACCCCAGGAACTTCATGAATACCAAACCAGCACTCCAAAAAATTTTAAACAATATCCTCGGAAAAAGACAATGAGGATCACAACCCCAGGAAGCCCAGCAGAATTAATCCATCAGGCATGACAAGAAATTAAATGCAAAGGGGGAGAATCCAGTGAAAAGAAAAAGTCATGACAAGGATAAGTCAATACATATCAGTTATAACTATCAATGTGAAAGCTCTCAATTCACCAATCAAAAGAAATAGACTGGTCCACTATCACCACTTCTGTTCAGTATAGTTCTGGAAACATTAGCCGCAACAATTAGAAAAGAGAAAGAAATAAAAGGAATAAAGATAGGAAAGGAAGAAATTAAACTGTCATTATTTGCTGACAATATGATACTTTACATAGAAGACCCAAAAACTCTGCCAAAAGACTTCTAGACTTAATTGACAGATTCAGTAGAGTAGATAGATACAAGGTCAACACTCAAAACAAAATAGCTTTCCTATACACAAATAACAGACTCTCTGAGAGAGAAATTAGGGTAATAATTCCTTTTACAATAGCATCCAAAAAACTGAAATACCTAGGAATCAATCTAACAAAGGAAGCAAAAGACCTCTACATTGAAAACTACAGCACTCTGAAAAAAGAGATTGAAGTGGGTATAAGAAAATGGAAAGACATCCTTTGCTCCTGTGTAGGAAGAACCAATATAGTCAAAATGGTCATACTTCCAAAACTGCTGTATTTAGTTAAATCTGTATTTAATGCAATGCTGATTGAAATTCCAACAATATATTTCACAGACCTAGAGAAAACAAACCAAAAATTCATTTGGAACCACAAGAGACCTAGATTAGCAAAATCTACTCTAGGCAACAGAGACATGGCAGGGGATATCACAATCCCCAACTTGAAACTATACTACAAAGCTACTGTGATTAAAAAAACCACCATGGTACTGGCAAAGAAACAGACCCGAGGATCAGTGGAATGGATTAGAAGATGAAGAAACAACTCCAGACATACTCAGCCACCTCATCTTTGACAAAGGAGCCCACCATTCTCATTGGAGGAAAGATAGACTCTTTAATAAATAGTGCTGGAAAAACTGGGTTTCAACTTGCCAAAGATTAAAACTAGACCCATATCTATCACCATGAACTAAACTAAGATTGAAGTGTATTAAAGATCTAAATATTAAAACAGAAACATTAAACTTGATGGAAGATAAGTTAGGTAGAACTCCTGAAGACATTGGCATAAGAAAAGACTATATGAACCAAATCTCAGTAGCATGAGAACTAGCACAAAGAATCAACAACTGGGATCTCATCTTATTAAAAAGCTTCTGCACTGAAAGAGAAATGACCAACAGAGCTAAGAGAAAACATACAATGTGGGAAAAAACTTTTAGCAGCTGTACCTCAGACAAAGGACTACTATCTAGAATATATAAAGAACTCAAAAAAATTCAGACCCCCCCCAACTCAAAGACCCAATCCAAAAATGGGCATCTGAAATGAACAGACATTTCTCAGACAAAGAAGTAAAAGCAGCAAATAA
>NW_004624796.1:7767795-7869046 GCF_000247695.1 Heterocephalus glaber
GTTTTATGGATTCCATTTGTTTCCTATGTTGGGATTCCATCATGTTCCTCAGATCCTCTATTTTTTTATCTGGGTCCTCTCTAGATTTATTAATCATGTCTTACACCATGAGCAAATCTTTGCTGTTATCTGAGTAATTATTGTGATTTCATTGTTCCCAGATCCTCTTTTGTTGCCAGTTCAGAGAGTCCTGGTGGTTGAGTATCAGATTGTTCCATCTTGTTTCCCTTTGGGGTTGCTGTAGGTGATCTGGAACTGTTTTTGAGGCTTGTTTATGTGTTTTCTCATTTCCACAGAGGGGGCGGTGCTTCTGGCACCCACGGGGCTCACCTTCTCTGCCCTAGGAGCCTGGGATGGAGGTGGGGAGCTTCCTTCCAGGTGCTGGGACTGGCTCACCTTCTCTGCCCTAGGAGGCCTTGGAATGATTTATGAGGCACATGTAATGGGAAATTGCATTTTGTTTATATTTTCATGCACTTTCAAAGAGAAAAAAATGACGCGTTTGTAAAAATTTTAGTACATTTATTATCTTTTGTCAACATGTGTTGTAGCAAAATGTAAGAACCATGGTTAAGTAAAACACATCCATAATAATGTTTGTTATTAAGAAAATAAATGTTTTCATCAGCAGGATCCAAACTACAAAGTGTTTTGAGATCCAGACTCATGAATAAATTACAAAAATAACATGAAACCAATGAAAGATACTGTACTACAATTTCAAAATCTCTATAAAACTATAAAGAGCACCAGCTGGAAAAAAGATTTCCCAGAAACTATGTCAAGTGTCCAGGCAGATGGTGGATTTTAGCAAGTAAATACTGAGGTTAGATGACCTGGGCCTACACATTGGCTTTTTCATGATCTGGGGTAATCCCTTTGCTGGCACTTGGCTCTATTTCCCTGACTAGAGGTAAATTCCACTGGGAATACCTTCTCCTCCTATTTCACCAGGTCACTGGTTGCTATCAGTCATAAGGGCATTTGTCTGGCATTTAAGTATCATGTGTATTTTATATATTGTCTTTGTAGGAGTAACTGTGCTTATAGGCAGATGACCAGGCAGCTCTTCAGCAAACAGAAGGCACCTAAAAAGGTAGTGAGTAAGAGATGATGCTGGGCTCATTCTTCTCCTTATTTTATTTACTCTTTGTGATCCTTAAAGCATATTTTGCTTTTCTTATTTTACTTATTTTCAGAGAAGTTAGAAGGAACCAAAGGTTCCTTCTTCACAGAATCCGGTAGCAAATTTCACATCTGGCAAAGAATAATATGTGACTATTCTAAAAGTCTAAGCTGATAAGACCAAAGCAATGACAAAACTTTCTGGTTAAAAATAATGAAGATGGAAACATGGCTGAATTGAATTAACATAGTCAAGAGACTTCTGTGGCTATTCATTGTACACATGCTATTCTGACTTTCTTTATTTGAAGATAAATGTATGTTTATACATTTTAAATGTTATTACAGGGATGTTATTCAGAAGAAATTTTTTCTACGGCCTTCATATATTATTGGATCAAATAAAAAGATTCACTGTATGTAAATGGTATGAGGCAAAGTTCTCATGCCTTTTAAAAACTTAATAATATTAGTTAACACAATAAATGAATGAGTGACTCACTGTTTCCACTCAGACTGCATGGTACACAACATCGTGCCATAATCTAGATTTTGTAACCAGTGTTGAAGGTCATATTAGAGTAATTTAAGTCTAAGTTTACTTTTGTTTCTTTAATAATTATCTAGAATTAACTAGAAAATCACAATATTTTTGTAATTCTCTTGGCTACCATAGATAACCTTGAAATGAAATAATTTGAAAGTTGCTTTTGATAGCTCAGATCCTTGCTGTGAAACATCCTTGTCATTCACACAATTCATGTTTACAGGAATTTATTTGTGGCTGACTTCTAATATTTATTGCATAGACATTGTGGGGCTCACTGTCTTTGAATTGTGTGTATTTTTGTTTTGTGAGGCAACTGAGGATGAGAATAGAAAAATGGGCTTTGTTTTTAAAAGCAAGTAACCAGGGGATCCTGGAAAGACACACATGCTATTCCACACCGAGCAAATGCAGGTTGTGCACACCACATCTGTTTCTTCTGTATCACAGTCTCTTTTAGTACCACATTAGTAAAATAATTGCCATTTTGGCAAACAACTCTGCTTGATTACTTCTATGAATCTGCTTTTCATTTTCCTTAAAGAAGCCATAACTATTAGAAGCAGTCTTTCATACTCCTCAAAAAGCTCCTCTTTTCTTCATTTAGTCTTTCTTCATTTCTTCTTTAGTCTTCATTTAGTCTTAAGGCAGAATACAAACACTTTAGCTTTTAAAATGTTTTAAAAATGCACACATCAAAGATTTTTATTTCCAGTAAACATAAAAGAGCTTACCAGTAACACTGATAATATCCCCCCCAAACAATAACAGCCCTCACCTCAATTTTAAAATAAGAAGTATGGAAACTACACTTAAAACCTATAATTCTTCTTACATGGATGACTTTTTAAAAATGTTTAAGACCTTCTTGAATTCAGTATATTCTTACTATTAACAGGTTATTGCATCTTCTATAAATCATTGATTTCCTTCCATTTTTGAGGTTCTAAACATGCTTTGTGGAAAAAAATTAGATTGTGGTATAAAGTGAATTAAAAATCGATATAAGTATACTAAAAATCATTAGACTTGTATGATTAACAATTAAATGATTTTATATATGTAAATTGCACCCACAAAAAAAAGCTGTTAAAACTATGGTAAGTTTATCAGTGTTCGAGTGTTCTTGATATTTGGGTGATTTTTTGCAGAGTGGAAACCTTATCATTTTAAAAATAGATTTATTAGAGTTTCATTTACATAGCATGAAATCCACTCTTTCTAAGTGTACAATTTAGTGATTTTTAAGTAAATTTATAGTCTGTATGAAGATGTATAGCTATGTTGTAGAATCTATTCATTACAGCATTAATGATTAATGCTCCTTTGAATTTGACATGTTGTTTGATGGAATGGTTGCTAAAGCAGTATTCTTGCCATCATAGTGACTAATGCAAAAGTCGAATTCCTCGCCCTTTTCCTGCCCATGTTCTGGAGTTGGGAACTCACTAGTTAATGGAACTTCGGTAAAGGGACTCAGGCCTGTGACACTGAGCGCGGCGTGTTCTGGTTGGTCCGAGCCTTCTTCACTCCATCCTAGGGCTGAAGGCTTTCTCCTTGATAAAGAAGACGCTCCCCTTGGGTAGATAACAAAGCAAATCAGAGTTAGCCTTACCGCAGCAGGCTTCTAGGCAAAGTTAAGAACATGGGTAAGACCGAATAGGTTTTCCTTATTAGGTTTCTTGTTTGTTTGTGAATTCTTCGAGGACTAGAAATCTGAAATTTTCCTACAGTGTCTAAAACAAGCAAACTGTGCTGTACAGTATGTCAAATATTTCCACTTATTTATGATGGTTAACAAAAGAAGGAGGAAATGACTTGTTCTGAAGGCAAAGTGAGTCTGGAGAGCGACCTTCCAAGGTGAACATTCCAACACCACTCTCTCTCTCTCCAGTAAATTATTTTTTAAAAACTCAACAGTGAAATATTTCCTTAAAAATTACCTATGTCCTCTATACTTATGCCCTGTTAAAATAAAAAAATTTTACAAGCAAATTTTGATACTCAACACTCTTTTGTTACACATGTAGGTCTAGGTCTCCTAATGATTCTGGGTTCAACACCTGCTGGTGTTCTTAACTCATTGGTAATCTCACCATATTCTTAAACACCTTGATTACAGTATTAATTATCTATCGCAAAACTCGTTCAAAGTGTAAAATTCAATAACTTTTAGCAGATATATAGACTTGTGAAATCATCACCACAATATAAGTTAAAACATTTTCCTCACTTTCCCCCAAATCCTGTGCTAATTAGCAGTCACTCCTCATTCTTCCCTTTTCCCCCTATGCTCCATTGCCAAGAAAATTATTTTCACTATATATAAATTTGCCTTTTCTGGACATTTCATATGAATAAATTCATGCAATATGTATTTTGTGACTGATTTCTTTCATTTAGCCATCCATGTGGTAGCATGGTATCAATACTTCATTCTTTTTGTTGGTGAATAGTATTCCATTGTAATGACACATAAAGTTATATTTATCCATTTACCAGTTGATGGAAATTTAGATTATGTCTCCCTTGTCCATTCTGTTACTATAGCACAACCCTTGAGAGTTGGTGTTTATAAAAGAAGGTTTTTAAGCTCATGGTTCTGGAGGCTGGGAAGTACAAAATCAAGGTGCTAGCTTGTGCTTCTGCCTCCTGGTGGCAGTGTGAATAGATGTGTAGAAGAGACACAGCACAAAGAGTGCCTGCCACATATTCTCACTAAACCAGTCTTGTAAGAGTGACAACTCACTTGTACCTGGAGATTTAACTCAACCTAGCAGCAGGAGTTAATCCCTCTTAATGACTGAACCATCTCAAAGGCTGAGCTTCCCCACAATTACAATCCACCTTCAGCATGAGTTTTGGAAGAGATAAACTTTGTTCAAACCAATGCACCCCCTTTGGCTATCATGCTACAATTTCTTGTGTGGATGTTTTCATTTCTCTCAGATATTTACCTAGGAATAAACTTGGTAGGTCGTATGGCAAATATGTGATTTAGCATGGTAAGAAGCTACCTGAATATTTTCCAAAACTGGCTACAATATTTATAGCCCCTCCCCCTGCATTCCTGAGGCTTCTAATTCTCTATACTTTTACCCAATTGTGTGTCTTTTAAATTATATCTGTTCTAGTAGATGTGGAATGACACTTTATTGTGGTTTTCATTTGTACTTACTTATCATAAATTTAGTGTATTTCAAACATTCCTATATCTGTATCTATATGATGCCTTTAAAATAATCCAAAGATATTTTTAAATCAGGAGAACAGTGAAATTTATAACCCTGAATTAGTCTAGTTTCTCCTATAGTTGTTCTTAGTATGTCAAACCTGTAATCAAAATGAGTAGGCTATTTAAATAACAGTATTTGTCAGGCTGTCAAGAAGGCCAACTCAGGAATAAAAGTTGTGTAAGATTTCACCTTACACATACTTAAGTCATCTCAAAAATATATTGAGATACTTCTGAAGTAGTGAAATTTGCAGTAGCAAAAGTAACAATTGTAGGGTAATAAACTCCAGGATTCAGATTTAATATTTCTTTTTTCCTACTGAAAAATCAAATGAAAGAAGAATATTAATAAACTTTCTCCTTATTTCCTGTAGATGAAGATTATCCCTAATCTACAAATGAAAAAGAGAAGAAATTGTACAGTTTTCTCATTGGTTCAAATGATTCTTATTCCTCATGTGTTTCCCTGCGGCTCCTTCCTAAGAGAACTGCTTCTTCACTTAGGCAAACTAGGGATGTATCTGCAACTGTCTGGTATGCAGTCAACAGACTCAGACTTAAGGGCAATAGGGACATCAAGATTTGGAAGACTATATAAAAATCAGGAAGTATGACTATGACTTTATTAATATAAGTATTATATCATCTCCATGAATTTTCATGTACTCCCTGCATCAGGGATCCCAGAATCACTAGATCATTTGAGTATAGTTGGCCTGTGGCAGCTTGCAAAATTAATTAGGATTTCTAGCACTACAGGCTCTTGGGAGTCAAGCAGTCAGACAGATCATAGCTATGTTAGATATCCTTTCAGATTTGTGTATGTTTTAAAATTAATTAATTAATGCCATACATTACATTAAAGAACTAGCTTTTAAAAATTTAATCTATTTTAGATAACATTTCATATCAACATATACTTTTGAAAAATGGTTGCCTAATATCCATTATGTAGTAATACTGTAGAATTTAGAAATTATAATCTTATTGTTGGACATTTATAGCATATGTACTACGTATATGATATATAAGATATCTATAGCTGTATAAACTGTATAGGATAACCTTCCTAGAACTATAATGGTAGCACATGTCTGTAATCCCAGCACTCTGGAAGACTGAGGCAGAAGGATTGCAAGTTTGAGCTCAGCCTGGGCAACTTAGTGACAGTGAGACCCTGATTCACAAATATATACACATATAGTAGAAGTGCGTGCAGAATCGACAGGAAAGTGAATTTTAAATTTTAACATATAACGCCAACTTCCTCTTCCAAAAAGATAATCCCTACTTTCCATGTATGGGAACACATATTTCTTCATACTCTTTTATATATGAAGTTTATCAAACTGATTCTTTGCTCATTTGGTGGCATATTGTGTCCTTATGTTATATACATCTCCTGCCAGCTAATCTTAATTGTCAACCTGAGTGGATTAAAGGAATCCTGGAGAGGAAATAAGATCATTGGATTACTATATTCATTGGTGGAATAACCCACTGATATTCATAGCTGAGTGTGCTGTTAAGAGTTGGAGCCCATTGCAGATGGGTCACTGTTGTCATGCCTTTGAAAAGTCTATCTCTCTCTGGCTCTCTTCCCTTGTGCTCTGCTTCCTGTATGCCATGAAATGAGCAGCTACATTCTGCCACACCCTTCTCCCAAGATATTCCTGTCTTGGAGTAACCATGGACTGAACCCTTTGAAATTGTGAACCAAGTAAACCTCGCCTCATTTAAATTGTGGATGTCAGGTTTTTGTTTCCATTATTGGAAAGCTGATCAATACAGGTCTCATTATGCCAATTCATTAAGACTATTAGAGTTGACTAGAAATCAGAAAAAAAATTAAAAAGAATCCTTAGATATCCACCAGTTGAGTCAGCCATCTTGTAAATAATGAAGGCATCAGACTTTCAGTTTTGTAGCTGTGGAGGTATATACTCAGGGAAGGTAAGATACTAGTCCAAAGTCCCAGTTCATCAGGAGATCAGCAGGAGATGATGATGGACTGACTACAAGTCTTCTGCATCATAATCCTGTATCCCTTCAGTAGTGAACAAGTGAAGTGTTTTTCCTGACAGTCTCCAGAGCTGGAGACTATGTTTTGATGTCATGCTCCTCTGCACCAATGTGGTGACCTGAACTGGGGTGGAGGTGGTTTGTTCTAGTCATTGTGGTGGGCAAGATTATCTTTTCATTGGTGTTATGACTAGAAATGTTGGTGGCATGGTCAGCTTCTCTTCTGTTAGACTAACTGCCCATGGGAAAGGAGTGACTCTGAGATTAACACAGCCCCAGAATGGCAGGACCTCACCAAGTAGAACATGACATGATCCTCTCCTGGATGAGGCCTCAACCTAGTTACAGACAAACCTATGTCTACATTGAAGAATATCCTACTCAAGTCATCCTCTACATTTGTTTTGACAAAAATGGCCTCACATATTGAAGATGGAGCTTTCCTCCTTGTGCCATTCTTTGAGGAAAGGCATGTTCACCCAATGAATAAATTATGCTCATTTAGGGATTAACCATGATCTCAACTCAAGGGATTCAGATATATCTGAATCTTTGGTGCAGGGCTCACTGGCTTTGTGGCCTTGGGTAAGCCACCCGAGTTCTCTCAGCCTCAGTCTCCTGCCTTAAAAAGTAGACATAGCAACACCTCCTTCTCAGAGTACTGTGTGTATTTAATGAGATTACATTATGAAACACTGGGCCTAGACAGTGTGAGATAATATGAAAATCTACAGTTGTTCTGCTAGCTCTTCCTGCCTATTGTGAAGGAGGCCGAAATTCAGGAGAATTAGCAAAAAGCAACTCTTGTGGTCGAAGGGAGCTGGCAGAAACTTCTAGACTGCAGGCTTAGCTACTACTTGTTGATACTGGTGCTTGGTAAATGAGCATGGGAATGGGTGTGTGTGTATGGGTAGGTAGGTAGATTATGGCTTTCAGATAGTTTTAAAGGGATCTTTAGGAACAGAATTTGGAGTCCTCCAAAGGTCCAAAAATTTTCTTTGCAATTTTTCATCCAGGGTTCTGCCCCCTTGTGGGTCTATTGTGGGCACCTGGTCACAGGGACCTTGCCGTGCATGGATGAAGGGGTGTAGGAAGTGTCATGTTTTCACAGTACCTCTTCTGTGATGGCTTCCTGTGCAAGTGTTCATGGTGCATGAGGCTTGCTGTTAGCAGTACCTCCAACAGTGCAAAAGTCTGTAGTTTTGGGACTTTGTTTATCTATAAAGGGATGATATGAGGCCTAATGACCAACAGTTGCTTTTCAGTCCTAACAATCTGTGCTTTGAGACAGTTCACCGAAGTCTGGAAATATGCCTCTTGGGAATGTCAAAATTGAGTGACATCTCAGTGTAGGCAAAAGGAAAGAAGACTCAGAGAGACAGCTGTGAATGTCCAGGGACAGCTGTTTTATCAGAGGAGAAGAAATACATCTTGGACAGAAAGATGTCTTCAATGCTTTAGAAAATATAGACATTTTCTGAGGTTGTTAAAAAAAAAGACTAAGAACAATTTTGAGACACTTGAGTAACAGAGGAGGATGATTTCATTGACTCTCTAGGCCGTAAGTTCTTCATGTCCCAGGTCCTAGGCCCCAGCAGTACCTGCTGAATGGACAAATGCCTTTTTTGTGGGTGCTGTCAATATACATTTGGTTTCTTATCTGTCAGGATGTATGGATGCACACTAGGCTGAAATCATTTGCATTCATTCCTCCCACTTTTTTTGTTGTTGTCATTAAATTGACTAATATAACCCACTTAAATAAAACTATTCTCATGAAGAGACTATGAACTACATATGAGTTCGCGCTGCTATGGTTAATGGTATGGCAAAACCACACTGAGTTCTTTTCTACAAGGTATAGTAGAAAACATTTCAAATTATGAAATAAAAATAGAAGATACAGAGTGTGTGTTTGTATATATGTATATACATATATATATATATATATGAATGAGTAGGTGTATCTTTCTGTATGTGCCCTGATAAAATACAAAATTATCCACATGCAAGGTGCTCTCATAATCTATGTGCTCATCATCAAATTTCTTGCCAACTAAAAATCATGCAGGAAAACAAGTCATCAGAAGATTATTAATTAATGAGCAAAACAATTATAAAATTAGCACTCACTAAAACATTCCTGAATGCCTAACTCTTAAACACCAAATTATTCAATGTACATAGATTGCAAAGTGATATTGAAAATCTTGCAAAGAAAAATACAGGATTTGTGAATTTGATGAGAAGGAAGATTGGCGAGGTGTTCTCATTACAAGTCCTATCATTGACAAATGAGAATCTGGCATGATTTATCAATTAACTGAGGTGGAGGAAAAAATAGACCAAGCTGACTACAACTACAAAACAGCTATTTTAAGAGGGAACAAATTGATTATGCAAGGATTAGGCGTAATTCCTGGGAAAACACATGAGGTCTCCAGATATTTTTACAAACATAACCCTCTCTATAATTATGCTGCAGGAATCAAACATGAAGTTGAGGATCTTATTGAGTAATCATATGATTTTTTCTGAGAAATAAAGAGCAAAAACAGAATTACCACTACTTGTATTTTCTAAAATCCATATTCTTTTAGAATATAATTACATAGTTACACTTATAAGTTTGTATTAACAATTTTATAAAAACTAATATTTTATAACTCAAGTCTCTTTTTAAAGATTCCAACCCAAATCAAACTGAATTTGGAAGAAAACTATGTACTATGAAATTTTGGCTCTTATCCAGGTTCTAACTATTGGATATAAAAAGAACCTCCTGTAATATATAATTCTAGGAAAGGTATAAAAAACCAACAATAATAACAAAATCAGAAATAGAATGCACATCTGGAGAACCTATGGCTAACATTTTTTACTTTAAATTTTCAACTTTTTTTCTTCCATGCAACTATGCACATTTAATTCTATTAGCATTCTTCTATATCAGTGATTTTCAGATTTCTCTCTCGTACAAACAATATAGTTTCTACTTAGATCTGTTTTCTTAGTTCTTCATGCTTAGGAATAAATCTACTTTCCTTAATTTTCTGAGTTGCTCCAGAGGAAGCAGCAGATTCTGGTGCTATAAAGTTTATTTATCACTATGGCATCACTATGGCAAATACCTGAGATAATCAAATTATAAAGGCAAAAGGTTTATTTTGGCTTTCAGTTCATGATCAGTTGGTCCCATTGTTCTGGGCAGCACATCAGGGTGGAAGTGTGCAGTGGAGCGGAGATGCTCACCTCAGTGACCAGGAAGCAAAACAGGGGAGGAGGAAGGGACTGGGGGCAGGGCCCTTCCCAGTGACCTAAAGACCTCTCACCAGGTTCCTTCTCTTAAAGGTTCCACCAGCTCCCAGTAATGTCAGGCTAGGGAGCTTTCACGGTGCCTGCTTTTATGAAATCCACAAGCAGAAAAGCCTCCTTCTCACCTGTAGTGCTATGTTCCTTGACTTTATTTTCCAGTATTCCCCTGAAACTTTCCCTGAATGTTTTCTTTAGACAGTTTTTCTTGATTACCCACCAATTACATTTTAACTCTATAAACATGCTATATATCTGTTTATATACTATGGTCTTTGAAAGAGTGTATTAGCTTTCCATTGCTGCTATAACCAGTCACCACCAACTTTGCAGCTTAAGCAACCCAAATCTGTCATTTTGCAGTTCTATAGGAATGTAAGTCTGACATAAGTCTCACTGTGCTAGAGTGAAGAGGTCAGCAGGGTGACAGTCTTTTATGGGAGTCCAGGGGAGACTCCAGGTCCAGCTAGTAGAAGCCACTTTCATGCTTGTGTTTGCGGTCCTCTCTCCCTGCATTTTTAAAACAGATAGTGCATTCCTCTGGGGCTTTCTCCTATAGTCACATATTCCTCTTCCACTTCTAAGGACCCCAGGGTGACCCTGGCCATTCCTGGCTAATGCAAGATCATATTGCATCTCCAGGTCAACTAGTTTGCAACCTTCATTCTTTCTGCAAACTTAATTCCCCTTGACATGTGACATAATGTGTTTTTAGGTTCTGGGGATGAAATAATGAGTTTCTTTGTAGGGCATGATTCTCACCACAGAGAGCCACAAGCCACTGTAAGATCTAAGATTTTCTTATGCTCTAACAATCATTTTCACTCTATTGAGCACAGTCACCTCTTCTGACAATGTGTCCTCTAGGGAGTCCATCTCTTTTTCTATTCATCTTTGGATTTCCAGACCAATGACCAACACTCCTCCAAAAAGAGTTCTTAATTGACTATAAAATTTTACTAGATACACAAGACTATCTTAATGCATGCTTTTAAAAATAGAATCAAAAACATATATTTTTCAATGTAGAAAATCTCATTGTTGACCTAGTACACAATTGCTCACATTAAAAGCATTTTATCTATCTAGTCGTATCAGAGGCATATAATGGTGTCAGATAAAGGTTTTCTTTCTGTGGACTCATTAGAAATACCAGAAACAAAATTTTAGGCTGGAGAAAAGTGATATATACTTAATGTGGGTTTTTTTAGGTTTTTCAGTGATTCTGTCTCTCGAGTTCACTTTGCTATAAATAAACTATCTCTGGGATTTCTTCTAAATTATGGAATATAGAAACCACCGTTAAAATATGCAGTCTCTAGGGAAATAATCTGCCCCATTGTTTCCTTTTTTTTCACTGCAGGTATTGGTGAGAGAAGTCTGAACTTTTGGGCCTGGAGGGTATTTCTACTGAAGCCATTTTTTCTACTAAAAAAAGGCCTTAAGCCAAATAATCAGGTTTCTGTTCTCTCTGTTACATCAATTAACAGCACCTGAAAATCCAAGTCCATTTAATTTTCTTGAAATGGAAACCTAGGGAAAACTCCTCTTTTTCAAAGGAAACTTTGTAAAATTGTCACCATTATCAAAGATGATGGTCCTTGGGATGGCCGAAACAAATGTAGAATGATGGTGTCCAGAAAATAGGGCAACCTTAAAGCACATTAAGATAACTATTTGGAAGGAAGGTACTGATTCTATGTATTAAAAATAAAATCAGTTGCACTAGTTGAAGAGTTCTTTCAAAGATAAAGTATCTTTATTTTGTTCTCTGTCATTTTAAAGTCAGATTATTTACTAGTTCCCCTTCCTATAAGATGTTTTATGAAGAAGGAATAATTTTATCAAGCAAGGAATCCAATTATTAATTCTGCATCTGATTAATTATGTTTTCAATAAGGCTGGTTTGGCCATCTCTGGAAGTCCAGCCTTCTGTCTATCTAACATGGACCCTACCTAAGCTCTGTGGATGCCACAGGTGCCAGGCACTGCCTTCTTCCAGCCTCATGGTGCCCACAGACCACTCAAAATATAAACCACCCTATCTCATTCCCTACTGAGTCATCTCTGATACTGAACTAACAAGTTATCAAACCAATACACTAAACCCTTTTCCCCAAAACATCAGACCTCTCCTCACAACCCACCCCCCACCACACCCTACTGCAAGTCGGAGTTGCTGGTCCTCTCTGGACTCTTGGTGTGATGCTGCAGCCCTCCAAAGCCAGGGAGAGTGGGGGTGAGATGAAAGAAAGAAGATATCAAGACTATTCTTGAAAATTGGGACCAGGTGGAACCATAGCTTGTCAGGACCTAATGACTGCCTGGAGTCCTGCACACTCTTTATTTATAGTGTAAGACAAACAGGGACAGAAGGCTGGGTAAATAGTGCTATGTGGCCTAGGCTGAATGTAGTGTGATTGTCTTGTGATCAGGGAATGCACAGAAAGGGAACAAGGAAGAAAGATCCATAATGTAACTGTCTCCTGGGGCTGTGCCATCCAGGGTCTACAGTTTAGTCTATGGAGGAGAAAGGGAATAGGGAGGAGGCAAAGTACCATCTTGAGGCTTGGCTCCTTGGCAGTGTCTTCCCCTACTCTTGCCAGTAAACAGAGGGCTCCTCTCAAAGTAAGACTGGCATATCTTCCAATAGTTTCTCATCTCACGCAGAGTAATGGGTAAAGTTATTATCTTGCCTACCATGTTCTTCCCTATCTGCCAGCCAGCCTTCTTTCAGACATCGTTTCCAGCCATTCTTTGCTTTCTCTGTGGTGCTCCAACTACGCAGGTATCCTCAGTTTCATATAGGTAGATATGTAGATGATAGATAGATAGGTAGATAGATGATAGGTAGATAGGGCTCATTCACTCACTTCACACAGAACTTTGTTTGCTTTATTTATAATGATAATACTTCTGAATCCTTCTCTTGTTTTGTCTGGCTTTATTTTTTTCCTTGTAGGACGTATCACTCTATACTGTGTAATTTCAGTGGTACCTCAGTTCATAAACTTAATTCATTCCATGATTCTGGAGAAGATGGTCTCATTCATGTTCATCACCTGATGCAGAGTTCCCAAACAGAAGCAAAACTTTGCCAAACACTTCTGTTTGTGAGCTGAAGTGTTTGCGAACAGAAGTGTTCATGAACCGAGACATTACTGTATATTTGTTCATAAGCTTTGTGTCTCCCCTCACTGTAATAAAAACACCATTACACTCTTTAATTACTGCTGTATGTCCAGAACTCAGAACTCTGCCCAGCACACATAGCTTAGGATGTATTCTTTATTTAGCAAACATTTGCCCTGCGTTATGGTTTAAACGTGAGGTGTCCCCAAAGACACATGTACTGAAGGCGTGATCCTCAATGCAGCGTTCAGAGGTAGAACCTACAGAGGTGCATGGATCACAACTGCCACGTCACAATGGGTTCATCCATTGATAAGTTCCTAACTGACTGCGTGGTTAGCAGGCAGGGTTCACTTGGAGGAAGTAGGTCCCTGGCAGCATGCCCTTTGAGGGTATATCTTGTCCTCATCCCCTTACTTTCATATGACTCTTTGCCTCCTGGCTGCCACAAAATGAGTAGCTTTCCTTCACCATTCCTTTCCACCATGATGCCCCTGCCTCATCACAGGTCTACAAGGAATGGAGCTGCCTACCACGACATGAAACCACTGAAACCGTGAAACAAAATCAGTCTTGCCTTCCATCACCTGTTTATGTCAAGCCTTTCACCCCCAGGGATGAAAGGTTAATACAGTGCACATCTCATATGTGGACAACACAGGTTTGACTCTAATCCAAGAGTGATTCGGCAGGGGAATGAATGTCTAGGGTATGGCAAGGAAGAGAAAATGCTAATACAACCAAAGTCAGATAACTTGAGTCCAAGCTAAGCAACTTAACAGCTTTGTAACTACATGTAATGATTTTACTCTCTTGGATTGAATAGAATCACCAGTAAAGTTGAGGATAATAACATTGCCACATCAAATCAATGCAAATATGAAATGAAATAATGTATATGAAAGTCCTTAGTTTGGTGCCTAGAAAGCAGAGACAGATCAAAATATGTCAGATTAGAAAAAAAGAAGAGAAATGAAGACAATGGTGGCTTTGCTACAGGATGCCTCAAATGTTCCTTTATTGTAGGGCCCTTTTTAGAATTTACTTATAGGGTAGGGTACTGAATTCCATTTTATCTTCTGTAATTTTTTGTACCAGAAGGAAAGGAAAATCTTACTCATTTTATGAGCTCTGGCTGAGTCCATCATTTGCAACTCCACTGTAGAATATGTAGAAATAAAAAAAACAGAGCAACAGAATTAGTCCTTATTGAAAGAAGTGAAATGATTCAAAAATATCTAAAATTCTCAGATCAGGCTTGTAATCTTCTTGGGAAAGCCGGGTTACTGAAATGAAGACTTGGTCAAATTTAAGGTCATCTGAATTCCTCATACATGTATAAATGTAGTTCTCCATTTTTCTATGCAGCAAGCATGTTTTTTGCCTAAAAGGCAGGGGACACTTGAAGGAAAAGTTACTGTGTATTTGAAAGAGCCATTGCTGATGGTTCAGAATGCCACCTGGGTAAAAATATTCATTTCCAGCATGCTGGTAAAGAAGAGATGACTACATGACAAAAAAATTAAAGCTGGATTGTAGGAGGAAATGTCAAAACTCAATTTTTCCAAACTTTCAAGCAATATTAGGATATGGGACTTCTGGGTGAATTTTCATAAGAGATTGAGCATTTACAAAACTGTCAAATGAACAGGTGTGTGTGGGTAGGGAATTAAGTTAGGTTTAGGTGGGAGTAAAGTAAGAAAGAAGTAAAATTGACGTGAGTGAAGGAAACCAGAAGCAAGAGAGTACAAGTACAGCATTACTCACCAGAAGAAACGAATTCTGTTATCAAGCTTAAAAGGATTGGGTAATTGAATGTCTTAGTTCAGGTGCTGCAAGAAGCACTATAGACTGGGAGGCTCCAATGATAAACCTATCTCTCGAGTTCTGGAGGCAGGAAGTCTGGGATTAAGTATCAGCATGGTTGGGTTCTTTTAAGGCCTCTTCTGGATTGCTGATGCCCAAATTGTTGCTGTGTGGCAACATGGCAGGGAAAGAGCTTCTCTGCCTAGGGTTCTTCTCATAGGACACTAATCCCACACAGAAGGGGTCCTCCCTCATGAATAAATTACCTTCCAGTGGCCCAACCTCCAAATACCATCACCATAGGGATTAGGATCACCATATTCATTTGAGGGGGACAACAAACATCCAGTTAATATATATTAAGATGAGGAATTCTTGCTTCATTCTGAGAGTTGGTAAACACAGGAGTAATTGGCCACTGAAAACAGACTCAGGTGACAACTTTGCTAGGAAACCTCCTCAAGCTAGTGAAAATCAGCATCACCTGGACGCGAACCCGTGGTTTCTGTCTTGGTGTTCGGTGCTGTTTCAATCCTGTAGCTGATCGGGGGATTAGAGAGGTAAGTCTGTTGAGAAACTGTTGAACCCAAAGAATTTTTGTGCTCAAAATGGTGATATCTGTTGTTAAGATGAGTTGGTGGATGGAAACAGCTGGTTTTTCCCTCTGTGAGTATAATTGCAGGTTGTGAAAGTAATTTATTAACAGGAAAGGTGTAAACTACTACCAAGGTTAGGGTGGGGGTTGGGTTTTTCATTCCCAGTATTGCACTGGCTCAAGTTCCATCCCCACTAGCACCGGCTGGAACATTTTATTTCAGTGTGATTGTTGGTTTAAATACAAGAAATATTTCAACTTCTTCACAATCCCAAATGTTTAAAGTTTTCAGGGCTGTGTAGCTTGGAAGCCAATTTTCTGAATCTTTTCGTATCAGCTTCCTCTGATACCACATGCAGCTCAGAACATAGGAGTATCAAAGTTCATGCCTTTGCCATAAATTTCACAAGTAACATCTTGGAGTAACACCTGTTGCTTTTTTATTTTTAAATAGAGACTTCTTTTAGGAGATATGAGCCTCAGTAGGTATCACGGAAATAGGTCTGGCTGTCTGATCAAGACTGAAAATGGAAGGTCCAGTGTTAAATGGACATTTACGTTTTTATAGAAAATAGTTTGAAAATAGCCTTTAAAGGTCCTTGGTATAAACCCTATGAGGTATCTTATTAGAAAGGAAGAATGCACACTTACTGTCTGTCTTAATTCACACAGCTAGTCAATAGTTTCTTAGCAGGTGTATGTGTGGGGAGGTTGAGAAAATGATTCAGGCTAATAATATATTTCTTGCTTTATTATTTCATGACATCGATAGATAAGATTTACAGAAATTGCACTTAATATATATGAATACATATATTTACTTACCTTATTGAAAATTAAATTCTGATGTTAATCCATTTATATGGAAGAATTCTGTGCCCTTAGAACTTTAAAGTCACTTAAAAATCTTAAATGTTCTATGGCTTTTATATCAGATTATAGTGTAAAATAGTATCTATATTTGCAAATACCTATATTTAAAATGAACAATTTAAACTATTATATTAGAAGTATATATTTCTGAGGAAAGTAATATAAAATACATTGTACGTAATTTGCATAGGTACCGTTAGAACTCTCCAAACTTTGATATTAACAAACGGCTATTTCCTTTTATGGTTCCTCTTGTTTTATTGTTGTTGTTTTTGAGACAAGGTCTTGCTGTATAGCCCAGGCCAGCTTTCGACTTGCTTTGTAGCCCAGGCTGGCCTTGAACTTTGCTATCCTCCTGCTCAGCTTGCTTAGTGCTGGGATTACAGCTATGTGCCATGACACCCAGCTGTGCTGGTTAATCTCTGTGGTAAACTTGATTGGCTTGCGAGACACCTAGGAGATTAGTAAAGCACACAGAGGGTGTCACTGGGTGAATCATAGGGGGTGATCTTTTGGGGCTCTGTCTGATCCTTGGCCCCTTCCTCTAGGGCTCTTCTTCCCTCTCTGCTTCCTGGATGCCAGAAATAGAGACGCTTCCATCCCCAAGCTCTTCGACCATGATATTTCCACCATGGAGACAGCTAGCTGTTCATGGACTGAAACCTGTGAAACCATGAGCCAAAATAGACCACATTTCCTTTAAGTTACCAGGCTCATATATTTTGTCCTCACAACAGAAAGCTGACCAATACATTAAAAAAATTTTAAACTCAAGACATTTAACTGTATCATGAAAGCATGAACTTTATTTTGAGCTGTAATATTTAAAAATAACTTCCAAAGAAAACATAACTCTTACTTATAACTTATTATTTTAATTTGTCTTTTTATACTTATATATCCATAAAGTACTGAGCTTTGCCTTTCAACAGCCATGGAGAGAATGCTCATGCAAAATTATAAGGATATCTTTAAAGCATGGGTCTGTTTCCTCAGTTTGGAGATACATGATTCTCAATAAATTGCATCCATTTTACATTTATGTCTTTGAAGTCATAAGTAACTAGGAGGGGTCTTAAATTTTTTTCTCCCTTGCCTTTTTCTTTCAAAAGAGTTCACTCATTTAAAAATTATCACATTTTTTATCAGGCACATATATAAAACTCTTACCCATGATAAAAATGTATATACTTTGGAGCAGTATTTTAATTTTAGATATCTGTGCCTAACTTCCCACAGAGATTTTGCTGAGACAAAAACACCAAGGACATGCAGACCGTATTTAATGAAGTGGTCCTGTGGTCTCTGAAGCACCTCTTCAGGGAAATACACACATACCATCACATCCTCATCTCCTCTGAGATGTGTTCTGAATCCTTCTGTTTGAGGCCACTTTCCCGGTGGCACATACAAGGCACATTCACAGTGATGAAAAGAAAATTGGTGGTTTTGCTTTTCTCCTGATCCTGTATCAGCTCATTTAAAAAATCATTTTTATATCTTTTATTACACTTTCGTTCATTTTAAAACTATACTTTTATCTTAGCAGTGCCCTCCAGGCAGTTCTTACAAAGAATTAAAGTAATCCGCAGTCACGTGTTTGAGGGACTTCCCTTCCCAGCCTGTCATGTGCTGTTTTATCCATTTCAGTTCCTTCAATTAAACGTCATATCAGAAAATTCTGGAATTCAGATTGGTCTGGCTGAAGTTATAATTTTATTGGGCGAGAATCCCCTCGAAACTCTAAAGAGTGGAAGGTTTTGTTTGCCAGCTAACTCATGATGGTGACAAAATAAAAGCGGGGAGGAGGGAAGGGAAAAAAATTGAAAAATGTGTTATGCATATGTACCAATTCCCTACAGTGAGTGTAATCATTATGTGCTGCAAACACATACATACTAATAAAAGTAAAAAGAAATAAGTCCAAAGGAAAGAGTAATAAGTCCAATATGACAAAGTGTTAGGAACTGATGAATCTGGACAGTGTATGGATTTTCATTGTCTTATTCTTACAACTTTCCTGTAAGTTTAGAATTCCTCAAAATAGAAAGTTGAGGAGAAAGCACCAACACAAGCTTCTAATTCAAAATATCCTTGCAACAAGAAGAAAAGTAATGGGTCATTTGTCCAAATTTGTGATTGCTTTTTTCCTATGTTAATCAAGGTGGATTAATCCATGAGTCTGTATTAATCTATGCAGAGGACCATCCATTAACTTAATTTATTAGTTTTATTCCTTTCCACTTCATCCCATAACAGGATAGTAAACTAGAGCTAGATTAGTTGAAGTCTTTGTATTTGAATATTTAGGAAGTGGTACTCTGAGCACTTTCAATTAAACAAAATACTTTTGGGAGTGTAAAATCTGATTTTTTACTAATGGACAAGTAATTTAAGGTGTTGTAGATTCAAATTTTATGTCCTCTACCATGTCATTTAAATGGATGTCTTCTAAAGCAATATTTCACTTTTTAACTGCCTGGAGGATGATTGAGAAAGAAAGGAAAATGGGAAAATATTGTTCTGAGACTCAGTTCAAAATAATGTGCTTGTTTTTTTTTTCTTCTTTCAGTTCAAATTCTGGATTCTGATGCAATATCCCAAAAATACCTGAGCTCTACATTATAGCTCAAAGGCACAGCAATTGCAAAGCTCGATAGGGCCATCTTCCTGCTCATAAACAAGACTGTTTGGGGTTTTTTGCATTATAAATCACACACAACACAAAATAAATAGTCCATAAACTTGGTAAGTAAATTTTAAAAAGTGTTGAAGGGAAAGTAGACTTTCAAAACTTTGGAAACTGGTGCAGTGCTCAGAACAAGTGAGAGCAGGGTGCTTCACAGGCTAGCATCTCCCTGTTGCTGCAGGGTGGGAACAGGGACTCCAAGGACTAGGGTATCATCTTTGACTCCCTGTCTCCAACCTGGTGCATTCTCAGGGCTCCCAAGTCACTTGGCAGTCTCTCTTCCCTGGCAGGAAAATCTGGGTCACTCATCTAAAGCCCTTCAGCTCCGTGCAGAACGTTAATGTACCCATTGGGGCGCTGTTGCAGCCTCTCCAAGCTCATAGGCTTACAGTGTGGCCGCCATTACTTGCTCCCAGGGCCATGGCTCCTTGGCTGTTCGTGTTGATGGAGCCGGGCTCTCATTGCTAGGGTGATAAATTGTTTATTGAATTTCCCAATATGATGCCCTTGTTTCTCTTGGATTTTGTTGTTTCTGTTTTTCGATTTTTTGTAATTGCTCTAGGTCCGACCCCCCCTCCATCCCATATCTTCAACTAGGATTTTGATTTATTTTACTCCCTGTTTTGAGACGCTTCATACCAGATCTTATGGTCAGGATCTCTGGACAACTTGAGTGGCTGAAACGTGATCTTTCCCAGCATTTTCCCCCTGCTAATAATGAATCTTCCACCTAGGATGGGTTCAAATGTTTAACTCTCCTTCACCGTAAGTCACTTTGGCACCACTAACTATCAAGTTCCTGGGACTCAATAATTATTTCCCTTACTCCTTATTTTTCTGAGGAAGCTATCAGGAGTCCTTGGAACAAAAAGCCCCGGGTTGTCTAATGGTAGCACTTAGTAAGTGGATAACCTTTTAAGAACTCTCAAGAGCAGCACAGGAAAAGTGCCATGATAATTGTTCTTTTGAAAGGACAGAACTCTCAGGGATATATAAAATAATGGACTTAAGATGAATGTTCTAAGAGATAAGAAAAAATCTTCTGTTAGGGACACCTTCTGCAAAACACTAGAAGTTAAACTTGGTCCCTCGCCTTCGCTACTGACTTTAGGAAAACATGTTTGTGTGTGTATATATATATATATCCCAGTGATTTTTTTTTCTTTCACCCATCAGTTTTGGGGATGATATCATGCTGATAGTGAAGATTCTGTCATATAGAAGGACAAGTTTCCCTAAGAGGAATGAATTGCCTATCAGAATCAAAGTGCCTTGGATAATTAGAATTTTAAGAACATCAAGAACCATAAACTATAATAGAATTAAACAGAAACTTCAATGGATAGTATTCAGCTTGTTTAATCTCTAAATAATACATAAAAACATAATTACTTAAAATTAAGATTTGCAACCATGTTTGTTCATGTGTGAGGGGAAGAAACCCACTAGTCCCTCTATAGTGTTTCAGTTGGGTTTCTGAAAAAGCACTTGAAATGCATTATTCCCATGAGCAGGGAAAAAATAGGTGAATGCATCCATCTTTATGCTCATGTCTTTTCCCGCTGTTCTTTTGGACTGATTGTTTTTTCTTATTGTTCCATAAATGCGCATATATTGTGGATCTCTGGTATTCACCATAATTATCAGACGTAACTATTTCTTTTAAGTTTTTGTGGTGATTTATTACACAGCAATAAATAATACAACTACTGTACTAATATCACTATTTTACAAGTGAACAAAATGAGGCACAAAATGATAGCATCATGTCTAATATCACAATAATAATAAAATAGTAAAAGAAAACAATGACAGGTAAGGATGAATATTTTCCAACATTCATGACATTATTCTCTCATTGGGATCTGATGAAGATAAACAATGTTTTAATGATGAAAGAAGGCTTTTAAAGCAACACGTTCTTTCTCCAATATAAAATTTCTTATTCTTAGTTGTAAGCATGAAACAAATTTTCTCAAAAATGGATTTGATAGTGTTTTGTAACACAATGTACATCTGAAGGCTTTTCTGTATTAAATTCCATTATGAATCTTTTGATGTTGAGTAAGGTGTGAATGCTGTCTAAAGGGCTTCTTACATTCCTTACATTTGTAGAGATTTTCACCAATATGAATTCTCTGGTGTTGAGTAAGAAATGAATAAAGTCTAAAAGCCTTCCCACATTCCTTACATTCATAAGGTTTATCCCCAGCGTGTATACTCTGATGCTTTGTAAGTTGTGAGAGCAGTCTGAAAGGTTTTCTACATTCCTTACATTCATAAGGTTTCTCCCCAGTGTGAATACTCTGATGTTGAGTAAGCTGTGAGAGCAGTCTGAAGGCTTTCCCACATTCTTCACATTCATACGGTCTCTCACCAATATGAGTGCTCTGATGTGAAATAAGTTGTGAATAACTACTAAAGGTCTTCCAGCATTCCATACATTCATAGGGCTTCTCACGAGCATGAGTTCTCTGATGGCGAACAAGCTCTTGTCTTAATCTGAAAGTCTTCCCACATTCCTTACAATCAAAGAGTTTCTCACCAGTAGGAATACTCTGATGGACAGTAAGCTGTTGGCATATTCTAAAAGCCTTTCCACATTCCTTACATGCGTAGGGTTTCTCACCAAAATGAATTTTCTGATGTACTCTAAGGTCTGGGCCAATACAAAGGCCTTCCCACATTCCTTACATTCATAGAGCTCCTCAGAAGTATGAAGTCTCTGGTGTTGAATAAGGTGTGTACACTGTCTAAAGGTCTTCCCACAGTCCTTACACTCATAGGGCTTCTCACCAGTGTGGATTCTCTGATGCTGAGCCAGCTGCTGATGCACTCTAAAAGCCTTTCCACATTCCTTGCATTCATAAGGATCAAACTCGGGACCTTGCGCTTGTGAAGCAGGCGCTGGAACCACTGAGCTAAATCCCCGGCCCCATGTGACTATTTTGTAAGTGTAGCATAAAACTATACTTTGAAGACTATAAAATATAAAGTTATGTTTAATAATAATTTTCATATTTATCACCTGTTAACTTTATTCCTGCCTCAGCCTCTCAAAGTGCCAAATTTACAGCCACCATACATGGCTGCTGATACTATTTTTAATATATTGGGTTAAATAAAACATATTAAGATTCTTTTTATGTTTCATTTTATCTTTTTAAGTGTTACTTTTAGAAACTTTAAAATTTCATATGTAGTTCCACCATATTTCTCTTTGACAGTGCTGCTATTCTACCTATATATCAAACTTTAGTTGGTAGTAAATCTCTTTTAAAACTTTTAAAAAATTGTTTTATGGTTTGTCTTTTCGCACTCTTTTTTGATGAGTTTTGATGAGCAGAAGAGACTGCTCTGACTGCAAATACAAATATAGAGATTGGAGAGGGACCAAGGAGAGAAATCAGTTAGTCCTACATCCTTAGAAAAATTGTTGGACTAGATTGGTGAGGAATACAATAGAAGTGGTCAAGGATGACCTACTAGTTCCCAGTTGCATCATGGTGCCATTTACTGTGGTAAACGTGTTATGATTTGTATCTGTCTTGTATGTTCAGTCCTGGAACTTTCCAAAGGTGAGTGGATCATGTGAACTCTGACCTCATCAGTGTATTAAGTCATTGATCAGATAATATCTCAATAGCATTATGAGAAGGTAATGAAAACTGGAAGTGGGGCCTCATTGAGTGGATCATGTTGGAATGACCTTGGGGACTTTATCTGGTCCCTAGCACCTTACTCTCCTGCTCTTCCTCTGTCCTCAGTTTCTCAGATGCCATGAGCGGTAGGATTCCTCCTCCATGTCTTTCTGCCATTATGTTTCTGCCTTGGAGCCAGGGGAAAATGGACTGCAACCTCTGAAATGGTGAGTCAAGTAATCCTTTTCTGGCTTACACTGTTTATCTAGGTATTTAAAAATCTGACAGACCTAGGAAGAGCAGGTTTAGAGGTGGAATCGAAGTCTTCAATATTTGACCTTCCAAGAGGAGTTATAAACTAGAGCAATGAATTGGGAGTGCTTGTATTTCAAATTCCCCTTACAGAAGTGATTGAACCTTGCATCCATTAACTAATGTTGAATACATAGCAACCATAACATCTCTGTGGTAAGTGCTATAAGTATTTACTTCTCATGCATTTGTGACACTGTGCACAATCAGCTTATTTGGCCTGGCCTTAGCCTCTCTGTACAGATTGAGCTCTGAAGTGTTCCATGTGTGTTTATTGTACATTTCCTGCTGAAGGTATAGGAACTTCTCTGTAGAGCAATTGTGAATTCTCCTGCAAGCATGGGATGCTCATGTATAAGCAAGCATTACATCATCAACCCTACTAAACTGCCCACAGTTACTTTTCGCATATTATGTACATTGGTTAGAGCAAGTCAATAGTCAAACCTGATGTCAATGGAATGGGCAGTAAACTCTGCCCACTATAGTAACTGATATTTTCCATAGTTTGGATCTTAAATGCTTCCCAAAGGACCATATAGTAAAGGCTTAGTCACTAGCTTGGCCCAGTGGAAGGTGTTGCAATCTTCGATCAAATGGAAGATCTTCCAGGTACTGTCAAAGTGCTCCAGAGTACCTAGTGGGACTCTGATCTCTTTATTTTTCTTTCTCTTTTACTGGTGGCCACTATGAAGTGATTAGTTTTGCTCCCTCATGTGATTGCTACCGTGGTGTGCTGCCTCACCACAGCTCCAAAAGCAATGGTGCTAACTAACCATGGTCTGAACCCTCCAAAACTGTGAGCCAAGTAAGCTTCTTTTCCTTATAAGTTGACTTATCTCAGGTATTTGTCACAGTAATGGAAAGCTGACTAACAGAATGGTAAAAAGACAAGAGACACAGGTTGTGGATATATAAGACATGAAGAAAGATGAAAAAAGAATTATAAACAATAATTCAATTCATCACAAGTCTTAATATTAAGGTAAAAAGATAAAAACAAGAGCTTTAAAATTATTTGTTAGAAAGATTCCCAGAAGTTGCTACATATTTCTAAGAGATATTGTAGTCTGATAGTGTGTTAGTATGACTCTAGATGTGAAGAACTAAATTGAGAATATATTAATAATTAAGAGATGAGCTTAAAGGGTAACTGATGCTTCTTGCATTCTACTTTTCTTACCAATTTATTATGAGCTTGACTAAGGAGATAAGCAGAATGAATCTTTGGGAATGTACAGTTTGCACAACAATAAACAATTTTGCAATTAGAGGGATATGCTTTGATATTCTATAGTGCTATTAGTTTTCTGAACTTTTTCAAGTTTTTTATCTTTTCTGAGGCTTAGTTTATTCATTTGTAAAAATAGAAATATATGATTTACAGAGCTGTCACATGTATTAAAGTGAAACATGTATAAAACTTTCAAATATTTGCCATTCAAATATCTTTTACTTCTTCCCCCGATCCTATCAGTACTCTTTTTCTGTAACACTTTATTGTCTATACTTATTTATTCCATCTTTCTCTTCAGTCCTTTCAAACTACAACCCCCTTGACCATTGATAAATTGTTTGTAATTCCAATTCTTCATACAATGCTTAACACATAGTAGGACTTCAAGAAGATTTTCTTTATCCTATTGAATTTATGCTTTCCTTCTTTGTTGAAGAAATTAGCCTAATCTATAGAGACAGAAACATGTCCATGGTTTCCCCAGGGCTAGAGACAGCAACAGAAATTGTCTGCAGATTGACACAAGGGTCCTTTTTCTGGATTAAGGGAAATTTTGTAAAATTGGATTGTTGTGATAGTTGTGCAATTCAAATTTACCATAGAACTCATTAAATTGTACACTTACAATGGACAAACTTATGATTTGTAAATTAGGAAGCTGTTAAAATTAGCTGAGGAGTTGTTGTGAGCTACTAGGCCAGTCCTTTCTCTTTTGCAGCCATGGCCTAGGTCTTGGAATAAGGTAAAGTAAAACAAATATTTGGCTGGTGATTGGGAGAGTTTGTTATGCACGTGCTGTCCCATCCCATGTCAGTAGTATGTTTCATCTATTGGACGATTCTTTCCACTACCCACTATTTAGCCCTCCTGCAGGTTGATCGTATTTGTTCATAAATACAATCTTCCTGTCTTTGTTCATAATATTTATTTTGAAAATCATTGCCCAAATAAAATAGTTTCATTATTTTTCTTTTGATATGTGACAGCTAAATAAGATTCTGCTTGACCACAAAACTAGTCCTACTTTCTTCCCTTCCTTCCTTACAATCATGAGTCTACTGTGATAATTCTGCTCTAACCTTTATATTTTTATATTTAAAAAGCTATAAGCACTTCTTTGTTTTGTGTTTGTATTTTAGTGCATGGTATTATACTTAACCATTCTTTTTGTATTTTTTCTACAAAGCATAACTTTTGGAATTCTGATCATGGTTATACATAGTTTTTTTCCCCCAGATAACGGGATATATTTCATTTCTTCCACCTGCTGTGTGCAATTTATTGCATGAATGCACTATGCTTTATTTATCCTATTACTGACTAACATTTACATGGTTTTAGCATTTTGTTGCTAAAAAAATACTGCAGTGGACACCATGCAAGATGCAAATTTTTCTCCAGGAAACATATCAAGGAGTGAAATGACACGATAGCACAGTATCTCCACTTGCAGATTTTCTAGATCTGGTCCAATTATTTTTCAAAACATATGCTAGGTTATGCTAAGGTGTAATAAAGATTAAACCCAAAGATAATAGCCAACTAAAATTGCTCCTGGTCTATTACTTACTCATCACTGTGCAGTAAACCAGAAATCCAGATGCATGACCACTTGTGGTTCTGGTCTCCACAGCAGCCAGCTAGTGCTAGGGGAAGGAAAGGAAATGTACAAAAGGCAGACCTGCTTCTTAAAAGGTCTGTTTTTGAGGTGGTCTCCAGTGACTCCAACTAGTGAGAACTAGTTATTAGGCTGTGCCTTGCTGTAAGAAATCCTGAAATCTTAGTCAGTCCCTAGTGCAGCAGTTACCTCCCACATAAATATGTATGCTTTGGGAGAGAATAAAGGAGAGTTATCCATGCCTAGCTATTTCAATGTTTTATGTCAAATGTTAATCCCATCGATGTTTGGTACTGGAAAAATATAATTTCTTCCCATTTTATAGGTAAAATACCATCTCACTGGTGCATTTTGGACTTATCTGTCTCTTTTGTATAGCCCTGATTCTTAGTGAGTTGAGATATATGTTTTTGTCAAAAACTGTGTTGGTAAGATGAGCGTGGTGGTGCATGCCTGTAATTCCAGCACTCAGGGAGCTGAGGCAGGAGGATTGTCATGAGTTCAAGGCCAGCCTGAACTACATAGTGAGACTGTCTCAAAAACAAAACAAAACAAAACAGAAAGGGAAAAATATGAGGAAAGGAAAAAACAGAAACAAAGTCTTTATAAATAGGGAGGGGTGGAAGGGTTGAAGGGAGGGCAGGGCAATGGGGAAAAAATAACCAAGATATATCATGTAAAGATACGACTTCCCAACAATGAATGCCATCATAGTGTATACCTAAAATGTACCAATAAACTTAATGAATTCAAAAAAAGGAAATTACACAGGTTAATAAAAAAAAAGCAGAATGGAAAGATTGGTAAAAAAGATACTGATTAATTCTGAAATGACCAGATGGCAATGTTCACATTAAATGACATGATTAATCAGTGAAACCATAGCACAGTATCTGTGACCTTTGGACTCAAGCACATGATGAGAGTTTGTCTTCTTCATGGTATAACCAATGCTTTTCAGCATATGAGGCCCAGGAAGTAAAGTGATTAACATCCCATACGGTCGTTCCCTTTATCCACAATTTCACTTTCCACACTCAAACATAGTCCAAAATATTCTCTAGGAAATTTGGAGAAATAATTTGTAAGTTTTAAATTGCGTGCCATTCTGAGTAATGTGATGAAATCTTGCACCACGATATTCTGTCCTGCCCTGTATGTGAATCATCCCTTTGTCAGTGTATCCATATAGTATATGCTACCTTCCTGTCAGTCCCTTAGTGGCCGTCTCAGTCATCAGGTTCTCTGTCACAGTATCATGTGAGAGGTACTACTCACCTTACATAACTTGTTGTGGTATACTGTTACCATTGTTCTATTTTAGTATTAGCTGTTATTGTTAACATTTTACCATGCCTAATTTGTAAATTAGATTTTATCATATATGTGAAAAAGCACTGTATATACAGAGTTCTGTGAAATCTTTGTTTTCAGAAGCCCCCTAGGGATCTTGGAATGTTTTCCCATTGATAAAGAGTAAATATTGCTCGTGTGTTTGCTCCCGCTATTGTCTATTTTGTTTTGTTGAGATGGGGTCTTTCTATGTAGTTCAGGCTGGCTTTTAACTCTCTGTGTAGCCCAGGCTGGCCTTCAACTTACTGAGATCCTCCTGCCTCAGCTTCCTGAGTGCTGGGACTTTAGGCATGTGTCAAATGCTAATTATGTTGGTCTTCTCTAATATCTTGTGAGTCTGTTCAAGGTAAGAACTGTGTTATCTCAACTTTTGTAGTTTCAGCTCCTACCACAGATCTTGAACAGTGCTCAATGTATCATTTTAAAATAAAATAAATAAATAAAATACACTGAGTTGTCTTAATCAGTGTGAGCTGCTATAACAGAGTCCCACAGACTGGATGGTTTATAAACAGAAATTTCTCTCAGAATTCTGGGAGCTGAGAAGTTCAAGATGCAAATGCCAACAGAGTGGGTGTCTCGTGAGGGTCCTCTTTCTGGTTCACAGAGAGCCATCTTTTCAGTGTGACCACACACAGCGCAAGGTGAAGGAGCTCTCTGGGGTCTCTTCCACTGGTGTCCTCATGGAGTCTTCATCTTCATGATCCAGTGGCCTCCTGAAGGATGCACCTCCTAGTCCATTGCATTGGGTTAGATTTTATCATATGAACTTTGGAGGCCAGAACCCATTCTGTCTATAGCATGGGGGTGTTCTTCAAGGAAAACTTAATTATTTCTGATTGCTTGAAAACTAATTTGCAGCCCAATCTTGCAAGACCAGATGAGAACCAGTGGGTTGGAGGTGTAGTTCAGTGATAAGGTGAGAATACTTAGCATATGCAAGGCTCTGGGTGATAAATACCTGGCACTAAACAGACAGACAGACAAAATAATTAACAAGGAAACACACAAGTAAATAAATGAAATGTTTCTGAAGTCACATTCCTGTCCACAGATCTGCCTGTCTTGTCTGTCTACCCTCGATGTAGATGAAATGGTGGAAGAGACTGCCTTTAAGCTTTACATGCTATGATGTTAGGGTAAGGGAAGAAGAGGCAAAAACTATATGAGGTGTAGAGGAAGCCAGTGGAGAAATAAAGCAGAGAACACAGGATAGAAAAGAGAAATGGCATTGTGAGATGATTCCTTTATTACATAGGTTTGAATATTGAAATAGATTGTAATGAAATTATTTTTAGGATATTTTCTTTAAAACAGATGTGATCTTGGAAGAATGTTGAAAGAATAGGGAGCCCAGAGGACTCCTAGGCCAGTTAACTTAAATAAATCTAAAGAAGGCTGTGCAAGCTGCCCATGCAGTGGACCTGATAATGTGGACAGCAGCATTTGATATTATTCCCTGGCGGAAAGATTTAAAAAATTCTTCTAGGGTGATTTTTTTTTTTTTTTTGGTACCGGGGATCAAACTTGGGTCCTTGTGCTTGTGAGGCAGGCTGCGGAACCACTGAGCTAAATCCCCAGCCCCTTAAGGTGATTATTTTAATGGCCTATCTTCTGCAGACGCATTTAATGTGTTGGAAATCTCAGCATAAAGCTTTGAAAACTTCTTTTCATTTTGGTAAAAAATTACTGACCAAATGATAAATCATGCCATTTGATGTCCTCTTCTTCCCAATAGCTTTTGCAGTAAGAGTAAGCTTGATTGCCACGGACAGGAATCTGTGCATAACTCAGGGACTTCAGTGTCAAACCATCAGCCAGGCTGGTGCTGGCTGTCCACATTAACTTCTGAGGTCATTTGCTGAAATGTCTTCTGGTCCAAGGTACAATATCCCCAATAACTTATTACCTGATGTGATTCCTATTTCAATTTTTAGCAGTGGAAGAGACATTTTTAAAGTTTCAGTGGATTGAAAACATTGCTTCTGTGGTTTCATTGCTGAATTTAGTTAGAAATAAGTATTTCCTCGGGCTGTTAGGGACCCACGCAGCACTGCATCTGTTTCTGTAAACAGTATGCTCTTCAGGGTTATCTCCATTGTGTCTATCACCGTCTTTCGTCCCTTCTTTCTATTATTGTCCAAATTTAATTATTCATTTAGCATTCCTTTACATATTATACTATTGGCCATCTCATTATGTTGAGATGGAAATTTCTCTAACTTCTGTTAACTTTAAAATCCAGTTCTCAGGTAGTATAAAGAATAGTGTCCATTATTTTAAAGTTTCTATCCTAGTATTACTTGTCACAATTGCTAATTCATTCACTTATATAATTCAATGTGAACAGAATGAATATATATGTTATTGTCTTTAATGTTTTCAAATTAATTAACCATCAAAAGATGGAACACTATAAATTTTCAGAAATTATCATTTTTCTACTAATGGAAATTATCTATTCTAATTAAAATCAGTTATTTTAATATCTGTAGACAATGCATTTGTTCTCAATTTTGAACAGTACCTGTGAAATCAGTATAGGACATATTCAACTGCTTTACTTACTGTAGTTCTGTCAAGCTATCAATTTCTATCTTTTCTAAGCATTGAGTTATGGAATTACAGTATGAAATTCTATATGTAGAATTTATGGATTTGAATATAAAATTTCAATATTTAATCTAATTGAATCTTTATACGTTGTACCTGATGATATTCAGCTACGTTTTTTCATTTATCCCTTACTTTTCTTATGTATATCCTGTTTCCCATATGCTTTTCACATAAACTTTTTCTGTGCTTAAAATTTCAACTAATATACATCTTTCCTTGAGAAATCTATCATTTTCTTTAGTATAAACCTGTTTGTTTAACCATTAAATTATATTTTCAATTTACTTGGTGATACATTCCTTTATGTGTTATAAACTGTATATTGTTCTGCATCTTAAGGGTGTGTCTGAACTATTGCATATACCATGCATACCATGCAATAGTCTAGCCAGTATTTCCTATCCTTTTCCATCTAGAAAATTTCTTATAAAAAACTGAAACACTGGTGATAAATCTCTGTCGAGGCAGAGATTTGTGAAGTGAAGTGTGGTCTTCAGTCCACCAACACCAGCACATCCCAGAGCTGTTAGAAATGCAGATTCTCAAGAACCAACACCAGACCTATTAAATTAGAATTCACTTTTTTATCAAAATCTTATTTGTATGTTTATTAAACTTTAAGCACTGACTTAGTTCCCCAATTTAAAAGATAAAAATATAGGGAATTCAAGTGGTGGATTTTACGTAGGGTTAAACAGCCAGTTAAAAAAATAATGAAAGCCATAAATTGTTAATGAAATCACATTTGTTTTACATAGTTAAGCACTCATTGGAGAAAATAGGAAAGTTCCATCATGCATAGGAAGCATTCTCAGAGGCCAGTATAATTTAGGACGGTATTGATCTTCCCAGTCTGAGGACATCCAAATGAGAAAGGGAAGAAACTAGTACATTATACAGAAGAGACCAGTGGCAGGTATCGGTTGCATTTCAGGAATATCGTGATGCTCTAATGGTAAAATAATAAGTTTTCATCAAAGTCTTTGGCCTCCTCTCTGGACAGTCTCCCCTAATTTAATAACTCCCATCCAGGGATTGCCAGAGGACAAGGAATTTACATATCGACTACTATATGTGTCAGGCATTAGTGGGAATAATGGAGCTGTTTTCCACATCAGTGCAGGTTTGCTATGGCTTTGGCATCTGGCCTGTGAGCACATGGTATGTCCATGTAGTCCAGATACTAAGTTCTTGAATAATGGATCTCATGGTGGTGCTTTCTGATATAGCTCTTCAGCTGAAGCATATTTAGCATTTTTCACCATATTTAGCATTATTTTCAGTGGAAGTATTTGACAGTTCCACCTAGAAAAGAGAGGCATTGATTTTACTTTTAAATATTCTTACCAGAGGAAGAATGAGTTCTGATCCTAGTTACATAATTGCAGACAAGGAATGCACCTGCTCCTAAACAGATAAAGGGCAACAGTTTCTGAATTGAATTGTCAGCATGCAATTTTATTGCTAACTTACTACAGTCTTCCCTTTGTCCTTCTGGCCCCAGCTGGAACATTTTAGAATCAAAGGTGACTTCCTGATAAAGTACAGAATTATCTGCATGTTACTGATCTCATTTGTTTATTATCTTGATAAACTCATGGCTTGTTTTCCCCCTAATTCAGATGTAGTTATTGAAACTTTCATGAAGCCAGAATAATCTGTATCCAAATTATGCATAAATTGAAAACTTCCTTAATCTATTTTTGGCAAAGACAGTGAATAGCACAAACTAACTGGTTTTATCTAGTCCACATTTTACCAACTCACATGTAGCTTTAAATTTGAAAAAAAAAGAGGAATTATATATAGATCCCCTCATTTCATGTATATCTACCTTGTAAAATTAAATAAATATGATTATGAAATATGCTCTAATAATAAGTACAAGTGACAAGATTCACCAATAGTTTTCTTTCTAGGAGAAACTCTTTTCTAGCAACTTTAAGGGTATGATGATCCACAATACATATTTTCAGAATCCGTGTGATTGTAGAATCTCCTCTTCATTTTCTCTCTAACATGGATTGTTTCCTCAGGTGTTTCGTGGAGTTAAGGATTAAGAAGAAAGTTAATAGATTTCTGTACAGTCACTCAGAATGTATTGTCAGCTGCAGTGCTAGGCTCGGGAGAGAAAGAAATTCCCACCTTTTATCATTAGACTTCTACTTAATTTTCCTTCATTTGCATCTCAATTCTGCAGCTTACATTAAACCTGAGAGCCTATGAATTGCAGGCAGGAATGGGCTTTATTGCTCTTATCAGCATTCTCATATGTGAGCACCAAGCGATATATTTCTGGCAGATGTGCTTGACTGCACAGCCATCTCCTATATGAATGAGGAAAATCCTAAAATCTACCATTTGTCTTTTTCTCATATCATGAACCTGTCAACCTGTGAGTTTATTTAAATGGCATATTTTTCTCTTCCTGTTTAAACTCTGTAACACTAGTTCACCTTAGACTGTGAGAATTATATCTCAAATCTTTATCATAAAACTTTCCTTACCAAAAACAGAAGAGAATTTCTCTTTGTTCCCGTATCCCAGGATCTGATGAACTAGCTCTACCACTCCCAAATTTACCTTTTCACAATTTTTAGCATCAAAAATAGCCTCACTCTGTCTTATCTTTCCAACTAGTATTCTAAATCATAAATTTGTCTTCGTGGATATCTCCCTCCACTCTTCTGATCATTTTAATTGCTCTTCTCTGGACTTATTGCAAGTCAGTCATATTTTATCCACTGAAAACAGATCTATTAAATCTTCATTAGTGGGAAGAAAAATGGGAAAGATCATGGAATACTTTAAACCTCATGTCTCATTTAGATCAATGTGTGTTATACATACTAAACTTTACAAGTTTGGCATTGTTGGAGAGCTCTGACATGTTTTAAATTCTCATTTAATTATGTTTTCATACTATTTCATACTTATCTTTTCTACAATTAGGTGTCTCAGGCTTTACCACATGGTAATAAGAACTTGTAAGTTGCTCATATTGAAAATAACATTTGACAAAAGCTACACAATTATTTCTGATATTTTTCTTGTTAATTTCAATGTGTTTTTCTAATTATTCATATGCAAAATTTTAAATGTATTTTAATCCCAAATGTTTAATATTTTATATCATTATGTTCTTCAATTCTTGAACTTTAGGACTTAATTTTCTTTTTAAAATTAATTCTGATAAAGCCGATGTAATTTCATCATTTTAAATACCTAACACAGGACTAGCTATGACTGTTATAAAATCATGATTAGGTTAGGAGATATTGTTCTGGCTTGTTCTGAAATTGTCTTCCTATTATTGTTACATGTTATTGTTTTTCACTTAGTCATGTAAACCTACTGTAATAATTTAGATGTAGGAAAAACATATGTAGGTACTTATTCTTGGTCATATTTGATGAAGCACAACAGTTAAATAAAAACTCATCCTTTAGGAAGGATTTGTATTGTTTCATTTGTTCATTCATTGTTTGATGCTCAGCGGAAAGGTACCAGTATTTTTGCTATTGTTCTTGTTCATTTCACAAGGCATGAATTCAGGTATGATTTTCCTTCATGGAATAATTGTTTAGCAGATGTAAACTTGGAGCATTTCTGAAAGATTGGTATCAGATCAATAGAGATCTAAAGAATTCCATTGTTTACAGGGTTTTTTTTCTTGTATAGGTATGATCATTTGTGCTTTACTCATTGTTTTTATTCTTTAAGCTTCCTTTCCACCTGGGTTTTGAATTTTGGCAAGTTGTAGGAGATGTTTTTCTTTGCATTTTCTATAGCTTCTAACTAAGCACCTAATAAATATTCATTGAATGACATGTCAATTTTCTGTAACAGTAAAATAGTTTGCTCATATTTCCAATTCTATGGTGATTTAATTAAAACATAATAGCTTTAGTAAAAACTTTCTCCAAGACAGTTTGTAAGTTTAAATAACAGTGTCTGTTTTTCCACATAAATATGCATCACCTCAAAGAAGTCTATTCCATTAGTCAGGCATGACCTATGCTTTAGAGAACCATATTACATTTTTCCAAACAGATTATGTTGGTGAAAGTGCTCAGTGATTCTGCCCTTTCTTTTTCTATATATGCAAATAATTTCAATCAACATAATTGATGCTGGGCAACCATAATTGATGCCAGGCAATTGATCATGAGATATCTATTCCTAGTGCATTTTCTGTGGGGAAATGTTCAGAATGTACATGTAACTGATTGCAATATGCCTCTAGGCACACACTCTACCCTTTGAGTGGCATAAAAAACTAGTTGAGCATAATAGCCCAAAGGTAGAAACAACCAAGGTATCTATCATCAGGCGAAGGAATAAACAAATGTGGTATATCCACACAATGGAATGTTATTCAGTCATGAAAAGGGATGGGGTTCTTGTATATGGTTCATGCAGGTGACCCTAGGAAGCCTTAGACCAAGTGAAATGCATCAGAAATAGAGAGAGAAATATTGTATGATTACATTTGAAGAAGCTAAAGTAAGAACTTTCATAGAGATAGAAAGAAGATTAGAAAATACCAGGGCCCAGTAGGAAGGAGAAACGGGGAGATAATAAGGTAATGACCACAACGTTTCTGTGCAGGATAATGAAAACATTTTGGAAATGGTGGTGAAAGTTGTGCAACACTATGAATATAATTAATTCCATTGAGTTAAATATGTAAAAAGTCAAGATGAAAAATTATGTTACGTATATTTTACCATAAATTTGCTTGTATAGCTCAATAAACTGATGTTTTAAAAAGTCCCTTAGAAGTTGCGTGGAAGCATATAACTCTTTAGTGCTCTTATCACCTTTCCATTAAAAGAAAACATGGAAATAAGAATAATGATAACTATAAAAGGAAAATAAAGGTTTCTCCCTTTCCTCTGGACACCCACGGAATCTGCTTAGAGTGTGTGAAATGTGTAGAAATCCATGTATGATTGGTATTCCAGAAGGCCTAATCAGCACTCATGGATGTAAAAGCTTTCAAAGTGAGTTTTCTACTGGAAAGTCTGGTTAAATCCATTCTGCTTCTCTCTGTAACTTGGCAGCAGCTCATATTGTCAGAATGTCTCTATGGTGTCTGCGACAGATCCCTTCTTGTTTTTCTCCCACCCTTCATGGAGGAACTTTGTAAACTGGAGGAGCTGCAGTGCTATCTGCAGGGCCTCTGAGTCCGTGAGCTTCACAACTTTGCCAAGATTACCAGCTTGCCAGGTTTCAGCTGCCAAAAGACTAGCCCAAGCTTCTTCATATGATGAAATATTAAAAAAAAAAAAGCCATGTGCTTGGCAGATTTGGCCAATTCCCCCTGCTTCATAGGGAAAATAAATCTCTGAAGAAGTCCAAGGGAGAGCTCCCATCTGGTCAGTCTCCTGGATTTCTCAATGTCGCTCCCAACACCTAGCGCCAAGGGTCAGGAGGGTTTCCTGTGCTGGACTGAGGCTGGCTTCAGAGTCCAGTGCCAATATGCTAAAATCAGATGGAAGCCTAATGAGGTGGGAATAGGCAGGGTGGTTTCAACTAGCAGTATTGTCACTGCCGCTGGCGCTCTCCTAGAAGGGCCGACATTTCTGCAATAAAAATTGGAGGACTGTAATAGCTGGCCTTGTTGTTGCTGACTGTCCATTAATTCTTGAAGACTCCCCAGCACATCCCACTGAAAACCCACCCAGTAACTATAACACTGCATCCTGGCTGATTCCGAGGCAACTCCACTGGAAAAGCTGCAGAATTGTTTTTATAGTGCAGACGCTGTGCAGCTATCTTGGCTCATTTCCTGCTCAGATCTTTGGTTCCAAAAGCCAAGCCAATTTTTCTTTTCGTTCTGGAATGTTCGTGCTTCAAAAGTTCACATCTTTCAGAAAACCCTCCTCTTATAATAAATAGTGCTAAGAAACTTGGGGGCTCATTGTGTATTCAGACTGACCCTCACGGTCTACTTGGCTTAACCATGAATTGTGTTTGCTGGTTGACTTTTTGCCTTGGGCAACTGAAGTTAATAGTAATTAATAATAGCAAAATATTTAATTATGTTATTATTTCAGATTTTTATGAAGATTAAAAGTCACTGATGAGATATGCAAATTGTGAGCCAAAAGGACATTATCACTTTGGGGGACTCCAGAAGAGAATGAATATTTTTATTATTGCCCTTTGAATTCATTTTTTATTTTATTTATTTAATTTGAGGTACCTGGTATCTTACTTTTCTCATTGTTGAGATAAAATACCTAACCCCCAAAGTTAAAGGGGGAAAGGTTTACGTAGCTCACAGTTTGTAGAGGTTTCAGTCCATAATCAGCTGGCTCCAAGGCAGGGTGGCACATGGCAGAGAAGCATCACAGAGGAGAAACAACATGACGCGCACAAAGTAGCAAAAGCAACAAGGGGCTTTAACAGCAACGTTCTGCCCCTTTTATACTACACGGATTAGGGCAGTGGCAAACCAATCAGTGGACTGATTTAGTAATCACCCACCCTTAATCTCAAGATAGATTCAGCCACCCCTGAAAAAGCCCCACTTAGGACCACATGAGGCTTTGGGGAGTTCTCTAGACACAAGCCATAACCCCGGGGATTGAATCTGGGGGCTTTACACTGAGTTATATCCTCAGTCCTTTATTTATTTTTATTTCAAGATAGAGTCTCACTAAATTGACAAGTTGCCACACATGGACTTGAATTCATTTGTTTATTTATTTATTTATTTATATTTTCAATACCGAGGATTGAACCCAGAGTCTTCACTTCGAGCTACATTGTCAGGCTTTTTTTTTTTTTTTTTTTTTAATTTGAGACAAGGTCTCACTAAGTCATTTCATTTCCCAGTCTGGAAACTGCAATTGCAGTCTGAACTTGCAATCTTCCTACGTCAGCCTTCCAGAGTGCTGGGATTACAGGGCTATGCCATCATACCTGGTTGTCTTTTGAATTCATAAGTAAACTCAGTACATTATTTTTGCTTCTCCAGCTAAAGACTCTTCTATAAGCCCTTCAGGGTAGGGAAACACCTGCATGCAGTCATCGCCCCAACCAAACTCTGGACCAGTACATTCCACAGACACAGACCACATCTGCCCCTGAGATGCTTCCCCTGACCAGCTATACTGTTGGGACTTCAAACTCAGCAAAGTTAGCCTTGGATTCCAGTTTTCTTCTCTTTAACATATCCCACTAACTATTCCTCATCTCCCTTCCAAAGCTGAGAGTCCTCTAAGACACTCCCCTCACCTTTACCCTCTCAGTCTAGCTAGGCAGCAGGCAGCAGGTCTTGTTGGTCTTCCCCTGCCCCTAGTTTTCCACTGTTATTCTGCCCTTCAATATGCACTTTTACTTCTTTCCTTCAATAGTAAAACATTATGACAAGGATGAGTTAATATCTCTCAATTATAACTATCAATGTTAATGGTCTCAATTCACCAATCAAAAGAAATAGACTGACAGAATGGATTAAGAAGCAAAATCCAACAATATGCTGTATACAAGAAACACACCTAACTCAAAAAGAAATACATAGACTGAAAGTAAAAGGATGGAAAACAGTTCTTCAAGCCACAGGAACCCAGAAAAATCAGGGGTAGCAATTTTATTTGCAGACAAAGTAGGTTTCAAATCAAAACTAATTAAGAGAGACAAAGATGGTCACTATATCCTTGTGAAGGGAACAGTTCAAGAGGAAGAGATGACAATCCTAAATATATATGCACCAAATACGAATGCCCCCAACTATACAAAACAAATATTAATGGACATGAAAAACTAAATAAGCTCTAATACAATTGTAGTGGGGGATCTCAATACCCCAATATCACAAATAGGTAGATCATCTAGGCAAAAAATTAACAACAAAATTCTAGAACTGAACCAAGCTATTGAACAAATGGACTTAATAGATGTTTACAGAGTGTTCCACCCTACAAAATCAGAATGCTCATTCTTTTCGGCTGCACATGGGTCATTCTCCAAAATAGACATGTCTAAGTAAATGTAAAAGAATTGAAGTTACCCCCTGTATATTATCAGACCATAGTGTAATAAAATTGGAGATCAATGACATAAGAAACTCCAAAACTCCCACAAACACATGGAAATTAAAGAACACCCTCCTGAACAACAAATGGGTCACAGAGGAAATCAAAGAAAAAATTAGTTTCTCCAAGTAAATGATAATGCCAGTACAGCATACAGGAATCTATGGGACACAATGAAAGCAGTTCTACATGGGAAATTCATAGCAGTCAATGCCCATATTAGGAAAACAGCAAGAACTCAAATAAATAACCTAATGCAGAACCTCAAGGTCCTAGAAAAAGAAGAGCATAACAAACCCAAAGCTCATACAAGAGAGGAAATTATAAAGATCCGAGCAGAAATCAATGCAATGGAGACTAAGAGAATGATACAAAAAAATTAATGAATCCTTCATTTTTCTTTACATTCACATACTGTCATGTTAAATGTTCCCAAAGTTGCCTTTACTGCTATATATATAAAAAAAGAGGGAGAAAGAGAGAGAAAGAAGAACAAAAGGAAGAAGGAGGAGGCGGGGAGGAGAAGGAGAAGCAGAAGAGGAAGAAAGAAGGGGAAGAAAGAAGAGGGAGAGGGAGAAAAAGGAAGGAAAGGGAAGAAGGAATGGAGGAAGGAAGGAAGGAGGAAGGAAGGAAGGAAGGAAGGAAGGAAGGAAGGAAATAAGGATGGAAGGGTCCTCTATTGGCTTTGGTCTCCTGTAGAATAAAATGAAACTGCAGATGTGTCCCTAGAATCCATTATGTATGAACCTCTTTAGTTCTCTTCTGGCAAAGGTGCCCCCTGCAGGGTGAACTTAGCCAAGTCACTCCATTTCTCTGGTTATCACTTTTCTGTTTTTGACAAAAGTCCATCTGGCCATCCTAAACCGCCACCCTTTCCTGGCGCTTAACCTTCACTGAAGGTTAAGTGCAGCTGTTTAGGAACTCACCATATTCCCACTTTATCTGATTGTTTCTATCTGACATATAAGAACATACCGGATGGGTCATTGTTTGATTCTAATGTTGTCTGCGTTTGTAATCGTGTGCTCTGCCTGCCCAGCTAAAGAGCAAATCCTCTGTGCTGATAGTAAGTCCTCCGTGTGCTGACATCACTGACATCCGCAGTGGCTGCAGCTATTCGCAATGCATTAACTCAGTGCTGGCCCTGAGGGTGCAGGAAATAAACAGGCATCCTCTGCCCTCCTCGAATTTGGAGTTCATTGAGAAGGGAAGGAAGAGGTTGTTGAAGCAGGGAAGCTTGCAGAGCTGTGTGTGTGTGTGTGTGTGTGTGTGTGTGTGTGTGTACGTACGTTACCAGGTGACTGTCTTAGCCTGTTTATGTTGCTGTACCAAAATACCGGAGACTGTGTGATTCATAAAAACACACATTTATTTCTTATTATTCTGGGAAGGGCAAGATCAGGAGAGTGGTAGGTCTGGCCTCTGTGAGGGCCCATTGCCTGTAAATGGGGGTTTTCTGTGTCTTCACATCCAGGAGGGGCAGGCAGGGCAAGAAGAAACAAATGCTGTGTCTTCTCCTGGAAGAAAAGCAGAAGAGTTTTGTAAGGCCCTGATCCCTTCCTGAAGGCTCCACTTCCATGACTTAATCATTTCTCCAAAGGCTCCAACTCTCTGTGGCCCCACCACCAAGGAGATTACATTTCCACATGGAATCTTGAGGAAACATATTCGAACCATTGGCAGTAACCAGTGCTAATCAGTGTAGTCTGGGAAAGTTTTATGATAGACTGATATTAAAGCTGAGACCAGAAGGACAAACAGTGAGATGTTAACAAGCCAAGATGAAGGGGAGAGAAATCAGGATGAAAAGAGGGATGGCCCACATGAGGGACAGTTAGAACCAGCCCAGCCTGGAAGGCTGATGACTACCGATTAGTGGTTGAAAACCAAGTGGATATTTTTCAGACTTGTCTGCTTAAAAAACCATTCTTATCACTGTTTAACCATTCCTGATGCTTTTATAGCATTTATTTTCATGCCAAAGAATTGGTGAATATTATATCAGCATAAAAGCTTCTTGAGAATTTAAAGTCTTCAAAGGTACTTTTACTTATCACCTTCTGTAGGCTACGGTGGAGCTTCTTAAAATTTATAGAGTATATTAAAGAGCGTTAATTAAGTATAACCACCAATAAAAACATCAATGTATATATATGATTGCAAAAATTACATAAAGCTTATAAGGATATAAATAAGGGAATAAGAGGTATTTGTGGGTCTTTTCCCTTCAACTGTGTGAGAAGTCCATGATTGTGGGAGGTAACAGCTTATCAGCAGTGCGAAGAGGGATGTGGACAGAGCCTATGGGCAGGTAGCAATGCAGTATCAAATGATGTGATCTCCCGGTGACCAGTGTGGGTTTACTAAACTTCCAAAAATGATTAGTTTGATTGGAGGGAGACAAGTTTAATGACTGCAAAAGTATGTAAATTGTAGGTAGTGGTTTACCGAATAACCTACAATGTGAGCCTCCCAGGACACTCCAATAAGCACATCAGGGAATGCTCTCATCATCTCCTTTTGTCTGAGCTGGTGAAAAGCAATGCTTTTCAAAAGCACCTGAAGGATGGGAGAAGCTTGTTTTCCCAAGAGACACTGACAGAGCTCAGATGAAAACAGGTAAAATTAGAGGCACTCCAATGGAAACTGGTGGCTCTTTCCTCAGCTGGTCTGTATTGCTGCTGCTGCTCCCAGAGTCCCCTGCTAGCAAACATGGAACTTTCCAGGGGTCTAATACCAAGTCTGTCTATGTCACTGAGGAAGTCACGATATGCTACAAGGCCTGCATTTACATGCTCATGGTCTGTGGTGGGTAAAATAAGAAGTATAAAAGGAAACCATGTCTCAGAGGGACACAATTGGAATGGTAGTCCTACCAGGACTGTAGAGCTGTAGGGATCAAAGCACATAAACCACAGGGTTGAGTTTATCTGCCGGTGGACCACAGATGATGGGGCCAGGTATCACTTCAGTTCAGACCAGCAAACAAAGTATTTGAACATGGACAAAGATTGAATTATAATTTACACAAATTTTCCCATGATAGATTTTCATGATTTTTTGTTAGCTACCTGAAATAGCTTTATTTTATATTGGGGATGTGTGTTATGTACCTGTCACAGTATTCGCAGATGTAAGGATATATATATATATATATATATATATATATATATATATATATAAAATATATATATATATTAAAAGCTCAATGTAATGACATAAAAATGGATTCAGAATTCAGAATTCAAAATCAGACATCGCAGCAATCTTTAGCCAATAACTGTTAAGAATCTCACATGGAAATAGAAAAGATAAAACTTTCATGTGTTAGGAATTTATTTTTCATGAAGAACATTTTCTGCCTGCTCAAATAAAGTACTGTAAATCAGTTGATCATAAATCATGAATGCTGGTATTTGAATCATGCAAGTGTAAACTATGACCTCTAGAGGAGGTGCTATCCTTTCATCATGCAAAACAAAACATAATCATGGCAGAATGTTTCAACGGGGGAAAAAACACTAACATTCATTTGTGTCTCTGTTATTTTAATCAGTTTGGAAATAGAACCCAAAATTGACAATATTTTACTTATTATTATTTTTCTCTCTGTTTTACATGGCAGATGTTTATGCGTTCTTCCATGTAAATTAGAATTTTAGAGCCAAAAAGGAGAGGGTGGTCTCTTATTCTCCTGCTTTGGTATTTACATAAACCCGGGTTCGGCACTAGGATTGGTGTATGGGTGTGTTCTCATCTCTCCATCTTTCATCTCTTCCCACTTCTCAGCTCTCCCCAAGGAAAGGTTAGTGGGATTTAGGCACTGTGGGAAATATTTCTACCTTAACTGGTTTATGACTCTTCAAAGACCTGCTGAGGGGACTCAGGCCTCCCAGGAATCCTTGGGGACTCAGGCTGGCAACGCTGGAAACATTTAACCCTGGTCTAACAGAAGGCTTGTTGATCTTAACAACTAGCTGCCCCTTCAGCTTGTGTTGCAGAATAAACATGCACGGACTGGACAGGAGCCCAACCCATCCACATCAACCTGGTCCCAAGGCCTGCCAAGCCATAGCCTAAAGCAGAGGTGTCCAGCAGGGCCTACCCTGGATCACCAGAACCATGTCAACCTGCAGATGTATGCATGCAGGAGAAAGAATGAGCTGCTCTATGCCACCTCTTTTGGGGTGTTTTTTGGTCAGCTTTCCATTACTTACCACATACCTGAAATAGTCAGTTTACAAAGTGAAAAGCCTTATTTAAGCTCATGATTTTGTAAACTCCAGTCTGTGATCAGTTGTTCCTGTTGCTTTGGGCCTGTGATAAGGCAGCATGTTATGGGGGAGCATGTGCCGTAGCCAAACTGCTCACCCTGTGGTGGGGGGAAAAGGGAGAATTCATTCCTCAGTTCCCTTCCAGGCCGCACCACCAGTGACCTAAAGACCTACAACTAGGCCTCACCTCTTAAAGTTTTCAACCACCTCCTAGTAGCACAAAGGTGGAGGCCAAGCCTGTAACACAGGCTTTTGGAGGACATTCCCTAGCCAAACTGTAACAGTAGTTGGCTACCAGGACTATTATGGCAATTACTGGTCAACGAGGAACTTTAACCCAATCTCTCCACTGCCTCCTTCTAAGCAGGCCTGAAGGAAAAGGTATTCAACCAAAAAGTGCTTTGGTTCAAACAGTAAAGAAATCTTTGTTGCAGTTACATCATTGAGGAACACTTCCATCATCCTTATGGTTGTACTTAAAACTAAAAAGGAATTCATACCCGCAACTAGGGCTTTGTTGCTCATAAAATGTAGGCTCCAGAGTTTTCCAGCAAATCCTTAGATGAAGTAACTAAAGCCATCTTCAGAATCAGATGCAAAGCTAACTTGACTGATCAGAGTTTGCATATCTTGTCCCCTCAGAAAAAAGAGGGGACAAGCATTTTCATCTGCATTTAACATCCCAACTACAGTCTGCCTAGGCCATTATTCTTCCTGTTCAATTGGTAGACAACATATAGCTTTCTCTGCCGCACAAAGACATTTCCGTGATGAAATGAGAAATTGCAGACAATATCATGAGTTAAAAGGAAAACAGAAGGGCAGAATTCACTCTTTTCTAAGTTTGTGGCCTTGGACTGGGCACTCAATACCCCCGTTCTTTGTGTTGTCACATTCTCTCTGAGGTGACACATGCTCCAGCTCCATCTCAGTGGTGGTGCGAGAATCCTGAGTGATAATGCTATGAAGCTGCAACAAGCCACACCTTATGGGAAGCAGATGTTTGGAAGCAATGTATCCTACTCTGCAAAGCACTGGCTTTGAAGTCACATGGACCTGGCTTCTGACTCCAACTTTGCCATTTACTAGGTGTGTGATCTTGATGAAGTTACTCTACCACCACTCACATATCCTGCAAAGATGGGTAATATGCCCACTTTAGATTTGTGAGCACCAAATTAAAAGAGGAAAACAAAGATTTAGTGCAGTATTATAGTTTAAATATAAAGTGTTCCCTAAGACTCATATATTCAAAGCTTGATTCCCAATTCAGCAATGCTCAGAGATGGGGCTTTTGGAAGGTAACTGGAGCACGAGGACTCTAATTTCATCAGTGGACTAATAAATTAATAGGATTACAATTTGATAGCATTTCTGAGAGATGATGGAAATTTAGGAGAGGGGCCTAATTAGATGAAGGAGACCCCTGCAGATGTGGCTTTGAGGATTATAATTTGTCCCTAGCTTTCCTTCTCTTCTTCGCTTCCTGGCCATCCTGGGGTGGGCCGTGTTCCTATCCTTTTACCGTGCCTTCTGCCATGATGTTTCCACCTCATCACAGGTATAAAGGAATGGAGCCAGCTGACCATGGACTGAAACCTCCAATGATGAGCCAAAATAATCTTTTCCTCCTTTAAGTTATTTACCTCCATTTTTAAATTTTACAGCCATGGAAAGCTGTGTCTAGCACACAGTGAGGGCTCAAAAGTTTGGGAAGCAGTTTTCTTATTATGTATTAGCCACTTGTTGGGGCAATGGTTGTGGGCACAGGCAGTGATATTCTGCTATCACACTGACCTTTGCACCAGGGAGAAAGTTCAGAAATTTACCCATCACTTTGGCCTTTGCTTGCAATCGTTAAAGACTCATCTCCTCCTCTCTTCTGCTACTGACCATGGGTGCTATTTTCCAGGCTAGAGAGTTTACCAGCTTCCTTTCTTCTGTGACTCCTCCACCAATTAGAGACTTTGGTTGTTCATTCTACAGGATAATGTCTGGAGTAGACCAAGTGTCCAGGAACATCAGCCTAGCTCTTCCCTGAAGATTGCCCCCACCTCTAACCCTGCATAAGTCACTTCCCCAAAACTTGGGGTCTTTGCATGTGGAAGCCGAGATGTGCCAGAACATAGTTGGAGCCAGTGTGGATGCATGAAAACAAACCAATAGCTGGGATCCTTGTTTTCAACTTGTAAAATTTTCAAAGTGTTATTCGTTGGAATATGAAAGTGGAGAAAGCTCATACTCCACAAATATGGACTTTCAAAGAGCCATACCTTTTCCTGTTTTCTATCAGGAAATATTTCAAGGAGGGCTAGAGAACATTAAGATTCACTTAAAAGTTCTAGCTACTTATTAGTAATGTAGTTCATTTTATAAAAGACCTGCCATTCTGTTAGATGTTAGAGTAAATAAAATTTAATTAGTGCATCTTTATTTTCATATCAATTAAACATCATTCTGTTTTCATTACAGAAAAATTTTAAAAAGAAAGACATATTGAAAGAAGAATCAAAAGTCAAACATAGTTCTTCATCTACAGATGATATCCATTTGCATTTTAATATATTTTGCTTTTTCTTTTATTATTATTTTAATTAATACAAATCATGTATATTTATGGTGTACCACACGATGTTTTGATGTATGCGTAGATTGTGAAATTACTAAATTAGCTGTTTACGTGTGCATTATCTCACATATTTTTGTAGTAAGAGAATAAAACTATAGTCATCACATTTTATGATAGTTCTCTTGAACTTACTCCTCCTATCTACTGAAATTTTGTGTCCTTTGACCAACATTCTTCCAAACCCACCCAGCCTCTGATAATCACCATTCTATTCTCGTCTTCTAAGAGTTTGTCTTATTCAGTGTCCATAAATCAGGTCCTGTGGTATTTATCTTTCTGTGCATGGATTATTTCATTCAAAATAATGTCCTCCAGATCATCCATTTATCTATGGTGATGCGAATGACCATGTATATATCATCCATTGCTAGACCCTTCCATTGATTCAATTTCTTGGCTATTGTGAATAATGCTGCAATGATCATGGGAGGACAAGTATTTTATTAGGCAGTGACTTCATTTCTTTGGGGTTTATACCCAGATGAAGGTTTGTTGGGTCATATCATAGCTATATTTTAAAATTTTTTTGTGTGGAAACTCCACACTGTTTTCCATAGTGGTCATACTAATTTCTAGTTTCTTTTTTTCCTCTAATGGATAATTTTGACTAGATTATTTCCAAGATAATGTTTCTGTTCTTCTGATAGAGGGCTGGTGTTTTGGTGAAGATCTGTGAATGTCGCAAAGCTAGACCTTTTTCAGAGTCAATCTGTGTTACTTAACATCCTCGGCTTTCAGACTTTCCAAGCCCACAACATCTAATCAGGCTTTCCAAAGCATCCAGCAGCACAGTGCTGACAAACACTTGCTTAAAATGTGCGTCCAAACCTCAACTATTTAGCTAAAAAATTAAGAGACCGGTTCCAGCAAATTGATTCTTGTGTTATTCTCAGTTCCCCTAAAAAAGAGAATAATATGTTGCAACTGACAATAGCAGAGGCACCTTATTTGGATTTGTTTTTCTGAGTGTCTTCCATTTGGGATTTACAAAATCCACATGAGCTCTGAAAAAGCTACAATTTCCTGTTTATTGAGCCCGAAATGGAAAAATAGCAAATACAATGAAAAACAGCAACTTAGTTGACAGACTAATATATATTAATCCCATTGCCATGATTGGGAGACAGAAAATTCTTATTGAATAAGACTCGTTCATCAAACCAAATATTTCCTAAGGCTCCAAAGTGTGTATCTGGCATTGCTTCTTCCTCGCACATCTGCTTCCGTCTTTGAACTCCGATATAAATCTGAAGGTCGAATGCAGCTGCACAGTTCTAAGATAATTAGTTCTTTCCATTATGTATTACGATTGATAGGGCAGACCTCAAAAACATTCAGAACTTGGATTTGCATAAACTTTGGGCAGCTAGAAGACTTTTCCAAAATTCTGATCAATCTTCTGGAAAAAAAAAACAAAACAAAAACCTTGTACCGTTTCCAATCCCTTCCTGGCATCTTTTACATTTTACCTCTTCTTTGAGTATTCTCCCTTTAGCCCATTTCTTTGCATTTTTATACTAATTGCTGGCAGCTTGTATGGTCCTCTCTGGAATATTTCAAAGACAACTGACCTGAAGGAGGTGGCTGTAGCCCTAGTGAGTATGCCAGTGAAGCAATAGGCTGGCTTTTTATATTAAACATGAAGGATTTTGACTGCATTTCCTCCAGAGCTTCGTGAATTTGGAAACATCTATAGAACAGCAGTTTTACAATTATCTCCTCATAAGAGATGAAACCCATCATCCCCAAGAATGTTGACAGTGCTTCAAGTCATGTATTAAGCTCTCCTTCCCTAGCAGGACAGTCATCCCTAGAGAGGTCCAGGGCCTCAAGAGAAAGACTGCAGCTGTTCTTCTGTTAGGTCCACTGATTTATGTCCATGAGAGTGGAGAGGGCGCCAAGAAAGAGATGAGTCAAAATCTTAACACCCCAGAGGACTCTGAACTGCAAAAGAGAGATCCAGGAGCTGGCCTGAGGGTAAGTACAGCATCTAGGTTGGGAGAATAAGTGCATCAAGCATTCCTTTCCAATAAATGCAAACTAATGGGTAACTATTATTTCCCAAACTTAGTTTCATGAACATAGCTTGAAAAGGAAATTTCTATTTGTCAATAGCACTCTTATTAGGGTTATAGTTAGTGAACAGACATATCATATTCCAGTTGCTAATTTTCCTGGAATGGAAAAATGTCTTTCTTGTTAAAGGTACATGAATGACTGGTGCAATGTCTGACCGTGATACGTAAGGATAATTTGCAGGCGTGCTGGTAGCAGTGTGCTCCTTTTCTTGTCTTCTGTGTATTGCCCTTATTAGGAATATGTATATTCTGCTCAGCCTAAAACTGCTATAGCAGTCAAGCCTTTCGGTTGTACACACAGACACACACACGTGAACACACACACACACACACACACACACACCTTTGTCTAGAAATTCACAGTATCTAAATGTTTCTTTATTTTTATAAAACCAGATTTCAGTGTCTGGCCAAAACCCTGGTAGTAATCTTAACCCAGCAGGGAAGTATGTTGTTTTTATTTGTTCTACTCTATGCTCCATTTGGCTGGGCAGGCAGGAAGCCAGGGAGAAAGAGTAAGTGGGTCTTTTGACCACTGTTTTTCTTAACTCCTTGTCCTCTTTGGCTTCTCGACCCCATGCTGGCCTGGGACTCTTCCTGCCTCTCTGCCTTCTTCCACTGCTGGGGACTGCTGGCTGCTCTGCCCTCTGACACCTCAGGGTTAGAATTTTTCAAGCGTTGGTCTCAAGTCTTCTTTTATTGTCCCTCCACCCTCTCTTTAAAGGCAATAGTATCCACTTTCATGGCTCCCAGATTTATGCCTCAATCCCAAATAAATCTTTTGAGTCCCAGAATCATATTCAAATGCCTATTTGAAATATTATAACCTCTCTCTCAAATTCGGAGTGTTGACTTCAAGACCAGTTTCCCCTTCAGGCTTCCTTTCTGTGATAGAGCAAAGACCCCCTGATTCATTTGGTACTCCTTCTAGCCCCTTCTCTTGGATCTGGGTGAGCTTGGTCAGGGTGATGCTGTGGAGTTTCTGGCCCCAGCCTTGAAGAGGCTGGCAGCTCCCACGTGCTATCTCTGGGAATACTTGCCATTGATCCAGAATGGAAGTTTTAGGTGCAAATAGGATGATGCCATGATCAAATACCAAAACACATCATTGTCTCTGGGACCATGTGGAGCATTGGCTTTGGGCTGGTGGTAACTGGAAGGACCTCAAGTAGACAGCTGACAGTGACTTAAAGGACAACAAGGAAAAGATCAGGGAAGAGATGACTTGCGTTAAACAGCGGTGAAAAGTATAGAAAAACTCATCTGTAAAATACAGAAAATAGAAAATGTCTCTAATGAACCTGTGGATATGGCAAAGGAGTTTTCCAAGTAAAATGCTGAAAGGGTCAATGACTTTCTTTTAGATATATATGATAAAATATAAGAGAAAAATGAACTTTAAAAACAAACAAATAAGGTATGTTTTCAACTTAATTTTGAAGACACATAAATGAACCCCAGACTTTCTGGGCTCAAAATAAAGTGTGTCTCACCCAGAAAAGAATTCTCAGAGTCAGAAATATGTTTGAGGCATCTTGGAATGGTGGTACATGCTTCTAATCTCAGAATTTGGGAGGCTGATGCAGGAGGATCATGAGTTCAAGGCCAGAAGACCAGCTTGGGTTACATAGAAAGTTCAAGGTCAATCTTAACTATATAGTGAGGCCCTATATCAAACAAACAAACAACAACCAAATGAAAGAAAGAAAAGAAACAAGGAAAGGCAAAAAAGTTAGCTTTGGAGAAACAACCAATATCAGAACTCAACTAAGAAAGCATAGTCTCAGAGCAAACATCTTGAGCACATAGCTTTAAGATCTTTTGGTAAGACTTCAAAAATATTTAAGAATGTACCTAGTAGAACTCATCAAAATCAAAAGCAGTGTGCCTAAGAATTATAGATACTTTAATTCAAACAACAAATGTATTAAGAGCAATATTCCATAGCAGCCTTACCAGCCACCCAAGGCATAGAGAGGAGTCTCTCTTGGGAAGAAATGTGGATGTAACTTCCGTGTATGGCACTGATTATGAACTGATAAATAAGAAGCTCATAAAGATCTTTAAGAAATGGTATCAACTAGAAAGAAAAAAAAGGCCACAGAGTAACAAGAGGTACTTAGATCCCCCAAATGTGCACAGGAAAGGAAGCAGTCTGGGAAAAGTCATATTGACTGCAATGTGGGTTATTTATTATAGAAGAGGTAGGATGGATCCAATAATAGATCTAAGCATCCAGAGAGTAGAGCCAATAGTTCTGCAGATTGATTCCCAGGCAGTAGGAATTTCCCTGATCAAGAAACTGGCAACATGTGCTGGTGTGAATTGTAAACTTGTGAAGAGCCAGGGACAGTGTTGTGGCTGAGCTCTGTGTCTTTTGCACAGGACTCCCATAGTTACTCTGTGCTCATTCCACTTTGTGGAAACGAAACATTTTCAGATCGAGAGGAACCACACTCAGAGAGCGTCATCCACACCTGAACCTGATTGCAGTGATGATGAGTCCTAGACTTCCAGTGAGTACCACAATGGAGTGAGACTTTTAGGGTCCCTGAGAAGGGAGGAGAGTATTTTTCACATGAGAGCTTTGTAATTAATTAATTTGTGGGCTGACAAATGATATGTAGGATGTCCACAAATTATTTGATTATTTGCCCATTGCATCTGAATAGGCTTGACCATTGCAATATGGCAGAGGTAATCTTGTAATTGTATGTTCAGGTTCTAAGAGATTAGAAATTTTTCCTTCTTAATTCTTGCAATACTAAGTTTCTCAACCTAGCTGCCATTTTGTAAGGAAGGTTAGGCCACACGGAAAGACCTACATGTGAAGAAACTGAAGTCTGTGGCCAACAAGCCTGGTTTTCTCGAGCTGATGGCCAGAACCTATTTGCTGGCCAATGATAGGAGCCATCTTGGAGGTGCGTGGGGAGACCCAGCTGATAATAGATGGCTGCTTTGTATTACTCTGAGGTTTTATATTTTAATGTAGTCTTTACCTTTATGATTTAACGTTTGGGGTTTTGTCCAATAAATCCTTTAAAATTATCTTTACTTTCACATCAAACTCTTTGTTTTCTACATTGAGATCTACGACTCATGGAATTTATGTTTTTTGCGTATGAGGAATAACTGCTTCTGTGTTTTTCTGTATTGAAAATCAGTGGTACCAACACCACTTGCTGATGAGTCCACCGCTTCCCCATGGATTTCTTAAATTTTACTCTCATATTTCCTGCTAATTCTCTAGTGCTGTTTGGGGACCTAATATATTTCATTCATCTAGCATCTGTAATCACTTTGCCAAAAGCCCACTTTTTAACAATAACTACAGCTTCATGACTTTGATATGTGGTAGAAAAATATCATTCTTTATTATCTCTCTGGAATAGTTAGTTATTTTTGAACCTTTATTGTGCCATATGAAGCTTAAAATCATTTTGCTAGCTCTATCTGGTTAGTACTTGAATTGGATTTATATTGAATTCAAGATCAAAAAATATGAATCATGAATACACCTATCATATTAACTAGTTAGGTCCTCCTGTCCTCACAATTAGCTAGGAAAATACAGTGGAAAGGCAATAGTCATAAGAATAAAAAACCCTAGATACCTTGAAATCACCTAGCAAGATGGTTGCTAACCTTTAATGGAAAACTCATAAAAGATTATGAAAACACAAAGATGGCAGGAACAAACGGTGAGATGTAGTATATCGGAAAATGGGAAAATTTGATATGCTAATGAACATCTTAAACCCAGATCAATTCTATTATGTTTTTTAAAAATTCCTTAACAAAAATTTCTACTTGTCTAAATTAGGGATAAAGCTATTTTTAGCTCATCTCAATGTAGTGCTGGAATTTTGCATGTTGTTTCATCTTTTCCTCCTTATTTCCTAATCTCACTGACATTTCATACCTTTCAACATTTTTTTCCTTCTATAATGATGAGTAAATCGTTCTCTCCTCTTGATTCACTGACCTTAGTCTTTGTATTCCTCACGCGGTAAGACTTTCATCGTTGGCTTTCCTCTGTTTGGGTTGTACACATTCCATCATTTCAGCCCTCTTGTCTATGATGACGACACAGTTCCCCCACTCACCGTGGGCTGCTCCCTTGAATTAATTACAGATGCATATGTCCCGATGATGCTGAGAACCCAAGTCCATGTCTGAGTCCACCAGCGAGTGAACATAGACTGTGCTCCCTGTCAAACTCATTTCTGTGCATCAGAACCTATTCAACTCGTGTCTTCAGTGAATAGCATCGCTGTCTATGAGCACTTTTCATACAAAGGGAAGGTCACAAAGATACCAGCAGCATATTATGCCTAAATTAAAAAATTGCTTCTGGGTACCGTAAGGATTTTTTTCCAGTCTAAGTTTCACATTGCTCTCACATGGCATTGTGACTTTCAACCAACAAAACAAAACAAAAACCCAAACCAATATTAACAAGACTCACTGATATCTTAACAAGTGCACAGGGTATATATTTTCCCAGTAAGTTTACAAATTGTATATAATGTTTGAACAACAAATGGTGAGACGTAGCATATTGGGAAAAGGGAAAACTTGATATCCTAATGAATATAATGAATCCAGAATAATGCTATTACGTTTTTTTTAAAATTCCTTAACAAAGTTTGAACTAACACATACTTCATGTTGTAGACTACATGAAGTCTATCATAAAAATAAAATCTTTTGACTCTTAGGATCCAAGAAGTATAAGAGTATAAAGCTATTGTCCAAGTATCAGAAAGTTGATAGTTATGCAAGTTTGAAGAAAAAAATCAAGAAAATGCATCTGTATAAATATCAAATGCTTCCTGTCTGTCTTCAGTGCTGGCCATCTGCCCAGATCTTGTTTCGTTACCATGACATACAAGGCAGACAACTGTCAACAAATGACCTCATTATTTGTTTTTCCATTCATTTTTGTGTGTGTCCAGCCTTCCTGTTGCAGCCTCACAGTGGTCCTATCCTTTAACAGAAAGGGGGCTGTGGGCCCTTAGACTGGCTCAGCTGCAGGTCTAGGCTTGAGCCATCTGTGTGCCTTGGAGCCAGAGGGATGAAGAAGTAGGTGAAACTGACATCTCTGCTCAGAAGCAAAACAAGTAGAGAAGGCTAACTGCATAAGCTACTCTGCAAAGGGACAATTCAGAAAAACTCTTCTCTCTACCTTCCAGGCTTCCTCAACATTCGGTCATTTGAACTTATTTCTAATTCTTGAGACTGAATATAATCCGTGCCCGCTTCATCCTCTCAGCTTTATTTCCTATCAGTTGCTGACAGCCATGCCCTCTTTGGTCTGTACAACTGGAGACAATTAACCAGAAACGGTATTAATAGAAAGAGTCAGATTAGATCATTTAATAGGTGCATGGACAAATAACCTCTCTGAACTTTAGCTTCCCCTCTATAAATAAAAATATTGGACTTAAGCCAATGTAGTAACCATTGAATGAGTCTTAAACCCTCAGCACACTGACTGGAGTGTAGTAAGTGCTTGAGATACAGTAGCCCAGTAAGAAAGACTAAGCCCAGTGGACCAAACTGCCTATAAAAGCAGCTGCAATTCCACATCTACAAACTTCCCCCTTGTTGCAGTCCTGAGTCATCCTTCAAAGCTCCAGCACTCTTCTGCTCCATGCTGGACTGCTGAGGCGGGAGACCAGGGCATGGCAAAGTGACTGGGACAACTGGCGTGGCCTGTCAATTGCAGAGACTTGTTAACCACAGAGACGTGGGTTCAGAGCAGCAGCTCCTGAGCCCTGCCCCTCATACCAATCAGGGAATGCTGTCTCCAATTCTTCTGGCATGGGAACTTCATGAGATCAAGCGAAGCCCTGGGTCTGATACCAGTTTTCTGGCATGAGATCAGGCCAAGCCCTGCACTGGACACCAAACTTGTGGCATGAGAGCAGGAGGGTTTTTGATGGGATAGCTTAGATCTGATACCAGAAAGAGGATATAAAAAAGACAGTGGCCATTAAGTTCACAGCTGCTTCTGTGAGCCTTCTGCATCCCACCCTCACCCTGCAGGGTGTACTTTTCCTACCTTCGCTGGCCCACACTCACTCTGCTGAGCACATCTCTTCAGAGCATATTTTCTTCTTGAGCACTTCTTTATCTTTTTTTATTCTTCTTTTGCGTTAAATAGATGTTAAACTTTCACTTTCATCAGTTGTTCCATCCAGTTCTTTGAATGGGACAGGAAGAGCCTGGAAAGAGCAAACCATAACACCTGGCAACACTCAGATCACATGACCCTCTTGTCTCCAACAAACTATTAGTTATTCTGGTTTACTCTCAGCCTCTGGATTCCTGACTTCCCATGACTTGGCTGACTACCTAGAATTCTGCCCTGTGTTCTGAGCTGCACGTACTGGAAATCCACTTGACTACAGCCCAATCCTTCCAGAGCGGAAATCCTTGGAACAGCATTAACAGAGTCCCATGATTGTAAGAACGGAGGTGTCTTCTGTAGAGTTTCTGAAAAGACGGAAAATCTCACTGTATGAAAAGTCTCTTGGGTACTTGGAATAACTCGTCAGAATTTGAGATATTTTAGTGATAATATTCTAACAATATCACGCTATTTTCTGATAGATTTGATGCCAGATGAATTCAAGAGTCTAAAAATCAATTGGATCAAATGAAGGAGTTTGCTTCTGATGAAAACATAAGTGTGTGTCAGTTACCCTGTTAATAGCCCCTGCTGGTCAATATACATTCATCGAGATAACTTTTCGGAAAAAAGCAACCTTGCTGGAACCTACAAGCTCCCCTTCCCATCTGCCATTTCTTTTGCACCCTTTTCAGCTGAACACCAGGACAGATCTGTCTACATTCTGCCTACTGCCTTGGTTCTCATCCTCTCATAAACACCCTCCAATCAGACATACATTTCCCAATTTTATCAGAGCTGCTCTTGACAAGGTCTCTGGTGACCTCCCCATTGCCAGATACAAAGGCTAATTCGTCCTGGTTTTTGTTACACTCACTCCCTCCTTCCTTGAAAACATCCACTTCTCTCTCTCAGCTCTCTTCTAACTCCTTTCCAACCTTCTTCTCCTCTCCACAACTTCTAACCTTCATACATCTGGGACTCCATGTGTAATCCTGCTTTAGTGACATCAGCTGGTCTCACCTCTGAGTAATGTCCACGTGCTGGTGATGCCTACATTTAAATTTTCAGCACAACACTCTTTCCTGTACTTGAAAGAAAGAGTCTAGTTGTAAGTACAAGTCCTGTGCTTGTATCCTTCTGCTTATCTGACACTTCTTGTGTGTCTGTTACACATCAAAAAAAACGTAAATGTGGCTAAAGCCAACTCCTAAACTTCTCTGTCTCTATCTTTTCAACACAGTTTTCTTCACCTTCCCCATCTCAGTAGATGATAGTTTGATTATTCCAGTTGTTCAAGTTAACAACCTCGGAGAAATCCTTCATGCCTCCCCGTCTTACCCCTAGTCTATCAGCTAGTGCTACGAGATATATCTTCAAAAGAAACCCAGAATCAGACCCTTCCACATCAATATCTCTTTCCTCCTTTAATGCAATTTCCATTTCTGCTCTTGCCTTTCCTTTGTCTACTCTCATAGTAGACAAAGCAATATTTCTAATATAAACACTGAATCAGTTCCATCATCCTCTCAAAGTTCTATACTGACTTCCCATGTCCCCAGCTTAAAGCCAACTCCTTGTCACGGCCTAATGTCTTTCCTTTGTTAGCATTTATTTCCTTTCTGACTTCACTGTCCTCTATTCTACTTTTACTCCCACCATTTGTCGCACTGGCCTCGTTGTTGTAAATCAAACAAGCTAAGTATATTGTGACCTCAGGACCATCATACTTCCTTTTTGATCTTCTCGGAATGTCCCTTTTCAGATTATTAACATGTTTCCCTCCCTCATTTATTTAAATTTCTGTTTAAGTGCTACTTTATGAAAAAGACCTTTACTTATGCAAAAGTAAGCAGCAAGCAGCCCACTCTGGGTGCTCAAACTAGCTTTGCCTGTTTTATTTTATTTTATAACACATTTCCCACTACTATGTATCTTTTCTTTCCCCTATTTGTTGTTTAGAATGGAATTTCCTTGAGAACAAGGACTTTGATTTCATTCACTACTGTGTCCTCAATCCCCAGAAGAGTTTCAAGTTTGTAGTAGGTATCTGGTAAATACTTGTTGAATAAATGAATAAAGAATGAGGAATGAAAATAGACTTAGGGATGAATTGGAAAAGGTCATTTGGTTAAGTCATCAGGGATCATTCAAGAACAATTGACGTCAGAAGAAGAGAGATTGTTTCCTTAGTTAAAGAGAGCATCCTAAATAGAAAATGGAACATGTTGTAGTAAATTATATATGAAACAAAAAACAGATAGGTAATAACGACCAATCTTCCCCTTTTGGATTAGAGATTGGCAGGGAACTGGGTGGGAGGGACCCTGCCAGAGGTTCACATCCTAAGGATTAAAAGTTGAATGAGGGAGGAAACAGCAGAATCAGCAGTCTTTGCCATTCATCATCCTTAGTCACTATCATCAACAATGAATCACTTCCTGCCCAGTTTGTATCTGACCCAGAAGTGAAAAAGTTATAATGCATGATCTCTGATCTCAAGGAACTCCTAATCTAATGAGAGAAGCACAGCCTGATGGTAAACATTTTATTAGTCTGTTTCATGTTACTATAACGGAGTGCCAGAGACTGGGTAATCTATAAAGAACTGGAATTTAATTCTATCAGTTCTAGAGGCTGGAAAGCTATAAGATACCAGCTTCTGGTGAGGGCTGATCTCTGCCTGCAAGATGGGGCCTTGAATCCTAGATCCTGTGGAGAGGAAGAACATATGTCCTCACATGGCAGAAGACGGAAGGGAAAAAGGAAACAAACTATTCTCCTTCAAGCCATTTGTAAGGTACCTAACCCCATTCATTAGGATAGAGTCCCATAGTTTAATCACCTTACAAAATCCACAACTTCTTAATACTGTTTCATCAGGGCATTAAGTTTCAACATGAATTTTGGAAGGGACAAAAATACTATAGGAGGTCATCCTTGCCACCATCCCCAAATTCATGTCTGTCTCACACACAAAACATATATAGACTCTACTTCTGTAGATTCCAACCTCAACTCAAAAGTCTACAAGCCAGAGTCTCATCTAAATCAGATATGGGTAAGATTCAAGGAATGTTTTATCAACCAACTCACAAGCCAGTTGTCTCTGGCAACACCCTCACAGAAATATGTAGGACAGCTCTACCATTCCCAGCCCACTGGGTTCCCCTTTCATCATAAGGGGGACAGACTCCATGACCACCGAGGAACTGAGAATAAATAATGCCTTACCAGCCACATGGCTATCCCTGAATCCCATCAAAATGACACCCCAATCACCATCATGACAGTATTCTAGAAACATGACTTAGCATTTTTCCTCCTGTGGCTTTTGTAGCTCTCTGCTCTGAGCAATGACAAAAGGAGAGTTTACACCAGTAGTAGTCAATGTCCTCTGTAATTTTTCTTACAGCAGTTAGCACATCATGTTCCTAGTAACTTTGTTCAATAAAAGCTGATCAGAACAAGATGGCAAGCTTGACAAACATTTATACCTTATAATACCAAGGAAGAGAAAGAGGTTCTTGAAATTGTAGTGAGTTTGTTTTAGAAGTTGAATGCCAGTTGAATGCAAAACACAATTTGTGCCTAATTTTAGTGGGAGTGGCTGTCATTAGAAGATACTTCCAGAATAAATGGTGAGACCCACAGCAACAACTGGATCCATTGAAGGAAAACTGTTACATATTTAGTATGTGAAATAGACATGAATTTGAAGATGGTGGCAAAGATGACATGTAATGGTATTTTTGTCCCCTCCAAAATTCATGTTGAAACTTAATTACTACATTTCATAAGTAGTTAAAGTTAATTCTGCCTTTCCCTTCCTTGGGGCTTAGGTCAGCCCTCAGGAGCATACAGGTCAGGCTGATGAAGTGATTCTCAGATTAATTCATATGTGAGGCATGTGGCCACCAAATGTCACCAAGACAACGAGCTCATCATCTCCAAGGAGACTTAGGAGCAAAAGCCAAAGGCAACATAAATGATAACCAGCAGATGTTCATGTAGGAAGCCCATTTCTCCACTTGTCTTTGGAAGTCTGCACTCCCAAGTGGCTGATCTAGCGTGATGCTCATACCGCAGCCCTGAATTCCCTGTAGCTTTCTAAGATGTGTATAGTTTATCACAGACTTGAGTCATAGAAAAAAATAGTTTAAGAAAAGGCAACCCTGAAAAATACAATGCTTCAGAACGACATCAATTCAATTAGCAGAGTTTCAAACAGGAACGGGAATGAATGAAATATGGTCAGCCAAACAAGGAAAGAAAGTGCTATTCAGCTGATGAATGAAGCTATTGTGCTTCTTGATACTATCATGTTGGCAAGAGTAAAGTTCTTAATGAGTAATTTTAAGTATCCTTGAACTGAATATACCTAAAGGAAAAGACTTCAAAATACATTATCTTCAGAAGAAGAAGAAGCAATTGGGCCTGAGTGGTTTCTTTCAAAATCATTTGTAAGTTAACTACTTACCTGGGGTATGGACACACACACACACATGCATGCATACACACACACACATGCATGCGCACACACACACACACACACACACAGGCAAGAACGCCTGTATTATGTAGGGTCCCTGAGGCTTCAAAGATCAGACACATAGTAGGTTATTTCAGATGTTGGGGATTTAATGAAGGCTATTTAGTTTCAAAAAGGAATAAGATATCCTTTTCTGTGGCTCCCTCCGGGTCCAAGGTTAGAAGTCTTTGACCTCTATTTATCCTTAACTATCATTTCCAGTCATTCAGTGACATCAAATTTCCTTAAATTTTAATGATTTCTTAACCAATGTCACTGTTTCTGGCATTTTTATGTTCTGGTCTGTTGTGTATGATTTCATTAGATTAATATTTCTTTCTTTCTTTGTTTTTGGTACCGGGGATCGAACTCAGGACCTTGTGCTTGCGAGGCAGACACCGGAACCACTGAGCTAAATCCCCAGCCCTAGATTAATATTTCTAATGTGACCTTGATTCAAAAACTTTCTGAGTGCCTACAATGTGTGGCTCTTCATTTTGACATGAAAATACTGCAATGAACAAGACGAACCTTTTATAAAACAGAACTACAATGAAATATACTAGAACTCCAGGTAGTAATCGATATTATGCAATGTTTGAATCTACAGCGATGGGCTTAGGCAGATTCTTCTTATAACTTTTCCAGAATCCTATGAAGTAAATATTATTACCAGACTAAAATAAAGCATAATTTTATTGGGAAATATTTTATCATACACAAACAAAACCTCAAGGAACTTTGGCAACATACTAAGTATGTTGCAAAGCTGGAATATGAACCTATAACAATGTTACAGGTTATCATAACCTCTCATAAAGTGCTCCCTCATTTTTATAGAAAGTTCCTGAGATTATCTAGTCTAAGGTGAAACAGAATTCCAGGCTCCCCCTGAAGATCACATGCCCCTGGAATATTATTTCCATCACCAATTTTGGAATTCAGCCAGATATTAAGTCAGGTGGAATGGAGACAATTTTCCTTCCTCTGAACTCTTGTGCTGTGTCCATATATCTGTAAGGAGAGAAGATGTTTCAGACTAGTGCATCAAACTTTAGAGATATATAATGGTAATTATATATATAATGGTAATCCCAAAATCCAAGTCACTCACCCACTTAAATTAATTATGGGGTTCATGATAAAATCTGAAAGAAAAGGGATTGCCTTTTATTTCTCTTTACATGATATAGAACAGAATTGTGAAAATTTCTAAGTTCTATAATTTATATACTAAGAAACTATAGAACGGACTGTCAGAATGGAAGCTTAGCACTGTGTTCCCCCTCAATTTAGAAGCCAAAAACTTTTCCACTGCTTTTTTTCTGCCAAATTCTGACTGAGTTGATCCAGACCACCACTTCCAATAAGAGTACAGAAACTCCAGATAAAATATAAACCACAACATTTAAAACCTAAGCCAAACAGAAAGAAAGGGAAATTCCTAGATGCCAGAAACAAATAGAGAACTTAGAGGTAATGATGAAATAGAACAGATACAGAGATAGACTGAGGGAGTTGGTGCTGATAAGGACAGCAGTGCGAAATCAAGCTGTTACAGGGCACATTGGAGAGGAAACATGATCAGCCTGAATGTAAAGCCTGGGGTCAATGCTGCGGTTAACCAGGCAAAGTCTAGGTAGCTTTGGGTACACCTGAGCAGAAACTGAGATGCCTAAATCAAGCCAGGACTGTTGGAAGCACACCCTATTAGTGGAAGTAGGCTAGAAAATGCTACCTACCTTGACTTCCATTTATCTTTGTTCGGGCTCTGTAGGGTTTGAGGAAGGTGCATGGTCTCCCATAAAAAATCAAAACCTAATGTTTTTTGCCTCATGCAAGAGAAGGAAGCCAGACAAAAATGGAAAACACATTCTTTGATTCCATATATATATGTAAAATTCTAGGAAATACAAACTCAAGTATAGTAGATCATTGATTGCTAACAATTAGAGATGGGTGTGATCCTTTTAATTCTTTTGGAAAGATACCCAGTAAGGAAATAGCTGAGTCTAATGGGATCTCTAATCCTAATTCTTTGAGGTATCTCCATAGTGATTTCCACAGTACCAATAAAATTAATAATAACAAAGGAATTAGAGATGGGGGAGAGATTATTTCACAATATCAAAACATCAAATTTTACACATTAAATGTGTGAATTTTATTATATATTAATGGTATCTAAAAAAAACTGTTAAAATTAGGGGGAAAGTTTATTAGAATAATGTTTATATCCTCCAATGTACATATTAGAGAAGAAAATTAATTTTTAACTCAAAAAGTGAGAAAAACAATATTTGAGGACACTAAAGAAAATAGAAATAAAATAATAAATAAAACTAAAATTTAATAAAATATAAATAAACAAATGATAAACACAACAAAAAACTTGGTCTTAAAAAATTTGATGTGATAGATAATTGGTGGAAAGATAGATAAGGATAAGAGAAATAACAGAAATAACAGAAGAGAAAGAAAAATAGTGAAGACAATATAAGATATTTGAACTTATGAGATGTTTTTGTGACTAATTTTATGCCAATAAATTTAAAAACTTGGATCAAATGACTTTGTCAGAAAATATTAATTTATTAAAATTTTATATACCAAGAAGATACTAAAAACTCAAATAGGCTCATAACCATTTATAAAACTTGGGCATCCAAAATAAACCCATAAAATACTGTCAGATCCAAGTGGTATCACAGAAAAATTTACCAAAATTTACTTAAGGAGAAACTATTTAGTAAAATAGAGAATGTAAGACCATTTCAAAACTTACTATGATGTTATTTCACTTGATTTTGTTGTTGTTCATTTTCTTCTTTCTGTTTTATTTGCGGTGCTTGGAATGGAATCCTAGGACACTGTACCACTGAGTTTCATTTTCACTCCTTTTTATTTTGAAATAGGGTATCTCTAGCTTTCCTCACTGACCTTGAATTTGAGATTCCCTTGCCTCAGTCTTCAGGAACTGGGATTACAGACATGTGCCACCACACCTTGTGCTATGATAACTTTTAATATTAAAATTTTACAAAATAGGGTACAAGAAAGAAAATTGATAGTGTAATGTGATAAGCAGACATATAAATATCTCAAATTAAGTGCCACAAATCACATCTAATTATCTAAAAATGCATTGTAAACATGTAGATTTTATGCAAGGAATACTATAATACTCCCTTAACAGAAACATTTTCATTCCAATAAGCATACAAAATAAACAATCAAAGTGAAAATCAGGGGAATAGAAATGTTCAAGTAGATATTAGCTTATATTAATTTATTTAGGTAAAATCAAAAAGTCTCAGAAGATCAAATATTTGAGAGGATATGCATACACGGTAATTCTAATGTACTCATTGGGGAGCAGTGTGTATGGGGGGGGACAGTTATGAAAAATTGGGAGAACAATTCTGCATTAAGCAGTGATTTCATATATTTTTGCCCAGGAATTTCATTTCTATTTCTATTTCTGTGTCTATTTCCCAATGATCCTTTGTGTTAATCAGCTTTCTGTTACTATAACAAATACCTGAGATAAATGAAAATAGAAAGAGTAAATTTACTTTGGCTCACAGTTTTGGTTTCAGGACTTGATCAGTTAGCCCCTTTGGTTGGGGGTCTGTGATGATAGAGTACATCATGCCCAACAGTATATGATGGATCATAACCATTCAACTCATAGTGACCAGGGAGAAGAGAGAAAGAGACAGAGACACAGAGAGAAGAAAGACTGGAATTCACAATCCCCTTAGACAGCAAGTCTCCAGTGATCTAAAATCTCTTACCTGGGTCCACTTCTTAAAGGTTTCCACCACCTCCCAGTAGTACAAAACTGAGAATCAAGCTTTTAATACATAGGCCTGGTGGGAGGCATTTCAGATCCAGCCTATAGCACCCTCCTTATCCATGTGTAAGAGATGTGACCAAGTGTTTCTCTATATAACAAAATACTCTTTATTCCAGTCTATTGAAGTAGGCTACTAATTAACATTTTAATGGGTGAAGTTGATGTGATTATTGTTATGGCTTGTATCTAAATATCCTCCCAAAGCTGCATGTGTTCATAAGTGGGACTTTTTTGAGGTGGCTGGATCTAGGGTGTATGAATGTGGATTAAGGGTGTGATAATTGGGTTAGTCCACTGATTAGTTTAATGTTGCTCTGAATGTGAGTGATGAGACACCCCACCCTGGGTGTGGGTGGTACCAACCAATAGGCTTTGATGGAATGTAAAGGGAAAGATGGAAGGCAGGCATGCTGCTTCCTCCCTGCCTTGCCATGGACTGTTTCTCTTCTGCCATGCCCATTTACAATGCTGCTCTACCTTGGAGCCAGCCATCTACATACTGAAACTTCTATAAATTGTGAGCTAAAATAACCTTTCTTCCTTTAGTCTGTGGATGTCTGGCTTTTTGTGCCAGCAACAAGAAAGTAGCTGACACAATTATCTATATCCATTCCAAGGAAAGCACTTGAAAAATTCAACATTGGTATATAATTAAAAATAAAACAAAGAAAAAATATATCTAGCCAAATAGGAGTAAAAACAAAAAAAGGAAACTTCTTTTATTTGTTAGAGGGTATTTTCCAAAAGTCTTTAGTACACATCACATTTAATAGTGAAATACTTGAAGTTCTTTAAAGCTAAGCCAAAACTAAGACAAGGATGCTTGCTGTCACCATTTCTACTAAAATTTTTTCTAATTTTAGCAAGTACAGTAAATCAAGTACAGGAAAACAGGAAGAAAGAGGAGGGATGTTGAACACCAGACAATTTTTATTTTATTAAAAATAGAGTCAATATGGAAATATCAAAAGCTCTACTTTTACTCTAGGAGAAAATATTTAATACACAAAGGCAAAAATAGTTCCCAGTACATAGGAATAAATGTAACAAAGAAGTACTATAACTAGATTAAAAAAATTCATGATAAAAAATACTCAGCGGTGAAAGGTGTCTATTTACAATTTTAAAAATGTTTACAGTTTTTAAAAAATGACATTTCAATCACTGTTCAGTTGTTTTTTTAAATTTCAGGAATATAAACAATTTATTCTAAAATTAATATAAAAAATTAAAAGGATAGAGAATATACAAGATATTTCAAAGAAGTATCTACAGAAAATTAAGGTATTGTAATCTGAGATAATTAAGAGAGTGATACTGACAATAATTAAAAGATTAAAAATTGAGTGAAAACTAGGCCTTCAAACATTTGGAAAGTTTGTTATGATAGGTTTGGTATTACAAATCAACAGGAATAGGATAGGCTATTCCCCAAATCATTCTGATAGAACAGGTTATATATATTTAGATATATATAGGGTAAAAAATATTTTTTATGCAATAGTGTAAAAATAAAGTTTAAGAATTAGAAGTAGGAAAATTTTTTAAAGATTTATCCTCAGTTTACAAAAGATCCTTAAACACACAAACCACAAGAGAAAAAATTGGAAAAAATCAATACAGAAACAATTTTCAGTATGTATATACAAAAAGACACTAGAAAAATTTAAAATTAGAGATAAAATTTACAATACCAATAAGCAAATGTGACATAATGATCTAGCCAATGACCAAATTAGCATGGCGCTCAACTGGCATAGTACAAAGATGTTACTAGGTTGTAGTTGAGCTGCCAGGGACATCTGATTCTTGGAGCAAGGTGAGGTCATGGAAGTAGTTTTCACCACTGGATTGTAAATGGAAATGAAGTCTGTAACTACCAAGTTGAAATGATTTTGAAGTGGGCACTTCTTTTCTGTATCTTTCTACACTCATTTACTTGAATGGAGTCCTGTGAGGATAGTGTAACAAAATAGGAAATGTATAGTGGATTTTCTGACACAACAAGATATTTGATCTCTTGTTGTTTCTACAATTAGATTATTTTAATGACACTTTGCCAATTTTTATTATTTAAAAAAATTGTTAAGAAAAATAAACCCATAGAAAATCTGCACAGTCTACAAGTTAAGACATGGTAGTAGAATGAAATTTTAAAGCCAATAAACATGTTTAACCTCACTATCATTAGGAAATTGAGAATTTCTGTGAGAAGATACAATTTTGTTGCCTTCTGACTGGGAAAGTTTAAAAATCTGTAATACCAAATGAGGATCAGGTTGTGGGGAATTGGGAATTCTTACACAGAGCTGGAGAGAATGTTAACATTTATTAAACTACAATATTGTCATGGCCGAATTAGAAAAACTGAATAAAACTAAAGAGGATTATGACCCTAGGGCCCATCCGTACCATTTTTGATATATAATACCAGAGAGAAGTCCTTGTGCGTGGGACAAGAGACATTTGCAAAAGAAGAAACTTAAAATAAGATAGATTAGAAAAAAGCAAGAGTATAAATAAACACATTGTAGTTTATCACATAGTAGAGTATTGGACAGCAGACAAATGAATTAGTTAAATTGAAGCACATCATTGTTGATTAATATTAAAAACTTAACATTTGGCCAGAACAAAGTATGTTGAAATATATTAAAAATACTATATTTTGCTAAGAGTCATCAATGTACGTTATTAAAATAATACAGAATAATAAATGCAAATTCAGAATAGCAGTTACCTGTGGTGAAGAAAGCAGGAGAATGGGATTATACAGGATATACAGGGAGGTTTACAGTAGGAGCAGCATTTCATTGCTTAAAATAATCTGAGATAAGTATGGTAATAATTTCAGGATTTTTAAGATAAGGTGTTTTGAGTACAAGTCTTCACTATGTTAGCTTCTATATTTACTTTCCTATGTGTTTGAGATATTTTAAATTTTTTAAAGTTACAAAGAAGTGTGATCTTATGAATCACAAAGACCTGAGATACAGTTGCACAGTAAATAAAATGTGGAAAATATATGAAAATTAGATAGTTTCCCTGATTTTCTTTTTAAATTAGCCATAGCACAGTCATTCTAGTTCTGATATTTCCGCTCTTCTCTGATTAGTGTTAGATGGTCATTTCTAAAAGCTTTAGGTGAAAAAAATCCAAATTAAGTACTTTAAAGACTTTAAGCTGATTTGGATTACAAGGTGACTTATTGGATGATTATGCTTTATTAATGTTGACTTTATCTTACCCCATCAATCCTACTTAAGTGGCAAAAATTATTTTTCTTTAGTAAATTCAACAGCTTCCTTGGTGAATATTTGTTTTATATAGAAAGATAAGACCATGACCCTTTTAAAAGTGTTCATGAGCAGAAAAATGGGAAATCTGAATAGCCATGTGTGTCCTCATTCAATTCCCACCTCCCACTGAAAATCTGGGAGATTTAGAAAGTTTTCTCCTCATTGAGATGAAAAAAAAATTAGCCAGTATTTTCTGTAAAATAATAGCAAGTTTTAAAATTCTACGTAGATAACAGATAACGCTTCCCTCCAACAATTTACTTCACCCACCTAGTTGCCATTTTTGTGATTTTAATGATCTCTATGACTTAATCCTATTGATAGCACAGGAATTAGGCTATCATGTCGACTACAAACTTCAGCCAGCATTTTTTTCAAACAATACTCAGCAATTAATTTGGTGTGTGTTTCCTACAAAATATTTCTATAGTATCATGTAATTCCTTCAGTTATGTGATACTATAATACCCTTCTTTATATCTCTTGTTTTCTATCAAAGATACCCAAATGAATCACTCTTACTTTTCTAGAAGTAAGTATTACTGTTAAGATTGACATTTTTTGAAGATCTAATTTGAGCACACTACCATAGGCTCCATCCATATGACTGTAACTCTTTGACTTTTCTGATTGCCTGTAAAAATAACTACGACCGGCATTTATTGGGTATCCTCCATGTTTCAGACATTATAGTACCGCATATTATATGTCTTATAACAAACTCTCTGTAAGAAAGCGATTATTTCAACTTGCCAAATGATCAAGTAGGTGGGACTTGGAAAAGTTAAACTTCCGTTTGTAGCACTATTGCTCAGGGTTAGAAATAGGGTTGTCTGACGCAGGCACCAAATCAGGGTCTTCCATGACCTGGAGAGCTGTAAAAGGGCACCCGATCATGAAATGAGGATTTGCATGCATTGGGAGTTTTTATGCAGTGTTCCTTGGAACAACCCCTGAGGAGGGTGGGAGAAGCCAGTTTGCACAGAAGAAATGTGTGAGCTGTGATTCTTTTGGCAAGGAGGTCTCACTGTCCCAGCAGAGTGTGATCTTGGCAAGCAACAGCGCCGTTCTGTCTTCATATTGGAGGAACTGTGGGAGGCCACTGCTCCAGGGAAAGCAGCTTCTCTCTCATGATGGCAATTCATGAAAAGGGACTCAGCTGAGAGCTGTCTGCAGCCAGTGCTCACAGCCTGACCACCTGTGTCCTGAGGGCTGGATCTTAGGACACCCCACAGCATTGCTAATTCTAAGACCTTGGGTGATTGCAAAACAGTTGAGTAGTTGGCACTGCTATTAAGCAGGAACACAGAGAGCCCTGTCTACGGCTTTCAGACAACTGATGTGAATAACTCAGCACAGAGCAGAATAACCTTGCTTTTCTACCTAGTGTGTCCCAGTTTACAAAAACATTCACTGGAGCCCTGAAATGACCTTCTGAGGTGCTCCAATTACAGGATAAGATATTGAGGATCAAAGACCAAAGTGTCCAAATCTCACACAGAGAAGAACATCCTCGGAGACTCTGCCATCAGTTTGGGGTCATTTGGATCCTGGTGCTTTATGTATTTTATCCTCAAGTCCAAAATGCCAGGGTGGTAATAAAACTTCAACTTCCCCACATCTCTAATATCTGACAACCTTTTAAACTCTCTGACAAAGTGCAAGCCCAGCACATCCAGTGATTTTCAGTGTTGAAAAAACACAAAAACCGTGCATCACGGCACAGACGTTTGCTTGACAAGTCTCTCTTAAAAAGGAAGGCTATTAAGATAAGCGTTTTAGCATAAAATAAACCCACTAGTCTTGACAACCACTGCATCTTTCCCACATGCTGTATTGGAAACAGATGAAATGTCATAGGAACATATATAATGAGAGTTTTCATGCTCAACATTTCAAGACAAAGTGTAATAGGCCACTTTGAAGCATTACAAAATGCCAGTGGGGGAAAAAACATGAGGAAATAAAACCCCCCAAAATATCCTGGCTACTTTTATTTTCCGTCCACATTTTTCCTAAAATCCGAAAAATCTGCCCTGAGTTAACACCAGGAGTATTCGGGAAATTATATGATTGTTACTGAGAAAACCACAAACAAGCACAATGTTAAGAGATTCTGTAGATAGATTCAGGAGATATTTTGCCCCCATTCCATAAAGATGGAAAACAAATATGTCTAAATTATTTGCAAAATTTTAGCTATGTTTTCTTTAGTAGCCAGAATAATTATCAAGTAATAATTTTATAGGGGGAAATAATTATCAATTTGAAGATTTTTAGGATCCTCAAATAAGAGCTGCAGTCTTTTATCAGAAGAGGCTATTTGATTTGTGGGGGAAGGCCACGATGGAGAGACTGGTCCCTGAGAAGGAGCCACGGAGAAACATTCTGGAACCAGATCATTAGTCCTTTCACAGGGAATGGATTATGAAGGAATTCCAGTTGCCAACATCTGTAGCCCTGGTTGCACCTGGAGGGCATGAAGAGGGGTTTGTAACCTTTCCTAAGCTAGGAGGAGGAAAGTATTGTGAATCCTACTTAAGGAAAATGGGGAGAGGGCTGAAGTTTCACAGAAGCTTCTCATTTAGCTTTGTAGTGAATATCACATACTAAAGACCGGGAATTTCTGCTGTAAGATCTCAAAAACTTTGGACTCTGTTGACAGCGTCTGATTTCCTGTGATAAATATTTCAGAACATCTTTAATATATAAGAAGGAATTAGGAAAGTGTAGTATTTAGAGGTGGGGCTTTGGAAGATGACTGGATGCTAAGGGCTCTGACCTTACAAATTGATAAATCACTTTATGGATTCATAGCTTACCAGTACTTGGAAGAAATTTTGTTATAAAATCTAGTGCTCTTTCTGTTTTCCAGGAGGCTGTGAGTTAAGCTGAACCCTTCTCACATACTTCCACTATGATAAATTGTCTCACTAAGGGCCTAAAAGCTACCAGGCCAACCAACCACAGATTCAAACCTCTGAAACTGTGAGCCAAGATAAATCTTTCCTGATTTGAAGTTCTTTACCTCACTTGTTTTGTCATAGCAATGGAAAACTTACTACTAACATACTTGATTGTTGGAACAGACCATACCAATATGTTTTCACTGAACTCTTTAAAGTGTAACATTCTCAGTGACTCTCCATCAGATAATGGAGCTAGCCATTGGATAATGGACTCTCCAATCTGATAATGTCTGGGCATGCTTACATGTTAATGCCAAATTCTGACAAGCTGGGTGTTTATCTTCACATACTGTTGCAGCCCAGCTGGATTGTACCCCTTTTGTAAGGACAGCTGATCTCTTCTCACTCAGTGCCTTTTCCTATATGGTTTCCCCTTTTCTACAAAGTCATTCCATCTCTACCTGTCCAAATGCAGCCTCTTTACAAAGCATCAAAATACTCCCCTCCTCTGAGGGTATCTCTTCTCTACCCTCTCTTTTTACCTGCCAAAAATCTTGAAAAATTAAACTAATGGTTTATTAGTAGTCAAAGGACGACACCTCTTTACAGTTGTAGATAGGTGAAGATCCACTCTTCCCAAGACCAGGTAACTGAGGAAACTGAATCATAGTGATCTTAGCAGACAGGTAAGGGTTGTACAGAGGGTCATTTCTCTAATGCTAAATGGAGACCTAAATAAATTGCTCCTTTGCCACAAAGAAGGGTAGGGAGTTTGCAGAAATAATGTATTAGTCCCTGCTCAGTGATTCAAATCAAAAAAATAGTTCACACTAACTTGTAATGTTGTTGGAATGCATGATTTCCCTCTTGCCCTTTAAATAGGTTATGTTACCTTAGCAAAAAGCACGTAAAAATCTCAACAGGGTTCCCAGACCTGTCCTATACCTTTATATCCTGAGGCCCACAGTGTTCAGTGAGCTGCAAAATGTATGGATTCTGCTGTTGGAGTACAGTTTCTGAAGATACAGTATTTCCCTTTGGTGGGCGATGTGGTTGCAGGGCCTGGAATCTTGACAAGAAGATTGGCTAAGGCTGGCTAAACATGGGCCCTACCTCCATAGCATAGTCTAATCAAGGTGAACTTGCATGAAAAAACATGCTTAATGCAAGACTTGGTAAGGGTAAGCTATATTCTGATATTTGCAAGGCTTAGGGATTTATTGGTAAACTATTGAATATTCATGTGTCAGTGCATCAGGTATATGTTCCCCCAAAGAATACCTGGCAATACTTCATAAAAAAATTAACATGGGAATCTTTAGACTTTATTTAATGTCTATAAGAGAATGGTAGTTATATTCTCACCAGTGGCATAAGGAAGGTTATGATTTAGATCTAGAATGCTTCCCCCTGACCTCATGCATTCAGGGTTGGGGCTGTATAGATAAATGTGCTGTTGGAAGATAGGGCCTGGTCTGGAGAGCAGGTCACTGCGGGTGCGACCTTGAAGGGTGTGTCTCCCTCTCCCACTCTTCTTTTGTTCTCCCCTGACTGACAAGACATGAGCACCTTTCCTCTGCCAGGCTTTTCCACCATGCTCTTCCTGTCATGGAGCCAGGAATGGACTGAATCCTCTAAAACCATGAGCCAAAACAAACATCTCCTTGTTAAGTTGTGACTGTTGATTATTTTGTCCCAATAATAAGAAAGTGGTTAAGATAGGGAGGGATCTGTAGTAACCATATTCTTTCTTACTGTACTTCAGAATAATATGGGAAACTATTTTAAAATGCATATTCCAGGGCCACAGTAACAGAGAGCTTAATGTTGCTGACCTATAGTAAACTATTAACATTTAAAATAATCAACTCGGGGTAGTCTAGGTTTCAGCTGCTTTTCAGACTACTCTTAGTGGTATCAATTGTAACTTTTAAAAGAAAATAACCAGTACCTCCATGTGACAATGCACAAGAATAGCACATACAAGACAAAATCTTGTAGCAAAGGAATAGATATCAATTACCTAGAACCTTCTATCTTAAGTAGTGATGATACATGTGTACACACTTTAAATACACCTTGTAAAGAATTATGTAAGCCAATATTATTTTTATAAGTTGCCTTTTTCTATTTATTACACACTTCTACTATAAGGACCAGGGTTATTTTGAGAATGTTGATATGGAGGACAAGCCCTGTAGTCTGAATCTCTTTAAAATCTTCAAATTTCATAATCTGAATATTAAAAAATGCAACTTTCCACCAGTTTTATAGATTCAAAATTTCATATGTTTTTGTTTTACAAGAAGGAAAAATGGATAAACACCTTTTAAATCTCTTTAGCAACCAGAGCACCTTCATACAGCTGACTAAATCCTTCAAGAAACAGCGATGATGTTATGGCTTGTATCTAGATGTCCCCCCAAAGCCTCATGCAGTCATAAGTGGAGCTTCTCAGAAATGGCTGGATCTAGACTGTGTGATGCTGGGATCAAGGTTGTATGATTATTAAAATAGTCCACTGTTTGGTTTGGCATAGTTCTGGGAGTGGATAATGGGAAGGGCCTCCCTGGTTGTGAGTGCTACCCACCCTAGGAGGGAGTAGCCTGGACACAATATAAGGGACAGAAAGAGGGCTGCTATAGTCACAACGTTGCTTGCTGCTTCACCACTTTGTTGCTTGCTGCCTTGCTGCCTTCTGCCTACCATGAACCAATTCTCCTCTGCCATGCCACTCTGCCTTGGAGGCACCAAAGTATGAACTGAAACATCTACAAATTGTGAGCTACAATAAACCTTTTCTCTTTTAACTTTGGGTGTTGGCTATTTTGTCTTAACAATAAGGAAAAGTAACTAAGACAGATGATCATTTTTTAAATTTTTATCACCTACCACTCCAAATAAAACATGATAAAAGTAGCCATATTCTAACTTCAGCTATGAGAGAAAATGAAATCAGAAATATTTAATTATGTGTTGAAGTTGTAGAACATAAAATAGCAAAAATGAAACTCAAGGTTTGGCTCTGTGGTAAAGATTCCTCCTCTGTTCTATGTGAGATTAACTCTTGCTTAAAGAGAACATATTTTGTGTGTATAGTGTCTCTGGAAGTAATGTTTCAGATAATAAGACTATGAAATTTGGGGTTAACATTTTTTATGCTTAGTTTCTCTCTAAAGGTGATTGTATTTTTCTGGACAATATAATTGAGAGTGATGCATGAGTGGAAAATTTTTTTTCCATTTTACTGAAATTTTTGGCTCTTTTTTATATTTGCATAACTTGAAGGGCCAACTCTAAAAGCTGAAATGTTCCACATGTCTACTTTTACTTAGAAAGAAACTATTGGCCTGTGTGTGTGTGTGATGGAAAAGCTAAACAGGTCTGACAAACATAAATAATGTGAAAATAAATAATGAAAAACATAAATAATGTGAAATTTTGTATTGTAGAACCCTTGACTTGTGTACAGTTGCATCTTTTCTCTAAAATTTCTTTGTAGAATTGAATGCTTCTTTACAGGATAATTTAATTTCCTTTTTTGGGGAACTGTTGAGTTTTATAAAAATGTCTTAAATTATTTTCAATGGTTGATTTGTGATTTTAAGCATTCAGTTTTCATACTATTGTCTTTTCTTCTTAATTATAGTATTCTCTCTTCAAGTACGCCACTTTGTAGATTTTTTTTCTTTTTTTTTGAAGTTTCACATACCATATTAACAAAACTGTAAACTGCTTCTTGTGGAGATTTGTTTGTAGTATTAATTAGCATATTGAAAATTGAAAAGAATCTGTTAGTCAGTTTTCCATCACTGAAATATTTTCTGAGAGAATTGATTTATAAAGTGAAAAGGTGAAATTGGGCTCACCGTTTTAGAGATTTCAGTCCATGGTAAATTGGCCTGTAATGAGGGAGTACATCATGGTGGAAAGAACATGGAGAAAAACACTTGCTCAGCTCATGGTCAACAAACGAAACAAAGGAAAAGGAAGAGCAGTCTGGTCTGATAAAATACCAGGGAGAAATTGAGAGATGCGCTAAGATTATTTAGTGTTATAAAAAAATTATTAAATGGAAAAGGAAGCAACAAAATTTCTTAATTTTTAACTGAGAATTTTATTCAAACGTACAGAAAAAAGCATACAAGAAATATGACAATTCTATTAAATCTAAACATAATGCTCCATTTTTATATTTTTAAACACAAAGACAAAATTTCAAATATGACAGAGGCCCTCTGTACTACTGTTGTGGAATTCATGTTCTACAATCAATCTTCAGAGTTAATCATGACTATGAGCTCAGAGTTTATCATTATTAATATGGTTTTATATTTGTGAACATATTTTACATGTGTAAGGATTACATAGAATTTGGCATAGTGTCATGGCTTATATCTAAATGTCTCCTCAAGAGCCCCATGCACTCATAGGTTGGGCTTTTGGAAGGTGATTAGATTATATGGATTTACATCTAACTTGCTGTTAGGAGGTGGGGTCTGATTGGAAGAGGTGGCTCACTGGAGGTGAGGCCTGGAAGGGTTTATCTCCCTCCCCTGCTCCTCCCATGATCCCTCTCTCTCTCTCTCTCTCTGCTTCCTGGTTGCCATGCCTTGAGCAGCTTCTCTTTCTCTATACTCTATACCATGCCATCCTGCCTTGGAGCCAGCTGAGTATGGACTGAAATCTCTCCTGGGTGCCAAATAAGCCTCCTCTCCTTCAAATTGTGGGTGTCAGGTGTTTTGTCTCAGTGATGAAGAATGTGACTAAGACATGCATCATTTTAAACTTTATATAAATTTCATAAAGCTGTATATTCTACAACTTGCTTTTAATCACCTGGTGAAATTTATATTTTTTGGATCTATCCATACTAATATTTACAGATATGATTTATTCACTTTATCTGTTGTATAATGTTGCATTGGATGACCATACTATGGCTTATTTATCTCTTCTCCTATGATAGACATTCAGGTTGTTTCTCTTTATTCAATAATATGTACAATGCTAGTGAATGAATCCCATCGGATCCCAGGGTTGTTCAAGAACTCCACCTAAAGTGGGTTTACTGGATCATTGAGCAAGAACATCTGCAACAGCTATATTGCTTAAAATGACTCCCAATGAATTCATATAAACTTCCACAGCTACCAGCAGCTTTTGTGTCTCCAAATGCTTGATGACACTAGTTTCGTTGAATTTTTTGTACATTGTTCTTGATAGATGACTATGATACAATAGTCTATTGTTTTAGTGTTCCCAATCCAATCTTTTATTTATTGGCTATATTGCTTTTCTTTCTGTCAAATATTAATTTTCTTGGTCCATTTTTTTCAATTGGGATGTCTTGTTTTGACTAAGTCACACAAATTCTCATGTCTTCAGGAAGCCAATCTTTTTATTGTTTTCATTTATGGCAACAGTCCCTCAATTTGCTTTTCTTCTTTAAAACTATGGTTATTCTTGGCCCATGCCTCTCCATATATGTATTAGGTAGATTTTAACTCTAACAAAAATCTTGCTACCATCTTGATTGGGACCGTATCTAAGTTATAGTGTAATTTGGGAAAAATTGACACTTTTATCATATTTTGTTCAAACTATGAGCATATCTTTCCATTTCTTAGGATTTCTTATGTTATTTTTTAAAAAATTTGTACATTTCTCAAGTGAGATCTTTTTATTTTCGTAGAGTTCTTTTCTAGAGACTCTACACCCACTTCTTATGCCTGCCAGTTCCTGGATTATCACAATGATGATTTTAATATCTATCAATTTGTTAGGCAAAATGTGTTATCATTTGAAATTTTGGGAAAATTTCAACCTAGAGGCCAGGAGTCACCTTCTGAATTCCTTTCTACATAGGGAAGCTGGAAAAGCTACAAACGTTAACGTCTTCACCAAGTGGAGAAATCCACACTAGTTAAATTAGGCCCATTTGTCACATAGATGGAATTCTACATACATTTAGTCCATTTATCAAATGAGACAGCTCTTGCTTACGTGTGATTTTGCTCCCCACTTGCATTTATTTTGTGCCATAGAGAGAAGTAGATGCTTTGAGGTAAATGCCAGAAAAAAAAAAAGTTTTAAACAGATTTCCATTTCAATATGCCAAAGTATAAATACTGTTTCAGCCAGACGATTGAATGAAAGATTAGAAACTCTTATTGACAAAACTGATATGACCTTAAAAGAATCAAAATTAGTTTGGAATTGTTTCATACATTAAAATATGTTCTGAAATTTAGAAAATTATATTGAAGTGAAAGTCATGATGATGTGGATCATTTGTTGCACCAATTAATCTTAAATGGGATAAGGATGTGAAGACATACAAAAACATGGATCTAATGAAGGTTTGAGCAGACAGAATTACAAGTCCTACTGGCCAAATAAGCTAGAAATGCAAAGCACAGTTACCTACTCAAGAATATCTGTGCTCAGCTCTCCACCACATTATACTCCCTGTCTCCTTCTCACCCTGGCTCTGTGTTCAGGAAGGATGGCTTATGGCTTCTTTCCTCTCTAGGTTCTGCTTGTTTATGTCCAATAAGAAGCACTGGGAGATGAGCTGGCAGGAAGTGAGAGAGGAATCAACTTATTCTCTCCATATCGCTGCTGCTTGCTCCCAGTCAGCTGTAGTGGCTGGCTGTCTTCTGCAACATTGCACCTGGCCTCTCCTACATGGTCTCAACTCCAGATTCCAGTGATACCATTCCTTCTGTCACTTCTCCCAGCCAGAGGTGTTAATGGTTTCTTGCTCCAGTAGACCTTTGTGTAGGTATAGTCCCCTTGTTAAATTCCATTCACATAAACTTTTTGAGTATGATAACTCTTCCTCCTGGACCCTTACTCTTACAGCCCATTCTCTAGACCAGTGATGGCAAACCTTCCAGAGCTTTCAATGATACCAACAGCCCTCTGTGGCATGCATCCCACTGCTCTAGACCCACCTTCCATCATGTCCTGGTTTGCATCTTTTACGCTAACCAGTAAGAACTACCTAAAGATACTCCAAAGCCTCCAAGCTTTATACCACTTTTATGGATTGTATCTAGATGCCCTCCCAAAGCTTCCTGTGTTCATAGGTGGGGCTTTTTGGAAGTGGCTGGATCTAGGGTGTGTGAATATGGATTAAGGGTGTATGATAGCTAAATTGATTTAGAATAATTCTGGGTATGGATAGGGGAAGCTCCACCCTGGGTGTGGGTGGCACCAATCAATAGGTTGGCAGACTGGAAGAGATAAAAGAGAAAGGAAGGCTTGCTGCATTGCTGCTTTCTGTCTGCTGTGCTATGGACTGTTTCTCCTCTGCCATGCCCCTTTGCAATGCTGCCCTGCCTTGCAGCCAGTTGAGGATGGGGTGAAACCTCTTCAAACTGTGAGCTAAAATAAACCTCTCATTTTAATTTGTGGGTGTTGGGTATTTTATCTCAGCAAAGAGGAAGTAACAAAGACACTATTTCTTCTTGATTCTCTTAAACAGGCATCTCATCACTGGCGTTTAAAAACTTCCTTAAAAGTTTTTGCTGCAATTCTTATTTGACCCCTGTGTGTCTTTAATGTCTAAGTCTATGCATAAATTTACTTTTCTAGATCCATGCTTACTTTGGACTCAAAGCTTCTTCAGAGCAGATGTTTGGCCTTGGCCACCTTCTTTCCAGTTGTGAGGAAGTATCTGTTGCCACAGATCAAAGAATGCAGAGAGCGTCTAAGCACTGAAGCCACCTGGGAGATTACTGGGGGAGCAGAACAACAAAAGAAAATAGAATCTTAGTGAATGTAAGTCAAGAAGGAGAAGAGAGCTATACAAGGTTAACGTGACTAATTTAATAGATATGGGCACCATTGCCAGGAGTTAGAATGTACAGACAAGAAAATGAATTAGAAGGAAGAGGAAGTGAATCTTCTAGGAGGCTGGAGCCTGACAGAAGCCTTTAGATCACTGGGGCTGTGTCCTTGAGGGGCAATAGTGGGGACCCAGCCCCTTTATTTCTCTCTCTATTTTGCTTCTACCGCTTTAGGTAATTGCATTTGTACAACCAGGTACTCTGGCCACAATGTACCACCATAGTCCTCAAGCAATGAGGACAACTGTTCCTAGACTGAAAGCTCAAAATCTGCAAGTTAAAACAATCCTTTTCTCTTTATAAGTTGATTATCTCAGATATTTTTTTTTCTGAACCAAGGTTTAAATAGACTTTATTGTTACAAGAGGGACCCCACCAAGCAGGGCCAATGTATGTGGTCCCAGATGTCACCATGGAGATATCCAGAGGTCATGATTGCAGAAGAGGTGACTGGAATTGAACAACATGATCAGGGTAGACCCACCTGGAATGCAGGAGACATGATCTGGATGGGTTGGCAAGGTGGTCAGGTTACAGGGAAGGGAGAGGACAGCCCCCTTCACTTCCGCTTCTTGTAGCTCTCCAGGTGTGACAGGACCCAGCCCAATGGCAGGAGGAAACACAGGAAACAGGTGGTAAGCCCAATGACGACATCCATGGTCCCGAGCTGCTCCCGCGGTGGCTTGGAATGGATCTGGGTACACGGCTTGGGGAACCTCCGGGCCGGGCCTGTCAGACCCCTCAGCAGCCCCGGCATCAAGAATGACATGACTGCACGAACCAGACCACCAACTATCTCAGATATTTTTTATGGAAATGGAAGACTGACAAACACATCAAAGCATACAGGGAATTTAATTTTCCATTTCCTTTATGCTTTTACATTGCAATTTTCTCCTACTGTCCTTTGCTTGACAAGTGGTCACTGGTAGCATATATACTTCAAGGCGTGCATTTGTGTGACAGTTTATTATTTTTATAATGATCTCCAGCTCATTTAGACTTTGCTTTATTGCACTGTTTCAACCTTATGACAGAGGAATTTCTAAAGCCTTTGATGTGTCCATCTTTTCATCTCTTCAATGGAATGACCCATTTTTTCCATTCAGGCAACCATATGCCTCTTTCCAATTTGTAGTTACCTTTTTAGGGAAGGGTTTTGAGTGAACTCCTGAAGGATAGTCTTAGCATTTGTTAATCCATTCAAGTTTAAGCTTTGGAATTAGAATTTTCCTATTAGAACACAGAAAATGCCTGCCAAAGAAAGTATTATTATTATGAAGAGTGATAGTTATAATTACCTGAACAAAAAAAAGAGAGAAAATGTTTATTTCTTTCCAAGAAAGATTTTGTTTAAAGGAAGGACACTAGGATTTTCATTGTAAGTAAGCTTTCAAGATTGCTTTATAGGACTGGATAATCATCCCTTAATCCCCTGCAGGAAAAGCTAGAAAACATGGACCCTCAGAATGTATTTCTCAGAAAACAGAAAGTAAAGACCAAGTTGATGATAAACAAGAAAAAATAAACCATGTGAACTGACCTGTATGAAAGACAAAGTCACAGAGGTAGAAAATGTGCTGTGTGTAATTTCAGCTAGAGTAAGGAAAGAAAATGTGATTCTTTTTTTTTTTATTGAAATTTGTTTATTTACATGTTGTAAAACATTCAGTAACGAAAAATTCTCATCATGAATGATATTAGAGCAGAAATATTGCCATAATTGAAAATTCACTAATAAAATATGTTTTATGATCTATTTCATGATTTTTCACAAGAAAGGCTTGTCTAAATGTATCAAATATCCTATTACATTCACCTTTATGAGTGCTATACTGTCTTACTCTTCTGAACAGATTCTGGAAGAGAATTGTAAAGATCATAATGAATCTGCACCATTTCACACCCACCAGGGAACAGTATGCTTGCTTGATTCTTTTAATTATCTTGGAATCGATTATCTTCAATGATAATGGTTCTTCTAGGTTAGGATTCCACTTCCACAAATATGTGCCAGAATTCATATTCACATTCTTTGGATTCTCTTTCACTTCCACATGCACTGTTCCTTGCTTCCCTGGCTCGGACCCTTCAATGTAGAATTTCACATGTGTTTCAGCCCATCTTTTATATATTCAATAAAACTGACATGATGCCTTCGACCACATCTCATCATCTCCCCGTAGCCTTTAACAGGCTCACCAAAGAAACTGATCACCTCGGGATGTGTTCTGCATTTTTCTAAGGCTTTCCCATATATCTTACTAGGACTGGATGAAGAAAAAAGTTCTTTGAAAATCATGTAAAACAAGCCACCTGTAATGCTGATTCCAGTGAGTACCACTATTAAGTAGGTGAAATCTTTTCCAGATACTTTCACTTTCTGAGTCCTTGGGATAGCGGTTTCCCCTCTCTGACCTCTGTGCACAGATACTTGCTTGCCGCTGTCCTCTGCTTTCTGGGGTTGCGGTCCCTGCGTCCAGATAGTTTTCTGGGCGACTTCAAAGATAGATCCAGGTCGCACCATTTTCTTCTGCTCTCAAAGCCCCCATCTCAAACTGGGCTCAGTCATAAAGCAAGCTTTGTTAAGTGCAAAGTGAGGCCACAGCAGTCGTCCCCCAGAGGATCTGAGCAGCTTTTCTGCATACTGTATAGCTCGTAAAAAGTACAGATCGTGTTCACAGAAAACTTCTGCGTAGTGACGATGCTAACTACAATCAGCAAGGATTTACCACCCAGCCAGACACATAGTGAAATTCACACATTTGTATTACAGGAGCTTTAGGTTTATATTGACAAAAAGTCTCCTGAGAGAATGTTCATCTTCCTTTTGTCCTCTTGTTATATGAATTCGAAAATGTGATTCTTAAAAGAAATAGAAAAGAATCTGAAACATAACTTTACCTGCTGACCCTTAAAAGTTTGACACCTTGCAAAAGGTTTGTGAGAAGCATAGACCTTGGAAAAGCATAGACCTGCGGAAATGTAAGAACAGATTTGGAACTGTGTGGATATTTTCTCTTCCTCCCTCACAGCTGTCTTTGCATTTGCAGATGCATTCTTCTTTGGAATGCAGAAACATTTGTATTCTTGCTGAGGCAGTAACAATCTATACTGCACTTAAGGTTGTGCATTCCAAAGGACACAAAGCACAGAAATTCTGTTATGATCATCCATGACTTGATGACAGAGATGAAATGAAGAGCACAGAGATGCAAGTTTTAAAGAATAATGTTTTGATATTTGGATGTAGGTATATAAATGACTGTGGCTACTTTTTATCCTTCCAAAACTTACGACTAATGGAAAAGTTTGGAGTGGTAGATTTTCGGTAGAATGTCAGAAACAGGAACCTGGATCCTTTTAATAATCACTGTTGGAACTAATAGGGAATAAGAGAGCAACTGCAGTGCAAAACTAATATGTCTTTATTACATTTCTTCCCTTTCTTTTCTTTCAATCCAGAGCCTTTGCACTGAGTTACATCCCCCAGTCCCTTAATTAATTAATCAACTTCACTAAATAAGAGATAGTGTGGCAGGGTCCTTCCCAAAGGAATATGGTGAGGGCCTTCTAAGAAGAAAGAAAGGCAACACAGCACAGTTAGTTCCTAGATATGCATGTGTAGTTTTAGCAGGGCTCTGTGACACAGATTGTACCCAATCAGGCTACAGTAGTCTTAGTTACTTTTCTTTCGTTACTGAGACAAAATACCCAACACGAAAAGTTAAAGAGGAAACCGTTTATTTAGCTCACAGTTTGCAGAGGTTGCAGTCCATAATATGCTGGCTCCAAGGCAGGGTGGCACATGGTGGAGGAGCAACAGTTCATGGTGGCAGAAGACGGCAAAAGCAAGCAAGCAAGGGAATTTAACAGCCTTTCTGACCCCTTTATCTTATCCAGGCTGCTTAGGGCAGGTAGCTCTCATACCCTTAATCCTAGTGCCCTTGAACCTAGCATTGCACCATGAATCAGTCCCACACTATAGATTCAGCCACCTCTGAAAAAGTCCCACTTGTGATTTCATGAGGCTTTGGGGGGAACACCTAGACACCAGCCATGACACCATGTAAGGGAGACAGAAAAAACTGTGTAAAAGGCAAAACTCTGTCCATGATTGGTGCCCAGGCTTTTGGGTCTTAGTCCATTGAGTTCATGCCTGCAGAAATAAATGTGCTTCCTGGAGAGATAAGCCTCAGTGTCGCATCTCTCTGTGGGAGAGCCCTGCTACAGCAGGGTCCTGCCAAGTCACTCAGTTGCCCATGATGAGCTTGAACTTGCGACCCTTCTCCTCAGCCTCCCAGATCTGTACCACCATGCCCTCTTTGGTTTCCTCTTTATGTTTTTTAAAGTGTTTCCATCTGGCATTCTGAACTCCAATTTTCTGAGTATGGCGGTTTGAATTTAGCAAACATTACCTCAGAAACACTGAAAGGACTGGACCCATCTAGCCGGAAGGATTTTTCATGGGCCCTTACCCTGTGTTTCTTTTCAGAGCCTGGAGTTCTTGGACATCATCTCTTGAATACTAAGTCACAGTCCTCATTGCCACAAGGAAGGTTATAATATAACTATTGAACTTTAAAGAAGGTTCATTGAAGTGAGGAAATAAGATCCTTGATTAAATGCACTCACCAGGACTTTCAGAAATGATGGAAATTAATTTTGGAGTAGATTTGTCTACCATAAAATATATGCATTCATGTGCAATGCCCCTTTCTTCCTACATAATATTTTACCTCAAGCTCTTTGGCCAACTCTTACGACTAAGGCAGCATTGAAAAGAGTAGATTTCCTGTAGTTGGTGGTGGAAGTGTGGAGAGATGATTAAAAGTCAAAGTGTCCAGCTTCTACCTTGAGTACTCCTCTCTGAGAGGCTATAGAGAGGGGACCCAGCTGTGCCATGTACCTATCAGCTTGGTGTGTCGCCACCTTCTGTTCATTTCAAGAAAAGCAGCTGCGTTCATGCATTCCTTATACCTACTAACCGTGGTGGAGGTTATTATTTGGTGGCTTCATTCAGGTTTACCCCCAGTTTTCTTGTGGAGAGAGAACCCCCTCACCACCCGTCTCAGTCCGTGCAGTTTGAGCTTTAGTGATTTCAGCCTCAGTGCTAGGGCTGTGATGCAAGGCTGACTCATCAGAATACTTCATTCTCTCAGACACAGCAATTGGTTCCGAGATGGGCAAGGGTCCCACTGAAAACCAACAAAACGGTATCAGGACAATTGAAAAACCTGCTCAAAAAAAAAAAAAAAAAGATGTCTTATCTTTTTCTACTGGACTTCGGGTATGGGAATGGAAGCCTAGAGCCACTCACAGTAGTGAGTGAGTAGGCGTGGCTACACTGTCATTATGAGGGGCGACTGACCCAGCGTGGAATCCACGCATGGGAATCCACTGGCTTTGTAATTCTGATAAGAGCGGAAACAACTTTTAGAATGAAATAGTAATACTCAGATGCTCACATGGGTCTGCCAGTCTGGTTCATAGTTTCTCATTCTCCATGACCCCATTGCCTTTATTGAGGGTGGACTCTTTTTTATGCCCCATGGATTCTGCTTATTCAGGGCTTTTGGTCACTGATTTCTCTCTGTGTGTCTTGGCTTCTGTAGTACTCTATCCTGGGTCCTGTTATGCATTTCTTCGATTCAATATAAGTAAGTGGGTCTTATTGAGTTAGTTCTTCATAATCTGGTACAAAGTGCTCCTAGTAGGAAAATATATACTTATAATATGATATAATATAAATATATTTTAATAAATAGAATACATACTTGAAAATTGTTTATTGAGCACCTACAATATGCTAGGCATTGATCTATGCCAATTAAACCGTGTGGACTAATTTAATTCTTAGCAAAAATCCTATCAGGTAAGAACTATTATTATCTTCATTTCACAGGTGAGGAAATTATAAAATACAAATATGAAGGTCACACCAATATGAGAGTAGAAGCAGTGTTCAGATCTGGTTCTAAACTCTACATTATTCATATGCTAATTTTGTTAATAACTAAATGTATTAATTTTCTCTACAGTGGCCCTGGGTAACTTGGCCATGCCATATCACAGGCCGCTGCTTTCCTTCATAGTCTAATTACATCCAGGATCCCTTTGTGCTGAGGTCCGTCCTCCAGGCAGGTCACCTCTGCCCAGTGGGGTCACGGTGGTCAACATATCAGAAGGGACACTGTTTTCATTCTTCAAAGGGGCCTGTGGGTCAGGCATCTCCCTCAGAATTCATAAGAAAAATATATCACTTTTGTCATTGTTTCAACAGAAACAATGAAATATTGGTTAAAGAAATAGAAATATTGGTTAAAGAACTATTGCTTTATGCTGGATTCAAAGGACAGTGCTTGTTTATCCTGAGCCTTCCCCTGCCCTATTGCAGCCAGCTCACTCGTATTCCTCTTACATTTCTTCCTCATACATGCTTCATAGCACTTGTTAAAATGTTTATTCAAGTACACTGGTTTATTTTTCCAGTGTTTACTTTCTCCATTTCCTGACAGTCAGGGAATGTAACTGGTTTCATCACTACTGGGTCATTGGCAGAGTCTGGCTGTGATGAGTTATTTGTCTTAATTATTTTTCTCATTGTGGGGACAAAATATCTGACACCGACAAGTGAAAGAAGGAAAGGTTTAATTTTGGTTCACAGCTTGTACAGATTTCAGTCCACAGTCACTTGGCTCCAAGGTCAGGCAGCATGGCCGAGGGTATTGCAGAGGAGAAACAGTCCATAGTGTGACAGGCAGGAAGCACCAGCCTTCCTCTGCTTTCCCCTTTTATTCCATCTAGGCTAAAGGCCAATGACTGGTGCCACCCACACCCAGAGTGGGTCTTCTGTCTTCAGTAAATCCATTCTGTTTCACCTGGAAGTGTGTTACCAACTATAGAAATGATCCCTGAAAGTATAGCCTTCCTAGACCTATATTAAATGAATCAGTGGACCAATCCAGTATCACACACCCATGATCCAGTCTCTCCCATAAGCTCCCTATCAGTGCATAAGACTAGAATATAAGCCATAACACTATCAATAAATACTTGTCACATAAATAAATGAGCAAAGAAATGAGTATCTGAATACCTTATCTGGATTTCTCTCTAAAGAAAAAGGAAGTCTAAAATATGGCCAAAAAGAGAAGTGACCAAGAACTAAAACAAATGTATTACTCAAGGTTCTTCAGAAAAACAGAACCAGGGAGGCTCTATACAGATATATGGGAAGGGATTTACTATGAGGGATTAGTTAGAAGATTGTGAAGGCTGAAAAGCCCCATGTTCTGTTCTCTGTAAGCCAAAGATCAAGGAGCATTGATGTTCATAACTCCAGCCCAAGTCCAAGTCCATGGGCCAGAGAACCAGGAGTACCACTGTCCAAGAGCAGCAGAAGATGTGTGTCTGAGCTCAAGCAGAGGGCAAACTCACCCTTCCTCTGCTTTTCATTCTATTTGGTAAGCTTAATGCTGCCTAGCCACCTTGGTGTTGGAGGACGTTCCTTATTCGGTCAAATGATTCACGTTCTAAACTCCTCCAGAAACACCCTCACAGAAACACCCAGAAACAATGTTTTGCCAGTTATCTGTGTATGCCTAAGCAAAATCTAATGAAAACATACAATTAACCATCACAACAAAAGATTTAGGAAGACAGAAAATTACCATTTGGAGTGCTATATAAGCTGTAACAGTCAAATCAAGCTGAATATTTTCTGTGGTTAATATTGTGTAAGAGAGATGCTGTTGTGGCTTGTGTCTAGATCTCCCTCCAAAGCCTCATGTAGTCATAAGTGAGACTTTTTTAGAGATGGCTGGTCTAGAGTGTGAGACTCTGGGATTGATTCATGGTGCAATGCTGGGCTCAAGGGCACTAGGATTAAGGGTGTGAGTGCTGCCCGCCCTAAGTAGCCTGGATAAGATAGAAGGGAGAGAAAGAGTTGTAATTGTTCCTTCTTGCTTGTTATCTTCTGCCTGCCATGAACTGTTTCTCCTCTGCCATGCCACCTTGCCTTGGAGCTAGCCAATATGGCCTGAAAAATGTACAAACTGTGAGTTAAATAAACCTTTCTCCCTTTAACTTTGGGTGTCTGGTATTTTATCTCAGCAACAAGAAAAGTAACTAAGCCAGATGCTCATAGAGAAGGCAACCATATGTTCCTGTTTTCTTAAGACAGTCCTAGTTTGCCCTTGTTGTCTTGGTGTCTTGGTTGGATTGGCATTTTTGTCCAGTTAATGTTTTTGTATCTAAAAGACAATCGTTGACAACCTCTCTCCCTCCTCTTGATTCCTTCCTTTCAAGTGTAACACATGTGGGCCCACTGGTAACACCAAGTGTGCTTGAATACCTTCCAATGTCCCCTGACTTTCAGTCTCAGGAAGTAGTAGAACAGGTGTTTCAGTTGCCACCCACCGTGGCTCCTAGGTGTCCTTGCCAAATGTCCCACAGGCCCTCCTGCTTGCTTCAACATGTGCACCTGCAATTAGGGAGTCAGAAGGGAATATTATGGATTATGTGTTCGTGAAATATCTATGGGACCTAAGGTATCTTTTCTTTCTCAGAAATGGAGATTATTTTGACCTCTTATTTATAATTCTTCTTTTTAAAAAATTTAATCCTATTTTTCTCCCATCTTTTTGGTAAACCTCTGTGATTATGAAACCTTAATGTACAAGTAACCAACCAGATTCGAGGACCACCTATAGTATTCAATAGGCTGGAAGTGGGACCTGTGGATCCCTATTTTCACTAAACTTCTTTGTGAACTCTAGCACACGTGGTTGACAGACCATGCACTTTCGCAAGTAGGTCTGCAGAGGGGAAGTTGATTTTAACTCACAGTTTTGGATGTTCTGGGTTGATCTGGTTGCTTTTGGGCCTGTGGCAAAGTAGCATATGGTGGAAGCATGAGGCGGAACAAAAATAGCTTACGTCATGGTCAGAAAGGAAAAGAGAGAAGGGCAGGGAGTAGAATCATTCAATTCATTTCAAAGATGTGCCACAATGACTCACTGACCTTCCACCAAGTCCTAACTCTTAACGGTTCTACCACCTTTCAATAGCACTTTTCTGGGGCCCAAGACATGGGGAAACACTCAAGATCCAAGCTATAGCAGGTCTTGGTACCTAGTGAGCACATCGGAATGGGTCATGGAGGTGTATCCTCATCTGCTACTACCCACTGGTGGACAATGTCGCTTTTTGGAAACTATAAAGATCTCACTAAATATTTAGTAGCAGAAGTGTGCTGTGTATGTATGATTTGTGTGTGATATCTATATGCAAGCACATGTATGATGGCATCTAAGGAGAGTAATAGTCAAAAATACCCCAGCAAGTATAATACTGATGTTTACTGAAGGTAATGTGGATGAAATAGATATATTTAATTTCAAGAAGTTCAATATCAAAAATATGATTGTGTATTTAATATGTATATATTTCAGATTTTCCTTTAAAAAGTACATATTTTTCTGAGTATTTGAAAATATTTTTCCCCCTTTTCTTAAACCTACCCATCTGCTGTATTTGCCACACAAGAGGGAAAAATGTTCTGGGTAGGGTTGGATTTCAATAGTTTAAAGTCATTTTACTGAATTAGTTTTCAACCATAACAGCTACAAAATCTACTTTGTTCCTTGCAGGAAGGCTCCTTTTGAATATTTTTTGACTATTATGGTGCCCAGATGTACAAAAGGGAAGCAAGACATACACTTCTCAGAGCTGGGGCTCCTTGAATCTCTGGGTTTGTAGTTGTGCTGCAGGATGCTTAGCCAGACAGAAACCAAACAGCCGCACAGTGCAGTGTTTGAAAACTCTGCAGCATATTTCAGCTTTAGGAGCTAAACAAAGCAAACCAACAGTGGTAATTTTTAAATGTCAGCATTTTGAAAGAACAACAAAGACAGATTCCAGTGATATTCCCCAGTTTTGATGTAGCACTGAGAAGCAGAACAAAGAACTCTTTATTGGAGAGGAGAACATTTCGGTTTAGGTCTGACCCCTTTGTTTAACAGCCATATGCCATGATTTGAAGGTATGTACCTTCTCAAAATGTATACGTTGAATGTAATCCCCAAAGTGATAATATTAAAAGTGAAGATGCACTCATAAATGGGATTTGTGTCCCTATAAAAGGGCTTGGGAAAGAAAGTTTATTCTCCCTTTACCCTTTACACACTTCTGCTATGTGAGGATGAAATGTTCCTTTCCTCCAGAGGACATAGCAACAAGGCGCCTTACTGGATTGAGTTGATGAGTCCCTGAGGTAGAAGCAGTTATGGAGTAAGGGGAGAAGTAACTTGAATATTGAAGATGGAAGAGACTTCTGTGTGTGGTTTTGGGGTCTGAATTCCTGTTTGGATTCCTGGCTCCACCAGTTTCTAACTAGGCAACCTCAATGTCTAAAACAGGGGTGAACTATAGGGTGTATTACTGTTATGATTTCCGAATAACCTCTAGACTGTTGGGATGAGTGAGTGCCTGTTATACCTTAACACTAAGTATTATTAGGATGCTGTTACTAGATCCCTAAACCACAGAGGGCCTGCCTTCAGGGATCCCCAACATACCATGTTTAGTTACTCACTGAAAAAGTCATGGTGTCAAAAGCAAAAGTCATGGTGCAAAAGCAAGGAAGGACTTTTAGTTAGGATAGCCATAGCAGGAAGATGAAGGGACCGAACATTCTTATCCGAGTCTTTGGAGATCCTGACATGAGCTTCAGGTTTAAATGAGGAACAAAGTAGGGGCCAGGGTGGCTGCTGGAAGCATGCACAGTTGGCTGAGAACTGTGGCCTGGTTGATCATTATCACCAGCCGGCTTCTGTCAAGCTCCTTGGGTAATCTCACTAGAAGGGGAGATTCTGTGCCCACCATGGCATCCTCACTCTTGTTTAGGCTTTATATGGGGTAATTAACCCAGTTCTGGGGATAGACTTATTATGGGATGATCTGCTTCCAAGGCCCCACTGGGCTCACTATTTCTGGAATCCGAGGGGACTGCAGGAGAGAATCAGGGACAGAGATTAAAGGAGAAATCAGAAAGTCGGGGTAGAGTCATTCCTTCAGGTGTAGGGCAGCAACTGGACACTTAATATGCTGTTCTGGTGGTCGGGAACAGGATATCGTCAAAGCTGCCAGTTGACAATCTTTTGATTATCATGCCCTTTGATATCTTGTAAATGTCTTTGGTACTCTTATCTTGATGGCTTCGGCTCTGGAAAGGAAGTGTTGTCAGCTTCAGAGGAGCACTCCTTAAATAATTAACATGCCTACATGCAGAGTTGAGCAGGATTCTGAAGGAAAGTTACAAGAGCAGTAAAGGAGACAGGTATAAAATAAGGGCAGAGGTGCTAAGCTTTTATCCTGCCTTTAGTTACCCATTGGCCATCTGCAGGGCCAAGGGAAGAGTCCATGCTTCTAGCAAAAGCAGCCTCTGAGTCGTTGTTACAGTGCCTCTCCAGGAGACACCAGATAAAAATTCCCACATTATATACACTTCGTTAACTTGGAACTTTTTCTCTTGGTATATTCTAGAATTTTCTCTTAGATTCTGAAGCTTGGAGAATTATAATCGGAACATATGCTGGTGACCCTTTCCAAATCTTTTCTTTTAATATTTTTCATAAGAGTACATTCAGTAAACTTTCTTGGGCAGGTTTCCTATGGAATTTTAGGAAGCATAGACCTCCCAGCTGAAGTTATGATGGGAGAGGGTGGGAAAGAGGGGTCTAGTTGGCGAGTGGGGTCGGGGTTTTGGTAGTCAAAGAAGGTTTGGAAAACTCTCAGCCAACTGTTTTCTGAAGAATTTCTTAGAGACCTGAGTTATTTAATAAAATTATTTAGGACTTATTACATGCCAGGGGCAGTTATAAGCATTTTATGTATATTAACATACTAATCTTATTAAGTAGAAGATAGTATTATCCTCATTTTAATGATAAGAAAGCAAAATTTAACATACAGCTGAAGGTCTGACAGCCAAGAAAAGCAGAGTCCTCTTGTTTTGGCTCCTGATTTGTGCTTTTAACCTCCTTCACGTGCTAATAGAAAGTTTGAAGCTCCAACAGGAATCCTTGCTTGCCTTCACCCTTAGGAATTCCCTCTACTTATTTATTTGAATCACAGCATTTACCCCCCCCCCCCCCACTGCTGAATGTCTAGTTTTCTCTAGTTTTCTCTTTAATGGTCTAGTTGTCGTCATAATGCATTGATCCACAGGGAAGAAAATTTAACTTCATTGAACAGCTGGTATATGCCAAATTTGGTGCTAGAGTTTTCTTCCCAACAGTGATAGGTAGTGAGTGTATAAGCAAAGCTTTAACTTGAAAATGATTGACTGTTTGTGGATTTGATTAAGGGGACTGATCATATGCCATAGCTCTGTAGCTAATCTCATCTGCTGGAAATTCCTATCTACAGGATACAATTATTTATGTTATCCACCACAATGTGATAAACTAGGTAGTGGGGCCATAAACAGAATTTCAAATTAGATCATAAATCATTTCATAAGCAACCAAGCCCACCCTTGAGCTGAAGGTATTGGGGAATATACAGCCCAAGGGTTCCAGCCACCAAAGGTAATCCATCTCCCTGGTCAGGCCCTAGCCAGGCATCTCAGGTTCCTTTCCTATTCAACCTTTTCACTACCTCAAAAAGCAACACCAACTGTTCTAGAAGTCAATTTTGTCTCTGCAAAGAGAACTTTTCACCCATTACCTGGGAACTATAAACCAAAGTATGACGGAGTAAACTCAGAAGACAGAAATAAGCACATTACAGTTGCCAAATTCTTCAGAAAGTTAAAAAGAAAAAGCACATACACTTGAAATGTAATGAAAAGTTCTTTTATAGTTGCCTGGGCAGCTGTAAAATAGAAGGCATTTGAAACACCAGAGCGTTTTGTTGATGTAAGGCAACCTAGGCTGAACATAGAGACAGAAAAATGAGAAAATGATCAGTGCTTCGAAGCTCAGTTTTTCTCCAATCCTGAATGACAAGGGAGCCATCATCCTTCTCGAGCAAGCAAATTATTTATTATAGCTATTTTTTTTAGTCCTGTTTCACTCAAATATGGTTGCCAATGCTAACAAGAAAATATCTCCCCAAAACTCTCAAGTACGTGGAATAAATATATGTTTTGCTATGTGTCACTTATCTCTTTAAAATTAAGAATTCAGAGAATTCTGTATGGTCTGTTTTGATTTATTTACTTTTTAAAGTAGGGAATACTTGTGTGTGTGTGTGTGTGTGTGTGTGTGTGTGTGTGCGCGTGCCAGGGATCGAACTCAGGACCTTGCACTTGCCAGGCAGGTGCAACACCACTGACTTACAGCCTCAGCCCAAGAATAGGGAATACTTTAAATGTGGTTGGATTGAAGTGGAAGCTTTATCCTTAAGAGTTGTTGCTGTCTTATCAGCTTTTACAGTGTTCCCGGAGAACAGTAGGAAGCAGGTGTGGCTGGGGATGTAGCTCTGTGGTAAAATGACTCTTTGGCCTGGGAGGGTTCCTGGATTCAATCTCCGGATTTGGGGAGAAGGCAAATCATAGCAATGAAAGTCCAGGAGATTTAAAGAAACAAAAGAAAACAAAACAAAAAAGAGATAAAATATCTCTGACTCCCAGAATGTTCACTTTCTACAAAATTTTTCTAAGAAATATGTCATGCATAAGAAGAGGCAATTTTCTAGAAAATGATGTAAATACAAGAAAATGGTTTTATGAAAAACTAATCAGTTACATAGAACTATAGGTTTCCCTGTTTGATACTAACCAAACATGGTGTTCACCTTCCTAGTTAAAAATAGGCATATATTTTTTTGGGGGGGGGCGCTTGAGATCATATATGAAGGCAGAGTTTTAATAAGAGGGGTGAACAGTCGACTAAGTTAATAATGTACATAGATTTTATGAATTTATCTTCTCCTTTTTTCTCACTGTCCTGCCTTTTTACTTCCCTTTCCTTCAACAAAGGTTCTGCTCTGTGCCCATTTGCTCATGTCTTGGATGTAGCAAAGAAGAAACCTCAAGTTGGTAAATAAAACACTTCCCTTTCCAACTTTGTCTTCCAGAAGCCGAAGCATTTAGAGGTGCTTAGATGATTTTTCACAGTGAGATACAAAGGACCTTGCTCCTGATCGCAGACAGCCAAAGAGTCCTGGGAACAAACAGGGCAGCTTTTCACCCATTTGTAAGGAGAGTTCCTTGGCTGGGTCATGGGCAGAGCAGGGGAGTGAGAGTGTTCAGGCTTGCCGGAGACAGAGACCGGAGTAAGTGGCTGCATGTTACATCCAGGAAAACGCTGGCCACCCGAGGCGTGCCAATCTGGGACCACAGGCAGCCTGACAGAACTCAACCACACCCAAGGGTGTCCAGAGAAAAGGAGGGGATATCAGGAAATATCGGGAGGGCCACTGTTGAGTACAAGGCCAGGTGATATCCAAGTCATGTTCACTGAACTGTCCCTTCCCGACCTTTCCCTGAAGTACCTTCAACCATGGCTCTTGCCCCAAGGGAATGTTAAATATCTTTCTTGTTAGAGCCAGTGATATACCTTAGCAGTGGGGGAACACCTTCACCGGGGAAAGCCATGCAGTTCATTCATTCATTCATTCATTCATATATTCATTTACTCCTTTTAATTAATTCAACAAATGTTACTTGAATACCTACTAATGCTAGGCACTCTTGCAAGCACTGGGCATAGAGGAAAATACCTCCTTCACCACTTCTGATGTTGGCTATAAATGAGAGTGTGGGAAATCTACCTCTATGGGAAGATCTACCTACATCTTTTTACAAGTGGTAGAGATATAAACAAATTAGCAATAGTGTCTTTGAGTGAAGTGAAATGGTACCATGAGCTAATGGATAAAAAACTATGTAAATTAGCTCAGTAGTGGAGGGGGCCTCTGACCAGTGTATCCAGGAAACTTAACAAGTACCCTAGAAATCATCTCTACAGTAAATGTGGTCAGTCCTTGAGTTTGAAACTTTTAACGTTCTATTTAAAAGTCTTCCTTGTAAATAAATTAAATTGCTTTTCAGGAAGTTAAACCCCGTTGTTTTAAAATTGTGGTGTAAGTTGGAGGAACCATTGCACTGAATCTTTGATAGCATGATTAGCTTTTCCTAATCTGATGGTCAAAACAGCATCTTGTTGCCATGTTTAATATGAACATTAGATTTCCAGTGACTTGGAATAGTTCTGCATTCTTGAAACACCTCGCTTACTAAGCTCCTGAGACCCTCTACTCAGTGTCTCCCTTTTCCCACTCTTAGCTTCCCTTCAGCTAAACCTTTTCATGTTGGAGGGTCCCAAGGACTCAGCCATTAGGCCACAGTTTTGCTCTATCTATATTCGTGTCTTGGATGATCTCATTGGGTCCCATGGCTTTAAACATCCTATTTATGTCAAGCGCTCCTAAATTTATATCTCCAGTCCAGACATCTTTCTTGACTTCAGAGCCATGAATTCATTTTCTGTGCTACAACTTCACTTAGATGTCTTGTATTTCAAACACAAAATGTTCTAAACAGAACTTCTAATTTGTTTTTTACAAACTTGTGGATTCTGTGATCTTATCCATCTTTGTTAATGGTAATTGCATTGTTTCCTACTCAGGTTCCAAAACCTGGGGTTCTTGGGAGACTCCCCACATCCTCTGGGTCCCACATCCACATCTAAATCACTAGCAACTTGATTCTTTTTTCAAATGTAACCACAATATGCCCAATTCTCGCTGGTTACATCGCTCCTCTGTAATATGGACTGTTTTACTTTGTTTCAGCCTAGTTTTCAGGCTCTGGCTGGAGGATGGTCAGCTCCCCTTCTTGAAGAGTTGATTATGTCCCCCACCAGCCACTTTCCTTATTGGGCTTCCCCCTGAGACCACGCTACACTCACCCTAAATGCACCAAAGGCAGTTACCTGACAACTAAGAATAGCCCCTATGGTTTTGAGTCCTCCAAATTACATATTCACATTAACCAAGTCACAGATTGCCAAGAAATCTAGCTACTCCCACCCTCCTTGTTACATGTGAACTGCCCCCTGCAACTTCTTGTTGCTGCCTTGTTCTGGGGTGAAATGATGTAGTTGTGCTTGGCAGCCTTCTCCCCTTCAGAGCCACAACATGATTAGAGGGTTAGAATGTTCTAGGGAGGGGACAGGGGCTAGAGATTGAGTTACTCCCCACTGGCCCCCAAGTTAATCCATCATGCTTCTGTAAGGAAACTTCCATACTAACTCCTAAATGATGGGGTTTGGACCTAAGTTGGTAATGCCTGGAGATGCCAGGAAAGTGGTGCTCCCAGAGAGGGCATGGAGGTCCCCTTCCCCTATCCTTTGCCCTTGGCATGTCTTCCATCTGAGTGCTTCTGAGTTGAGTCCTCTATGATGAACAGTAAATAAACTGTTTCCCTCAGATCTGTGAGTGACTTTAGCAAATTACTGAAGTTGAAGAGTGGGTCATGGAGGGATTCCCAGTTTGTAGCAGGTTGGTTAGAAACACAGAGGGCCCAAGACTTTCCATTGGTGCATGAGTGGAAGGCAGTCTCATGAGACAGTTGTTAACCTGTGGGCTGTGCTAATTCTACAGAGTTAGAGTCAGAGTTAAACTGGACGGTAGGATGACCAATGGTGTCCAGAGACTTGAAAAATGGTTGATTTGTGTTCACCTTCCTCCTCGCCCTTCAATGCACATGTATTTGGTATTGGAAATGTTCTATGAGTAGAAGGAGTTTAGAGATTAGAATGACTTTAGCTGTCAATGTGAACCTTGATTCCATAAGCTTAAAAGATTTTATATTGCACAGATTTCATTTTAAAGTACTTTAAGATATAGTGGAAAATTTTTTTTCTCATTTTTCAAACAGAGAAATTAGGTGTAGACATGTGGAAAAGTTTTAAAAATGAAACTTGTCTAGGCTTGGTGATGTTTGCCTGTGATCCCAGCACTTCTGAGGCTGAGGCAGGAGGATCACTATGAGTTTGAGGCCAGCCTGGGCTACATAGTGAGTTCAAGGCCAGTGTGAACTATGTAGCAAGACCCTGTCTTAAAACAAAACAAAACATAAAAGGACAACTCAGAGGCATTATTTGATTTACTATAAAACCATAAATAAATTGCAAATGAATAGACAAGAAAGGGAAGAACTTCTTTAAATCTATAACCCACTGTCAGTTCTAAGTGTTGACTTGGGTTTAAATATTTAAATTTCTACCCCTAAAGGTTTTGAACACACTCCCTTTGCTTGGGAAAGGCTCACACTGACTGAGACAATGGAGAAAAACGATTCTCAGGGAGAAGGAATAAGAAGACTGTGAGGAAAGAGGCTCCCTACCCGTGCAATTTCTAGTTGCACTGCTTATTTTGCAATCAGTCCATCTAGTTCATTGCTCCCCTTTGTTTTTGCCTGGCATTAATCTTAAGCTAGGATAGCATTTTTGTTATTGAAATCAACGCTTCCTTCCCAGACAGCAAGAAGGATGGCACAGCTGTTACTAAGTGTTAAGGTAGAACACGAGCCTAAATATTTTTCCTCATCATAACCCTTGCGAGTAAGTAGTACTTTTACTCTCATTTAATGCATACAGAAACTGGGCTTTGAGAGGTCGGTGATGCCATGTCATAGAGTGGAGCCCCTTCCTCAGCTGTCACATGGGTGGCACTGATTACTATTGACAGAGAGAGAAAATTGGTCTCTGGAAACCGACACGGGTAACTCCAGAGCATCTCTTTATGATCTAGGGATCCCGGCTGGATGTTTATGAGAAGTGCAAAAAGCCACCCGTCTGCACTTTCCTTCTGGTTTTAGTAGGCATCGAATGTTTCCATGCCTCAGTGTGGTGCATGCCAGGTCAGTTATTTGCTGTGGTTTTATGTCAAGGAAATCAACCTGACTGGAGGAATCTGCCTGAAGTAAGTGAACTCCCATCCCAGTGCCTCAGTAAAGCTTCATGTCAGGCACTAAAGCAAAGCAAGGAGAAATCCGCAGCCCTTTCCCATCCACGCACACCCCAGCCCTTACCAGAGTTTGTTGCTTCATGTGCAACTGGGCAGTCTCCCAGGATATCAAAGCCCCGTTTTAACTTTTCTCTCTAACACAAGAGCTCTTATTCTATTTGCCCGATTGCTGTTTAACCTGCTGGGGTCTGGTCTTGTTCAAATAACACACATCTTTCAAAATGACATCTAATTAAACTCCAAATGAGTTTTACAATAGGGATGGTTCTTGCAGTGTGCTCTTGCTTGTTCCATATCTCACTTCAAGGCATCCTGGCCCAGACTTAACACTGGAGAAAGAAATAGGATTCAAGGCTGTGTAGCATTTAAAATAATTTATGCGGCCCATCTTCTAGGCTTCCAGCCAAGCTTCCAGCAGGAGAAATTTTGCTTCACATTCTATCAAGGTTCACGCCAGAATGAATCCTTTTGGAAAACTATCTAAATTGCAATGTACAAAGAAAATCTGGGAGAAAAAACAATCCCAGTGTGATTCTGCAACCCTGAAATGTTTATAAAGTTCCCCACAAAAAAAGGTCACGATACTACCTGGCAGAAGTTTAAAGTCTGTAAGTAAAGTTTGTTACAGCCAGGAGGGTAACGCATTTAAAAGTGGTTAATTAAAATTTATCAAGAGCCGTTGGCATTTCTAGAGTGTATTTACCCTGCGAGGCCAAGTGGATCAGTTTGTCTTCAAAAGGATCACAACTTACAGGAAATAATTTGTTGAGTGGGGCTGGTGGAGGCCCGCCATATTGCTGCAGGACAGTAATGATGACGCTGAAGATGTTTCACTGTTTGATGCAGAAGAAGAGACAGTTAGTAGACCAAAAAGATCCAAAATCAGACATCCGGTGGCATCATTTTTCCATTTGTTCTTTCGAGTCAGTGCAATTATAGTCTATCTTCTGTATGAATTGCTCAGCAGGAGCTTTATTGCCTGTATGGTGACCATTATCTTGTTGTTGTCATGTGACTTTTGGGCAGTGAAGAATGTCACAGGTAGATTAATGGTTGGCCTATGTTGGTGGAATCATATTGATGAGGATGGAAAGAGCCACTGGGTGTTTGAGTCCAGGAAGGCAACTTCTCAAGAGAATAAAAGTGTTTCAGAGGCTGAATCAAGAATATTTTGGTTAGGACTTATTGCCTGTCCAGTGTTGTGGGTGATATTTGCCTTTAGTGCTCTCTTCTCCTTCAGAGTAAAGTGGTTGGCGGTGGTTATCATGGGTGTGGTGCTACAAGGTGTCAACCTGTATGGTTACATCAGGTGTAAGGTGGGCAGCAGGAAGAATTTTACCAGCATGGCTACCTCGTATCTCGGGAAGCAGTTTTTAAGACAAGAGTGCAGTTGGATGGGAGGAATAACGTCTAATGTTCTATAGCAGTTACAATAGGTTCTGGAAACTAGGAAGTCCAAGATGTGGTGTCTGAAAAACACAATTTGAAATGGGAGGATTTGATCTACACCTAGGAGAAGTAACAGACAACTAAAAGATTAAGGCCCATGAGTTCGATCCCCAGTACCAAAAAAAAAAAAAAAAGATTAAGGCCCACAGAACTGGGGAGAAAGTGCTGAAGCAGCCAGGCTTCTAGTCTTAGAGGAGAGAATAGGAGAGAAAATAATCATAAAATTGGTCCTTAAATCTATTATCTGTCTACCTACCTAACTAATTTATCATTAATTGACAAACTTTTAGCCAAACTTATCAAAATAAGTACAGAAAAGACTCAAATCTGTGCAATTAGGAATGAAAAGGGTAAAATCAGAACAGATCCTGCAGAAATACAGAAGACCATCAATATCTGCTTTGAGAAACTGTATTCTAGTAAGACGGAAAACACAGAAGAAATGGACAGATTCCTAGACACATATGAATTACTCAAGCTGAATCAAAAGATATAAAAATTTTAAATAAACTAATATCAGTCAGTGAAATTGAAAATGTGATTAAAAACCTACTAACAAAGAAAAGCCCAGGTCCTGACAGATTCACTGCTGAATTCTACAAGAAATTTAGAGACGACCTAATGCTGCTACTTCTCAAACTTTTTAATGAAATTGAAAAGAAGCAATAATCCCAAATTAATTCCTGGAAGCAAGCATTACCTTGATTCCAAAACCAGAGAAGGATCCAACCAAAAAAGAGAACTACAGGCCAATCTCCCTAATGAACATAGATGCAAAAATCCTCAATAACATACTGGAAACAGAATGCAGCAAATCATCGAGAAGATTATAGACCCTGACCAAGTAGGATTCATCTCAAGGATACAGGGATGGTTCAACATTTGCAAATCAATAAATGTAATACACTATATATAAAAAAAAATTTGTCCATCACTAGTAGCTGGGAACTGGGGTTTTCATATGTACTGAAGTTGAAAACTCTATGGGAATCACCTTGATTTTCGCTCTCTGACACATTCTTGAAATTTCCAAAATCTCTAATACAACATTTCTTAACGTACTCACTGCTTGGATCAGGGAAATCATCAGCTAAGGCCTAGCTCCCTTTCTGCATATGCCTCTTTGCCCCCCATCGGTGGTGTCATCTTCCCTTTCTGTGTTCCTGCTCCACCCTGGGGCAGTGGGGTGCACTTCTGAAACCTGCTCCCTATGAATGGGAGCCTACAGGGTTCCCACAAACTTGTTAGTCTCTGTTCCAACAAGCAGACCCCTCACACCTCTGAGACACAAGCCATACTTCCTGGCTCAAAGCACAGATGTGCTTGAACTACAGGGCTGTGATCTCTGAACACAGAGCCCGGTCAAGGGAGCCAGCTGGCCTCCTCTGCGACTGACTTCTTCACAGTTGCCCTGATGACGAATCAAGTGTTCAGCTCCTTCCCCAAGGAGCTCTGCAGCTCTGAAGCACTTGGGCATACTCTCAAATGATCCAGCAGCAGTTGGAATTCACTCTTAGAAATCCTCTGGAATCTTGGAGATTTTGTCTTTAGTTTCTGTCATCCTTGACATTCAGATCCCCGCAGGCTCTGAAGTCTGGTTCTGCCCTTTCCAGTCATTTCACTGTCCCCACTGGGGTGGCTCTGCAGTGCCTCTGGTCTCCGTCTCTGGAATCCTTCTATCTTTCCAATTCCTTGCTTTAATTCAAATTTGCTGAGTTCTGTTATAACCATGGACACTTTTGACTGAGGACATACTAATTCATCAAATCTGAGGACAGCTTGATGGATTAAGTCTTAACCCTAAAGAAGGATAGAATGAAGGAAGGAACTGTGAAGTCATCACTTCAGGGGGTCACACCTTAAATTCAAATCTCTCCATCCAAGTCCTGAATAATTTATTGATTATGCTTATAACGATTCAAAAGCAATTGATGATGGGGTCATTTTCCAGTTCCATCATCATTAAAGATGAAAGTTTACCTCCACCTCCACTGTGGGTGGTGTTATTTGTCTGCGACATCATGAGTTTTCAGAAAACAAACAAGGGGAGTCCTTGTGTAGGATTGAAAGTTGGAGCCAAGCATGGGAAACTTAGCAAGACCCTATCTCAAAATAGATAACAAATGAGGGCTGGGGATGTAGTTCAGTGCAAAGGGCCTGGGTTCAATCCCAAGCACCATGAAGAAGCAGAGGCCAGATTTGAGCAGTCCCCTCCAGAAGGGCCACCCACATTTCCCCCATGTAATTCATCCATATCTCTGCCTACCGGGAGGTCTTTCTCTGAGAGCTTGGGTTGTACCCTGGTTCTACTTCAAAGCTTTTGCATGTACTTACTGCTCTGAAGGTAAACTGGAAGGTCATAGACACCAGCAAGAGCCTAACTCTGGCTTCAGCCTCTCTCCAGCCCTGGTTTCCTTGTGCTGCTGCTCAGTCCTCTGCTCATACCCCCCTCTCCCCGGGATGCCTGTGCCTGGCGAAGACCTCCTCCTCTGTCAAGGGCAAGTCCAAATACCACTCGCTTCATGAGGTCCTTGTCTTTCTGTACAGAATTTCACTGAACTAAGTATTTCTTTCCTGGGGACCTAGATTGCTTGATTTACCATAGATATTTTAATGTTAGTCTTTTCCACTGCTCTGTAGGTTAACTGAACGCACAGAGTGACTCACTCTCTCTCTTTTTCTTTTTCTTTTTGTAGCAACCAAGCATACTGCCTAGCACAGAATAGTCCTTTAATAAACATTTAATACAATAAACCAAGTGAATGTTATGTATGTATGTATGTATGTATGTATGTATGTATGTATGCCAGAAGACTTTAATTCTGAAAACTGTTTTGGGACAGGGGACCAGTGAGGAGACCTGTATTCAGATTTATAATCACAGCTAATTTCAAAGTTGTATGATTGTTATCAACATCTTTATTCTTTAACATCTCTCATTCAGGTTCATTTCCCCTGCGTTATTTAAAGAAATGGAATACGCTAAATGATCCTGTAAAGCATTAGCTTAATGTTTTTCTGTTATTGGGGAAAGATGCATGATTTACATTAATAACCTTTCCTATTTTGGCATCATAAAGACAATTCACACCACTTAACATTGAAGTTCTGAATTTACTCCGTGATATCAAAGTTTAAGGAATACAGTCCAAAAGATCCATACAGAGGTTAAGATTTTTAAAAAAATCATCATCGAATTGCACAGAGCAGTTGCTCAGGAAATGCCACTGCCTGGGACCCAGACAGCTTTGGGCACCACGTGTGCTTCCTGGACCTGGGTTCAGGTCTGTGTGTACTTGGTGCTGTTAAGAGCATAGTCCTGCAATGGTGGAAGAGAAAACAGAGAAGGGATACCTGGAATGGCAACATCTCACTTCACACATTCCACCTAAGTTACCTGAGGCACACATCCAACAGCCCCTGAGAAATAGGTACAATCATTTCCAGGTTGAGAAAAAGGGGGTGAAATAATAGAGAAGCTTGATGGACTCATTTGGAAAATAAAAGTTTATAAAGCAGAACTAACAACAGAGGCAAGACCAGAACTGAAGCCACTAGACTTCTTTAAGCTCTAGGACTTAATGTGGCAGCTAAAATCCCACCTGTCTGATGCAGAATTCAACACCCAGGCACTGAGGGTGAAGGCAGGGAATCGTCTCCACCCAGTTGCATGCTAGGACAGCTTACATCCTTTGTTTTCTACAGTTCACTCTAGTTGGCTTTGGTCCCTATGCCACAGCAGGTTTAGAAACAAAAACATTTTCCAGTGTGTCAACAGTCTGGTGGCTCTGGGCTTTGCACACTAGGTTTCTTCCACAGTGGTAAAAATGTGTTTAGAGACTAACGAGGGAAAGGAAACAAAAACGTGTTGAAAGACAAGGGTAAAAGTATTTAAGAAATTAAAACAAAATGCTCATTTATTATGTTTAATATGTAGCCAAATATGACAGCACTATTACACAAATAGCTCCCTTCTCCCCCTTCAAATATCTCAGATATGTTGACTCCAACTGACAGTGAAAAAACATGATTTAATTTTGAAAATAGCAATCAACAGCAAGAACACAGGTAACACTTGGTCTCCACCTGCATCCAGACTTTAAGACATGTATTGTGTCTGGGTGACAGTCAATACACTGAATTTCTCATCAAATAATTATTAGGGGAAAAAAAAGATTTCCCATACAATGAATGCAGAACCTGAATCACTGCAGAAAACCTTAGTTTATGAAGCTGTGTGAAGAAAACATTAATGAATGATTACAATCATCATGATTTCCAGTCAAAAGATAAATGACCAATTAATGGACTGCAAGGAAATACATTCAAACTTAGATCGGCAAACTTTCAGTGAAAATCATCAGGAAGCCTACAGAAGTATGTAACATCTGAATTACTGAATTTGAACAAAAGATTCCAATGGAGGGCACACTGGTTTTGCTCTCCCACACCATCAATGTGCATTCAGATACAATCATTTTTACAGTTGCAGGCTCAGGTTCATCCGCTGTAAGGTCACCGTGAAGTATGTGTGTGTTACTTGAGATGACAGAAGGCAGCCTTGGAATGTCTCACTGACCCAGCAGAGAGACTAGGAATGAGGCCCAGAGGACTGGAAGAAATTCGTAATGCTCAGTTTTCCAAGCCCTGCATTAAGGAAGATTTGGAAAAACATTTGGAAAATGAACCTTCACCTGAAAGATAGACACGTCCTTGGTTGGATGGCCAGAGCTTTCAAAACTAGTGCGACATGGACTGGCAATGTGCTGTGCTCCACCACACAATCTTTCTTTTTGTTTTGGGTTGACCGGGTTTTTAGGGTCAGATTTTCCTCAGTGTTCTCTTTGAGCAGCACCACAGTGAGCTTTGTCATTCTGACAAAGAGTACAATTATACGCACTTCCAAATGCCCTGGTGCAACTGGCAGAAAACATGGACAGCACCCCCTTCTCCAGCCCCTCCTGAGTGCTCAACATCTTCCCTTTTCAACTTTCAACATTTCAAATGACTACGAGCAGAATTACCAGAAATAGTAGTAAATTCCTGGCATTTGAGGTTCCCATGATCCCAGCTGGCAGGCGAAAAAGACTCTCTTTTCTCCCTTGGAAATAATGTACTTCCAGGCGCTGTCCAAATGCCACAGATCAGGCAAATGAGATATTTGTTTTGACCAACCAATGAAAAGACTCTGCCACTGCTAGTCCAGGGCCGAGAAAGACCCAATTACAAGTACACACAAGATGTCCGCGTCAAAAGACATTTAATTGATTTCTCTAAAATGATTTTAACATTTCCTTGCAAGGAGAAGCTCTGATTTCTCTTAATGTTATTTTCAGAGGAGCATGGAAGACACTTGATTTTCTCCCCTGCTATAAATATGACAATCTGAGCATGTTTTTGTTCAAAGCACTTTGAAATGGTGTGTAGACATCACCACAATGTCTAGACAACAGCACCATGGCTCGATCCTGAGATCATCAAACTTCACAGAGATACAGCTCTGGGCTCCAAAGAGGAAAGTGCCCTTTCTCATCTCTCCCTTGGGAAAATTAATCTCATTTCATTTTGTTGCCTTTGTGTGGCTGGTTGGCTCAACCAAAAAATATGATAATGTCTTTTTTAAATTAGAGGGCAAGAAATGAAAAGTTTCTTTTTGGAAATAATAAGTCCTTTTTGGAAATAATAATGAAGTCCTTACTCTAGGGACCTCAGTGGCATCAGGTCTGCTGCCATAGAAGAGGCATGGTGCCTGTGTTTCAGACTAAGTGGACACATCCTGTGCTATGTGTCTTTTAGCATCGCTTGAAGAATTTGTGCTCTAGTGTCTGCATGTTCAAATGTCCTAAAATTGAGCTGATCCTTACTGAATATTCTGAAAAGGTTGAAAACTCTGCCTGATAGTAGTTAGCACTTTATCTTTTCAACAAATCATCTTTGTTCATCCACTGCTGTTTACACCACTGTCAATATAGCAAATTTCTAAAATTAGTTCATGCTGTGCATTTATTTGATAGGTAAGAAGGTTTACAGCTGCATGATCAGTTATGATACTTCAATAAAGTCATATATATATATTTGACATAGACAT
>NW_004624796.1:7869146-7895874 GCF_000247695.1 Heterocephalus glaber
AACTCAGGACCTTCTGCTTTTGAGGCAGCCATGTTGCCTCTGAGCTAAATCCTTGGCCCAGAATATATGTATTTTCAATGCCAAGGAAAAGAGGAGACTGCTGCTAAAAACTCAAATCTCAGAGGGACAGATGGAAGTCATTGATACTTTTCAACTAGAATAAAAATGAATATAATATCAGTATCTGGCAAGTTACTTTTTAAACTTTATTCTATCAGGAGAAAAAATGAGTAATTCTTAAACGTTAGTAAAATTATAAATTAGATAAAGATCTGTATCAGCTTGTGGTTTGCATTTAATATTTTCCAGCCTTTTATCCTGGCTAGAAACATAAAATTTTTCATTGTGGAGAATGAACTAGAAATTAATATAAATTAATAAGTTTTTGGTCATTCATAAAAATGTGTTATCAAGAAGCCAATGATAATATGTTCTATCAGCTTACAAAGGAAAATCAATTCAAGAAATTATGTGCTTTTACTTCAGTAGTTACCATTTTGCCTCTTTGCAACAACCATTTTAAGAGCAATGGGCATCCATTTTAAGAGTGATGGGCAACTATTTTAAGAGTCATGAACACTGGATGGTACAAAAGTTATGCCAAGCTATAATTAGGCAGATCCATTCTAAAGTTGAATCTAGAGGATCAGCTTACTTAAAACCTTAAGAAACAATACTAAGTAGATTGATGTAATAGTGGTAGAGCAGAAAATTATACACACATCCGAGGGTCTTGAAGTTGAAATTTTCTGACTTCCATGACTGCCTTACAAGAACTTTCCCTGTATGTACTTTTTAATATTTCATAGTCATAGACTTTGTAATTAATGTTTTCAATTTCGTGTCCATATTAGTAAATTTATAGTAAATAATTATGAATGTATTTAAAGTCCGAGTTGGTCTTAGCAAAGGAATAAATGGAGGCCTGATATTCCAGTTGGGAGTTTGCTGTTAATTGGGGGCATTTTTAAAGAGCTGTCTTTGATGAACTTTGCCAAGTTTTTCGATCAGTGCAAAAACAGACACAAGTACAAACTGACTGGGTTCAGAGTTGTCCATAGGAAATCGCCACCCCTACTGGAAGACTGACCTAAGGCACACCAAATGAGTATGAGCTTTGTTTTGGGAGATTTAGGTATTCCAACTCTGCATTACCATTTTCAATTACTGGGGATAGTCAAGGTTCTCCCCTACCTAGAAAAACAGTGAAATAAATCAATATTACCACTACTGCTTTAGGCCCATAGCTGACTGGATAATAAAGGAGAATATTCTGATGATGGAAATAAAACTTTCTGGAATTAAAAATAGAAATACAGCATCCAGGTAGACTTAAAATTAGACGTAGCCAGCTTTAACTTCTGTGCACACTGAGGCAAAGACTAAGGAACAAAATTTGTGTAATGTGTGTGATGACAAAAGTAACTCCCCAAAGCAAATCTGTGAGATGCCAAAGCTGTGTGACTTCAGTATCCAGTCCCTGCACTGAATGTGGAAGCCACTGCCATGGAGATTGCAGTAGCAAAGCCTAATTACCAAAGGGCCACATCCCTAGCTACGCAGAAGCCAAATCCTAAATTTCTAGAGATAATCAATCTTCCACTCTCCCCTCAGTAAATTTGGAGGCTGGAGAAATTGACAAATATATAAGGATGATTTGGGGCTGTGGTTGTGTGTGGCTTTTGCAGTCTCTTCTAATAGTCCCAAGAGTTTAGGAGTCCAAGTTGTATTATAAAAAAACCTACCTGTAACGAAGATTAAATGACAACAGAATGTTAAAAGTCTTTTGGCTCTTTTTGGTATAGTGGTTTTAACAAGGGGTGGGTTTCGTCAACCTCTCCTATCCTTTCGATTCGAGGGGACACTGGCAGTGTCTGAAAACATCTTCGGCTGTCATAACAGGAGAGGTTGAATGTGCTATGATCCAGCCAATGAAAGCCATAAAAGCTACCAAATACTCTACAAGATAGCCACTTCCTCCACTCCAAACAAAGAATTATCAGGTCTAAAATGTCAATGGTGCTGAGTTTGAGAAAACCTGAGAAGTTCTGATAAATGATGTAACAACCACACACACCTAAAGTGCAAATGCTTCTTTGATACACCATGCTTCTGAGGGGCCTCAAAGCAATGAGGCTCATAATTCAAAAGCCACAGAAGAAATGCTGGTGCAGGAATGTCAAACTTCAACTACTGCACCTGCTTAGAAAGAATGCAGCTGAACTGGAAAGTCTTCGGTATCAGGGATACCTTCCAGTAACTTTTTCAAAAACTTCAAATCAGCAGATCATTTGAAATACAGCGAATAGCACACATGCGCTGTGGTGTATTATATATCCCAAACATTCTTCAGGAAACTACTTTGGAGTTTTCTAAATAAAGTAGGAAATTTAGAGTAATACAGATCCTTTCTACTTGCAAATTTGTGTTTGATGATTTCATTGTGTTGTAATGAGCAATTTACATATTTGAACTCTGTTTGTAATTGTCACTGAATACAAGATACAGCACAGTAATTTGGTTCTAGCAGGTGCTCAATAAATAGTTAAATGACGTGAGTCCTTGAGTGAATAGATAAGAGGATGAATCAAAGTGCTCTGTAAAATGTAAAGTGCTTTATAAACACAAGGTAATGGAGTGTATAATACATAATACCACTGACCTCCCAATAACTGCTCTCAAGAACTTCTTAGGGCAAAAATGTCCCATTGGTTAAAGAACTAATCAAAATTGTGATTGCACAAGCATATTAGTTTTTAAGCACATTTAGGAAGAAATGAAACAAAGGCACATTTTAAATGGCAAAGATAAAGAGTGGTGCAAACTTGGATGGCCACAGATGGGGAAGTGAGAGAGGGGACATGGAACACCAAGTAAAAAGGTCTTGCGAGAGCGAGAACTTAAATTTGCTGGTGGTTACAGGATTAGCAGCATTCTTAAGATAGCAACATGACAGTTCCCTGTGACAATCACAGAGCAAACAGTTAGTTCCGAGATGGATTGTCTTGGTCGGTCTTAATTGCTAGTGAAATGATGTAGGCAATAAGAGCTGAAATAAAAAAGGCTGGGGAATTACTATATCTCTTCAAGCCTTGCTTTCCTTATCTGTAGAATGAACAGGTTGGGTGAAATGACTTCTCGGGATTGTGGCACATAGATGCTGATGATAAAACTGAGGGTGACGACAGGAAGGTAAAAGCAAGAGAAATCTTTTGGAAATTAGTGGAGCACATTGTGATGTTTTTCCAGAGGAAAATTCTTGAAGAAATACAAAGCAAAAGAATCTTTCACCGGAAGAAGAAAACATAACCACAGGATCTATTTTTGCAGGTAGTCTTAGATATTAATTTCTTATCATAGAACTAAAATGTCTTAAACCAAGGCAGGAATATTAGCAAAACTTTTTGTTTTATAGGCAATAGACACTAGGTATATTATATTTCTGGTGTAATATTAGAGGAACTGTTTAGATGGGCAAAAAGGAATTAAAGCAATTCTCCTGTGTGTCTGTTTGAATGAATTCGTTTTTGACACTTTCCGAAGAAATGTATTGAATTTTCTCTGCTTGTTTGATTTATTGACTATTTTTCCTTTGATTGCAAATGTGCACTACACTGGACCAAGCAACAAGCTTATATATGGATTACACTGACATAAGGTCTCAAAACACTGTACATCTATACATTTAATCAGTCTGCATAGTAATCTTGCAAGGAAAACAGGACAAAAATATTTTTATTTTCCAAAATTGCAAATTGAGACTCATGGAGGTTGAAGTGATTTTTCCAGGCTAACATAGTGGAGACAAAAAACCGTGTGAGCTCATATTCTTTTTATTACACTATAGGGCCTCTCTAAGATAAACAAATGCTTGGGCATGTACAAGAGCTACCAAATTTTCTCTCTTTCCTCCTCTTACTTTTCCCTCAAGGACAAAGAATTCAAAGAAACATCTCTACAGTACATTCCAAAAGAATGTTCTGCAGTGACAGAAGAGTCTTATGTTGTTCCACCAACATGTTAGACATCGGCCACATGAGACTGTTGGTTACTGAAAATGTGGCTGGTATGACCGAGAAACTGAATTGTCAAGTGTATTTAATTTAAATTAATTTCAATATTACTAGCTCTATGTGGCTAGTGAGTATAATACTGGGAACACAGCTGTAGATAATACATGTGAGAGACGAACAACCGTCCTAGGTATCTCCAACCAAAATAATAATGATGATAATAATTTACTATTTATTTTTCTATTTGTTAGTATATTCCCAAGGTCCAAAGCCTTCATAACAAACCAACATTATGATAAATGCCATCTAGTTGGCTTCTGATATTTTTCTTGATTTTTGAATAATTTTAATCACTATTATTTTTACAAATTAGAATGAAAGAACTAAATTCTTCTATAGTACCGTTGACCTGATTTCTCCCGAAGTTTGTTATGTGTCTCTTTGTTTTTCTTATTTTAAATTGTTATTATTCTTTCTCTATGTTCATAGAATATTGAGTAATGTGTACACACATTCTCTCATATACATATATATATATATTTTTTTTTTCAAAACTGTGGTATCCATTATAAAATTTCCTGTAACTGTGTTTATCCTTTCTTTGTAGCAAATGAGCACCAAGAACAAACCAGAATGACAAATAGCATGAAAAACAGAATGACAGTCTCAGGAGAGAAAGGGACTAAGCTGACATTTCCCTTGCTACCTGAGGACTCATATACAGCAAACACTTCTCACTGCCCTGAACTTTTAGTTCTCCTAGGAAGTTTCCCCAAACACTATGAGCCTTTTTACTTCTAGTTTTTCCCTGTTAATTGGTGCTTTGGTTCTCTAAACAATGCAGAATTTTGTGCACTGAACAGAATTATCAGTTCTTTTGAATTTAACATGAACAATAAGCTCTGAAGGGTGTAAAGACAACATTAATATTTGAAATATGTAAGTAGGCAGATATAGAGGCAAGATATTTGTATGACTGCCATTCAACTGCTGTTGGAAGCCTCATCTACCACAAAAGCCCATGAAAGAAGCATCATTTTATCCTAAAAGGAAGTCGTCTATATGTCCTTACATATGCTGAGAATACCAGTTGCACCAGTCATGTTGGCAAGTCGTTTGGTTATTATTCCAAAGAGTAAGTTGGGATACTTCACATAAACTGAATGTAGCCACAGCAGAGAGGTGGTCATCACATCCTCAAATCACTTTGCTTTTCAATGTTCCTTTTGCCATTATTAACTAAGCAGTTTAGGAAAGTTACCAGTCTCATCAGATACGTAACAACGTAAAGCAAAATATCCACTGACAGAAAATAGCCTGTGATGACTGAGTGTAGCACTCTGTTAGTGGATTAATGCCGTCTGATGCAGACATTGTAGGCAGACGGCAAGCCGTTAGGGAAGTGCTACTTTGGAGACATGGCTGTGTTTTGAGACCTGAATCTGCAAATGTGGAACGCTGTACCGTACAAGAACCAACAGGACACAGAACAGAGAGGTCCCCAGGTCAGGGTGTGGATGAAATTGTACACATAGTGCCTACATGGGAACCACTTTCCTCCTCAAACAATGCCTTTCCTTTCTTCAGTCATGGGATATTTTCCAAAGCTGGCCTGTGATTACAGGGCAAATGGCTGCTCCATCTGAGGAGCTTTTCTCATCTACTTCATTTCGGCAGGGAGGGAAGGGGTTGATGTGAAGGAAGGAGTGGATCCAATAGGCAGGAAAATGATGGGCACTGCAATGAACTGAACCATTTTGCCACGTGACATAAAAATATTCTAATATTAAGGATTATTTTACAACTCTGTGGAAGTAATACAGCGATGCATCTTGCATTTGTTTTGTCTTGATGACAAAATGCACTCTTAGAGTCACAAGAGCCTGCCTTGTGTTAGTTATAAACAAAAATATATTTATATATATAGAGATTTATGTAACTACTATGTACTTTAAAGAAAATTACTGTATGACTCAGCAGGGTTCTTTCATTCTTTTATCACCAGGGATATATTGACTTGAATGGCTTCTTAGACCGGAACTGACAATGAAATGGGCTTTTCGTATTGAAATGGCAAAACGTTGAAAAACCCCGTGTTTAAAATCCCTTACCATTTTGTCTCATAACAACGATCAAGGAATTCGTATCATTTCCTTTTCTTTCCATCAGCCAAGAGCAACTGTGGCTTCACGGGACTTCCCAGGTGGGAGATGGAAGCAGTGCTTCTTAGACCCACAGAGTTTTTATCCTGAGGCAGGGGATGGAAAGCCTCATTTACTAACCCTTCCTTCCCAATCCTCAGCTAAAAGTCAGGAAATGTCCCAGCTCACAGAAACGGCACTCACTCACTGCCAAGGGAGAGGAAGGCATATTTGAACTGCATGTACAGATGAAAGATTCATCCCATAAAGTAATGAACTTGTCGGGATAGATGGATCTAGAGCAGAAATAACAAAATCCTTTTGCCACATGTCTGTTTGGAAAAGACAGAAAAATCTCTCATATTGTGTTTGGTTTTGCCTCTGCATGAGCTACGGTTCTCAGTACACAGGAAACATTCATCCCTGCTCTTTTGAGGAAAAAGGTTCCGGCTTGGGAACACAGATATCTTTGAGACATCAGATAAGAACATTTGAACCAAAGTTGTAGATCCCTTGTGAACTAAAGCTTTATTATTATTATTTTATTTTTCTCGATCCCTTTTCAACCCTGCACCTAAGCCAAAAAGCACTGCAATGTTGTCACACTTCTGGTGAGTCCACAGGAGATGTTCTAAGTGAACTACGACACCATTCCTCTAGGGAATTCTATGTTCCGTGTAAATGGCATCCTGCATAAGTTTTAGTTTTTCTTTTACCCTTCCTTCTCCGGCTGGGCTTGTCCAGAAATCTTGTCTTCTTCAGGCTACAGCAGCTTGGGGCACCGTTTTGTGTGTGTGTGTGTGTGTGTGTGTGTGTGTGTGTCTTAAAGATATACGCAAAATTTTAGTCTTAACACCTGTAAGCCAGTACTGGTGCTATCTGTCCTAGAAATTTTAGCACTGCTCTGATACAATAAAACCTTCCTTTTCTCCAACTGGTTCAACTTCAGCATAGGCAGGGTGTCCAGAACCTCTTCGAAACTTCATCGCGGGCCATCTGCTTGGGCGTCTCTAAAAGCGAAAATGCAAAAATAATGAGCATCAGGGTGAGATCAGAAAAATTATCAGAAAAATATAGTTGTTAACTATTCTGGGTTAACTTCTGAACTAAATTTAGTAACACATTAAACGATCTCTTTCTACCATCACAGTTGGACTTAACAATGTCCCCATCTTTAAGCCCTCGAAGCCGTGTGCTTTATCGTCACTGTGGGACTATCTACATCACAGTGGCAGGGGAGAGTCCTTTCACCACATCTGCCCCCAGAGACGTGAGAGAAAGGTTTAATGCCTTCTGCACATTTATGCCCGGAAAGCGCTCAAATACAAGTAGTCAAAAATACTATAATTAAAAAACAGAGCTTTTAATATACAGTCACTGAGACTTTCTTGTCTCTAGACATCAATTCTTCTATCATTTTACTTTGTCTATTAATTCATTCAGAATGGTAAGGCGGCTCAATTCTGCAGCTCCTAGAAATGTGCTTCCAGTTAGGTCCTAGGCCTCCTAGCAAATAACCTAAGCAAACTATCACTTCATATCTTAAGAGAATTTATTAAACTAAGTGTACACATTTATGATGTTTTGTGCTTCAAAATAAAGACATCATACTTTGAAAACAGAGTCCACCACCAGAAGATGTGGACCATCCTGAGCCTGTGAGGTTATATTGCATAGTAGACATGAGTCTTAAAATACTGCTTATTTGTATTGACAAAAAGAGAACAAATCTCCCTGGCACTTGATCTACCAAACAAACCTCCCAGGATTTACAAACAGATGTGCTGAAATGAATTATTAAGTTACAGCAGCAGAAGACACTAAAAATACATTTCACCACCACAGTGACTAGAAGCGATTCCATTTATCAAAGTGCTCGAAAGCTTGGGGTAAATAAGGCAATAAATAGTGAAGGAAGTTTATTTCTCTCTAAAGCATTTTAATCCAAAAAAGGTTAAGTATCAGTGTACACAGACTGGCATTTGGTATCTTGCTAGAATTGCCAATGACGTGCTGATGTCCGTGATTAATGGGCATGGAGGAAGTTTTTCACATCAAGTTGGAATGGATATTTGCTGCACACTGTGGAAAAATACCAATCAAGGTAACTGCGTTCTGCCTACTGACATTAAGCGCTGCTGCTTCTGTATCACTGTGTAGTCAGAATGCATTACATTTAGTAGCTAATTAAGCCTCATGAGGGAAGTAATGCTGACCAATCCTTACTGTATAAAAGAAGAACTTAAAACTAAGGAGAGGGTGGCATAGGAAAACAATGTGTCATTTATGACTGACGCCAGTCAACAGACACACATAAGCACCTCTGGGGAGACGGGTGCTGTAAGTAGCTCGCGGTTGCCCCAGTTTGGAGGAGAAAGGGTCACGGGCTGCAGTCACTGTTCACACCCACGCTCTGTTTTCTGCGACTTCACAGCTGGTCTCTTCCACAGCCATGATTGTTTCAGGCCAGCAGCATCACTAAGCCTTTGCTTCAAGCTTCTCCCTTTCCCAGGACCAAAGATCGGTCGCTGGAGCTAGCAAATATCACCCCACAAACCACACTCATTTCCAAGCAAGGCAACTTCAAGGCGGTGCTGGGACGACTCCGCAAGAACCTGAGTTCGATACCCGGTACCAAAAAAAAAAAAAAGAAACGAGTGCGGATGACAAGCGACTGTGAATGTGCTTGTGAAATTTACATTTTACTGAGCCTTTAATTTTTTGTTTTTGTTTTTGCTTTCTATAGGTGACCCACATACAGGATGTCGTTTGATAGCTGTAATTTAATAATCTACATTTTGCACAAACCCGTGATGCTAAAAATGGCAAGACTAAAATAAAATCCATCCACTTCCAAAGTTAACTCTGCCTACTGTAGAAATTACTTCTTAAAAATCAAGGCTTTATGCTTACCCCAGTATTTGTGAACATGGTTTTATTTTTATTTCAGTCTCAAAATATAACATTATTATCATGTTTGGTATTTTGTTGGTAGGTCAGGATCACTAAGCTAATAGTTTCATCTTAGGTAAAAAGACTGCAGAACTGTTGGTAATGTTTAGCATGTACTCCGTGAACTTACACAGGTCCATGAAATTACATTCAAATGTTGGGCAGTGAGGCTTCCTCAACACAACTTATTTTCAGAAGGATTTACATACCCTTAAAGAGAATTTCTCTTTTTTTGTCACTCATTTTAGAAAAAAAATCCAACAAAACATAAATAACTCAACAAAATTTAAAACACCCGGACCTCTCCTCCATGATTTATGGCTAAACTACCTCTGTACACCACACATATGCTTCCGTGACCAAAGGCGAACAGAATACAGTGGGTATAATGCCACCACAAAAATCACTCAAGAGTGCTTTTTTATTCAGGCAAAACTGAAAGCTGACATTTACTTCTACAATATTTTACTAAATTAAAAGAAAGGGCAATGTCCATACTACTACTGTATCTTAAAACTTACATAGGTTGAATACCCTGAATCTGAAAATTTGAAATCTGAAATACTTCAAAACCTGAAACTGTTTGAGCATCAATCTGGTGCCACAAATAGAAAATTCCATGCCATGTAACTTTGTTTCATGAATAAAATTATTTAAAATACTTGAAAAATCCCTGCCAGGGTACATGTAGAATAAGGTACATATGAAACAAACGAATTTTGCATTTGACTTCAGTCCTACCTATGAGATACTTCTAAAATCCATAAACAATAAAAAATTATGAGACACTTCTGATCCCAAGTATTTTCAATAAGACATACTCAGCCTGTAATGAGATGTAACAAATGCCATGCAACTGGAGTTTTAAAAGTTTGGCCTTATTTTACATTTGTTTACAATTCTTTGATGACCCCATCTTATCTCTGAAAGTGCCCAACACATTATAACAGCTTCAACAAAATTCTGTTTTCTTTATAGACTATTTTCACAAAGAAGCAGGCAATGTCATCACATATCACAAAACAATCATGTGATTGTGAAGAAATTGTTCAATTCTTCTGGGGCTCCATTTCTTCTTCTGTAGAAAGGCTCAAACGTGTCCTCTAAACCCTTAGGGTCATAATTCTTCCTTGCCTGAGACAATTGACTTTAAACTGAGGGAAAAGACCATAACTAAAAATAGAAACAAACCCTCTACGCTGCAGTTCTAGTCATTGCTCCTCCTTCCTCACTCTATTAATTTTTATAATTCTTAAATTTAAGGGGAAATTATATAAATTAGCTCGAACTGAAATTGCTTTTCTATGTCTCTCTGCAGCTGATCAGAGAGCTGTATAAATGAAAATAATAAGTAACTGAGCCTTTTACAGAGCAAGTATGTAGTTCTCATAGAAAAGTCCTTAAGCAGGGTGCTATAATGTGCCACTCAGTAGACCAGGAAAGGGATGGACTGAGGACTTGGAAACATCATTCTAGCCTTGCCACAACCTTGCTAATTTATATGATCTGCCCTTTTAGGGAAGGGAATATACTGAACTTCTTTCTTGAGGCTTAAGACAAGTTCAAATCTGTGTTCTTTTTGAATGCCTAATTCAAATTGGTACAGAAACTGATGGAGGCCACAGGGTCACTTGCTAACAGAGCAGGATGTGGCTAAAAATTGCAGAATTCAAAGCAGACCGTAGTGTTAATTCATTACAGAGCTTCAGGATGTAATGCCCTCAAACATTATTGGGTGTAATGCGTGGGTGATCTTTAATTTCATTTCTGAGAATTATTTATGTGATTAATCACCTTCAGAAGAAAATGTTCACAGAGCTATGTCGGCACTGGGGTGGGCAGTGCAGCAGGAATTCTCCCTAATTACTCCTTTAGTGCTATTAATTGAACAGTCATCTAGATTTGTCTCAATGGTCCGTGGCAAGATAATTAGCCACAATATCCACAAACAAACCTGTAGGGTCCCCTCAGTCACAGGGTACACAGGCTGCAGCTGGAAACTTCTCTTCCACTGCAGAATGCAAACAGATAGTGCCTTTTGTTGGGGTGGATGAGCTTTTGAAAGGAAGTTACAGGCAGGAGTGCAAAAGAAAACAGTACTAATTTTGAAATTAAAGGCCAAGGTAAAAGTCAGCTATGGTTCAGGGAGGGCCTTTGTCAAGTAGGTGATCTGAAATTTCCATTATTGTGTGTTGTTTTCCTCAATGAGGGACTAGGACGTGATGGGGTGACCCTTCCCCCATAAGACTCTGGCAGAGTCATGAGTCTTTGTTACTCAGTTTCCTCATCTGGAAAATGATAGGAACTTGATTACTGATTGTTTTCAGATTGTCTTTGAAATTTTAAAGCTACAGACCCCCCCCTTTTTTCCCCCCCTAATAAAACCTTACCTGGAGCCACACAGGAATATATGAATCCTATCCTTTCTTACAACATGTCTTTGGAACCAAAGAGCTAAACCTGCATTCCTTAAACTTGATGCTGTGTGAAAATCACAAGGGATCTCGTTCATGGGAAGATTCTGGCTCGGGAGGTTTGGAGGAGGCCCAGGGCTCTGCATTTTTAGTTGCTGCTGTTTCAGCATCACAAATGCACACTTGGAAGAGTAAACATAATGATTGTTTAGGGTCTCTTCAAACAGGTAGAAGAAAAAAACCCACTGGATTCCAACCTTCCCTGTGTTTCCAGCAGGAATTGAACGCACAATTCGTACAGCCAGGCTTTTCCGTGTTGCCCTGAGTCAGCTTTTTCAATATTTAGCTTTGATAGAGGTTCACTATTCAGAGGAAAGGCACTGCTCATCATTCTCACACCGCAAAATAGAAATTATTCCCTATTTTCATTACTTTGTGTCGAAATATTTTTTCAGTCTTAAAAAGTAATGAGGCTCCGTTTCCAGATTCAGCAAATTCAGAAAAAATGAGTCCTTTAAAAAACAAAGTGAAACTGTACTTCATGGACTTTCATAGAGAAGTGACTCATCTTTTATTTGAAATTCAAATGTACCTAAGTGTTCTAGATTTTGGCAACCCTGTCTATGGGGAAGCACTTCGCTTTGGGTTCTGGCCAGTGAAAACTTATAATGTAATTAAAATAAACTACTTTTGCTTGCCTGTTTGTGACAGTGTCTCTCTGCTTCATGAATTATAGGTCGCATTTTCTCTAACAGTAGTATTATAAGCAATGACTCCTGTATGAAGCAAGCCTGGGTATTCCCTTATGCATTTTCTGTATCGCTTCTTCCTCATGGGGGAGGTGGCTTCATTCTAGAACTATCCTGTGATGATCCTGGAGTATCACCTGTACCCTAGTTGGTACCTGGACAAACTGAAAATTGTCCCAAAGCACATATAGAACAACTGTCGAATGGGATGAATAAAAAGCTTGTCTTATTCATGTGATTTTTTTTCAGGGGCTTGCTAAATCATTACATTATCCAAGCTAGAACAAATTTTTCTTACTCCTGCCTCAGCCTCCCACAATACTGGGATATAGGTGTGCACCACCACATCCAGCTCAGTCAGGTGTGTGTGTGTGTGTGTGTGTGTGTATATATATATATATATATTTTTTTTTTGGTACCGGGGATCGAACTCAGGTCTTTGCACTTGCGCAGCAGGCGGTGAAATCTCTGAGCTAAATCCCCAGCAACAGTCAGGTATACTTTTAAAACAATTTCCTCAATGACCTTTTCTTCCTATTTCACATTATCAATTATATCATTTGAACCTTATTTACACTTTTAGTTTTTCACACCAGAGAAACTATTCGGTATTTACAGATGTGTGTCCTATTTATTTCACTTAAGAGTATGGCCTCAATGTGCATCCATTTGGGAAGGGTAGGGGAAAGGAAAGAAGCAAAAAGAAAGAATATGAGAAAAGGAAAAAACAGAAACAAAGTCTCTGTAAATAGGGAGGGATGGAGTGGATGAAGGGAGAATGGGGAAAAAATAAGAACCAAGATTCATCAAGTGAAGGTACAAGATCCCAATGATGAATGTGACTGTACTGTATACCTAAAATGTACCAATAAGCTTAATGATAAATTTAAAAAAACCAGAACAATGTCCTCAATGAGTCATTGAGCACAGAGAGGGGTGGGAACCGACCACTGCCCCGAGACCCCTGTGTGCACCCCATCATTCCCCTCTGATACAGACTGCCACTCCCTCAGTCTGGAATCGCCCTGACTTGGACAGACATATTCATTTCACAGTAGCATTTCCTGCAAAAATTTCTGGATCCCCACCTACAGATTAGAAATCACTCGTCATTTTCCTGTGTTGTTCCTGATGTTGCCTGGTATTTTATTGTTCTCTCTGGCCACATTCGGCACACACTGTGGCTGTTCATGTGGCTGTATTTATGCAGTGTATGTATAGGCATCCTCTTCTTTCTACATGTCCTAGATGCTCAGTCAGATCCTGTTCAACTCTGAAATAACCGCAGCAATATGATACTGAAGATGTTTAACATCTGGAGTGGACCCTTTGTGTAACATCTGCCTTCTCTGTAACACAACATTATTTTCAGTAATGTCCTCAAAAGGACACTAAAAACAATAATGCCATTAAGAAAAGAGAAAATGGGGCTGGGGATGTAGCTCAGTGGTTCTGCCATCTGCCCTACAAGTGCAAGGACTGGAGTTCGATCCCCAGTACCAGAGAGAGAGAGAGAGAGAGAGAGAGAGAGAGAGGAAGGAAGGAAAAAACAGAAACAAGGCTTTTGTATGGGGAGGGGAAGAGGGGTCGAGGGGAGGGGGGAATGGCAAAAAAGTAGGAAGTGGGATTGTCATGTGCAGGTACAAATTCCCTATGATGAAAATTGTCATTATGTGTATCTAACATTTACCAAAAAATGTTTTGCTTTAAAGAAAAACGAAATGCATTAAGTTTCTCTCAGGCTTCAGTGATATAAGGATGTCAGAAAAAAGGCAAGAAAAATAAAAAATACCATGCAAAAAGAAAATAGAGGGAATGAATGTACTTTTTGAATAGAAAAAGCTGAAAGAAGGCAGGAAGGCAGGAAGAAAGGAAGAAAGAGAGAAAGGAGGTGGAAGGAAGGGAGGGAGGGAAGACTATTACATATGTGTGAACTCCACCTGGTTCTGAGCATGATGTCACGTACACTAACCGCACTGAGGTGCTTTAGCTGTTCCTTCATTCTTACAACCACACAGCCCTCTTGCTTTGAATCTTCTGTTCTAACACAGACATATGGATGTCACATGGGCTGGAGACACTGCTGTGCCTGGACAACTGCAAAGGATTCCAGGCCCTTGGAACTTACTCCCCAAATGAGGAGCATGCAGCTGAGTCCTTCCAATTGACACCCATGTAGAGGACAATGATTATAAAAGGGCAGATAATGAAACTGCCAAGCTCAAGTTGACATGGGTATCATGTCAGTAAAACTCGCCATTTACTGAGCCCATCCTCAGCACTCAAATGGGCACAAGTTTCTTTGGGGAGGAATATTTTTTTATTAACACATTTAGAATTCGGGCCACATGGTGAAAGTAAAAAGCCCATCTCATTTTATTCAGTTTTATAACAAATTTATGGTCCGTGTACCTTCTGATTACCTGCACCTGGAGCAGACAGCTTGGCTCTACTGTGGCCTGAAAAATGTTCTGCACAAGATCTGGGGTAAGTGCACTGTGTTGCGTGTATCTTACTCCATAGCATGGCATGCAGTCTTGAGTGACAGGCTATCTTCTTTTTTTTTTTTTCCCACTACTGGGGATCGAACTCAGGACCTTGCACTTTGGTGCCACTGAGCTAAATCCCCAGCCCTGGGCTATCTTCTTGACTCCCCACTCCCTTTTGAGTTCAGCCCATTTTCAACTGCTCTGTGGCCCAAACTGAGAATGACTTATGTGATAGTGACTATTGGTGCATTCAAGTAGAAATGAATGCATTTAGTGAGCCAATAGAATTACTATTTACATCATTTTATGGAAAACACCAGTACTAAACTTAAGGGATAGGTAGTATTAGAAAATCATATACAAGGCGTGATCAATAATGTTCAAATGTTAAAAAAACTTAATACAGTAAAAGAAGCATCGGCATTAATCCTCCTCCAAATATACTCTCCCTTTTCTTCAAATACACTTATCTCATTGCTCTTGCCACTTTCTGAAGCAGTTCTGGAAGCCCTCTTTCATGAATGTCTTTAGTTGTGTTATAGCTGCCTCTGTGTACTGAACTGACTCAAAACGTTTACCTTTCCTGGTCATTTTGACTGTGGCAAAGAGCCAGAAGTTACACAGTGCCAGATTTGGGTGAATAGGTGGATGAGGACACACTAATGTTTTCCACCAGCCTACTTCTCCTCTGGATGCATTAGGCAGCAGCACTCATTGTATTTTTAAAAAATTATACATTGTAAAGAGATGAAAGAGGACTTTCAGAGCTGCTTCAGAAAGCAGTAAGAACCATGGGAAAAGTGTGTTCAAAGCGAGGAGTAATATTTTGAGGGAGATTAATGATAATGTATTTTTTACTGTAGTAAATTTTTTAAAAGTTTCAATACACACTGATCGCTCCTTGTCTTTGCATCAAAAAGCTGAAAGAGACCCTAAGCCAGCCAATGGTGCTAGACAAAAACACACATAAGAATTGAGACTCAGTTCCAAATCAAGTATCCACTGAAAATATTCAACAATTCTAGGAGTGTCAAGGAAAAAGACCTTCAATTGGATCTGAGTCAACAGAGATGGTTCCATGTAAAGAACAAATAGACAAAGGACAGAAGGACCTTGCCAGCCATGCTGCCTGCAGGCCCCCTCCCTGGCCTTTAGATGAAGTCAGTGTGCTTTCCTTTTTGCCTCCTCTATTTTACCATCTCCAGCAATGTTAATGGATTTAAACTTCTCTACCTCAGGATTCCTCTCAGATACTGAAAATATCCACTTTTCCAAAATATCCACTCCATCTTCTCTATGCTGCTCATTCTGTCTCACCTTAAAACAGCCACCTCCAGGGTCTGTGGACCCACACAGAGCACTGCACTGCCTCTAAATCCCTTGGATTATGGCGCATGGACTCTTCTTAGTCTTTCTAATTCACCCCTGCCCCTTTACTTAGCTTCCTGTCAATCTGAAGCCCTCTCCAATCAATGTACTCTTTGTTCTCTCCTCTGACAATCAATTCTGTATAACTCCCCTCATCTCCATCAAAACCCCTCATCTCTTCTATTTTCTTATTGCAGATCATAAGCAGTGGCAACTTGTGTAGAAAACCGTCACATCTTCAGGTTAACCCAGGCCCAAAGAATCATACTGTAATTTCAACAGGGATGTCAGCGCCGAGTTTGTTAATTCCCTTGCTGAATCCTTATAGTATGTCCAGACTATGCATTCATTTTCCAGCATCCAATCCCTTGCTGCCCTCCCATAATCTTATACTTATCCCCCTGTTCCTACTGAAAGATTAAGTCATTAAGAAGATGCTGATCTCCCCTGTCCCCATCAATGTGTTTATATCTGCTCATGCCTCCTTATCTGAAATACTCTCTGTTGCCTGCTTAATTTTGTTCCTGCTCAGTAATCCTGCCTATGCTATAAAGTTACTTCATTCCTCTGTCTCCAAATATCTTAAAATACTCCTTTCATTCTTTTCTCCATGTCTACCTCCACATCAGAAATAAAATCTTTTATACGATGTTTCTTATAGCCTCAGTACTTATCTGTCTTGAATGTCTATTGAATCTGCTGCCTTCATATTAAAAAACCATTTTCACCGCCCGGAATCTGGTGCTGGCTCTCTCCAATGATCTCAATGTCCAATTTAAACTTTTCTTGTCTCTTGTTCTCTGACATCTCTAGCACATTTCCTATTGCTCCAACCTCTCTGTTCCTCACCCTCTCTTTTTTGGTGCCATGATGATAAAATCCCTCACATCATGTTTTTTCGTATTTTCGTTTTCTTTTTTTACTTAAACTGGTCTTCTTTTCTGGAAATACTAAATGTTAGCACGTCCCAAGGTTTTAATCAGGAGCACTCTAAATCTCTCTCTTCTCCATGGTGATCTTTATTCACTTGGATTCAACTTCCTATATTTATCCCCATATCTATCTATCTATCTATCTATCTATCTATCTATCTATATCTATATCTATATCTATATATGGGGATATATGGGGATAAATACATTTCCTTTATTTTCTCAGCTGGAAGCTGTACTTTTGTTCATTCCTTTTCTTTAGTTGCTTTTATGAACAGGGCCAGTTTTGATACAGCCACTAGATCAAACCAAACATCCTTAAAATCCATCCCCTCATTTTCTTCCTAAACTTTGCCTTCTGATGTTTCTAATTTTGTCACTAGAAAATTAAATTTCCCAGTCGCTCAGATTCTGTGCTTAGGAGTTATCTTTGATTTCTTTCTCTTCATCGCACATATTCAAAGCAATGAATGAGGGCACTCTCACCATTTTTATTATTAGTGAGCTGTAGGATTTCTAGAAATTGCTTAATTTCTTGGAATCTCAGTCCCTTTCTCTGTAAAACAGGGATATAATAATGCTTACATTTACTGACCTCACTGAGAGTAGTGAGAATTAAAGCTAATTGACTGAAAGCACTTTCAGACACAAGGCTTTATGCAAATGAAAACAATTAAAGTCTATCTTCCTCCTTCATCCGGCTCCTGAATTAGCTCTATTCCATTTTCTCCAGCAAGACCCAAATTCAGCTCTCAGCAGGCATCTCACACTTGCACAGATAGGATCTCCTCACTCTTTTCTGAGGGTTCTCAATTGTCACAAGTGGTTATTTTCTACTAAAATTGAGTAATAATTTGCTATTAGACAGGCAATTTACTCCTAAGACAAGTAATTTGCAGTGGGTGTGAAAACAAGCCACTTCACCACTGCACAGTGGCTGGGTTAAAAGACAAGATAATGCACTTGGTCATAAATGGTTCTAGTAAAAGTCAAATGTGAGTTAGTGCTGTTCCCTACAACAATAAGACAGGCCACGTTGCTCAAGAAATTGTTCTTGTAAACTGATTTGTGTTGGGAGCACCAATGTGCTTCCAGATGAAGTCAAAGAGAGCTGACAAGTTAAACTGTCATCAGCTGTGACCTTAGGGGCCGTAAACAGGAAGCTGTTTTCCTCCCTAAAACCACTGAATGCTTCAATTCACACTCAATCACACAATTAGGAAGCAGCCCCAAAGGACATTTTGTGCCATCAAATCCCAGAGGGGTGACTATCCATTTGAAAACAGCGCTCTAAATCACTTGAAGTATGATGCTTTCGGTCAAACAAGGGCAAAAACAGACATTCATAGGTGACCAATATATTATACTTTGATATGTATTCACTTAAATGAAATTAAAGTGATAGTAAACTTTTTTTTTAAACCTATTAAGGTTCTACATTGCAAAATGGGTAACCGGAATGGTGGATCTTTTTAAATATGAGAATCTAGATTTATTTATTTTGCAGTCTTGGAAAAGATGTAGACCATCTTTTGTCAAATCAGAGATTGAAATAAAATAATTATGATTGTGATAGGGAAATAATACAGTGTTAGTATGGCAAGGAAATAAAAGCTGAGGAATACGTGATTTAGAAGATCAGTGGCAGGCATATTAACAGATGCAATGTTATAACTAATAGCAGTGTTTTATCAAAGACTCCTTTAATTTCCACAGACATTTCATTGAGGGTACAATTTATTTATTCAGTGATAAAGAAGTGCCCCTAACCATTGTATTGTTGTTATGTGAGCCAGGTTACAGTTCTGAAAGTAACTCTACTTGTAATATTATAAAAACATAAAAAGAAGTAAAAAAGCAAGATACCTGAGATATATTACTTAGAATCTACTAGAGACAATGGGTTTTATTGTACAATTCATGTCACAGTATCCAGGGGCTGATGCCATAGGCTGTGAATTATTGAGACCACTTGTTCTTTTTCCTTTTGCTTAGTATTTGGATAACTCACCAACAATTACTCAAGAAAAGAGAGGAGGGAAGTATATGAATCTCGGCAACGAGTCTTGGTTTTCACAGCATTTTTGGCTGAAACCAGCAGCTGATGTTTCAAACAGTGCTGTTACACGATTCACAAGAGACAAGTCACGCAAACAACCCAAGTAACCACTGACAGATGAATGAGCAAAGAAAGTGTGGTATAAATACACAACCATGTAGTACTGGGTCTTCAAAAAGAGACACTGGTATTTGTAGAACATGGATGATGTAGGGGCATTATATTTTATGAAAGAGGCCAGAAACAAAAACAAAAATTCTGCTTGATTTCATTTATATGTATAATTTTTTAAAAAGTCAAATGCATATGCTGTTACAGTTTATATCTAGAAGCCCCCTGAAAGCCTCATGTGATCATAAGGAGACTTCTGGAAGGTGACTGGATCACAAGAGCATTGTAGCTGACTTGCTGTAAGCACTGGGGCTTGGTCAGAACAGGCTGGTCACTTCCAGCTTCTTCCTTGACAGCTCTCTACTTCCCGGCTGCCGGGACATGAGCAGTTTCTCCTCCACTAGGCCCCTCTGCCATGCTGTTTCTTCGTGGGAGCCTGCTGACCATGGACTGAAACCTGAGCCAAAATAAACCTCTCCTCTTCAGTTTTGTCCCAGCAGCAAGGAAAGTGACTGAGACAGCAAAGAAACAGAGTGGAACAGTGGTAGGTGTGAGGTCAGAGGTTGAAGACAAGGGGGAACTAGTTCAAAGAAGGCAGAATGGAAGTTGTTAGGTAGAATGAGTAAGTCTAGGCTGTCAATGTACAGCATGAGGACTACAGTTAATAATACTGTATACTAAATTTTGCAAAGAGAGTAAATTTTGAATGCTCTTATCACATTAAAAAAGGAAAAAAAGGTCCAAAGGGGAAGGGGAAGTGGGAGGGGTTGAGGAAAGGAAAGAAGGGAATGGAATTAATATGAGAAAAGGAAAAAAATGGAAACAAAGTGTTTGTAAATAGGGAGGGATGGAGGGGTTGAAGGGAGGGCAGGGGAAGGGGGAAAAATAAGAACCAAGATATGTCATGTAAAGCTACAAATTCCCAATGATGAATGTCATTATATTGTATACCTAAAATGTACCAATAAACTTAATGAATAAAAAAAGTGAGGCATAGAGTACACTGGTTTCATCATTTTTCTGTGTATATAAATCAAAATACCATGTTCTGCATCTTAATGATATACCATTTGATAAAGGAGTGCTCGATACATTGCACGTACTGAATAAATGCTGGCTATCACACAAATATGATGGCTTGCTTCTTTAGATATTCTCACTCTGTTCTCTTCATCAGCTTCATAGAAACCATCTTTTTTGGTCTCCGTTGCCTCTGTTGTACTAATTTTTATTCTATTTCCAGGATTTTCTCCTAGTGTGGGCACTGTCATGGAAGTTGGCCCTGCCAGTTCACTTTGGCGAACTCTTTGGGCAATGCTTCTTGGGAAATGCTCCACAGGTCCCTTGCATCCACCTGCAGTTGCAGTTGGTTCCCCCCCCCTCTTTCTGCTGCTGACCCACACTGGCTGGCTGTGTTTTCTCATCAATATCCATTGACTATTTTGTGGTTCTCTTGTTTTCCTGCTGCCAGACATTGTGTGACTCCCCTCTGTTTTCTCCTACCCAGAGGGCAACAATAAGTGGGTCTTGGGCCTGGGCGTAGTTCATTATCTGCTGTATTTAAGGATGATGAGTATTTTAGCATGAGTTCTCAGCTAGTTCTTTTGCCCATAGGTTTATAATTTTGATATCTAGTAGTTCTGTCTGTTTTTATCTGGATATTTTGAAAGACAAAAAAAAATTTATGCTACTACCATCACTATCAACTTCCAGAATTTTGTGTTAGGGCTTTCTTTTGACATTTAAGAAACAATTTTGCATTTACTATTAAATTACTATTGAGGATGACAAAATCTTTCACTGAATTTATTTGAATAAAAATGTTACTGAACACATTGGAATATGTTACTATTATAGTCATCTTTCATTTACAAAGAAAACATAGGCAATTGTTCTACTATTTACTGAAAGAAATGAATGGATCTCTCTCTCTCTATTTATCCATCTTGAGATAAGTAATGAACAATATTATATTTCCTTAAGGAAAGAATCAAGGAGAGAAGCTAAGTACCGCAGTTGTACCGTCCTGTTAGATCCTCCTGATCATAACTGGAAATTCTCACCCTTTCTAAGGTAAGGAAACAAATTTACATTATGTCTTGGATGAGGATCAACTACATACTCCATCAGCACAGGGAGTTTCAACTTGAATGAAGTCTGTGTTTGCTGTATTAAGAGAATGGGTGAGAAGTGCTTTCTCCACCAGTATTCATTATTCCAGGGACACTAATGACAAGAGACACTAATAAAATAGGAATAGGGAAAAATATCCATTTCAATTGGCAGAATATGGGATGGAAGGAAACCGAGTAGTAGGAGTCATACTGAGTAGTCAGAGCCTTTGTGTTAAAATAATCTCAGAGCAGTCAAAAGCTCTCAGAATAGTCAATCTTAGGAAAATGGAAGAAAACGATAAAAATGGAAAAAAGCACAAAATGGCTTATTTCTAAGTAGAAAATGCAAAGTGTGCTCCTCCTGCATCTTTGAAGAAGGGATGTACATTACATTCAACTACTAGTTTCTTAGCAAAATTTGTGGAGAAGATTATGGGAAAAAGCAAAGCATAACACTCTGCATATCTGGTTCTATGTTACTTTCTCCTGTTTCAAGTAACTCTACTGGAAAATATTTGGTTAAGGCATTTTACAGTGCTTATTATTTTAGTGATAAGTTCCTTGGTTTTTATGTAGACTTTTCAGTAAAGGCAAAGGGGAGTCTTGCTTGGCCTGTGGTGACGTGAACATGAACTTGAAGGCATTGCTCAACACTACCAATTTCCCTAAAAGAGGGAAAGCTGGTGCCCATTCCCCCAATTAATACCTCACAAATAGTTCTATTCTCTAGGTAAGAGAATTATAGTCTTTTTGGGGAGTGTGCATATTTTATTTTTTTCTCTTTGTGTTACTCAAAAACTGAGATGTCTGCACATTAGGTACTACAAGCATGCACACACACGCCTTCTACTTTACTTTGCACCTTTCATATCTTCCTGAAACATACACAGTTCTTCAGAGAGAAGGAAATAAGAATATCTGAGGTTTTCAGGGACACATGAATGTCAAATTCATTCCATTTTAACCACGTGCTCTATGAAGTCCTAGAGATATTCTTGAGTGCTTAAGCACCTCTGTTCAAGTATAGGAAACTGTTGCCTCCCTGGGCATCTCTGACTAGTAGAAAAACTTTAAAACGAGTAGCATTTCATATTATTCACAGTCTCCTAAAAGATCTTTGGGTCCATTCCATAGACTAATTTGTACCTGGTTCTCAGAACAACCCAGTGCAACTGGCAGGGAACTACCCTGCTGCATCTTCTATGCTTGTCTGTGCAGGAACATCTCCTTTCCTTCATCCATTCCCGCATGAGCTGCAAGTCTGCAGTGTTCTGAACATGCATGAGCTGGCCACGTTCCTCTTCCAGTGGGGCATGGAATGGACCCTACCACTTCTGATGCAGCCATCCAGATCTTCATGCAATAAATGATCCACTTTTAAATGACAGCTACATACTACAAATGATAAAACTGGAGAGTTCTTCTGACTAAAATTCAATATTCTTCACTGTTGTCATGTTATAACAAATTGTTTCCATACCTATGTATTCAAAATTCAAGTCTAGTATCAAGCTACTGAACTAAATATTCCAAGGTCAACACCAAGGAAACACAACTAAGAAAAAAAAAAGATGTAACATAAATTCAAACCACAATCAAGAAAAGCACATTTTTAAGAGAGGATTAATCCTTACCAAGACCATAGAACTTCAAGTTACACTACAATTTTTAATAATTATAACAACTTTTTTTCCTTTTTATAGAACAAAACATTGTCTCTTTTTTCAAAGCAAATTTTGCTTCTTCAAAGTATTGAGGTTTGAACCTAGGAGTATTCCACCACTGTGCTACATTGCAAGCCATTTTTATTTGTAGTTTTAAATTCTTAGACAGGGTCTTACTATGTTGTCCAGGCTGGCCTTGAACTTGTAATCACAGGCATGAGACACTGCTCAACTAGAAAAACTTTTTAAATACATGAATGGGTTTTTCATCTATTCTAAATCTATCACATCTATAGTGATTTTTAATTACTATGTTAATTAAAATAAATACATCAATTAGCCAGAAGTAGAGAACAGAAACAAAAACTGATTCTGATGTAAGAATATTCCTCTAAATTTGAATTAAAATTCATTAATTGAAAATTATGTTGTTTACATTAAGAAAGTTTATAGAGTGATCATCAGAAGAAAAGAAAGTAAGATAATTTTAAATCATTTGGAAACTTGAAATACTTTTAAGTAAATCATTGCTAATAGAATTAGAAAAGGCACAATGACTGGATTATTTATAAGTTCCTTTATATTTCCATTCCCTAGATTCTTAATTTTTTAATTCTGAAAGTCAAGATTAAATTTTAATTTTCTTACAATCACAAATAATTCTAATGTAAGTATGTCATAATAATCAACATATTTTATTATGTATTTCTGTCAGAAAAAATTATATTATGTTGAACTGATACAAATAATTTCAAAATAGAATAATTCAATATTATGTACATTTATAATTATTGGTAAAATTAAAATTTTAATGTCTCCACAGATAGATTTAAGCATTTATTTTAGTAGAGAATGGTTACCAAAGTCACAAGGAAGAAATTATTCAACATACAGTAAACTCTTCAAAAGGTAACAGAAAAAAGGATTAGAATACCTAAAACTATATCATGTACCTAAAATGCCATAATTCAAATTTATGAGTCCTCAAGCAAATTGTAGCTTTGCAAGTTTCATTTTTTATTCCTTTTTTTCAGATGTTCAGAGCTTCCCCATGGACACTGTCTATTTTGACTATGTCTATTTTCATGGTGTTACATATTATTAAAAATAACCAGTGAAGCAATGATAATTAAGAAGGAATTATAGCAGAGAGCTCAGTAAAGTATATTTATTCCACATATTTAATAATTCTTCTCAATGAAGGGAAGAAAATATTTCATTTAGTTTGAAACCTTATTTTAGTTTTAGGGACTTCTGGCAATATGATAACCAGAAGAGTAAATTAAAGATGCCAGAGATTTTATTGTGATGATTACATATAAAGGACAATCATCATGAATTTGAACTGTTGTCTCAAAAAGATTCAGTGATGTACACGAATAAATTTCTAGTATCACAGAAATGAGAAAAGAAAGTAACAGTCATACAAATAGTGTCTCTCCTTTTAAAAAGTAGCCCCATTTCACCTATTTTTCCTCACATTTTGTTGTAATTCTGCAAAGGTGTCATTTAATACAATAGCTTCTTAATGAGGAGGATGAACCATTTCAGCTTTGTTTTGCCTACTCCTTCCTCCCTTCTAGCTGTTTAGCAAAAGTGAACACTACCTTTTCCCTCCTCTAAGAAGAAATAGGAGATATTTTGTTTCAAGGAATCATTTTCTTCCCCTTGAGTTTTCTGGAAGACTGAAGTAAGACTAAGAAATATCTTCAGGGCAAAACTCAGTTATAAAAATGTGAGCCCTCAAGATAAAGAAAGACCCGTGGTGCTATCGAATGATTTCTCTGTTCACTACACCGGTTAGTCAGCAGACCGCGTCTTCCCAACTCCCAAGAGTTACTTATGCAGCAGCTGCAGAACAAGATGCCAAACTTTTAGTAAACACTTTTTTCTACCAAGCGGCAGCCCTTTAATCCTTCCCTGGCTCCTTTGCTGGTGGCATTGTTGATTGCCAAGGAGAAGTTGAGTGCCACAGCTACCCGTATTTCTTCAACCATAATCTCCCCGAGTCCTTGTTATCCATAAATATTCTTTGGGATAAGGATGCCAAACAGCACAATGGAAGACTCTTGCTGTGATGCTGCTCTACAAGAACAGGCTACTGGGACAGATGAGGAATTCTGAGCTGAAATCTTGGATCTACAATCACATGTCATAGGACACAAGCAGGCTGTCTCACCATCGTGAGTCCCTACTTCCATGTTGAATTGAACCCTAACAGAGAGAAGACACTTAGGTTCCAAAAACCAAGGACCCCTCTGGTTTGAATTTATATGGATTTTATAGTATCTAGGCCCATGCAACTGGGAACCAAAGATACTCAAAGCTAAAGAGGCAAGAGCTGCCTTTTGGAAGGTTGATATGGGCTGAAGTTGTGTGCAATTATTTTTCCATCAAGCGTGTCTATAGTATATAATGCAACACTCTTCCACATTTTTAAGATAAAACATGAACTCTCCAGGAAATACGCTTGGAGTAGACACTTGGGGAATTCATATACTTTATTTTGGTAAAGTGATAGAATTTCTAGGTTGCATGTATATTGTTTTATCTTTAATTTCTATGATTTTTCTAATAGAAAATACTGGGCACTTCCCTGAAAGGCAGATATTTTGGTCCCCCCAGAAATGATAAGAATTTAAAAGTATAATATAAACAATGAGTGGCATTCTAACAATTATGTTCAGGTTTTATTGTGAAAACCATCACGTAGTTTCTACTTCAAACCAGTATGTGGAGTTTATGAATGGTGAGATTGTTTTCTTCTTCAGGGAAATTAACTGTTCAAAACAGAATGTGGTCTTTTTTTAACTTATTTTTTATTTTTGAAATAAATGTATATATTCAGAGGTCCATAAAGCCTCCTAATGATGAAATGGTGATGATGATGATAATAATCCCAATTATTACCAAATTGCAAGGGGAGACATGAAGAGCATAATAAACTCTTACAACCCTGGTTATTTGGTGACTAGTATCTCACTACTAACAAAAGGTGACATTGTATCAAACATTTCACAACTAAATATTCAACGTGCAACCTATACCTAACTTAAAATATAGTCATCCTCTGTCTCCCATCACAGGAATGTAAGTTCTGGGAAGGCAAGGATCAACTCTTGTCCACTTTGCTGACTGCTGTATCTTGGGAATGTGGCACTGAAGAGGAGCTTAACAAAGATTAAATAAGTGGGTGGTCAATATATCAATGGTCTTTGGAAGCCTCCTACTCCTTCAAACTTCAGCTCTTCTCCCTTCTTCTTGCTGAAAATCAGTTTATTTTCTATTTTTAAAAAATGTGGAGGTCATCAACATTTCTTTCTAATCACCTTTTCTCTGTAAGATTTCATTTACAAACCAGCACACTCGGATAGAAATGCAGTGTGAGCCACGTGGACAATTTTAAGAGTCTAGTGAACTGAAAGTGAAATTAACTTAAAAATATCCTTTATGTAACCCAATCTATTCAAGAAAATATCAGATGCTGAATCACCCCACTGCAGACAGGCAGGTCTGTGCACGCCCTACCGAGGTCCTGAGTCGCACAGAACACGCCAAATCAGCCCACTGCACACAGGAAGGTCTGTGCACACCCTACCGAGGTTCTGAGTCATGTGGAAGACACCGAATCACCCTGCTGCAGAAAGGCAGCCACCTGGTTCCACATTACAAAGACGCAGAGGACAACAGACCACCAGACCAAGGTACTGAGTCCCGCTGTT
>NW_004624796.1:7901754-7920006 GCF_000247695.1 Heterocephalus glaber
AAAAAAAAAAAAAAATTATCATTTAGAATAGGTTGTTAGGTGCAAATTATCAATGAGATATTTTACATTCTAATGTTTCTCTATTCAAACTTCAAAAGCCAGTGTGTGGCTCACATGTGTCTTGATATAGACTAGACACATTTCAAGGGCTCCATCATCACAAATAAGTAGTAGCTCCTATATTGACAGAATGGTGCTATTCCAGAGTTCTCACTCTAATTATAGCCTCGATTTAAAGACAAACTCCACTGCCGTGAGCCATCTCAGTCCCTTCCTAAAACGCTAGGGGCATGGCTCCTGTAACATTTGCTTTCTTCATTACCATCTTCGTTATTTTTTGTTCTGGTTCCTTTGTCTCTGAAAATGCTTCACATAGCACTCTTGGCTTTCACTTTTTCATTTAAAATAATTTTAATATTTTACTCATAATATATCAATTTCCTAAGGTTTTGATCATCTTTATTATTAGCTTCTTATCAATTTCTCTTCATTTTTAGACGTACAGAAGGATCAAATGTGTACAGGTATTTGAATACTAGCTATTGTTTAAATATACTAAGAAAAATCAAGACAGTGTTCAATGTTAGTTCTTATTGAGATTGCTAATTTAAATGATTTTACTTACAGTACAAGTAGAGAGTTCTGTTGGAGGTACTGGGTGCTTGTCTGAGGACATGCGCCTGCTTGGCATATACACGGTTCTGGGTTCAGTCTGCGGCACACGCGTGTGCATGCACGCACGCACACACACACACACACACACACACAAAGAACCTTCATGAGAATATCCACTTTGCATTTTGTATGATTACTGGTTTGCAAGATTATTTTTGACCTTCACTTATATTTTATGTATTTTATTTATAAATGTTGAATAGTGATATGTAAATAGAATTCAATAGCACGAAATCATTGATCTCTGTAATATACTCACATAAAAGATATTAATCATAAATCACAGAATTTATGACTAGAAATGCACAACAATCATGAAGTTTAATGTAGAACATAAGGCACACTGAATTTTCCAAAGAGATAGTAGTATATCACAATCTACTAAAACCTAAGGAACACATATTCTTTTGGATATTCTCTGCCTGTTTCTTTCAAGATAATAAACTTCATTTTTAAAAGATTTAAAGGACATATAGATGCTCTTGTATAATATAAAGGATTTTGGTCAGAATCAGGTATCTTTTCGAAAGTAACTGAGAGAAGCCACAAAGATAGCACAAAATGCAAGCTATCCAGTAAAGACTCAAAGAAAATGCTCAGTCTAACATCTGAGCAGGATGAGGGAGGACTATAGGAGATAAGTTAGTGAACAATAGACTATTCTACCAGACAGAATAGGCACTGGATGTTTTGGAAAAATGGAGCTATTGTTTGGAGCCAGTGTATGAAGACACGGGAGGGAAATAGTCAATTCACCTGTTTACTTACATAGTTTATGGGTTGATGATTTGCTTTATGATCTCATGACCTTCCTACTAACAAGAAGTTTAAAAGACAAAGCCCATCTAAACATTTTATATGAGGAAGAGGGCCTGTGTCCATAAAATACCTAGTAACTGCTCTATATTTTCTACATGCATAAAATACACAGGTAATGGTGACAGTCATTATTACTGTCACTCAAAATAGACAATAATAGCAGCTCCCTGAATGGGTGTTTATCCTTGGGTAATGATATTGACAATATTTATTCAATTCTTTTCAACTGGTTTTCCTTTGATTCTACCTTGGGAAACATGTTCTAAGAACATAATGTATATCCCAAGATACGTGCCATCTGAAAATTTTATTTACAGTATATGAAGAAAAATCCTTACCCTGCAAGGAGGCGGCTCAGACCAGGGGTGAAGGGTGTAGTCTCAGCAGTTGGAGACCCTGGCGCAAATCTTGACTCCACTGGTCACGTAGTGAGTGCTGCTAAGCGACTTAATTCTGTGCCTCTGCTTCCTCATCTATGAGATGGAGGTACAGTAGCACCTATCCTATTTAATGAGGTATTATGTGTAAATCACTTCTACTCGTGAATATAATAAAGATCAGCCATTACCAGTAACATGTTCACAATGCGACTACTACAGAGGAAAAGCTGTGAAGAGTCTATGCTGGAGAAAATGCTCCTTCAAGGGAAACTGGTTATGTGAGCTCCGGTATGGCCACGAGGGCAGAGACACTGAATTTCATCACAATATTCTGAGTACCTAACACAGAAGGCAGTTTACACAAGGGTTCTTGCAGTCTGGATTTCACTGTAAAATATCCAAGATACACACTGGGTCACATTTGGGACATCCCTGAAATTCACATCACAAATTAGTGAAACACAGACTATTCCTCTAGAAACACAGCCAAGGTTGTGTCTCAGTTTAAACGGTAGCATGTGCTGCATCTTACATTTGATGCAGTCTGTGGCTGACGGAATAAATGGTCCTTAACCTAATCTCCAGACCCTGTCCATGTTGTCTCCCAAAGCAAAAGGAGCTCTGCAGACTTTGTGATGGGGTGGTTAACCTGGGTTATTCTGCTGGGCCCACTGCAGCCAGGGCCCACAGGGGTCCTCATTAGCCGGAGGGAGAGTCAGGGTAATAGAAGATAAGATGTTAGCGGCTGAGTGTGGGATGGTCTGAGGAGAAACCACAGGCCAGGGAACGCTCAGAGCCTCTAGAAGCTGAAAATGGCAAGGAAATGATTCCCCCCTGAGCATTCAGAAGGAACCAGCTTTGCTAATACCTTGACTTAGTTCAGGCTCATTTTGGATTCCTCACCTTCAGAGCTGTAAGGCAATGTTTGTGTTGTTTTAAGCTACTAGGTTTGCAGGAATGTGTTATAGCAGCAACAGGAAACTAACACATAATCTTAAAGTAGGTAGAAAAAAGTTCTTTCTGACTTCTAGTATGTAAGGCCTTTTTATGTTCTGAATTTCCACTTATCACCATCAGAAGTAATCAATATAGACTACTGAATGAATGGTGAATGGAATAGTTTACAGCTCTTAAAATCATCTTTACAAAATGTTCATAATAAAATAGATGTCACTTGACAAAAGAGAATATCAATTTGTATTGCAATTAAATCATGCTATTGAATGAGTAAACATCAAGATATCCATATACGAATTGTAGAAGAAAATTAATTAAAATATTACCAGTAATTGTTTCTGCATGTTAGAACTATCAATAATTTTCTTTCTACATTTCTGCACCATCCCACACTTTCTATAGAGTGGTATCATTTTCTGACTGAAAAGCACATCAATTTTATTTAAAAACCAGACTGCAGAATAACATGAAAAGTAAAACGCAATAGAAACAATATTAGTATACTCGATCCTTTTATGTACCAACACTTTTAAATCTGAATAGTAATTTAAGATCTTCAAAAGCATAGGTCTAGCATGACCCAAAGTACGTGGTCACCACAGATCTGTGCTTTGATTTTGCAAATATTCATTAGCTTTAATAATGGTAAAGTTGTGATTACTACCTTCAGAAACATCCACTGACCAACCACATAAGCTGTGTGGCCACAGCTAGGTATCATGTAGGTAGTGATTTAACTGGATTTTAGCAATTGACTCAATGGGAAGGAAAAAGGAAAAGGAAAGAAAAGATGAGCAAACATGCAAATGATTCTGCCTCACTTAAATGTGGAAAGACAGGAATTATCCCTATAATGACTGGGCGATCATGAATAAGTCATTCCACCATTCTTGTCATCAGGGTAAAGGGCTATTATCTCTAAGGTTCATCCTAGCTCTAACATTTTATAAATACATGGATATGCTGGCAAAAATATTCCACACACACGTGGATATTTAGGCTCTGATTATTAAGCAATAAGAAAGATTCAAAAAGGCAAATGTACAAAACAAAGCAGTGTTATTTTGAAATCTCGTTTTGTAGACATACAGGGATTGCTTTTACTAAAGGACTAGCTTTTACTAGGTCATTTGCATTGTGCAATTTGCTGCTGATATTATCACCATCAGTTTTACTTCACAGTGGACTGAAAGACTTAAACACATGAGCTCTTAGAACAATAACAGCAGCCCAACATCTGGCTGGTCACCGAGACTTTCAGCTTGTCACTTGCCAGCTCTGTGATGAATGTACTCATAGCCTCTGGTAATGTCCACTTTGTTCCATGAAAATAGAGCCTGTTAACAGAAGTTAATGCAAGCATTCCAACTAAATGCAATACCTGGTCATTTCTCAATAACTATGATGTTAAAGGGGATGCCCTTTCTGGAATATGCAAGATTGAAATGTCCTAGTTGGAATATTTATTACATATTTTAGGAAATATTGATAGAATACCTACTTTTGGAAGAAAATGCAAGTTATTTAATGAAGATCTTTTTAACTTAATGAGCCATGTATGGTGGGATAAATTATACACAGATTTAACTGTAATGAGAAACAGAAAGGTCAGTGTGAAAGAACAGTGTAAGTGTATTACTTCAGAGAGTTTCAGAGATGAAAAAGTGTCAGCCATCCGGAGATAAAGATGGTCTAGGGGAGCTTAGGGGGTACTGGCATTGAAGGCTATGTGGCTCTAAAGAGGTGGAAGAAGAGGGTTCTCCTGGTGGAGCAAAGGGAGTGTCAGCTGTGTCTTTGCGGCATGAAGCATGGAGGCCCATATGGAGCAGAGCTGAGAGTGAAATAGGACAGAGTTTCTACTCCAGGTTGGGGAACCATGGGACGAAGACTGAAATGATACCTAAGATCTGGACTGCAAAAGGCCTCAAGTGCCTGCCTAAGGGGATTAACTTTGCTCAAGAAAGCCCTATAGGACTTTAAAACTATTATCTAATTGATGGCATTCACTGATCCCCATTAAAAAGGCACAGGTAATTTTAACCCTACAGTTTTAAAAGCCATTATAATTTCTGCCTCAACAAATGAACAAAATTCCAAGCAAGCTTTCTGCACATTATACCATGAATTAAAAGGGAGTGCTTACATGTTTGAAACTCTGCGAAGATTTCCTTATCATCACCCTAGTATCAGTGGTACGATTTGGCGCTGGCAGAGGGGTGTCCCCAAGAAGATGTTAGAGGGAAAGTTACTCACCCAGGGGACACACGAAACCCAACCTTTTGGGGGACAGAGAGTGACCTGGCTGTGTGAACTGTGTTGGGTGGTTTCTTATCCTCCCCACTTCCAGCCTGCTACATGCTCAGGCCTTGCTCTGGTGCCCATACACAGTTCCAGGTCCTCACACCAGTTAGGTCCTGGCACTGGTACTAAATCTGCATTTTGTGCATGAAGTCAGAGCACCAGTTCAACACAGGGGTCCTCTCTTGTGTATGTGTATGTGTGTGCATTTATATATCAGTGTATAAATACACACGTTTTGCCAAATGAAAACAGCAGCATATATCACCACTTTATTTTTATGTCATTCTGTACTAAAAGCATATTTTTTCTCCATAGTTTGTGAGGGTATTGAGAGCAGGCTCACCACATTCTATCACACACTCCGTCAATACTCAATTAGCATTTATTCATTAATTGATTTAAGTCAAGTCCTTCAGCCCCCAACATATGCTGAACTACCTCCTGCGGTTAGGAGAACAGCTGGTTAGCATACTTGGTCTAACAGGACATAAATGTGTGGTTTCTATTTTCCTTTAGGTCTGTAAAAAGCAGGATAGCTTGTTTCTTTAAAAGCTTCAGAGATAAGAGGCTTGAACTCATCATATGAAGGTCATCTGTTAATATGTCCGTGTGTGCCTGAGTGTGCATGAGATCAGCCAGCCGAAGCCCACCAAGCACATGCTATTAAACCCCAGTGATGTCAGCAAGTGGACACAGCCCATGTACTGCTGGGCCTTCCGGGCTCTGCCTGCCACGTACCTCAATAAAGAAGATGCTGGCTGCTGACGTTGGATGGTGATACATGTAGACGGTCACCAGGATGGCTGCTGCTATAATGAGGACCAGGAGGAGGATTCCAATGATGAGGCCAGCATGGAGGGCTCTCCCCGTCTTCTCAGCTGCACTGTCATCTGTCGAGGCTGAAAGAACATCCCAGCTGTCAGGGCCTTCATATGTGAACCCTTAAGTGAATTTTCACTTGGAGGGAAATTTATGTTTTTAATAAAGTAACACTGAATCTTTTGTTTTCCTTCTACTTCTCGTTCGACTTTTCTTGTCCATGCAACCAATTTTAGAGGTTTTTTAGCAGTGGAAACTCCATATATTAATGAGTAAAAGTAAATTTATAATTGTATTTTAATGTCCAGTTCAATAAAGAAAATAGCCTTTATTCTAAAAGTACTACGACCAATCTCAGACTCTAACTGTACAATAAATATAACTTTGACTCATTCTCATTAAGCCAACAAAGTTGCCTACAAAAAATTAATTACTTCTTGCGAGTTCCTCTTTCATTTTCTTTTGGAAATTTTAACTTGAAGAGTTTCAGGTGTCTTTTGGTGGGTGACATAGGCATTTTCAGAAAGTCTGTGCATGAACTGAAATCATAATTTTCAAAATCTGTTTTAAAGCGAAGTGCTCTTTAAAAGCAAAACAGATGCATGCTAAATGACCCTCAAATAGTTTTATCACTATCTAAAGGGAAAACCACAGCATATGAAAGAAAATATTCCACTATGCCACAGCTTGATATCATTTTCTCTAACTTCTAGAGATGCTTGTCACTATAATGCACATTTTCAGAACTAGGAAGAGGAATTTAATTTCTAAACTAATAACTATCCAACACTAAGTCAATCAACCAAATAAAACTAATCTCTGAAGTCTTCTCTTGTTCTAAGATTCTGTAATCTTTGATGACTGCTCAGGCATTTAGACCTTCTTAAATTAGATGCAGCAGGTAACTGTGTCTTAGTGTATAATATGATTGGTATTTCTGAATCATTAGATAATTCCTTAAGGCTCTAAGAAGTTCCAGACCAGTGGTTCCCAATCCTTTTATTAACAATTTACCTCTTTTTTTAATCCTTATCTCTTTGTTAAGCACTCTCTTCTGTCCGTTAAGCCTCATTTAATAAGTACAGATTTCTGTTATTTTCAACTTCTGCTAATAAAAACAAATGTGACCTATCAGAATAAGAGACACATATGAATTTACACAATTCCAGAAACAGCAAAGAAACACGATCTTAATGCTTCACATCTATCCTTTAAATTTTTGTTGCTATTGTTTACTCTTCCCTGGAGACTCACCGCTGATGTTCAGCAGTCCTCCAAATTTAATGCTCAACTTCCTAAGGGTTCCCCTTACACAAAAGAAATTCACTAGTGAAAGAAGATCAAATTTCAGGAGTAATTCATTATATAAAAATTCATTTACAATGTGCCAGGTGGGTTTGTATTGTTTTGTGAATACCAAATCCACAACCTGCGAGGTAGGCATTCTTACCAGTCCTTTTCGAAAGATGAAACCAGGTCAGAAGGAAACTAAGAAATACGCTAACACTGCAGAACTATTAAGATGGAAGTGGGCTCAACACAAGCAGGCTGGCCTCAGAGTCTGAATTCTGAATATTTCTCTTATGGATATTTCTTCAATTTACAGTGTATTGTATGTACTGCTATTTCCTCTTGTTTTGTGTCATGAGTTCTGGCAAAGAATTCTGAAAAGACCCTCACAATTTCACATTATGAAAAATTAATTTAAAAGATGGTGAAAGAATTAATATGTGCTTCCCAGAGTTCTTTCTGGTCACTTCTCTGTGAGTAAGGTGTAAAGTCAGTGTTTGGGAAGTGGGGAGGAAGAAAAAGAAAAGAAAAACAAAGCCTGTTGAAATGGGCTATAGCTATCATAATTACCACTTCTTCAATAAAAGTCAAATGAGGCCATAATAGATTACTTCATCTGTCTGGTTTTCAGTTAATATATCTCCATAATGTGGTTGATAACAGTAATTACCCAACAGGGTTGCTGTGAGAACTCAACATTTAATACATAAAAAGTCTTAGGAGAGCAGCTGGCATGTAATAAGCACTAGTCAATGCTTAGCTATTATATTACTATTAGTGTATATTTTTATACAAAACAGATTATAGTAAATTATACTGTCATATTCATGATACCATATAAACTATGTCTTTGCCCTTAATATTTGTGGTTTTAAAACACTGGCCTCATTCTTAAGTATACTTGTATGACTGTATTTTGTGAACTTGGCTTTTTAAAAACATTTTTACAAGAGTATGATACATTACTTTCATAGGAACATAGGATTAATTTAAAATGTTGCTTGGGGGAAAATGTGACAAAAATATCTACTTGAGTAAATAGGGAAGCCTTAACTGTTTCTTTGAATCTGAGATAAAATTCATCCATCTCTACCACCATCCCTTCCTCAAGTAATCTATCCTCTTCTTCTGCCCTTCTATCTCATCCATTCTTCTATCCCTCTTTTTGTCCATCCATCCATCCATCCATCCACTCATCCACCTGTCCACCTATTCATCCATCTACTCATCCACCCGCCCACCCATCCATCCACTCATCCACCTATCCACCCATCTATCCATCCACCCATTCCCCCATCCATCTATTCACCCAGCCAGCCAGCCACCCGTCCATTCACCCACCCATCCACTCATCTACCCAACCGCCCACCCACACACTTATTCACCTATGCACCTATCTACTCATCCACCCACCCATCTATCCACCCATCCACCCACCCATCCACCCACCCATCCATCCATCCATCCATCCATCCATCCATCCATCCATCCATCCCCTGGTTCTATTTCTGGGGTTTGCAGTCTTTTATATACAGCATGCTAAGTTTCAGCCTCACTTCTTTTGCCTAGGAAAAGGAAAGGGTAGGAACATAACGTGAGTTGGCCCCAGGCTATCACTTCCCAAGTGGGCCAGAGGACCAGAACCTGTTGTGGAGGAAGTAGGCAAGAGGCAGTCCTTCCCAGGAAGGAAAAAAGAGAGTAAGGGGCATGTTTTATTCAATAAGAGCATTTGTCAGAACTAAAATTATCTTTGAATTTCAAGACATAGTTTGCCAATCTTGGGAATATAAAATAATGTCAGATTTGCACCCTAAATGTGGTAAATGTTACCCATGCTTTCGTGACGTCACAACTACCCTCACCATTATCACTCATACTTCCAATAATGATTTAATTATCTCATCTGCCTTTTAAAACTTTTCTTTACATTTCTCTTAGACACTTGGTCATGTCTAATGCAATTTTACATTTTAATTTGTTACTAGCCAAACAAGTATTTTATAATATTTTTGGATCATGATCATTTTAATACAATAAATAATTTTCATGAATTTTCAAATATTAGTAATAAGTAATTAAATATTTAGAGATCTATGAGTGTCATATGACTTTATGATAAGTTGTAACTAGCATAAATCATTTAAAGAGAAACATAGCAAATTCAATTCCAAAATAATACGCGAGTATCAATATAGCACAAATGGGTACTTATTTTAAAAATGTTTCTGAGTGATCATCTGAATGGAATGACCAAAATTGCATGTGTATTTTTGGAGAACACATTTTTCCATTTCTACACTCTTTAACCAGTTTTTGTTTGCTTGTGCAGTGATGCCACAGCTAGTGACTCCTAGACAGCAAAAGCCCCTATATTTAAGGACTTCGGAAATCCACGGAAACAGATGTTATTATGGCATATTAAAGGCTGTTGAATGAGGGGTGAACTAAGTACTCTATTGATAGTCTTTGATTTTTAATTCTTTCACGCTGTACTTGGTTTCCAGTTTAATATCACTGCTCAGTTAAATAGCATTGGCTTTGCATATTTATGAGTAATTAAGGACAAAATGCAGGGGACCCTCTGTGTTAAAAATTGTGAGCAGCGCAAATGGAAAACTGAAATGTAAAGAGTGTGAGCAGGGGCTTAGTAATTCTCATAATGGAAATTTAGTTCATTCACCTGAAGAGTAGATTGCTCAAATAAATTGATTTCGCTCCTTTAGAAAAGACAATAAATGATCAAGTCAACTTGGGAAACAGTGGTTCCTGTGGGTCAGCTGATGGTCCTTTTAAACTGGCAGAAAGATGTGGGTTCAGAAAGATGTACTTCAGGTACAGACTTCTTATTCAGCTTCTTAGGGTTGTTTAGGAGTTAATGGACTATTCAAAAAAGGTCAGAAGGGATTCAGTCCTGCTTGCCTAGAAATGTCTTATGCTCTTCCATTCATATCCAAAAGCCATCCACTATCCTCACACATATAGCAGAAGTCAAATGTTCAGTCTTTATTTAGCTTAAATTCTATATTAAGAGGAGCTAATAGCCAAGAGGAAGAAGACACCATAAAGTATATTTCTCCAAGAAAAGTGTGGAAATAGATTTTTAAAACTATACAAAATGAAGGCTTTTTTTTTGGCACTCTGCTTAATACATAATTTAAAACATAAATGAAGCACAGAAAATCAATAGTATCAAAGATGCTACTCTTTTATCTGATCCACTGAGCAATCTGTACCGTGTTGGTGGCTTTTTAGTGCTTTATAAAATGAAGGTCAGTATTTAGACACAGAGGACTACAGGAATTGTCACATCTCTCACAATAACTGCCATTGTTGGCTGAGTTTCAGCTATTGTAACAGTGAAGATCATGGATTTATAAAAGGCATTAAGCACAAGTAGAAAATACTCAAAACCTTATGTAAATATGTATAATTTGCTATATTCCATAGAAAATTTATGAGCAAATGTATTGATAGAAGGAAGATGAAAGAAACAAAGAAGTAGAAGAAGATAGAAGGAAAGAAAATTTAATAGGTTGTTTCTGCAAAATGTAGCACTTAATGGTAAACATGCTCTTTCCTTACTTTTTTATAACTTTTTCCCTAGTGTTTTCATGCATGTCAGATTGATATTATATATTTATAAGTCTAACTCTCTAAAATAGTAAAGCATTTTAATACATTGCTAAAATAATATCTATTTTTAAATCTTGCCAATAATTAAGGTACAGGAATAAAATAAACCTAAAATAGAAATATTCCTCTTATTCACTTAGACTAACTCTCCTGGTCTTAATGTAAAACACTACAGCCCATAAATTCCATAATGTCTTAATGTCCTTTGGGGAACTGAGGGCCTCAAGGGTTGGACAAAGTCTTGTACAAATTTGCTCAAAATCCCTAATTCTTACACAGCTGATGTCAAAGTGTTCTATTCTAAAGGCCTTAGAATGAAGTTAAACTGTAAATACTTGAATGTTAGTGTTCCACTTTTGGATTAAAGACACACAGGCACGCAACTTTCCCTATGGAATATTTAATAAGCTGAAGTATGTAATGAAAGAAAGTACCCTATGAAAGTTTTAACTAAATTGACTTTCCTCTGGAAGTTTCCCTTGTAACCGATCTGATTTGGAAGCTTGTGAATTTTCTCTCTTGGCTCTTTCACTGTCTGTATACATGAATGTGACTTGATCCCATTCAGAATTTCCCCCGGTGCTTGATGTATTTTCTAAATTTTCACAATTCTTTTAGTTCCTCCATTTTCATAATCATGGTGTTACTATTTTCTGGATGGTAACAAGCTTGTCAATATTGTTCAGATATTAGGGTGCTTGGAAGCAATTATACAAGAAATATCTAATTCACAGTATGCACCATTGTGATTAGACATTTGTCATTCACATGAAGATGCTGCCATTGGAAAGATTTGGGTAAGTATTGTGAAAAGGGGTGAAAATGAGTGCACAAAACACATCTGAGTGCATTATGTACGGTGAGAACAGTATTTGGCAAAGGCAGCTGGCAGTGTTTTTATTTTTATTTTTTTTCAGTCTGCTACTATGAGGGAGCTGTGAGATTTCATTCAGGGAACCATATGAAATGTATGGGCGAAAGAGCTTAGAGTAGGACAATTTTTTTTTAACAATAATCCATTACTTCTTATCTTTGAAAAATGAAGCTAAATAAAATTTTTGTGAAATCATATTTTAAAAATGCTTGATTCTATCCAAATGAGGGACTTGGGCTAGCAGTCACCAAATGACAGCCTGCTGCTAGCCTCATTAAGTGATTGGTGCTTTTATGCATGTTTATGTATAAGTGTCTAAAAGAGTGGATTTATGGATTTCTAACTATTTGGGGACCAAAACTAAATCCCTGGAATAACTCACTATTGCTTTTTCATTTCTTGTATGTATCTGTGCTATTCTTTGTAATAGTCTGCCTATACCTCCAAGAGAGCAATCAAGATTGCAATAAGACCTGACTTCAAAAATTTCCTAACAGTTTTCTGTACCAACTTATCTTTTCTATTTCAAACTACATTTAAGAATTGTTTTAAACAATATAAAATATCTCTACATCTACAAAACTATCCATATAAAATAAATCTTTGTATCTCAATTTTTCCGCTAAATGTGAAACTGAAGCATTTCATGGGATTTTTTTCTGAAGTACCTGCCAAGCCCATGCATGGTTAAGACATTAGGATTTTTACTTACAGAAAAAATTTAGTAGAATTTTCCAAAAAAGTATATTCATACTGACTAGAGAACATCAAAAATCTTTGAAAAATACTTTCAAGTCCCACTGGTACAGAACAGAACTTGTGCCACTGAATACCATCCATTCAAGAGTGAAGTTATTTGTGTTGAAACAGGTCACTTCTATGTGTTACCTGGGGCAATCACAGTGGATGTTTGCCACCCTATCAAGTACATCGGGCTTTCTGAACATGGAATAGGAATTCTTTCCATGGCTGGGAATATAGCTCTGTGGTTAAAGTTCTTGAGGAACATGTGTAAGGCCCTAGGTTTTATCCCCAGCACTGCAGGAGAGGAAAAATGTCTGCTCCTCATTCTGTTTCTTACCAGTATGAAAGACTCAGTTAACATGAACCTCTGAGGCTTCCAAGAATAGCATCAGGACTCACATGGCCCAAACTATGGGATAATCTTGTCTTATTTTCCATAAAATGGACACAACCTCACGGTGATGGTGAAGACAAGACACGATACTGCTTAGGAGTTTGGTGTTGCGCCTAAAATACAGCAAGTGCTCAATGGAAGGTTTGCTCATACTAACTGCTATTCTACTCATTACTAAGCTGTACTATATTGACTTTATCATTGTTAGTAATACTGCTGTTAATACTAATTCTTATTTTATCGATTACTTGTTCCTCTCCATAATGGCTATATTACCAGGGCAATACGAAGCCATTGGAAATTATTCATGGAAATAAGAAAAAGTCCAGTCCCTCTCTGGAGAATAAGGTCAGGCTGAGAGAGAGAGCAAGAATATCTTAGAAAAGGATTTTTCCTACAGTGGCAAGATCAAAGTCGATCTCACATGCAGGTGTGCTGCATGGATAACACACATTCCCAAGTAGTAGCTAGTACACGGGAACCACGCAGGTCCTGAAGCCACCATTTGAACAGTAAAGGCCCAGCTGCTGAGGTCCAGTGAATTATTTAGGCAAAGTCAATCTGTTAGAGATCATCAGCAAATAGCTTCTTTTGGAAACTGCAGCATATGAAACCAATCTCAAGTTCATCGGTCCCTGTGTTTATGCTTAAAATGAATGACAACCTTTGTGTCTCCAAAGGAGGCATGGATTTAGTTGCTGGAGATGGTAATTTGGCCTTGTGTGGCTCAGGATTGAAATCGGTCCTTGATGTGCTGATCAACCAAACAATCCTGTTATTTGCTGTGATTTGATATCTACTATGATGCCTAAGAAGGAGGAATGAGTAGGATGTTATATATGTGCTGCGTGTATCTCAAGGCAACAGACTGGTGAGGGGAAAAAGAAAAACCCCAAACCAAAACACAATACCTGGATAAAGCCCTGAATTTCATTTGAGTTTGTGTTATTAGAATTAATAAATTGTGCCACATATATCAAGGCTAGAAATAAAAAACCTAATAAAAATGCTGAAGACCAGTTTTGCAAGGTATTTATATTTTGCTACTAGCAATATGGACAAAACATGGTTAGAGTGTGCATGTAACAGAGACAGAAGCAGTTAACCTGCTTGGGAAGAAGGATATTATAAAATAGTGCTTATCACACTGTCTGCTCTGAGGCCCTGGGATTTCCAGTCTCTTGAAACATAAAGCTCCACGTGCTGCATGTGGACTAGAACTCAGTTTCACAGAAGAGTCCACCTGGGCAGGCAGACTATACTTCTCTGGGTTGTGAAGATGCAGGGACTACATCACTCTTTCAAAATGCTGGGGAGGGAATGGGCTTTGAGAAGCCGCAAGGCTACTTTAGAAGTCAGCCATCTGGCAAAGCTGATGCTGCCTGTGTTTGCTGAGAGCCTGATGTCTTTCGTAGGAGAGGAGGAGGAAGGCCCACAAATGGATACACAGTCAAGAGTGTGCATAAGAAACAACCCTCCTGGCAGGGTGATACCACACAGGCAGCTTCATTCCATCCAAACCAGGTGACCCTGGGCAAATTCCTTGAGCCCCTGTGCTTCTACTTCATGTGTGAAATAGGGTTACACCAGTACTTTCTTCACAGAAGAAAGCGCCATGAAGATTGATGAGTTAAACATGCCAAGCCCCTAGAGGACTGCTTGGATATATGGAACAGGCCAGTAACTGCTAGATAGATGCGTCATTATTAGCAACTACATGGGAAGGTTCTAGGAATAATTTAAAGCAAAGTATGAATCAAATAATCAGAAGTGTCACATTTTAGACCTACTGATTAAAGAAGCTAGTTCACTAAGGATAAGCCTGTTTGCTTTCATGGAGGAATTCAAGAAACCTGAAAGAATTTATTTATGAGAATTATAAACCCCAATCACATAGGAACTATCGCAAAGAATCAATAGCTGGGATCGCATTTTATTAAAAGGCTTTTGCACAGAGAGAGAAACCAACAACAGAGTGAAAAGACAGCCCACAGCATGGGAAAAAAGTTTTACCAGCTGTTCCTCAAAGGACTACTATCTAGAATATATAAAGAACTCAAAAAAATCAGACCCCCCCCAAATTTAAAGACCCAATCCAAAAGTGGGCACCTCAAGTAAATAATAGGTGCTTCTCAGCTGAAGAAGTAGAGACAGCAAATAAATACATGAGAAAATGTTAAACATCACTGATCATTTGAGAAATGCAAATTAAAACAATGCTGAGATTCCACCTCACTCCAGAAAGAATGGCTGTTATCAAGAAGTCAACCAATAACAAATGCTGGCAAGATTTTTGGGAAAAAGGAACCCTTCTCCACTGTTGATGGGAGTGCAGACTGGGGCAACCACTGTGGAAATCAGTATGGAGATTCTCCAAAAAAAAAAAAAAAAAAAACCAGAGTTCCATTCGACCAAGCTACTCCCCTTCTTGGTATCTTCTGAAAGAATTAAAAGCATCATACCACAGCCATATATGCACACCCATGTTTATAGCAGCACAGTTTGTAATAGCTAAATCTGGAAATAGCCCAAATGCTCATCAACCGAAGAATGGATAAAGAAGATGAGGTTTTATTATACAATGGAGTACTACTCAGCCACAAAGAAGGATAATCTTGAGACATTTATAGCTAAATGGATGCACTTTGAAGCCATACTCTTAAGTGAAATGAATCAGACACACATGTGTAAATATGGCATTGTTTCTCTGGTGTGAGAAACTTAAAGTGCAAATGAGGACCAAAATGTATGATAGATATTGTGAAATAGGAAGAAAGTGTTCAAATGTATAGGGGAACTAGAGAGTGTGGCTGGAGAAAAGAAGGAACCAAAAGAAAAAATGAGAAAAGAAGGAAAAATGGAAGCAAAGCTTTTGTAAATAAGGAGAGAAAGAGGATGTGAAGGGAGGGGAGGGGAATGGGAAAATATAAGAATCAAGATATATCATGTGCAGGTACAAATTCCCTATGATGAATGTGATCATTATGCATAGCTAAAATGTACTAATAAACTTAATTAAAAGACTTCACATTGATTAAATCTTTCCTGTGAAAACAAATTTTGACACGTGACAAGAAATCTATATCTGGCTTATAAAAAGCATATTCAATGTCTTTTTTTCCTCTTTTTTCTTTTTGGTACTGGGGATCGATTCTCTTCCTTTTTTAAATCCAGGTAAAATTTGTATCCTGGAAATAGATGGATCTTAAACCTTCAATTTAACACATTTTATTTATTTATTTATTTATTTATTTATTTATTTATTTATTTATTTTTGGTACTGGGGATCGAACTTGGGCCCTTGCGCTTGCGAGGCAGGCACTGGAACCACTGAGCTAAATCCCTGGCCCCAATTTAACAAATTTTAAGTAAGTCTATAAATGCAAGTGGCTATCATCCAAATTGTGCTATGCAACATTTCTGTTTTCAACAGTCCCCACCCTCCCAGTTAACCCTTACCAACCCACACCCATGGGGAACCACTGGGCTGGTTTCTATTGCAGATTGATGCTGTTTTTACTTGAATTTCATATAAATTGAATCATGCTGTCACACACTCTGATGTGTCTGGTCTCTTTTACTTTACAATATCTTTAAGATATATCAATGTCAATAGTTAATTCTATTTTCTGCTGAAGAGCAGCTCATTGCATAAGTATAATCAACTTGTTTATTCTTCTGTTGATGAACATTTGGATTGTGTCCAGTTATTGACAGCTCTGAATATATTTGCCTCATATATTCTTGTGCAAGATATTTTGGGATTATGTCTTCGCTTGGATAACTGCAGAGCAGATTTTCTGGCTGAAAAGGACTTTATAAGAAATGTCCAGACAGTTTTGTAACATGGTTGCATAATACTACACTCTATAAGATCAAGTGTGCCATACCCTCATTAGTATTACTGTTGTATCCTTCGTATTAGTCTTATGTCCCCAAAGCACTACATTCTCACCAATATTACTGTTGTATAGTCTTTAGCCATCCTCATGGGTCTGAAATGGTATTCATTCCAGTTTGGGTTGTCTTTTAGTATTAAATTTAAACATTCTTTTCAGTTTCTGAATAGGAGTCATTTGTACTATAGAATTACTATCAACATTTTCCAGTCTGTATGAGCTGCTTTTCCTATTCCTAACATAAGTTTATGATAAATGAGTTTTCAATTTTGATGTCTGATTATCCACTTTTTTTTTTCTTGGTACCAGGGATTGAACTTGGGACCTTGTGCCTGTAAGGCAGGCAGCGGAATCACTGAGCTAAATCCCTGGCCCTGATTATCCACTTTTTAAAATTAGTCTTCCTACGGGCTGTCAAGTTTGTTAAACTTTTCAATCAACCAATTTACGTGACTGTGTTAATACTCTCTGTTGTTGATCTATTTTTATACTTCATTGTTCTATTCTTATTTTATTTTATTTCTTCCTTTTTATTAATTTTTCTTTAACTGACAAGCCATAGTTTTACACATTTAATTATTTGGGAGCTTAACTTGGCCGTGTTCTTAAACTTAAATTAGAAGCTTGGATTATTAATTTTAAACATTGTTCCTTTCTAATATAAGCATTTAGATTATAAATTTCCTTCCTAATACTATTTAGCAGCATGACACATATTGTACCCATTATCAGTTCACTGAATATTTTTAAATTTTTCTTACGGTTTCTTCTTCTATTCATGTAATATTTAGAAGTGCTTTCTACATTTTGCTTGTTTGGGGATTTTCTAGATAATGAATTTTCTTCTCGGCTTCTGTAAGCATAACTGACAAAAGCTGTACATATCTGCAACACGTCACAGGATGTTATGCTACATGTATACAGTGTGACATGATTAAATCAAAGTGTTTGCCACACCTATCATTGTATATACTTATTTATTTTGGAGGTAAGAAGAGTTAAAATCTACTCCCATCAATAGGTACCAAATTTTTATTGATTCTTATTTCATTCATTTGTAGTAAAAAAATATGGTCTCTATGACTTCAATGTTTTGAAACTGGAGATGTTTTTATGGCTTAGCTATGGACTGTTTTGATAATCACTTCATGTATATTTGAAAAAAATCTGTATTCTATAATGAGGAACAGTGCTGCAACTATTAATCACATGTAAAGTGGTTGGCAATCTAGTTCAAATCTATATCCTTAACTTTTTTTGCATTTTGAAACTAATTTGTAAAAATTTTAATGTTTCTTCTGATGAACTGACCCTTTTTTCATTTACATATTTCCTCCTGATCTCTGTTAACACACTTTAAGTCTACACATTTGATCTTTGCAGTACTTTAGCTCTTCTATGGTTGTTTGCAGTGGATTTATTTTTCTACCACTTTACCTTGAAGCATTTTACACTGGTAGGCCTTTA
>NW_004624796.1:7920106-8022821 GCF_000247695.1 Heterocephalus glaber
ACTGCTCTCTGTATATCTTTTTTTTTTTTTTTTTTGGTACTGGGGATTGAACTCAGGTCCTTGTGCTTAAGCAGCAGGCGGCGAAACCACTGAGCTAAATCCCCAGCCCTTTGTGTACATTTTTTACACACAGCACACAGCTGAATCTTGCTTTTTTTTGTTCCCAGGCTAGGAATGAAACCCACGGTGTAATACACGCACGCTAGACTCTACCAATGATTTACATGCTCAATGCTGGATCCTGCTTCTTCAAAAGTCAGTGTGATAAATTATGCTTGAGGGTTATTTATACTGAATATAATTATCGGTATGGTTGGATTTGCTTTGCCATGTGGCTGTTTGTTTACTTTGTGTCCACCTGTTATGTGGTCATTGTCCCTTGCCTCCTGCTTCCGTTAGATTAAACAAGTAGTTTTTAGAATTCCATTTAAATCATGCAAGTGGAGTTTTAACTTGCTATTTTTTCATTTTGGGTTGTTGAATATAATGTTAACATGTGTTAAAATCACTTAGGGTTGAAACTTTATCCAAAAAGTTGTTAATTCATTATTATAACTGAAAAAAATAACATTTGGTCAAAGGTGTTTATAACACTGTTATAAATTGGCATTATATAATTAACTCCTGTCCTTACTACCCAAGATAGATTTAAAATCCTGCATGCAAGGTATTATCTGAGCACTGCAGAAGAAACCTAAAGCAAAAATTTGTTTTAATAGAACAGTAAGCCATTGAAAACCTAGATGTTAAAAAAGATTAAATTTACCATTTAATGGATTAAGCTACTCTCTTTAGAGTATTATGCCTTTCCAAAAAATAGCATGCTTTTTCTCTATGTCATTATTTTCTTTTTTTATTTTTTATTATGCCTTTTCAGAAATAGCCTATCTTTTCTCTCCATCAACATTTCTTCTTTTTTTCTTTTGCTTAAAGTAGATCAGCATATTACACATGCAAATAAGCATTGGTGATTCGAGCACATATGAACAGAATTTAGTATTGAAGTCAGAAAGCGTGGACTACTGCATACTAAGATCTGGGGGCTCCAAATACACCTGGCAGGTCTTTTACACATCGGTATGGGCGCCTGTTCCCATTCCCCAGGTAAATATTTTACAGGTTCTCTCAATTCCTGGACATCCTAGTCTGGCATTGCCCGGCTCACCCTCATCATATTATTTTGCTTCTTATTCCAGTAGTACGCCCTTATTAATAGAGGACACATCCTGAAGTCCCAGTGGATGGATGAAACTGTGCACAGTACCAAATCCATTCACCTATGTGCCTTGCAGTGATGCGATACAGTAACTGATACTCTGTCCTTTCCCACTTTGTGCTCTGCTGCCTACTCTGTATTACTCCTCTTGTACTGTGGCACCTATAGTAAGTAAAATACAGATTACTCGAACACAAGCATCATGACACTGAGCCAACTGATTTGACAATTGAGAGGGCTAACAGGGACTGGCATAGGTAGTGGGTACAATATGGATGCACAGGTCAAAGGAGATTCACATGCTGGTTTGTATACAGTGGTACAGGGCATGATTTCATTTCACTACTAGTTTTCTTCACCAAATCCCAAATGTTGTATTCTCTCTTACTCTAGATTTTTTTTTCTTTTTATAGTATCCTTCTGTGACCTCATTTACCCTTAGAGGCTCAATGAGCATTTTTATGCTGCTGATGTCCACTTACACCTTATCCTTGTATTTCTCAAGTGAATTTCAGATACAGCAAAATACCCAAGGGCCATCTTCATTTGGATGACAACCAGATACTTCAAAATGAACAAACTCAAATTAAATTCACTGCCTCCCCGCAAGCTTGTCTGTCTTCTTGCATCCCCTACCACATAGCACCATCACCATGGATATAACTCGGACCCAAGTTTCAAGAGCCTTCTTTGTCACCTGCCTATCACATACACCAAAGAGCTAATCAGTTATTAGTTATGTAGCTTCCATTTCATTGAAATGTTTTACTTGTCTATTCTCTTTCTTCATTTCCATTGTCAAATACTATTTTAAATCAGTCCTTTACTGCTCTCTGGATTTTATGGATTACTAGTGTAATCTGACTATTTTCTTGGAATCAGTCTACTCCTTTCTCATCTCTTCCCCACAGTACACCAAGAATGACCTGATAAACATGTACAACTTGTCATGAACTCCCCAGCCTAAATCATGTCTCCTCAATGACTCTTCATATATTCGAGACCAAGTTCAGATACCCTTGCCTGGTATAAAAGGCTCTGGATACTGGAGCCCTATCCATCTCTCTGCTTTGCCACCCATCACTGCTCTCTGTATATCTTTTTTTTTTTTTTTTTGGTACTGGGGATCAAACTCGGGACCTTGTGCTTTCAAGGCAGGTGGTGGCACCACTGAGCTATATCCCTGGCCTGCTCTCCATATATCTGTATCCCAGCCAAGTAAAATGTGGCAACCTCTTAGAGCTACTCACCCAGATCTGAATGTTTCATGCTTCTGAATCTTCCTCTATGCCATTGCTTCTGCTGAAAACTCCTTTGCCTGCTCCTATTCTACATAAATCCCACCTCCCCAGCCCCATTCAAAACTTGGATCAAGCATCAATGACACTTTCCCATAATTCTAGATTTGTTTAGATCCCTTTTCTCTGCCTTCCCATAGTTTTCCTAAGTTTACTTAGGAAACTAATGCCATACAGAACTACAAATTTCCTGTTTTATGCTCTCTCATTGGGCCACTTCCTTCTTCACAGCAGGCAGCAGACCTTGTTTATCTTTGTATCTCCACCATCTAATAATAGGCCTTGCCCAGGAATGCTTAAGAATGGTTCTTACCCAAGGCCTATACATGGTAGACAAGCACTCTACCACTGAGTTACATCCTTAGCCTAAGAAATATTTCTTGAATAAATCAAGTCAAATCCAAACACCATGAAATTTCATCTGACTTTCTAGGGTCATATTTATTATGTTAGTAGAGCAAGGCCATCCTACTGACTATACATTTTAAAAATATAATAATTTTTACACACATTTAACACAATGGGAAACTACACACAAAAACATGCAGTAACACAAACCCTACTCTGGGGCCAGGACTGAAAGCTTCCAAAAACAAAATCCAATAATGGTATACAGAAGTAGCTTTCCTCCTGTAAGAGATTCCTAAACCCAGATTTCTGACAGAAACAGGAAAATTAGGTAGGAAAAGAGCACAGACAGGAAAACAGTTATTGATCAGAGGATATGCTAAAGCTTTTTACCAGTAACAAATGGAGAGTATTTTGGGATACTTCTTGGAAGGTGGATATGTATTCCCTCTGAGAGGTTCTATTACATTACTTCATTCTATGCTCTACCTGTGTGGTTTTCCTTATTGGTTTTTTTATCCATGCTGGATAACAATTTTTCAAACTGTTAGGTTGAGTAATGAAACTACAAATTTTGTAGATAAAAATGGCTTTTGAAGAGTCATCAACTTCATATACATCACAGAAAACATACTATCTTTGCAAAAACGAATTTGCTTAAATGTGCAAATTTTCTCATACTATAGTCAAATGAGTTACGAGGTAATGAAAGCTTGCCTTAGTTTGCAGGTCCCTTGCCTCTGTAGAGCAAGAAGCTTTCTCAACATGAGGTTGGAGGTAATTTCTTTTTGCCACCAATTAAAATATTTCAGAGAAAGACATGAAGTGGAGGCCAACGGGTGGATTCAGAATGAGACCTGTTATTTTTATTTGGGGGACCCTGGCAGAAAGAAATCAAGAATTCACTCAAAGCTTGACACTCAAATTATGGTCCGAGGTGTGGTAGCACCTGCATGGTATAAGAGCTTGTTAGAAATGCAATGCAGGCTGGTGTGGTAGTGCACACCTTTGACCCTAGCACTCTGGGAAGCTAAGGCAGGAGGACTGCAAGTTTGAGCTCACCCTGGGCAACTGAGCAATTTAGCAAGACCCTATCTCACAATGAGAAAAAAGAAAAGGGTTGGCGATGTGGCTCAGGGTAAAGGCCCTGAGTTCTATCTGTAGTCACCCATAAAAAATGTGTAAAATGTGTAGTAACACATTTAAAAAATGCCAGCTCCTGGGACCAAACACCATTGTTAAAATGTAATTAGTATAGGACAGGCTGAGCTTAAAATTTATAAACACTAGAATGGCAAAGTTAGATGAGAATAACCAGTTGAGTTCTATTTGCAAAAACAGTTGAGACTGCTATGCTAGACAAGTTTAGAAGAAAAATCTTTCATTCTAGAAAATCTTAAAATTTTCTGAAATATAAGAATTTTTACCATTAGAACATAGTGCTAACATGAAAAGTAGCCAAACAAAGCAAAAGATAAAACTAAATGTCAAGATATTTTACAGTTTTAGAAACAGAAAGTGACAGCTATTCAATAGCCTGTCACGAGGAAATAACACATTCCCTTTGCTTATAAGACTGTGATCTACACCAAAAAAGTTGATGGGAAAAAAAAAAAAAGGAAAACAAGGGAGGAAAAAACAGTGAAACAGTGAAATATTGCTTTGATAATTTATATAAGAAAGGCAAAAAATTCAACTGAATGATAAACGAAACATTAGGTACTTGATCTGTCCCAAGACTAGATAATAAAAACATAACCTTAGACGCAAGAAAGTCAGAATAATGTTCTAACGTTTTATCTTTGGATGAAAAGTCTTACGTTTAGGAATAGGAAATGAAACACAACAGTATGAGAACTTAGACCAGCCATTTGATAGGGGTTTCAAAGAATATCTCTGGTAGCATTTTGAAATCAATCACTGGAGACTTGGACCTGTGGATTAACTTAATCATGTACTGCATATATAGCAATTTCAGCATGTCCTCGATGAAGATTCCACCCTCAGATTTTAAAAAAATGCAGCCTTCCAGAGCCCAGGTTTAGTAAATTCTTAGCAATAAGAAGAAAGAATAATCATAGTGCCACCTGTATCCATATCATGCTGGTCTGGAGTATTGATACTTTCAATATTAGCAATTAAGAATTTATGTGCAAAGTTTTAAAAAGAGTTTTAACCTAATCAAAGAGAACGACCTTTAAAGCAATCAATAGAGAATGCAATTTTTGGTGCTTTGATAAATATGTTGACAGATTTTTAAAAAGTAAATCTATTCAGGATTTTCAAGCTTGAAATAATCTTTTAAGATCTGCAGAGCAGCAGAATGATAGAATTCAGTTTGGTAACTTGAGCTGAGTATAGTTGAAAACTCTACTTCTCAAGTGAACACCCTTGCCATTAATTCAACTCGAAAACCTCTTCTCAGCCCTGGATATAACTTTATTCAGCCTGTCTCTTGAGGACATTTACATTTCTAATTAGGTGGTGAGTACCATTGGGAAGCAACCTATTCAAATGTCAAAGCAGGCATTATTTTGATACAACAGCTAAAATATATAGCTAGGTCATTCTTTAAAGAATGACCTGTTCTAATCTAATAAGCTATCACTAGGATTTGAAAGCCCAAAGAAGATGTTGCTTGAAGTGCATATAATCATTATCCACATATCCAGTGTATTTATTAGTTAAGTACTGATTTATTTAAAGACAAGGTTTTGCTATATACTTCAGGCTGGTCTTGAACTCACTATGTAGCCCAGCCTGGACTTGAACTTGCAGGGAGCCTTCTGCCTCAGTCTCCTGAGTGCTGAGGTTACAGGCACGTGCCACCACACCTGGTGGACAGCGTATTTAAAGAATACAGCCTAGAATACATCTGATGGGTGAATTAAATCGGAATTTCTAAAAGAGGCTGAAAGAAATTAAAATCAGATTTGGAACATAAACTACAGGACATGCCTCCAGCTTGGGGGCCATTTGCTGAGGATTCTGACAGCACTCAATTTCACAGGGGAATTATTCCACTGGGACTTTCATGAGAAGGATGAAATCGTAATGGATGCATAAATACATGAGAAAAGGAAAATTCTTTTTCAAACACTTAGAAATATAATCAAGTGTTATAGAAAAGGAAAATGAATCAAGTGTGAGTCTAATTTCTATGTGCAGGTTGATTGTTGAGTAGGGAGAAGGGACATTGTGGAGTCATTAAGGACTTGGAATCGGCCTCAGTAGGACCCACTCAGAGGCGTTAGGATATACATGAGTTTATACACATGTCCTGCTTTTCAAAACAGTGCCTGGAACACAGTAAATATTCAATTAGTATCCACCACCCTCCTTTCCCTCAGCTTTCCTGTTGTTTCTATAAACAGGGGACAGGTATATTATTTGATTAAAATTGCATATTACTCTACATTTAATATTATCAACATGCACCTAGCGATATTTTAGGTGCAAATAAAATGCTGTCATTGAATTAGATCTCCCAAGATTGTACGCAGTCATTTACAGTGGTCAATTAAGGGTATATCTCAATATATATGGGACCTGCACTCTTAGCTACCATACTTGTTTAGACCTGTTCGTGCTCTTTCCTTCAAACTCTTCAGAGAGCTTAGAATTTCCATCCAACTTTGAAAGCTAATAAAACTTCTCAAATCAAGCCACTAGTCTGAGTTCGCAAGTGAGGAATTGTGATGTGTGACTTTTGTCATTTTATGCTTAAGCAAAGAATATAATTAAGCAAAGTATTTTATGCTTTCATATCAAAGACAAAGAAATATCTCCAGGAAAGCAACTGTATAACCAAATCAGCTGTAGTTTCCATTAAAAAAATCAACTACTTTAACCACAGAAATGCCCTAGAAGGACTTAGGGCCCAGATAATCCAATGCTTGAAGGAGACAATGTATGGAAAGGCAGTCATTGCTTTCTAGCTACATATTGACTATTTAGAAAAATGTCACCCTCTTTTCCATGGAAATACAAGTCAATAAATTAAAATGCTTTCAAAGACAGCCAATTATATTAAAAAATTAAACAAAGAAATAAAATGTTAAATTTCTTTGCAACAATACCTAGCAATGTATAAAAATTGACTAGCTTGCATGTTTAAAAAAAATCATTCTCAATAAAATGTTAGAAAGAATTTAAATTAGGCACAATTATTCATTTTTACCTCAATCTTGCAAAACATGATAAGCCAAGGGGAAGGACAACTCTGAATTCTGTTTGCAACAAGTATAATTAGCTAATGAAGTTAGATTTAAATTAGGCACTCCTTCTTGCATCTTTACATTCCATAAAAGAAATGGTAGGATACTATTTTAATAAATTTGCTATAAGAAGTAGTGTGTGATTTCCCGTAGGCAGCATTGTTTTCCCCTGGTGCTGGGGGCTGAATCCAGGGCCTCCTGCATGCTAGAAAACCGCTGTACCGCTAAGCCACAAGCCCAGCCAAGTACTCTTTTGGATTATCTTACTACTGGTTAATTTTTCTCTTCTAACTACGGTTGAACGTTGTCAGGATAAATGCTTTGAAAACAACTCTAGACATGAAAAAAAAAAAAGGCCTGAGGTATTTTGGAATTCTGACAGAAAACTGCTGCACAGCAATTATCTCAATATCATAAGAAAATAAAACAATGCACTGTCTAGTATACCAGAAACCCTACATTTTAATCTTGAGCTTTATTTTACTTGATTTCTTAGCATCTTACAGTATTTGTAATGCATTGCTTTAAGAAAATCTTCACAGTTAGGATTCAGTGAAGCTTTAAACAGGACTAAGGTTTTCATTGAGATAATTGGTAATATTTTAGACAATCATTTACCAAAGTATTTTACAAAGCATTAAGTCCATGTGATGCTACTGATAAGAGGTTTTATGACCAAATAATGCCAGATAGGAAATCTTTGTAATCATCTTGAAGATTCTTTAGAATGCATGTTCTCTTAAAGCAGGGCATCTGTCTAAGCCCTGTTTACTACTATAGCCTCACGTTTGCAGGAATGCTTTGCAGTTGGCAAGCATTCAGCAGAAGTGAATGAATGAATGGCACAGCCATTGGATCACAGGAATGCTTTGCTTTTTGTTTAGAGCACTGTAGAACATGCCCAAAACCCCAGAAACCAGACAGTGAGAAGATAACTAACATTCATGCAACTTCCACCTACACTAGCCTCTTGGGGATGCCTCCTCCATTCCACTCACCCCATATTCCATCTCTTCCCTTAAAGTGGGGTGACCCCAACTTTAGGATTTTTAGGTTCATGTGATGTTTTCTGCTCTGGGAAATTCTGAATTGGGGGATTGCTAAAATCCCTTCAAGATTTAAGATTTCAGTTTATTTCTAGCTAGTATATATTTTGCAAATGGTCATTTATAAGTCTATCCAGTTACTGTATTAATGAATAAGAAATGAATGAAATAAAACACTGTAATATAGAAGTAAGATAATTGATGTAATAATGATATTTACAGAGGGACTAAACAGCTTACTTTCAAATAGGCTGAAATAAAATCTAAGGATGAATATATATATATTAGATTTTATGTTATTTACATATATTTAGATTATATATATATATAATAGACCTAAGTATAGAAATTTTGGTTATATAACATAGACTAAGGAATTTAGGAACTATTCTCTACAATTAAGTATAAAGGAAAGCATCCTCAACCGTATGTGTGTGTATCCATCACATAAGTACCAATATGACTGAAGAAATCTTATGGGGCTGCAAAAGTAAAACCATGCTAATAATAACGTCACCAGGTATCGTAATAGATGCTGCCAAGAAAGGAGGACTTCCTTCTTGAGCCAAATAAGCAATTGATAATGAAAATGGTTTTTATCAACATCCAGCATACCCCAAAGGAGAATGCACGAGCTGACATAGTTTGGTAGGAAGAGAACCACATTTAAAAATCTAGTTAATATTTTTCCTAATATTGTTTTGGCAAAATCTTTTGTCTTCAAGTAGGTAATTTTAAATTGTTTGATCAACCAGTCAATTTAGTTAAAAAAAGAAAAAACAATTGAACCCAGTACCTGCAACAGTTTAGATAACTACATATACAACTAAAAAACATAAATAAGTGAATAAATCAATAAGTAAATAAAGGACTAGAGCAACAAAGAACAAGACGATCCACAGATGGCTGACTTCTCCATTACCTAACTGTAACTGGTATCATGTAGTTTTATGGACACATGCAAGGATTAGGATTTCAGTTCATTTTTCAACCAAACCCACTGTATCCATCTCTTGTTGAATACTAATAGAACTAGATAAAATCTGGCTCTCTTTGGAAGCCCACATGCCCTTTCTCACCTTAAAATGAATGAAATAAATTAGCATCTGAAATGTTTATAACAGAAAAGTGTTAATGCCTACCTCCATTATCTTTTAGATGTAGTGCTATCTTGGTGTCATCTGGAAGAGAAATTCAAAGTTATTACAACAGAAAATGATTTTTAAAGGTGCATAAATCCTATAACTAGTAATTGCCTAGTCGATGGCCTTAACTGTAATATGACTAGATTTTGATAATTTATTGAGTTAATTTCTACTTCAATGAGACCAAGAACATGACATAGTACTAAAACTTCTTGCAGACATTACAAGAACAAAACTTTAGCAAAGGATATATGATTGTTAAGTTTTGGGAGAAAGGTAAACAGCCATAACTTAAATTATACCTATTTTTAACTTAAATAACTTATAATGGGATTTGTAGTTATAACTTTATTTAAAAGTTAAGATCAAGCAAATTTCAAATTAATTGGAATGGTCAGGATTTATCCACATTTAAACATTTAACTTCAAAAAAAGTTAAATGGGTTTTTGTTAATAACAAATATAATCAAAAGCATTTATGAAAAGATTTTGTCCTGAATGAACATAAGATAGGTCGTGCCTTTTCATTTGGGTGGTTATATTTTCTCCTAAAGGGTAGAATTTATATTACAGAAATATTTTTCATGGGTTTTAATATAACGATCTAAAATAATATCAATTTAATATGTTGCTTTTAAGATCAATAAAATGCATTTGGCACATGCCCTCCATCTTACTTTATTCCAACTGCCTGATAGCATCCAATTAAATTTCAATTAAAAACAATTGTTTCAAATTTAATTTAAATTCCTATTTAAAAGAAAGCAAGGCTATGACAATAATTAAGACTATCTTTGCCCAAGAAAGTGAACCCTCAGCCATATTCTCGTATTTCTGCCTACTTCCTAGCAGTACCATTCAGAATGAAAGTTATCAAATGATAGCTAACATGCCTTCTTCCCCACAAATTGTGCCTATGTATTAATACTATAGTAATTCTGCCTTCTCTATAAGAGGAAGAACAATTGTAACCCTCACCACATCTCTGTATAGGCTATGGACTAACATTATATGGTATTGACTGTGTTCAGGAAATATTAGAATTAACAGAATAATATATTATTCAGAATCCAAAAACAATGGAAACTTCATGCATCTGTGCCTTCCCCTTCCTGTGACTGCAGTGTTAAGCTCAGAGACTGCTAAATTTAGCTTCATGAAAAGAAATCTATATTTTTTCCCAAAGAGAACAAGAAGCCAGATTACAAGTAACAGTTAGATCTTAATAAAAGACACAATACATGAAACGAATCCCAGCACAGGTTTTTAGTCCATAGTATTTTTGTCTTTTTGCCCTTTATTCCCCTTTTCCTCCTCATTTTCTTCCTTCTTTAAGAAAAAGCAAAGTATGTCTTGGGCACCTTCTGTGGGCAGGCTGGTGGGCAGCTGTGAGGTCGCTGCTCTTTTGGGGGTGGTGAAGACCCTGAATTGTGTGGTTGTGGCATGGATGGTGGTTGTGGTCTGAGAAGTCTCCACCGACTCTGCATTCTCACACATCTTCTCTTTCGACTAGTGAGAGATACAAAAGGGAAAACAAACTGAGCAATCACAGACGTGTTTAAAACATCTTACGACAAAGTATGTCCAGCTTTAGATTTTAGAGTTTCATTTGGCTGTTAACCTTTCATATTATTGTTTATCTTGCTTAAATGTTATGTTCATCAAAGAGTCAAAGGGTAAAAGTGGAAACTTGAAGAACAACATGCATATATAGATGATATTTATAACATGCTTAAGTATGTGAAGAAAGACTGCCTTTACTTCAAATCAAACAAATCCTAAATCCTAAACATTTGCTAATAGCTTCAGCCTATGTTAGGGTCTCAAATTTAATCTGCCACACGTTGAACAGACATTTGAAATTTTGTTTTGATAAATACTCAAAAGCGAGACAAATAAACAGGACTCATATATATACCTACTTTGGCTCAGCCTAGCAGGGCCATAGTGAAGTCACCGAGAAAAGGTGCATCTCCTATTTTTTTATTGACAGCCTATGGAAATAGATCTGTAATTTTCACTAATAGTCACAGTCTCCAGTGCTGGAACTTGGATGGTTCACAGTTGTGCTGCACCTCTCTGTGCTTCCAAGGACTGTCTCTCTGGCAGGCCTGAAGAGAACCCATGCTTTCCAAACAGTAGTACTCACGCCATATTTGAAAATTCCAAAATAAACACCTTTCTTCAACCCTCTTCTAATTAGTGAGGCACTGTGCACATTTTCTCTGCTTAATGAAGAGTTCTTACACAGCTCCCCTTGCATTGACTGGATACGATGTGGGCTTACTTTCCATTTCGAGTTTTACCGGCCCAGGGACCCACTGAATGCCTTAGGTTGTGGTTCCCTCATCTTTCCAGCGCCACGGAGCTAATCATCTCTCTGACTCAACTTTAGTCGTCACCCCTGCACCCCGCACAACCTTCTGTTGGAAATGCTTCAAGTCTAAAATCATAAACTCAATTATTGTGCCTCGGGCTTCCCCTGCACCATGTTCATTCAAGTTTTTATCTTTTGACTACCTAGAAAACCCAAGCACGGTGATTTTCTTTCTTTAATATCGCTTTTTTTCCTATCACTGTAACCCATTTTCACCAGCTTTAAGCATCTTGCTGTTTTTGTTTTCCGCACATTTTCAGACCCTCAGTTCTGTATGCAGGGAGATCTGCCCTTGCACAGCTGGAGACGATCCCTGGGAGCTCCACACAGGGGTCTTCATCCTCAGTGGCTGTCACAGTTGCCTAGCCAGGCTGCTCTGTGTGGCTCCTCGCTTCTCCACTGGGCCCCACTTTCTCCCATTCCCACTCTACTTCAAACGAACCATCCCATCATATTTCTCCCAAGTCGACTCCATCCGCTAACCTTTTATTCTTTGATAAAAATGATATCATGAGCTACATTTCTTAACAAATCAGCCCACTTTCTCCCACCTGAACTGATCTCTGAGAGATCAAAGACACCTCAAATACCAGAAGCCCAGAATGGAACTCATCATATTTTTCTCCACCTGTATAATTTTTCCTCAAAGAATAGTACCCCCAAGTCCCCCTATGTTTAAAGTGAAATCCTGGATTCAGTTTGTCTGGGAAAGTAAAGGCAGACTAAGACTCTGAAGAGCCCTTGCTGTTACAAAACAAGTAGATTCTGGATAAAACATGAATTTTAAAGCAATATTGGAAGTCACAGGAAGTAAAGAAAATCTCCAATTGTGCATTTCCATTTGTTCTCTTTGTTCTTCTAAAACAAATAAACAACTGTGAGCTGTAAAGAGAACAGGAGCAGCAGGGTTCTTCCTGAGGAAAAGAAGCCAAAGTCCTCTGATCACTCAAAGGAGATCAATCCAGCATCACCCTTGGGGGCAATAAACCAGAACTTCTCTTCATCTCATAACGGCAGGAGCTGTAGCTGTGGTATCCCAAAAACCCTCAGAGCCCCATCATCAGCCTTCTTTGGTGGGAAGCGTCACTTATTTAGGTCCTGGGAATTCCCATGGAATAAAATTAAATTATATGTACTTCTCACTAAAGGACACAAAGTTGAAACACAAAAAGAGCGCTTGACAAAGAGTCAGTAAAAACAGTGAACAATGAACAGCATAGCTGGACTTAGATGCTGAGGCCATTCAACATGGAGTATACAAAAATTATGTATGGAATATTTAAAGAAGTGAAAGGCAAAATTAAAAAACATGTTGCTAATATGAGACTATAAAAATGACTGGATTTAATCAAGTATCAAATGCACATTTTAGAAATTTGAATTATTATGGTTGCAAGTATTTCCTCGATGAATAAAATAAAAAGAAGATTGCGCAAGATAAAGAGAGAATTCACAAATGGGCAAATATAGCTGAAGAAATTTCCCACAGTACAGCACAGAGAAATAAGAAAGTAGGAGATATAAAAGAGAGATTAAAAATACAGGAAAAAAAAATGAAAAGGTCATGTTTACACTAAAAAAAAAAAACTTATGGTAAAAAGAGAAAGAGAGAGCAGTTGAACAGTACACTGATCAAACTTGACATCCAGCCAATTGGAAAACGTGTTCTTTTTTAGAATATGTATAAGCTGCTCATGCAATATTTCACTAAGATTTCTAACCAATTTGAAAGAATTAATATCATATGCAATGTATTATTTGAAAATTCAATTAAGTCAGAAATCAGTAATAAAAAGATACATTTTAAAAGTTCCCTTAATTTGAAAGTGATTTAATTCACAATTCAATATAATTTCAACTAAACTCTTAATAAAATTTACAGGTCAAAATGAATCTAATATTTGTATGAAGGACAAAAGCCCTAAATAGTCAAAACATTTATGAAAATGAAAAAGTAAGGTGACTTGTCATAGAGATAGCAAGATTTTTTTTTACAAAATTACTGAAATTAATACAGTGTGCCAACTGTCCAAGTAAAAAAAACCAAGTTTTACGTAAGCCAGAAATTATATATGAAAGAGGTGGCTTTCCAAGATATTGTCAAAAGGTTGGCTTATTAAATAGATGGGCCTTGAAATTCAGCTAGCTGCACAGGAGGAAAGCCCTAGATAAAGGATTTTTTTATATTACCTGGTATAAAACCGGTTCAAAATGGAACAAAAACTTTATCGTGAACGACAAGGCTTTAAAACACTTAGAATAAAATATACGAAAATAATTTTATACAGCTTGGTAGGAAAGTTATTTTGCAGGGTAGAGACAGCATTCGAGCCTTACTAAGTTTCCCTGAATGGTCTCAAACTTGAGGACCCTCCTGCCTCAACCTCCCAAGTAGCGGGGAATCAGGGCATGCGCCACCAGGTCTGATGGGAAAAGTCTTTTTAAACAAGATACAGCCACACAGAAAGCTGAACATAAAATAAAAGACCAATAATTTTGACACACTAAACTGACAGTAACTGTGAATTAAACTCAGAGAGAAAATGACAGAGGAACCGAAATTTGGAAAAGAGACACACAGATAGAGGTAGATATAGATATATCTGTTCTTTATAGTTTGTAGCTAATGTCCCCTATGAGCCTCATGTGCTCAGAGGCGGGGCTTGTGAAGGGTGACTGGATTATGGGTCTACAGGGTTTGCTCCTAGGAGGCGGGGCCGGGGTGGGGGCGGGTCACTGGGGGCGTGGCCTGGAGGGGGAGGGCATCTCCCTGCCTGGCTCCTCCCTTCACTGGCTCCTGCTATCCACGCAGCTTTCCTTGGCCCGGGCCCTTGTACCATTCCAGAGAGCATACAAGGACTGACACTTCTAAAACGTGAGCCAAAATAAATCTCTTCTCCTTTAAGTTGTGAGGGTGGAGATTTTGTTCCAGCGATGAGGACAGTTGACTGAGACAATATCGATACCTGGAGGTATGAGCTAGAGCCACAAAACAATAAACAAAAGGTATGAAAAGTGGTAAATAAGATGCAAAATGCTCATCATTTGTAGATGACATGATTGTCTAAATAGAGAGCCACCAAGGATGTTCAGACATAGTCTCTAAATTAGTAGGAGAGTGTTGTAAGGCAGTTCTAGTCAAGATTTATTATGTGTATTTACTTATAACCAACAGAGACACAGTAGACAGAATAAAAACAAAAAGATAATTGCCTAACAGAAAAATGAGAAAAGACACTAATGGGCATCTCATCAGAGAGGAAAGACAGAAGCCCAGGAGCCACAAAGCACACAAGCGTATGTTTGATTCCATTAATGTTTGGAGAAATGAAAATTAAGTTCACAGTTAGAAACATTTTATAACCATTAAGTCTGCAGACAGGAAGACATTTGACAATACCAGGCCTATCAGGGTTCAAGAAATAATAGGAATTCACAGGACTTCCAGGATTGTCATGGAAATCAATACACTGAAAACAATTTGGCATTTCAAAACTGAACATTTTCCTGACTCGCACACAGCAGTTCTACTCTTAGGAATATTAGAGAAACTTCTGTACATTTGATTCAGGGGACATGCACGAAACATTTCTGTCATAGCAAAAACCTGGAAACAATGTCCATAAACAAAAGGCTGAGTGAGGAAAATAGCATGGTAAGTAGGTAAATTCCAAAAAGGCAGGGTTTAGTGGATCTTTTGTTCGTTTTCATTTTTTTCCTACTACATCCTAGTACCTAAAAGTGTGTGGGAGGGATATATAGAGCACACGATAAATATTTGCTTAGTAAATGAATAGTCCATTCATATCACATATAATATAGAGCTACAAAAATGAATTAACAACCACCACAAGAACCAATATGGGTAAGTGCAAAAGTCCACCAAATTTCTCAGTGAAAAACTTCAAACTCAGAGTAGTTCAATTTACTGTTAACAGGGAGGGGTAGGGTTAGGGTGGAGTAGGAGCAAACGGCCAGCTTTTTAGTCATCAATAACTAGTTATTAAGTTGTGTAGCTCAATCATGGGTATTCCTTTGCTTACTGTTTTTCAGAATTACATTAATGTCACAAAAATGTTAAAAGGAATTTTAAACATAGTATAAAAAAGGAGAATTTCAAAACACCCAGTTCTCATTTCCAGGAAAGGAACTACTTATTGGTTCTTCCACCACTACTACCCCCACCATCCTACCCAGTGAGGCAGTCCAGATCACTGTCCTGGTCACTTTTTCATGGCTGAGACACAATATCCAGTATGGAAAATGTAAAGGAGGAGAAGTGTATTTGGGCTCCTGTTTACAGTCTATGGTCTCTGGCTCCAGGGGAGGAATGGCAGGCACAGGGACCTTGTGGAGGAAAGTTGCTCACATTACGGAGAAGTGAGGAGCCAGGGAAGGATATCTGCTTTTCCAGGTCAGGCCCTCAGTAGCTCCTCTTCCAACCACACCCCACCTCCTAACAGCAATTCAGCTGTGGCTCTTCCATATGCAATCACCTTTCAGAAGCTCCCCACCTCTGAACCCATAATGCTTTTGGGGGACATCCTAGATCCAAACCATAGCAGTCACCATCTCTGGCCTGGAATATAGTACAGCCAATGCACTGGCCTCTTTCCTCACAATCCACAGCCAGAGATCCTAAAGAGCCATTTCGACATCCTCACAAATACAACTCTTTAGATTGCTCTCCTTGCCTTTAGGAGAAAACCAAACTCTTTTGACTTGCCAAGTTTAGGGCCCTGTTTACCTCACCCATCTCATCTCTCGCCTTGTCTCTTGTGTCAGCTGTCTTTAGGGTTCACCTTAAACATTACCTCCTTGTGTGAACTGTCCTTCACGCTACTTAACAAGACCCTGCACTTGTAGTTACTATGTCTTGCCCACGTTATTCTCTAAGAGCAGGCTAACTACCTGCTGGGCCTAGTGGCCCATCTACCTAGCTGGACAGAGTTCTCACACCTTTCAATTATCAGTGCCTAAAACATCCCAACATGAAGCGAGTTCTCCATGTGGCCTTGGCCTAACATTCCGCTGCCCTTTCTCACATGTGGTTCTCGAGAGTAAGTGTAGAATGGGCTGGAAATCGTTATCTTGAGATGAAGTAGAGTTGACCCAAACAGTGTTGGCTCTGTTTGGGATGCCTCTTAAAAAGAGAATGGCCCACAATGCTTTAGTTGTGCAAATGTGGTGGCCCCAGGGTGGGCTGCCATCTGGGGTCGCTCAGCTGTGATGCAAGGATGCAAGAGAAGCACTTGCAGATGAGATTCCATCACCCTGGGAGATAGGATTACGACAAGTCCCAGGCTCCTGCTGTCCCTGCTGCCAATCTATGAGTGCCAAACCCGCCTCATGTATCTTGTGATATGTGTGTGCGTGTGTGTGTGTGGGGTGTTCCGTCTCACCGAACACAAGCAAGTCGGTAACCAGTGCAAGTGAACCTGCTTAACAAACACATACTATACTCACTATACTTACTGCAGAAATTCAACTCACAGCATAAGAAAGAAAATTTAACCCAGTTTTAGGTATGGAAAATGGACTGCGAATTGGTCAGCTTGTTTACTTACCTGTAAGAATGGTACAACTGCTTACCACAAAGGTAGTAATATTGATGATTTAATTGCACAATAAAAAGGAAACATTGACTGTTATAGAATAGGACAGAGTCTGAGCTCTTTGGGAAGAGGAAATTTTTGTTTCTAATCTCTTTAGTGGTTTAGTGGTTAGCACAGTTCATAGGCTATGGTGATGTTCTCTACAGTATACTTAGGAGGGCACAATATGATAGATTTTTCTATATTGCCTATAGTTCATAGTGAGAACATAGTGACCAAAACAAATAAAATGTATTACTTGGTGAATCTTTACACATTTCTTTTGAACATTTTTTAATTGGGTTGACTATGATTACATGAGACAATGATTTGAAGATGTACTAATGGGCTTATCAATGTACTGTATTTTCTTCTGCACTGTGTTGTTAGGTAAGTGAAGTTCATATATATATATATATATATATATATATATATATAACTAGTTTTCCAAATGAATGTCAAAAAGTTGATTAAGTATACTTAATGACTCAAGAATGTTCTTCAAGATGTATTTCTTGAGATCTTTATGAGACGTTACCCCCAAAAATGAATTTTAAAAGACCTTCTATGAATCGTTTATGCCCTAATAGTTTTTAAAATAGCACGTTGGCATAATTTGCTTTATTGAATGAGAAAACTTGTGTAACTGTTAATGATTTTAATCAAAATTCATATGCTAAAATTTCATAGAGGAGGAAGAAATTCTTTTCTTTATGAACTATTTATAGGATCTCCCCAACCTTGAAATGATAATGTAAATGAAATTCACTAGAAAACTTTCAAAAAGGTTAACATTGTTTCCTCGATTGTACACAATTGCTTGAATGACTTCATTGCATGATTACCTCTATTGTGTTTACTAGATGTACCATTTCTTCTCTGTGTTACCTATGTTAAACTATCCATTATTATCACACACCCGATTTGCTATAATCAGTCTTTTCCTCATACCGCTGTTTTGTATTTGAGCTAAAAGGGGGATAACTGTTTCCTAGATTGTAGGAAAGCAGTAAGTATTTAGGAGCAATGTCTTCTGCTTGCACTGATTCAAGTCCTGGCTCTCCTATTTTTCCATAGCCAGGTGCCTAACTCTAAGCAACTACACTATCCCTCTCCCCACAAACTCCCTCCACCTCTTCCTTTCCTTTTCCGGTCATATGAAGAGTATTAACAGCACCTACCACATAGGATGGGAATGAGAACAAGTTGAGCTAATACATATAAGAAATTAAAATGAACTCAGTGCCTGGTACATACAGGAGTTCAATGACTGCTGGCTACTTCTGAGCTAAAGTAGATACCATTCTTCTTATTAAGTTGTAGTAGCAACATATGACAGCTTGGCCCCAGGAACTTTATCATAATAAAGCACATGCGTACCTCTTCAGGGCATCCACTGTCCACCCAATCCTGCCGATGGCGATCAAATCCACTGGAACATCTTCCAGGATCAAATCGTAGTTCAGCAAAGAAAGTACAGGGCGGAGGGTAGGGAAGAGAAATTGAGAGAAAAAGACTGGTAAGTAGTTGTTTCTAACAATTTCAGGGTAGCGCAGCATCCAGTTTCCGCAGAGCCGGTAACTGGAGAAGCAGTGTGCATTCGGTGTTGCTGACCTCTCCCTCATCACTCACTCCTCAGGTGTCACACCGTTAGGGTCACACACGGTGACACTGCTGGGCTGAGACTGACCACACAGTAGAGAATGTCCAGTTCCCTGCACAAAGCTAAGACCAACTGCTATTCCACGAAACGGATTTTCTTCTTCCTCATATTTTCTTTTTCTCATCATCAAAACAAATCAATACACACAAGATTTTTGTAGGCATCATTTTAGTGAGATGAATGAATGAATGCATGAATGAATGATTTATTGACCTCTGTCCCACAAACTCTTTCTCTACCATGCATCACAGGGTTAACTCAGCAGCAGTGAGATTTTCCATCAGCTGCTGGGAGATAATCTCTGCAGCCTGAGATACCTTCTGCCTGACAATGGTGTTGGCTTCTGCAAGACAATCTCTGCTGACGATGATTTATTACGCACGTTGATGTAGTTCCCCTGGAGCCCAGGGCTATGATGCGTCATTTTGACCCCTGGGGGAGCCTGAGACTCAGGGATGAGTCAGGGTGGTCACAGGGGTTTTTCATGTCTGTGTGGATGACCCTCACTAAAACCCTGAGCACAGGCATGGGTGAGTGTCCTGGTTGGCACTGTCGGATGTTGTCACACATCACTTCTGGTGGGATTAGTGCTGTCTCTTTGTTCTTGCTGGGGGAGGACAGCTGGAACCTTGTCCCAGAGGCTGTGCTATGTGCTTTTTACCTTTGCTATTTTAATTTTAATCCACCTTCTTTTTCTGTAATAAATGGTGACTTTGCACATAGCAGCTTTTCTGAATTCTGTGAGTCCTTCATGTGAATGGTTGAACCTGCATGTGTTCTTGGGGGTGCCCTACAACACATTAGGGAATACCAAGTTAACAAGATTGTGTTTATACTCCTTTATTTGACTGGAATAATTTGTCTTCACTACCTATTCTGATATAGCCCATTTATTTTCATGACTAGAAATGACTTCTCATAGTACATTCTGATAAAGCTTCATAATTGTTGTGATCCTATCATTACTATTTAACACTTCTCCTTTATATAATATCTCTTAAAGACCAAACCTGATTGAGAACATGTTAAAGTTAAGGTCAATGTTTTATACTGATCACATCTGGCATATCTGACACATGATTTTCTTTTTACATTAGAAATTCAAAATATTCTTACCAGTCTATAAAAATGAAAGATTTACATTGTCCCTTAATATTAACACATAAATATTTATTTATATATAGTATATAATATATAAAAATTCATATTAATGAATATTAATATGATAGGCATTTATTTATTTTTGAAAATGGAAGCTATTCAGTTTTGAGGGGTTATATTTCTTATAGTGCTCACAGTTTTACTTCACAACCTTTTTTCCCCTTCTTTTGTTTTGCAAAGAGTCCACATAATGGCTTTTTCTAAGAATTCTAGCCAGAGATGCTAGGATTCTTTCATATACCACGGCATGAAAGAGCATAATTTAATTCCAGTAAAATGTGAAAGCAACCTACTGTCAACAAAAAAGACCATTTCTATCATTCTCTCCAGCCACGACCCACTGAAGCTCTGCTATTTTATGCCTACCATTTGTGTTGAACAAGCTTACATGTGGAATAAATGTCAGCGTGTGATTTGGCATTTTAACTTTGAGAATCCCTAGTTGGCTTGGGCCGTCTCTGCTTACGCAGAGAGATTCTGATGTATAGTGGTGTCTATTTAATTCCAGATCAGTTACATGACTCTTCCCTCCTTTCCTTTCAAGTCTGCTTAAATATTAATGAATGCACTTTTTTGGGAGGTGCAATGTATCAATTTTCTACCAAGAAAAAATTTGGTGGAGTGTCATCTGAATACAAGTACTTGAAATGAACAGGTGATTTTAAAAATACAGTTTGCTTTCACTTCTTCTACTCCAGATGGACCCAAAGCCAGCGGAATATATAAACTTTTACCTCATATTATAATGACACAGTAGCAAATCTTAAATTTGTGTACCACTGAATGCTTATCTTAGAAAAATTAGCTGCTGAAATTGTTAAATTAATCCCAGGATAAAGTAGAGAAGTATTGCAGTTTCCCTGATTCATTAAACAATCTCTCAGTTGTATTGTGTGAAATCAAATTCTACTGAAAATATGTGCGTCAAGGAAGCCCTTCACACCTTTACTTACTTATAATTGATTCTCTATTAATTTATCCATAGTTTACTAATGGTGAGGACAGAAGGGACTGAACGCCAAAACTAGTATAATGTGAAAAGCTCATATATCTTTGTACTTAAGTTCCTTTGAAAAATGAATAAAATCGGATTGTGACTTTTTAGCATTTCTTTTAAGTCAGAAATCTAAGTAACATCCAACACAAGTATAAGCAGAGGTGTGTGTGTGTGCACGCGTGCGCAATATAGATTCTGAAAGTCACCACCTCGTTTTTTCTGAATTCTAAATAAAGAAAAAAACCCACCTTGTTTGAGAACACTTTCCTGTCTCCCCTGAGCTGTTCCTTTACTGTTTGTGTTTGTTTAAACACTGTGACATTAAGCATGTCATGCTTCAGCGTGTTGATTTCCCAGTGTTCTCAACAGTGATTCTCAAAGAGCCTGTCCACGTCAGAACTCCCTGGGATGCCCGCTGAAATGCTGTTCCTGGAGCTGAGTAAGATTCTCCAGCAGATGGGGTCCAGAGATTTTCATTACAAAGTAGCACACCGGAAGATTCTTAGCACACTGAAACCGGAAGACCACAGACTTCCTGCAGGGTGTGAGCGGGCCCCGCCCCTCTCCTTAGCCCATTTCTACGTCCACTCTCACGCTGTTTCCTTTCCAAGAACTGCAGTTTGCCTGCCCTTCGCTGCTTTCTCTCATGACTCTGCCTTGGAACACGCTGTTACCTAAGTCTGGAATCCCCAATTAGTAAACTCAGTTCAAGTCAAGCCCAATCCTCCCAGAAACATCTGTGTTTCCTCTTCAGGCAAAGTTAGCAACCCTTCCTCAGGCCCTCCACACCCCAAACCCACCCCATTCCAGTACCAATACCATGTATTCATTTATTTATTTATTCTGGGGATCAAACTCAGGACATTGCGCTTGCGACGCAGGCGCGGTGCCACTGAACTAAATCCCCCGCCCGCTCAATTTCAATAACTACACTATGACTGGTTGCTTTTGAATTCATCTTAAAAGATTTCTAAGGAACGCAGTAAGAGTAAAGTGCTTTTGTTAGAATTTTGTCTTGGGCACAAAACAGGCTTGTGATCCAGTTATTTTGTGTTATTTTTCCTTTCTATTTTAAAATTTTATCTTATTTTATCATGACAAAATAGATTTGTATATATTTATGTGGTACAGTGTGATATTACGGCATATGTGCTCAATGTGGAACGATGAAATTAACCTAATTGATATGTCTATCATCTCAGAGTTTTTTGTTGTGAGAAAATTTAAAGTTTACTTTCTTAGTAATTTTGAAACATACAATACACTATTACTAACTAGTCTCCATCCTGAGCAGTAGAACGTAAAACATTAGCCTCCCTATCTAATTGGAACTGTTATCCTTAAGTTAGTTTTCCCTTCTAAGCCAGTTTTGTCATCTGTAAAATGAAGTGGGAGGAATATGTAATGATTAGAAGTAGGGTGGGATACAGGAAAGATTTCATAAATGTTAGCTCTTTTTAATAGCTTGGTCATGTCTCTGTAGTAGGCATGTAGCAAAGTTGATAACTGTAGGAAAATGAGTGAGATTTTCACAATCGATACAAGATGTAGAAAATATTTTGGAATTTATTCTGTGTAGCATGTTAATGTGAAATGTTTCATAATATAAATTCCTTATCATCATATTTAGATTTATAGAATCTTATGAGAAAAAGATCTAAGTTGCTTTCACATAAGGGCCAAATCTTTATTCAACATTTATATGAAGACAGAAATTACGGAGTTTTGTAAAGATTCCTCAAATATTAACTTGAAAAAATCCGAGCGCCTAATTCCAATAGATTCTCAATGGTTTTATTTCCAAATTATTCTCTTCTACCTAATTCCAAAACAAATGGACAGAGGGCTATGCTTCAAATTAATCCTACTCTTCACTCAAATTCAACGACGTGCTGATTTCAAAGCCCCGAAGAACATGTTAAATGAACCTCACTAAAAACTGCAGTCTGGAAAACACAATATTCTCTTTGCTTGCATCGTCTGTCAAATCAATAAATAAGAGTATAAATTAAATGTTGTCAAATTTCTTATCTCAGTTTTGTAGAAAATGTTTCAGAAACAGGACTGCTACTTTTCCAAGAGTAATATATTTGGATGAAGGAAATAGATATCAGAATATATGCACCAGTGATTAAATAAGGATTAAAAATGAAGCACACGTCTTTTTGAACAAGTGAATTTCCATCATTTTGTCTGTAAAATGAAACATCTTCAAAAGAAATCTCAGGAAGAAAATATTATATGAATTTAGGATTGTGCCAGGAATTATTTTCTCCATCAGGGATAAACAAACTTGTTCTGTAAGGGATTGGATAGTAAATATTTTAGGCTATGCAGGCTATATGAGTTTTGTTCCAACTAATCACCTTTTCCACTATTAATTTGAAAGCAGACACACATATGTAGGAACAGATGGATGTAGCTGTATTCCAATAAAACTTTATTTGTAAAAATAGGAAGTGATGTGACCCACTTTCTTCCTATAGTTTGTTGAAATCTGTTCTAGATTACTATGTAAAATCCTGAAGATTCTGGGACAGATGCCTCATCAAGCGCATTTATCAGTGTGTTATCTTAAAGGAAAAATCAGTTGCACACTTAGGAAATTTTCCTGCCAGTTTCTAAAAGTGTGAAAATGATCTTCCAGCATCAAAGAGATGGAATGAGGCTTTAAAAAAAGCAAAAGTATTTTAGATGAGATGATAAACAGTGGTGATTTTAACTAATATATATTTTATCACAGATAAAGAAGGTAGTATATATTTTGGTGCGGTAATATACAGAAAAAGTTTTTGAGACACTGAAAAATTTTAATTTGAAAAATACGTTTTAATATCTTAAATGTTGATTATACTCATCATTATTTTAAATAAAGATTAGTAAAATCCTATCTCATTTGTCTCATGGAGTGTGCTTGTGGCTCCTAACTGGCAGGAGGCATCGCATGAACAATTTCCCCTCTAAAATTATTTCTCTCTAAAATCAACAAACCTGATGGTAAAGTTTTTCAGGATTTTCATGCATAAACCACTCATTGTATACAGCTCTGAGAATGTAGGCGAATCTATGAAGAACCTATTATAGAGACAATATTGCAGGCTAAATTAGAAAATTGTAGCTCCTTATACTGCGTAAGAATGTGAAGCATACTTTGTTCTAGGAAGTGTCTTCAATGAAATTATAAATTAAAGCCTGAACTGGTTTCTTAGGTTTCCAGACTCTACTGTAACCCTAATATGTGTTTACAAAATATAACAACAGGGATTTTTTTTTATCCTTTCAATTCTGCTGTCATTTAAAAAATTCACATCTTATTCTTTTCTCCAAATGACAGGTAAAAAGAAATCTATTACTTTGTAGTCTTTCTGGGTAAAATTTTCAACAAGGAAAATGAGTTTTGCAATTGGCATTTCATGCTAACATTCTTTCTTCCTATGAATGTCACCTCCTCATAACCAGACGCCCCCCATTTCTGGTTAAAGAGTGCATAGGATGGGAAAAAAATTAATTCCAAGAGGGAGGGAGGCAGGGAAGCAATAGCATTTACGCTTATGTGGAAATAGGTCAATCCTTTCAGAATCATTCTGATGAAAACCCACTGGTGATTTGGCAAAATGTCCTCTATTGTGTACCTACCAGGCTTTAGGCGAATGAAGAACATACAACAGTATATGAGACTATGCTTCCAAATCAGGAGCATAAAAACAAATCAGTGTAAAACTTGGCAATCCATTAATCTCAGATTATGGCAAAGTAGTAAGTAATAGCCCAGAGCTATTAACTTCAGCATGTTTTAATCAAGGCAACGTAATTCTAGATGTTTAGATATTTCAGAATTTAAGCCTGTATACACAAAATATTTTAAAATAATACTGGGAAGGGGCCAAAGAATGAATTATTCCCTCATTTGGAAATAATTAAAAGCTATTTGACTCAAAAAAACATGAATTGACTTGCTTGCAATATTATTTCACAGTATATTCCAGTTTGTGTCTTTGTTTCCCATTTAACTCTTAAATGCTGCTAGTACCTACTGAAATATGTTGAAGGGAACTTTAAATGATGCAAGTTTGGCTATGTATTGAATAAAACAAACCTTTATTACAGGGCATTATATATCTTCTGTAATTTCACAAGTTCAAGACTCTTGCTGGTGCCTGTTTGTTTGTTAGTTTTTTAACCAGCAGATGCAGAAATAATGAAAGTTGACTTCCTTCTTAACTTTCAAGTTTGGGGTATTTCATCTGCATCCAAAGGGATGTGAATGTATTATTCACACAAAGGATGTGATTTTAGAAATCGCTAATTGTAACAAAAAATTGATGACTCTACTATAGAGTCTCTTAAATTCCTTTGGAGCAAACCATAGTAAGAAAACTATTTCATATTAAGTGTTTAGATGTTAAAGTACAGCTTTGTGTATATACTGAAGCTAAATATTTGTTTCATCTAGATTTATATATAAATTTAGATTTCAATTTTTTTCTGTTTTATCTCAGGAGACATTTAAAAAATAATTTCTGTGAACCATGAGTGTTCAATATTTTGTTTATCTGTAATGTGAGCTTTAATTCTAAAAGTGATTTTTTTTCCCTGGCCTACAGCAGTGTATATTTTTACATAGTGAAGTTTTTCAACTACTTAAGATTTATTTCTTTGTTTTTGTTTTTTCTTTGGCTAAGAAAATCCTCCCCTGCTTTGGGATTAAATATTTATCATTTTCTGTCTTTGTAGGTCCATTAATTTATCCTTAATTTATTTCTTTAAATGCTTTTACAATTATTTTGTTGCATGGTTGGAAGCAAGAACTAAATTTAAAAATGCATATTTCTTTGAAATAGATAACTAGGAGTGCCAGGATCATTTGTTGAATAGTGCCTAGGAATTTAAGTCTTTCATCATTGATAGTTTATCTTTTTTTCTTGAATAGTCTCACTCATTTGATCTGCTCTGTGATTTTTTATAATCACATTCTAATGTTCCAAATAGTAATTCCATTGTGCATTTGATAGAATTGATGTGGAAATAATTGACATCTTAATACATTCTAGCTTTCCAGACATTAAAATGCTTATTAAAGTAGTAGTCTATGTGCCTTGCCAAATTTTCATTGTTTTTTATATAAGCTCTACACATAATTAAGTTTGTTAGTGACTATTTATCTATTTTTACTATTATTCAGGAAGTTTTATTATTGCATTATCTGTATTATCATTGCTGATATAGAAAGCTGTTGATTTGTGTAGTTCTTTTGTAACTGGCTCTTTTATTCACAAATAATAACTTCTGTTTCTGTATTCCTATAATCATATCTCTCATTTTATATTTTTTTACATGGCGTAATAACTAAATTATAGAATTATGTGATGTGATAATGCTGATGACATCCTTGCTTTATTCCTTATTTTATTGGCATGTCTCTGGGGCTTCCATGCTCAGTATATTTTTATGTTGTTGTGAAATAATATTTATTATTGTGCATAATCACTATTCCTATATCTCTGCTAACATTTTTATATAGGAAGCTGTACTGAATTTAATAAAATATTTTTCCATCTATCAAGACACCAAATGATCTTCAGTACATTTTTATTAATCACATTAAGAGATTTCTTCAATGTATGTTTGTATTCACAGGATAAATTTATTATTGAACCACATTTTAATTATTTTAACTCTCAGTTTGATTTTTAACTATGAGGTTGTAAAATTTTATACTTATAAATGATACAGGATATTCATGAATAATCTATAGCAAACATCATATCTAATGGGAAAAGCTGAATTCTATGGGTAGAAAAAAGACTTAAAGGAACTCATTACTTATGATAATCTCCAATCAGGTTCAGAGCCCCTGGCTTGCTGATAGAGAGTTTATTATCTAATAGAAGTTGTATATTTAGAGATACGAACACAAAGTTTTGGCTAAGAGTTATTATTTTAAAATCAACTTTGTTATTACAATATTATGAATAAAATATTTCTTTGTTGATGGATCTTATATTTGACTTTGGCAATGAGCCAACGTCTGTCTGAAGATATGTTTTAACAGTTTGTCTTCTTATCTATGAATGATTTTCAATTTCTTCCTTAGAAATATTGTAGCTCTTGAAAGATAAATGATAATCAGGCTAAATTAGGGCTACTGAAGGAAGACTGATTTTACAATTAAGTAGGCAGCTATTCATGTTTCGTTACATTGTATATGTATGAATAAAATACTTCATATTTTCATTTTAGAAAGGGTTATACCTGTTAGTACGTTACTTGTAAGAATAAAATTAATCATTTTTGTAGCTATTAGCATGTATGATTATGAAGTGAGTCTTCCATTTATAAATCCTACTATTGTTGCAAACTTCTAGAGGTCCTGTGTATGTAGCATGCAAGAATATAAAACATTTAGGAGCAGAGCACCTCATATTACATTAAAAAAAGGATCTTATCTTTGCATACTTGACTCCTTTTTCAAGTTCAGCCACTAAGAACAATGAAGCGTCTAGCTTTGAATTAATAATTAACAACTTGATTAATAATTTTCAACATGCTGGGTATTTTCAGGTTAAAAAAATCTGCTTCATTTAACATGATCATCAGAAGAATAAGAAAGGGGAGAGGTGGAGGGTACTGATACTTGTTAGGACTTATAAAAATTGGCCTGAAATTTGTTCAACAGCTGTCAGTTATGTATTTCCCACGCCAACTTGGCAATGTTCCTCACAATTATTACCATTTGACTACTGCAAAAATTTGAGGCATATGATTCAGTGGAAAGAGTATGAGTTCAGAGTTGCATACATAAAATTGGGGTCAGACTTTGGATTTGCTATCTATTGTGATCTCTGCAAGTTAATATTAGAGATTCAGTTTTTGTAAGATGGAGCTTATAAAATCCATCTTTGCTGGGGTTTGCTGAGGATTAACAGACATACTATAGATAAAGCACTGTTTTGGTGTTTGGCATAGTAAGTGCTCAATAAATCCAAGTTATTTCATAGTTTTATACCTTCCCTATCACCTAGCACAGGTCAAAAAGTGCCTATTGGGGAAAAAAAGATACTGTAACCTGATCTATAAAGAAAAATCGACATAATATCCTCCAAGTCCTGATTAAGACTTAGCTTCCTTCACCACAACATTCAAGATTATAAAACAGAGAGAACTCTTCACTTTTTGAGGAACATATTCTTTGAGAATCCAAGTTTCTTGCCAGCACCCAACTTGCTATCTTTGTCAAACAGAAGTAAGAGTTGAGTCTTCAAGGGAAGAAGAAAAAGAAAAAAAATGCTACCATGGCTGTGAGCCACAGGAGTAAACCCTGAGTAACAAAATAAACCCCTGGAAGTTTCACGATTTCATTTTTTAACATCTTTTCATAAAAATTCCTGACTTGATACCAAGTTCTATACTTAAATAGCACCTCTAAATACATAAAAGTTAACAGAGAGAGCTGTAACTTTTACTTTGCTGTTGGCTCAGAGAAGGAAATGTAAAATCTTGGGGCTTCAGGTGCAGTGTGCTTTATAAAAATGCTATTTGCCCATGTGTTTTTATTCAGTGGTACTCAGATTCATGCCTTCTGCTCTCTGAGTTGTCTTTCTCAAGTATATCAACAACTCATGAATCAACTCACCTTTGTTCTGCCAAGAGAGCCAAGGTGGACTCTGGCAAGGAATGAGAAAACCCTTTTCAGAAATGATTATCTCAGTGAGAAAAGTCTCTCTCCTAATGTATTACTTCACTATAAATAAGCCTCAGAATTTTACTTGGAATGTTGAGACTGAGGGATATACAAAGGCAGCATTTCTAGTTTCTGAGGATGAAACATGAAGTATTCCTTGTTCCGATTTTGAACTATAAAAATTTGGAAAAGGACTGTTCAGGAATACAAGAGACCATTACCACTGCTACCATCTCTTCAGGGACAGTAACCAATAAATGGCCCCCGCAAATAAATGTCTTTGTCTCCCCCCCAACTCCAGCCATTGTTTAGGAGACAAAGTGTTCCTAATCGTAGTTGGTTTGGGTTTTTGGAAATGATGTACACAAAGAATGACTGGGTGGATAGAAGATTAATATTTTTTAATCAGGAAAACATGCATGAATGACTGAACTTTGAACTTTGAGAGTTTAGGGTGTACTTTTACAGAGGCCCCTCATGGCTGCTCTGATAGCTAAGGTAGAAATAGAAGTGGATAGCTGTACCCAAGACTGCACCTGCCCACAGACTGTACCCAAGGCAACCTAACTTTATATGTCATATATTTGGAATTCCACTTTTTAAAAATGTTCCTCCCACTTAAGAAGTAGAAATTGAGCAACTATTTTATTAAATCACTTGTACAGGATTTTTATCATTTTATTTTATAGTGTATTAAATCTTTCAGACACATACTATTATTATTAGCTCATTTAGAATATAACACTGACAGACACTATGAGAAGTAGCATTTTCTTTCTATCCTTAGAAGATATAATATGAGGGCGTACCAAGACAGATAATACTAATGAAGTGAATCTTACAATCCCCAGTGGAACACCAGAATTTTAAACATTTTTCCTTAAAGACTGTTTGATACTGCACTTCCACATTTTTCAAGACATATTATATTGGTGAGATAACCTTTCTAAGGTCCAGGTTAAATTAAAATAGAATTTTACGCATACACAGTAATCTATATTTGATTACATAAAATGTTCAAGATGAAAATTAGTAATTACTCATTTTCAACAATTTATTGCGATCAAAAGCACTATGTTTCTCTATATTTAGAATTCATAGTGAGGGTAGTTTTATCCTCTAAACACTTAAGAATGATTATCTGAAATAGAAATAAACTCATTTTGGTGGAAAGACTTCTAAAACTTATAAAGCTTGCTGCAATGTTATCAAGATGATTCCCTTATTATTTAAAAACTTCATGGTTAAGAATTTGGATTACATACACATAAATATGACATATATGTTATATGTATATGTGTGTGTATTGGTAAGTTCAATTTGTCTCTCGAGTTCCAGGTTGCAAAAGCAATGCTTAAAAAATAAAGTGTTACTGGGTCTAGGAATGTTGCTCAGTGATACAGCACTTGCTATAACATGTATGAAGTCCTAAATTTGATTCTCAACAGCAACTTTCCTCCAAAAAAGTGACTTTCAGAATATAAAAAGCTGGCTTCCATTTTGATTCTTGGTAACATTCTCTTCAGTGGGAACCTGTGCACTCACTTAGAAGGTTAGAAGATTCCTGAGACTCCACCAGGCCCTGGTCCCTAGGTCCTTATGGAGATTACCAACAATGCATCCATAATCTATTCCACCTAAGGGAAAGTGGCTAGACATAAAACAGTATGTTCTTGGGTATTTCTTTGCTTTATTCTGCATCAGATTTTTCAGGCATAGAAAGTATGAACTTACTAAATGCTAATTCTATTAGAGCTTTATGCAGCTCATGTGTCCCAATGTTCTATGTCTTATTAAAGACAGCAAAAAGAAGGATTTTAAGAATTTGGGTGGGAAGCAATTTTCTGCTTCATGAAATACAGTTAATGTCACCTTATGTTAACAGAAGTATTCTTGGCTATGTTGTTTTCCTTCAGACTTGTTTTTAATGAAACCAACTTACTATTTCAGAGCATAACCCTTTAATCAACGTAGAAAAGATATTCTCAGGGAAGGCTACAGAAGCATATGTTGAATGCATACAATGACCCGAATCTTCACATTTTCTCCTCAGCTCACAGAACTCAACCACTTAACACCCTCAAAATATTTTTACTATTCGTCTGCAAGCCTTATTGTATCAGTTTGATGTGGTCCTTCATTTGCTTTTTTACTATCCTCTTTAAGAAACACTCCTGAAAACAGTTAATTTATCCCAACGTTACTGTTTATTCCACTAAACCTCTCATGAGCAGAGTTACACTTTTCTCCAGAGTAATTTGCTGTGAATAAGATTTTACTTTTTTTCATTAATCAGCACATTTGTCGTGTGGTCTCCATTTATTCGGCGAACTTCTCTGTAAAGGTCTAGATAGTAAATATTCTGGGCTTGTGGGTCACATGCTCGCTGTCACAGGAACTCACTCCATCTTGAGGCATGATTGTGCTAGCCTAGATTTTCCAGTTCAACTAATTCTGAATACTGCAGGGCAGAGCAAACAAAACAATGGCCAGGCCAGAGGAGAATCAGAATAGCAGAAGGGTGTGCTGGGTGGCCAATAATTTATGGGGCAAAAAGCCCACCTTTGAGAGAGAAAGGAGGCAAAGAGGTGACACTGCACCAACAAGCCAAAGAGAGGCCTGTCTCAGAAGACTGAGCAGGTGCACGCCCAGGGGAAAGACCTGCACCTCATCCTTCGCAGGTAGCACTGGTCTCTTAACCTGTCTTTCTGCCCTCAGGTTCAGTAAATCCTTGGGGTCAAGTTTTCTTATTTATTTATCTGCTACTACTGTGTGCCTTCCTCTTCATGTTGTGATTTGAGATCATCCAGGTTTATATTTGCACAGTGACATTTCAAGAGTCTGAAGCATTTTGAGCCTATTCTTCTAAAATGTAGATTAGCTCTACAGAGGGAAGAGAGAGGGAAGGGTGAGGAAAGGGCTGAATAAAGAATGAAGATGTGTTATTTCCATGGACCAAGTCCCCGCAATGACTGCAATCATTAGGTATGATTTTAGTAATAAAAAATAAAAAAAAATAAGAAGTTGATCGAAGTTTAGGTTCTAATATAGACCATGTGCATGGGTCTAGGAAGGTGACACGGGAAAATTCACTTTCTAGCTTCTGCTAGAGGTGTAGAAAACAACACAGAATGAAGTGTCAACTGAAGAAGTAGGGCTCCCACACAATGAATTCTTCATGCACTTGTTTTTGCTGTCTGCCATTTTAATTGATTATTCACAAAATCTTTTTTTCCCAAGAGAATGCTGTGTTATTTTTATTACTTGGCCCAATTCATGATTTCCTCTCTCTCCTTTTTTCATGAAAACTTGCCAGTCATGTATATTGCAGGAGCATAACCACAATTACAGCTAAAGCAACTCTGACGTGTACCTTTTACAAGTCACTCAGGTAAGTTTTGAACAGAGGTTCCTGTCAATAAGCTAATAACAATTCTTTTTAAAAGGTCAGGAAGGGTCTTCATTCTCACCCTTGGTGGATAACTCCTGCTTAGGCTTGCTTGCTTAGCCTATGCTCATACTCAATAAAGGTACATGCATTAAAATTTCAACCCTAGTGTTGACTGCCCATCTCTCCAAAGATCCAGCCTGTATAGCTTTTTAAAAAACTTTAAATCTTACTTCCACCAAATACTAATTTTGTGACCTTGGCTGGTGTCTGTTTCTGAACCCTCCTAATTCTCATTTACTTGACTTATAAACGAGGCCTCCTAATGTCTCTTCCTGTGATCGCTAAGACTGAATGCAATAATGGAATTAACAAACGTTAGTGACCGGGATGGTGTTCATGTGATGATGCCTACCACATGGTAAATACAGAATAAAATGCAGTCATTGTAATTGTTGTGTTTCCAGGGATCTCTACCCTTCAAACAATCTTCTCATTCTTTCTTTCAAGGCTCTTAGGCTGTATTAGCAACAGCAGAAGCAGCAGCAAGAAATTTGGGCACTGATAAAATAAACTTATGTGTTAGTCAAGTACAGAGGAGGAGCAGATTAATTCTGATCGGGGCTGGGTCAATACTGAGGTCTTTTCTCATGGCCAGAACACATTATTTTAAGAATATAAAAACCCGTGTACTTTAGAGAGCCTGTCATTAGAAACAGCTACAGTCAAGGTCATGATTCACAGAATAAGTAGTGCTCTCCTGTCTATGAACTGTCATTGAAGGAAAAATGTAAGAGCAGAGATGAAAGAAAAAGTCGCTTTCTAGCCAGGGATTTAGCTCAGTGGTTTCACTGCCTGCTGCACAAGCTCAAGGACCCGAGTTCGATCCCCGGTACAACAACAAAAAAAGTGGCTTTTTAGGAAGAAGAAGTAAAATGAGTTTCACTAATCCAGACTCTGCCAATCCCTTTCTATAAGAGTGCAGAAAAAAAAAAATACTGGAATGCTAGTCTTCCTTCAACCTTCAAATTTCATTTTTATCCAGAATTATTTGCCCTAATAACGTAACTGGGTTGGTCAGATTGCCCTACATGAAGAGATGTGTTTTTATAACAGTACTACTAAGAAAACAATGGGATTATTGTATGCTTCATTGGATTTCTTGTACTTTTCCATGAATGATGGAATTTTGAAATAATTTTACTTCTTTAAAATTATTGGTAGTCCTTTTTAACTGGTAAAATTGCACCTCTGACTCAGGACTTGACAGAAAATAAACTCTTTAGCATTGAAAAAAAAATCATAAAACTATTATATAACTAGTAGTATGTTTCTATCAAAAATGAGACCCTCGTGTTTTAACTGTTCTGGAGGATAGATTTTTACAGAAGATGAAGACTAAAAATTATTCCAATGGCATTTTAATATAAATATTAAACAGTTGACTCGAGTATGAACATGTTGCATTTTGGATTCCTTTTGGTAGTTTCCCAGTAAGATTAAATCATAAACTACTTTTATTGAATCTTTTAATTTAGCATCATTTCAGCCTTGTTACAAGAAGATTGTCAATCTAAGGTTCGCCTAATATTTTATATTCATGTTAGTCTTTTTAACAACGGCCAACTGTAAACTTGACTTTTTGTTTTTAAAATTTTATTTCCTTGTCTTTTAGGGATTACATTTTTTTCTCATATTGATTTGTCACCTACTGTTTTTAAGATGAACAAATGCAATTTCAATCTTGGGCAATTAACCTTTACTTATTTTAGGGTAGCTCATTATTTTATTAGTGAAAGCAAACTGAGGAAATGGAATTTATAAATTAGCACTAAAATTTTCCAGTTTTAGGTACTCTATGTATGTGTGCGATATTAAACTTGTTGAAGTCTAGCTTCCTAAACTATAGCTATATAAAATGTAGCTACCACGGTTGATTAAAACATTAATAAAACTTTAGCATCACTTAAATCATCTTGAAAAAGCTGTTATAAATATGTATGATGCTAAATAATTCTACAGATTTTATCTCTACTTTGGCAAATGGTGTTGAGAAGGAACACAAACATAGCATTCATTGACAGGAAAAATAAAAAAAAATAACCTAAAAGAATGCCTTAATATTTCAGGCGGGACTTGGGTTACCAGAAGATTTGGCTCAAGCATCTGTGAGTTTGGAAAAAAGAAAAGTAATTTTTATTCTGTATTCATATCCCACTTTAGAGACTGGCAGATGTGCCAGTGGCAAAAAATAGAGAACCCTAACTGTAAAATAGGTTTTAGATAGATTAAAAACATACACAATTTTAATACCATTTTCTCTTAAGAAAGAAAACAACTATATGCATTTTATATCCAAAAGAGCCTATACATTCAGCACTGATAATAAAAGTTAACTTTTCAGAAGCATAAACTTTTTATCATTGATAAACACATTCATATTTTGTATTTTAAACTTGCCATTCAATTTATACACTGAAAATAGTAACATTTTTGGCTATCAGAGTATTACTATTCAGCAATAAGCAAATAGAGGTGATTTCATCTGGGAAGAAAGTCAACATATTGGAACATGGATTAATAAAAGTTTGTGAGACTCTTCCATCAGAAATTAGATGCCTCTGTAAGCAGAACCTTAACCTCTTCCAATCCATTAAAAGAAGCCTAAGCTTAATAATGAATTTTGGATCAAGGGTCCTTGATTCCTAAACGTTTTCTGCTTATTAGGAACAGACCACATCTAATCACCAAAGCCAATGAGTTTGTTTATGCAAATCGTTTTAAATGTATCGTCAGTCTACAAGTATAAGCTCAGTCCATATATCAAAAGCACTGGTCCAAGATACAGAAAGTACAATGGAAGAAGCACAATTATATTTATTTTCACTACTGACACATCGGCATTTATAAATGTCACTCTTGGCCATGCATTCCAGCAGTATCTGTCTTGTCATACAATTGTGGCTTCCTGGCTCTCCTTTTAATCTTAAAGTCTTGGACTAAATTAAGCCTCATAGCTAAATTACCAAGTCATCCCCACAAGGGTGACTATAGAGTTGCTCCCACTTAAGGGCTAGATTCTGCAGTGAGTCAAAAATGCAAAATCATGCAGTTATAATATGCTTAGAATTTCCTTAGTGTGTAGCTCCCAGGAGTCTACATACTGCCTCTTAATAAGCCCTGTCCTTGCTATCATGTCAAAACAAATTGTAGACCTTTGGTTGACCTTAGAAAAAGTCGATGGTTTACTTTTAGAACCTTAAGGCATGAAAAATACCATCCCTTTAAGAATGAAAGCCATGCTCAATAGTGCAAATGGGCGCATTTAGAGGAATGAGAATAAAGGAAGAGGGATATTCATATCTCCCTGGTACTCTTATTCTTAATACTACCTGGGGAAAGGTTGCCATTAGCATCACAATTTAAATTTGTCCTTTGCATCCCTTTCACTTTTCCTAAACTTAGGGATTTTAATTTCTGTAAGCTAACTGAACCCATGATATAAGTATATTCTATTTTCAAAGATTACCTGTGCCTTTGTAAAAAGGTTTTCTTTCACCTCTAATTCTGATCGATACTACATTTCACATTGTTAATGAACTACTAGTCAATAGTTTTGATTTTAAAGCTTTCACAGTGTTTGGAATATACATGATTCTTTCTGTTCTTTTAGGTACTGCAAAAGAATATACTTTATTTAGTGAAAAATAATAGTGAGTACCAGGTACGTTCAAAGAAATGCAATAGAATTGGAAAGTTTAAAATACAGAGAAATTGTTAAACCATCAACTTTCCATTATCTTACATTTCTCATAAAATATGTGTTATGCTGCTAGTCTGTAAAAATAAGGTGTCTTTGGTCATTTACAGGAATGTGTGTATTCTATTCATAACTTGAATAGATGGAGTCATTGAACATATTTATTCCCAGATTTTTACCAGCACAATGTTTTTAATTTCAATGAAGAAAATACACAGTTCAAGCAACACTTTCAAAGTGAGACATCAAAGGACAGACATCACAAGATGAGGCAAGTGTATGACAGACTTAATGGAGAATATTGACATTTTCTGCATGTGCATGAATACTCTTTTAACGTAATTTCATGTAAAGGACAATTAGCATCATCCCTCATTATGCTGTGCCACAGAGCTAGTGTCCAGAAACTCAGATTATTTTCAATTTATACTCTCCCTATAGCACATGTGCATATTTTTATAGGCAAAGAATTCCTCTGAAAAGATGTAGGGGAGACTAGCAAAAATGTCTGTCAGTGGGGAAATGGTATGTGCAGCTTTTTAACTCTTGTATGATTTGAATTTGTTGCCACCTGGAGTTGATGGAAGGAGCAACCAGCCAAAGAGAAAAAGGGAACATAAGTCCCTTTAAGGCATCTCTCATAGTATCCAAAACATGAAGTTGGACTGAATTATGCAGATAATTGAAACCTGAGATTTCAGCTTTCCTACGGATTCTAATTGCTATTTATTGGCCTTGTTAGTGTCAACCAGATTGCCATAGGAAGAAGCTGACAAATGGCAGAAAATTCAAGTCATACAAGAGTTCATAACGAAAAGCTACACATACCATTTCCCCACTGACAGACATTTCTGCTAGTTTCCCCTACATCTTTTCAGAGGAATTCTTTGTCTATAAAAACACACATGTGCATGAATACTCTTTTAACATAATTTCATGTAAAGGAAAATTAGCATCATCCCTCACTATGCTGTGCCACAGAGCTAGTGTCTAGAAACTCATGTTATTTTCAATTTATACTCTTCCCATAGCTGATTTCATTCAGTCCCATGAATTTAAACTCCATCTGTATGATAATGACTCTCCAATCTGAACCTCTAACCATAACCTCTGCCTGAAATTTCAGGTTTATATATCCCTACCCTTCAATGTTTCCACTTGAAGACTGACAAATGTCTCAGACTTAACTTGTCCCAAGCCAAATTCTTTACTTCTCTTCTAGTCTCTATTTCTTGTGCCACCTCGTCTATCTCAAGAAACCAAGAACCATCATCCATCAAGATGCTTTAAAAAATATCTAAGGAGTATTTTTATCTTTCCCTCATCCTTCTCTTCTAGTCTATTAGTAAGTAATCTGTCTACTTCTGTCTCTCATGATTCCCATGGTATCATCCATGTCCAAGCTAGTAGCACTGCTCCTAGAGAGCATTACTATGCTCCCTACTATTGGATTCCCTCCTCCAGACAAACAAACCTGCTGTAAAAACATAATAAAATCAAATCACTCTTATTGCTTCAGTTCTACAATTTAAAGTCTTCTGGTAGCCTGAAACTCTTCCAGGTTTATAAAGCCGTGCTGTTCCAGGCTCTTTCCCATCTTTCTGACCACAGATGATACCATTCTCTCTCGGTGCCCGGTTCACACTGTGCCTGTCTCATTGGATTTCTTTCCTTTCCTCATCAGATCAAGCTTGAACCACCACAGGGCCATTGCACTTGCAATTTCCTTTGAAATGTTCTTTGCTTTCTCTTTGGTGCAGCTGGCTCCTTATGATTTGGATCTGTTTCAACTGTTACATCCTGCTAGACATCCTTCCCAGCCACCTAGTCCCTCGCAACCACCAGCTCTTTTAAACTCAGCAGATCCCTCATCACTATCACTATCTGACTTTTTTGTTTAATTCTTAATTTACCTATTTTCTGGCTAAGCTAAATTCCAAGCTCCATGAAAACTGTGCCCGGTCATGTCAGTGCCTGGTGTGGGGGAGGTATCTGATACATTGTTAAGTGAACAAATACTTTACCAACCAAAGTGTATTTTTAATTAAAAAATTCACTTTTGGATGATGATGGCTGTGATGGTTAAGTTGGGGTGTCATGTCGCCTTGATTGGATTTGGGAGCCACTGGGGTACTGACAGAATACAGTTCTGTGTGTGTCAGGTGGGTCATGGAGTGTGACCTTGGGGTTTACATCCGGTCCCTCACCCCTTCTCTGGCACTGTTCCCATGCTCTGCTTCCTGGCTACCGTGAACTCACAGCTCTCCCACACCATACCTTCCGCCATGATATTTCTGCCCTGAAGCCATCTCACCACAGACCGAATCCCCTTAAAATATGAGGCAAATTAAACCTCTCTTCCTGTATGTTGTGGATGTCTGGTATTGTCTGAAGAAATGGAAAAGCTAATATATTGGCCAATCAAACCAAAGACTCTTCAAAATGACAAGTTTCCTTAAGAACTATATCATCAAGGAAAACTCTTGTTACTCTTAGCAATTTTAGTTGTTTTTTGCTAACATTGCCCCATTTATTTTCCTTACCATAGCTCTCATAACTACTAATTTTACTATGTATTTTTTGCTTAAAATCTATCTCCCCATACTAAATATGTAAGTCACTTTAGATGAATGATTTCGTCTACTTATTCACTTCTGAATGCCTGGCCTTGAATAGTAACTTGAACAGAGACGATCAAAATTAGTTGTTGAAAGAGTGAAGGCAAGATATAACTGAAAGTGATTCAAATCTTCTCAATTTATAATGAGGAAATAATACATATTCTTACCTAGAAAACTTGGGCAAAATGTATTAAGTTGAGTGCTTTTGATCATTTGATTATAGATTTCTCTATATGTTCCCATAACTCCAATTCCCTGAGATTTGGACAAGCATTTTACAAACATTTTGCCTTAGTTTTTTTGTTGTTGTTGCTTGTTTTTAATTTTTATTTATTTATTTTCTCAAGGCAGGCTCTCGCTGTGTAGTTCAGGCTGTCCTCAAACTCACCACAATCCTCCTGTTTCAGCCTCCCTAATGCTTGGATTAGAGGCGTGCACCACCTGGCATTTTGCCTTAGATTTTGATCCTTAAAAAATGAGTATTAAAGGAAATAAACAAACCAATTAAAATTATCTTATCTTTTCAGAGCAAGCCCAACTTGAGAGTTCAGTAATTACCAGCAACTGATTATCATTCAGGGATAAATGAGCACATAGGAGAAAGTAAGAATGGTGGGAGGAAAAAACAGAGGGGCAATTTTTGTGCTGCTTAGGATAAGATTTCTCTTGTTTTGTCTACTTTTTCATAAAGAATTAAAGTCTAGGGAAATAAAAGTTTATATTATCATAAGTCTAAGGAGAAATTAATAAAATGCAGTAGGGAAATTAAGTTGAACAAAAGTGCAATGAGCCATAGTTAAACCAATTAATTAAACAGATTTTGATATGTATATAACGGAGCTGCTGAAGAATTAAAAATAAATCCAAGACTTTAAATCAGTGTTTGGTATTCAACAAAACATCAAACAATAATGCACAGAAAACTTGTACTTTTTAAAGCAGTTTCTATGATGAATTCCTCCCATTTTCCTATGAATAATCACCTTTCTTTTCTTTGTTAATTTAAAGAGTCTGTTCTCTCAATACTATGTAGAAGTCTTAGGAATACTGTGATTCTCTTCTACATTCTTCTTATGCCAATTTCCAAACTATATAAATTGCTTGCAACACAAATTATGAAAAGATTTATTTTTTCATAGTTTGTCTGCTACTTTCCAGAAAGCAACGAAGACTCCACTGTTTAATGCACCAGCAACCTAGTGAGTTTGAAGTACAAAAGGTGAGCTATCAAGACTAAAAGCCAGAAGTCACCCTGATCTAAGTTGAATTCTAACTTAGTTGAATTCTTGAAATCCTATACAAATAACTTAGCTCTAATGAACCTCAGTTTTCTTACCACAAAATTGCTGTCAAATGTAAAATTCTAGAATTCCTTGGTGTAACATCTGGCTAAGAAATTCCTTAGCTAAATGAATGTGGTAACATATCTAACTTGTGAACATGTTTTGATTTCCAAAATTGTTTATTTGAAAGTTCTAGCATGTATTCCCACTGAAAATATATATTAGAAAAAAATAGCTAGTTGTAGAAAGGTTTCTAGATGAATCTACAAAGCCCTTCATTTACTAGAACATTGTTTTCCTCAAGAATTATCATAATGGGTATCTTAGTTACTTTTCTCATTGCTCAGACAAAATACATGACACCCAAAGTTAAAGGAGGAAAGGTATGTTTTCAGTCTGCAGAAGTTTCAGCTCATTATGAGCTGGCTCTAAGGCAGGGCAGTATGGGAGAGGGACATGGCACAGGAGAGACAGTCCATGGCAGGGCAGACAGAAATCAGCAGCAGTGAGCAGCAGTGAAAGAGCCTTCCTTTCTCTTTTATCCCATTCAAGTTAACAAGCCTTTTGGGTGGTGCCACCCACACCCAGGGTGGGCCTTCCCATTATCTACACCCAGAACTTTGCTAAACCAATTTAGATATCACAGTATCACATACCTTAGATCCAGTCCCCTCCAGAAAGCCCCACCTATGAGTGTATGAAACTCTGGGGGGAAATCTAGATATAAGCCGTAGCAGTGGAAGTCTGGCTAGGGTGTTCAAGTGGTGCAGGTTTTTTTCTGGAATTTCCTGTCTTTAGCAGGGAAAGTCGTTCATCCTGGGAACCCTTCAATCTCAGACAAATGTAATTAAAATTCCTTCTGTTTGGAATCTAATCATGATTTCATCATCCCCCATTTTTCTGCAGTACTAGGTGCATGTTTATAGCCTATGGAGATATAAAGATAAATCACTGATGGTCTTTGTCTTTAACAAATCTAGAGTCTCTGAAAGGAGACAAATAAACAAGCATCTGCAAGCCCTATACTAAATATTAGAGATGGAGGTTTTCCCTGAATGGTGAGCACTGAACTTGACCTTGAGGTAGTTTTGAACAAGGGTAATCAGGGTCTTCCACTTGATTGTTTTGGGCAATTTTCATTTCAGAGCTCAATATTCCTTAAATTCATACATTAAAATGTCATCTTTTTAGATTCCCGTGATTTTAATTAAGTGATTTTAGATCACTTCCGATACTCATGTAGTCTTTAGGAAATCTTAGCAAAATATAAATCTAAACAGCTCTCAACCTCTGGTTTTATAACAGTTCCTCCCACTCTGGATATACAACTAAGTTAAGATCTACTTTGAAAAATGCTAACTGCCTGCTTGCTTTTTCATTATTTGAAAATCATTTCCCAAAGGAAACTACTGGAACATGTTAAATTGAAAACAAAACTGAGGCTACCATAAATAATTTTGTTCTAGCTGCAATATTGTAGTGGTTGCCCTAAAGTTAGCAAGTTAAAAATGTTTCCCAGGGCTGTGGATACAGCTCAGTTGGAAAACAGATTACTTAGCATGCATGAGGCCCAGGGTTCAATCCCTAAAACTACGAGAAAAATTTTTTTGCCTAAAGCTTGTTATCAAATAATTGGCATTTTATGTCTTAGCCTTCAGTAATTTTTGATGTATTTCTAAACATGCCTTTAGCATTCAGATGCTGCAGCCAGTAGAGAATAACACCATGACTGTCCAAGGAAGCACACACATGGCTAAAAGCTCAGTATTCAGTTTTCCACCTAGAGAGGAAGCTGATTGTTCATAGACTGAACAATCTATTCTTGGAATATGAGAAGGGGACTTATTTCCAGACAGACTGCAACTCAATAGGGGACAAGGACCATATCAACACTGTTTACTGTTATATTTCGAACACCTGGGACATAACTGATGTACCAAATAGTTGAACAAATAACAAAATATATTTACAAGTCTTTATTTTGTATTTCCAATAAGAACAAAACAGTCTTAGGATCTACATGAGTCTTTCCCAAATCCACTAAAGCTACATTTGCCTTTTCAGGGAGCAAGTATGCAGTGGGGTATCTGCTTCCTCACCTCCCTTAGATCAGTTTGCATTAATTTCTGTGAGTTTTTGGTGGAACTGTGCTGGAACATCACTATGGAGATCGGCAACCTACTCTCACACATCTTTATCTAGGAACTGAACAAATGCCTTTATTACTTATGAAAATCAGTAAACCTTTTGACACTGCAAATTATGTAGCTTAAGTTTCAAAGTCAGCTAGAATATGAGATCAAAATCACATGGTATATTTATGTAATGGTCAGATAGTGCCAACCTTTGATAAGTGCTATGATCTTGACTAATAACCTTCGATATTATGTAGGAATTTACTAAGCATGTGGATGAGATTATTATAATCCATCCTTGCTATTAAAAAGATATCACATTCCAAGTTTTCTCTACAATATGGATCAATCATCAATTTAGATTTTGCAACTATATCATGCTTGGAAAGCCCTGATGAGAATTGTTAATGTATGACAGATAAAGATCTTATTGAATATGAGGATTCTTAGTCATTTTGGGAACTTAGGTAATGAATAATCTTATTGAATCTGAGGGTTCTTGGTCATTCTGGGTACTGAAAGAAATATAAAAATTCGAACTGAGCATCTTTTATCAGTTTGGTCATGAGACAGTGTTAATGTACAGATAATCTACATACTTGAAATACATTTGAAATCAGAGGCAGTGTATTTTTGCAAATTTTAAACTTGCTTTATTATCATCTTACCTTTGAAGTTTACTACACCAACTGCAGTTGAAGCCAATCTGAGAGGAGACACAGGGACCACAACTGTTGAACTGGAGACACGCTAGGAAACAGGATAGAACAGACTCATCAGCACTAATTAACAGTGTGGGGGAGAAAAGACCACTCAACCAAAATAAAAATCACCATCCATCTCTCTACACACACTCGATCAAAATACTTACGCATGCCAAACACAATTATAATTACACAATTACCACAATAATTATCAACATAATTACTGAATAGAAAAGATCACCAAACTTTCAAGGCATATTTCCCACTTAACTATGTGCCTACATTAACTTACTAGGTAATGGGGTCATCTCCACAGCTGAAATGTTGGTAATTTTTGACATCTGTAGCTCCACTCGGTGGTATTCATAAATTGTTCTTCTTCGAACATCTGTGAAAACAAAGGCGGAAAGAAATTAACTTTCAACAATTCCCCATTTACCAAACTGCAGCATTTTGATATCATTTTCCCAAACTGAAGCTAAAGTAAAGTTTTAAGGAATGCACTGTAATTTAAAAATTTCACAGTCTAAGACTAATGTCAGAATAATAATGGGATTACTTTAAAGTGTTAGAATACAATATTCTTTAATAATGCAAAAAACAGGATAAGTTATTTTTATGCAGTATATTAACTACAATTAGTAACACTATATAATTCTCAAAATTGGAAGAGAACAAATTTTAAGTGGTCTCAGCAAAGGAACACATAACACAAATGATATCTCAGTGAATAAGTGGGTTATGTTAATCACTTCACAATGTACACACAGAACAAATCATTGTGTCATGTATCTCACAAATATATAAGCTTCACTTGATGGTTATATCTCAGGAAAGCTTGAGGAAGGATAGAACTTTAAATCAGTTTACAATCAGTACTGCTATGTGTTAATATAGAATATATCTAAAGAAGGTTAATAATTAGCATTTATATTACACAAAGTAATTTATAATAATTCATCAGCAAATCCATCAAAATCCCTGGGAAAAAGCCTAGGTGGATTACTTGACAAGAACTTTAATGACTAGAAATCAGATAAATATGAGCAAATGTATTTTAAAATAAAACAAAACAAATCTATTTAAAGTCCCCATTGTAAGCCTTCCTAATGAGTGTGTATGGGTTTGGTGAATGTAAATGGAAAGGTAATATTATCATCATTTTATTTCACTTTTGGAATTCTTGCAATATACTGATGCATTTTCCAAATAATATGTCTATCAGGAATTGTTCGAGGGACTGACTCTAAGTTATAAAATATCACAATGTCCAATCTTATTTTAGAGGAAATTTAATTTGTATTGGTCAAAGGACCTTTTGTCTAAATAGGATGAGATCCTCACATATTGTTTTCACAAGTATTTTGCTAAACCATTCAGTTTTCAGAAGTAACTCTTCATCATAGGAGCTCTAGGGCTGGAGTTCGGGAGACTTCCTGCTGAAGTTTGGAGAGACTCCACATGGTGTTTAATACATTAGCATTCTTCTCATTTCATGTCACACTTTGAAAAATCTCAACTAATGACAGAGGCTGTGAAGCCTGTGGGAGTTAATTATTGACTAGGCATATGGATTTAGAGGGGGACAGTTTTTCTATGCCAGTTCAATCACCTGCTCAAATCCTCCAACTACTGGGAGGAGATGATTTAACAAAACCAAATTAATGAGAATGATTTTTGTTTGATAACCTGCCAATCAATGGCAGCTTCCAAATGGTTATTTCTGTAGTATTTCAGAGATACCCCTGTCAAAAACAAGTCATTAGCAAGTTTTTCACTTATTGGTCCTGCCAATGCTAAAAGCTTTCATTTGATTCCAGAAATGTATTTAGTTTGTCTTCTTAAAAAAAAAAAAGCCAAAATAATGTTAAACCACATGTTGAAACCTGGTGGTGGCAATTCAAACTTAACTAGTCTATTCCAACGTCACAAAAACCAAGATTAACTCTACAGTGAGAGTGTTCCCAGCTGCTGCCGGGGTGGTGCATGGGCTACAGATCTGTGACTAACATCGTGGCTCCTCAGTCCAGAAGGACAAAAATCTCTGCTCCTGAGCCTTATGCAAAAGTTGTACAAGGTACATCTGCAAGGTCATTAAATCTCAGATCATGTCATTAAATCTCATGTAATTAAATATATTTTTTTTCTGAGAGGAAAGGAAAGTGTGACTTCATTAAAGGACATTTGGTGAAATGCAGTAAGATTTCCCTCATGTTAACCTCAAATATTCATACGTACACAAAAATTAGTGCTAAATGACTCAGGTCTTTGGCACTCATGCAAGGAGGAAAATCCTATACTGGATTTACAAAAAACAAGACTTCCTTTGGCAAAATTCAACTGGAAATATTAACATGCAGGTGGGTTTATAAATGTATGAAAGTAGTAGTGGTTAAAAATGTAAATATTCTCAGTGTAATAGTAAAGTGTAAGTCAATACAGATATATGTTATATAATAGGGAAAAATAAGAAATGATTATAAGTATAAATTTGAAGGTAACTCTGAAAGAAAAAACATGGGAAATTTAACATTTGGGGTTATAATTTAAAGATGGGATATTTTAAAATAAAAACTAGAGAGAGAGAAATTCAGCCCAGATTACTGTTGAGAACTATCTTGACAGTTTCCTGTGTCTTCTGTAGTAAGGAAACCACACAGTGGAGATTTGTAAGGATGAGCTTTTCATTCACTATTTTAAGAAAATCAAAGTACGTTAAGCTGGGCTTCCCTTCCTTCAAACAATTCATCCTATTCTACTAGATATCCAATAAATATACACTAAATGAATACATGTATAAATATTTTGAATTTTTAACAATAAATTAAAGTCCTTTCTGTGACTTTAGGATTTTATGTTAGAAATAGCTACCCAAGCTTTATTAAACATATTGAAAGATAGCCCTGGGTTGGTAAAGATTTGTTTCTCAGAAAGTGTGATAACAGATGGAATGTCAGTGAATGAAAGAATGAATGAATTTAATTAATTAAAGGAAACAGCTTAGTCACAAATTCCTGAAGGAATCCTTTTCCGGTTCATAGAAACTCTAAGAAAATAAAAAAATTCTCAAATATGTTAAAATTGATAATCAGTGATTTCTAATAATCAGAACATCTGAGACTTTTACTCTGTTTTAAAAATCAAACCAGGGTCAACCAAATAGCATATGATAGAAATGTATGAGTTAGAACAATAAAATATCATTTACACAGCACTTTTTAATCAGAAGTTATTTTATAAATGAAGCCATTATTTCTATTTATTTCTTCTTTTGCTAAGCTGTTCATTAGTGAGTGCATACATAAGAACCTAAGCAACTAATGAAAATGAGCTGCAAAAGAAGCAATGCTGTCTTATATAGAATGAATAATTTCTAAGGGTTTTCTATTTTCAAGAAAGCTGAGCTAAGACAACACAATTTACTGAAGATTTGCAGATTGAGCCAGCCTTAAATGAATGAATAGACTGATAACCCTGAAATAATGAACCAGGTGCCATTCCTCTGAAAAGGGATTAAAATAGATTCTATAGAATATAGCCAGAAAACCAGGTGTGGTGATACATCCCTATAATCCCAGCAATCTGGAAGGCTGAGGCAGGAGGATCACAACTTAGCAAAATATATTTCCAAGATATTAAGAAAAGGCCTGAGGATGTAGCTCCATGTTGAGGACCTGCATCCAATTCCCAGTACCACAAAAAAGTGGGTTTGGGTGGGGATATAGCTCAGTGTGAAGGTGCTGAGTTTAATCTCCAGGAATTAAAAACAGTAAAGAAAAAATTATTGATTATTTATATTCACCATAGTTTTTATCACATTTTTACTTCACTTTTTATTACAGTTGGTGAGTAATTGTAATGAATGTGTCCTACCACCAAATCAAAGTTAGGATTTTTTCCTATGAGGAAAATCAGTTATAATTATTATAACTGAAAATTTATTATTTCAAAAATACATTCAAGAACTTACTATTTAAACACATCTAATATCCTAATGCCCTATATAAGGCAGAGAGATAAAAAAGATGTCTATGTACATATGACACTGGCGTTCAGCATTTTATTTAATTATGTGTATATGGCCTATTGTTTCCTTGTCCAATATGGGAGTCACATGGGGCTCTTTAACTTAAAATGAATTAATTAAATCCAATTTAAAATTCAGTTACTTAGAGTCACTAGCCACACTGCAAGTGCACAGAGCTACCTGCAGCCAATGAGGCCTTCTAGGGGTTCAGATTCTGAGCATTTTCCATAGTGCAATAGTGCAGACACCTGTCTGTGCTATTATTTCTTTGAGAATTACAGCTAAAGATATTCTCCCATATTAATCACCAGAACTCTCTGTTTATTAAGGTTATGACAGTCACAATCTAAATAATTTTGGCCAACTTAGAAAAATTGCCATCTGGCCTGTAAATATATTTTTAAAAATCCACATATGGCCAAATACATACAAGTGTTTCTTGAAGAGTTCAGTGATCCACTAAAAATTTTTAAAATATATTCTCTCTACAAGTGAACTATGATTTCTCTTTCTGAAAATGCTATAATGATTTTTCGTGGAGCTGTGAATAACAATAACTAACAAAGCGCGACAAGAACATATGCTACAAAGGTAGCATGAACAACATCAATACACGTACAATAGCAGATAATGATAAGAAAAGGCTTGCTGTTGAAAAAGTACCGACCAGGTAAAGAATACATGAAGTATTCTAAGGGATCAGAAATAATCACTGCCATAAATTGTAGTAAAACCATTTCAAATTAGATCAGCTGGTATCCAGATGAGTTTCTATCTCTAGAATTCTGAGTGGGATGTGTGTGTGTGTGTGTGTGTGTGTGTGTGTGTGTGAAAGTAACCTTCTCACTGCTAAAATGACCCAGCCTTATGTTTTTAAAACAGAAGAACCCCATGGTATGTGTGGGTTTTCTAGGTTTCTTGCCTGAAATGTTATACTCATTAAACTCAGAGGGCAGAGGAACAGTGAGGCACACTGTGGCAGTCCAGCAGCCCTGAGATTAAAAAGGAAATTTAAAATATTAAATTGGAAGAGAGAAATATAAATAAAAGTGAGCATCATGCATGTATTCAGGAAGGCCTCTGAGTACTGTGCAAAAGGATTTGAAGGGACATAGATTGAGGCTAAGAAAGAATTACTTTCAGTAAAAAAATATGGAAATTGTACATGACTTATGAATCTATGACAATGTTAATGCTTTCTCATAAAACACAACTGGAGCAACAGTGAAATACCATGTTCTCTGCTTATCAAATTTGAAAAGTTTAAAAAATGATAATAGTATCTGAAAGCCAGAGCAATGTGATATCTAATGTTGATGAGTAAGTAAACTGATACAACATTTATGGAAAGCAACTGTTCAACAAACATAAAACAATGTTCATGTTCAACATCTCAGATTCATTTTTTGACAATCAGCTAGGTGTAAAATTTTAAAACAAGGGTGGTCAGCATTTACTGTTAATATAAGAAGCAACATATCTGAAGAAAAAGTTTGCATAAATTATTAAACAGTTTAAACTGTTGTATATTTTGAAGGGAAAACAGACCATTAAAAATATTTTCACATGATGCCATTTTAGTACGTGTGCATTTTTTTATATATGTGACGTAGGCAAAAAATCAGATGAGATGATGAAAATGTTGACCGCTAACTCTTTCTGGTAGATCTAGAGGTAATTTAAGTATTTCTGTAAGATGTCTGTTACTTTTTGTTACTCTGAATTAAAATGCACTGTGCTTCTATTTGTAACAGGTTTATTTTTATGCTCATATTTCTGAGATGAATAATGAAATTCCTCGGATGCAGGTCATTCTTTAGTCATATCTAAGGAGATTGAAACAGCAGGTTTCTGTGGTTCTCTGTGTTTCTAAAGTTTTACAAATAAAGTTAATAAAAAGCAGAAAGGGATTTAGAGGCATAAGACCACATATGCAAGTCGTATGAGGAGACATTTTGAAAACAAAAAGTTCACCGAAAGACTGAGCATTCCAGAGGCACCGCGTCAAAGTGTATCACAGTGGAAATCCTTTGTGAGCCTGCTATGATGATACCCGTTGTTCTCAGAGTCAGAATCACTGTCACAAATGATAACGATGATGACGATGCTGGTGGTCATGGAGAAACAATGGCTCTAAGTATGGGAACCCTTCTTCGTTGTATGTAACTGCGTGTCACATACAAATTGCACATTAGGTCCGAAGATGCCCGTTTTGTATATAAAGAAGTTACAGAAATTAAATAATATGTCCAAGGTATCATGACCAATATTCTCACTACAGTATCCCATATACTGTGCATAGTTATAACTAATTTTCATCTTTTATTTTATTTTTTAATGTAAGGGTTAATTTCACCATAGACTTTGGAAGGAGTAATTTCTCTTGTAATGTCAGAATTGTTTATCAGTTTACTAAACAATGACTGGATGCTCTTTGATATTTAAACTATGTATAAGACTATCTGATATTTTTTGAAAATAAAAGCCTACTTCAATAGCTACGTTTCAAATTTGGCACTGAATTTACTTACTCTTTGGAAAACTTTAAAAGCTGAAAAATGAGGATTTTGGTTGTTGATGCTGTGAAGTATGGATGGGGAGAAATCTTACTAACAAAGTAAATAAGATTATTTTACAGATTATTGAATGCTTTATCAAATTTTCAGCAAACCTGGTAAGAATGAGACAGAAATGGTGGTCTCACAGGGAAGAAGTATTCCCGAGGCTATGGCTCACATTTCCATTTCACCATGACTAGACTACACTGAAATTCTGGATTTAATAACCCCTATAACCAAATGATTAAAAGAACAGAAAACTGATCTTGTGAGAACAGTGTTCTACGTAATGCACCTTGAAATAAGAAGAAAAAATCACCAATTCCTTAGGATAATCATCAGCTGGTCCCCATATCCACTCAGGGAAAGAAAAAACGGGGCAACAGAAATAAAGGGTTTAATTCCCTACAGGACTACTCATAATACTGAGAGTTGTTAAATATGTGAACAGAATTTTGAAAAGGATTTAAATATTTACCTAAGCTCTGACTACAAAGATAGGTAACATACAGAGTTGTAGAAATAATCCTATTTCTCAGGAAAAAATACTTTTATAACTTGTATTATGCTAATCTTGGGTTATCTTAATCTGTGTCATGAATAAGTATGCCTTTTTTCAGCTGAGAATTTAATACAATCTTATTTCTCTTCTTACACAGAAGCTCATGTAACAGACACTGCTGCACTTTATTAAAGTGGGAACAGATTTTTTAAGGAGATTAAAATTTTCTGTTCCCAAAATGAATTTTAAGTAGAATGCATCAATTCCAATTTTATTCCTCCAATATGGTCTCATCTAACTGCAGAGATGGAGGCATTAGAGACTCACAACTTCCATCCTTTCTGGCTAATTTTCTCTGGATTGAATAGTAAGGTCAACAAGAAATGTGAATGCACCGTAAGTTCTCCACTTGCCTGAGCAAATATTTCTTCTGAACTCTGTTTCAGTAATATTTTTAAGGTGAATGCTGAATTCCAAACTTCAGACAAAATCTGCTCTCTAAATTCATAAGAACTTTGCCAATTTATTTAGTGAAATTGATATCGTGAAGGATATTTGCCCCTTAAACCTTAGCAGTTACCCTTTTACAGCATAACAAGGGATCTAAAATTACATCCTGGCACCCTGAAATCTAAGCAAAGTCTGATCATGGAGAATGTATTGACACAAAATTTGCAAATTAAAATACATGTATAAAATCATTCTTTGTAGTTTGCTGTGTCTTTTTCTGTAAATAATGATACATTGGAGCTTCGGTGTGCACCAAAGTGAGCTTTTGAGCAAGCTGCAAATAAAATTCTTCCAGGGATGAAAAGAACCAACAAACAAATGAAAACTAGTTTCCTTTTACTTGTGCAATAATTGACTCAGGCCATGCTTGATTTAACACCTCTGAAAGGGAGAAGGTGAGAACACTCCTCCTCCATCAGAAGCCAACCTTGGCTCTCCCAGGGCTCAGACTCTTATTTAAGAGTTCTGTCAGGGGGCCTTTATGTTGCCTACACATACTAATATATCCTTGCTTTGTTTTCCGTACAATTTAGTTTCTGGAAAATCTGCTTTGATTTAACAATTGCCTTTAATATTACCTCCCACAAATTCTCAACTAAGAAGGAGAGACCCATTCCAGGATGCATGATCTTCAACAAACAGAACTGCCCCATATGCATGCCATTCTCAGGGAGGAGAACCCTTCTAACAATTTCAGCCAATCTATTGCTCTGAAAAGTCTAGTTTCCACTCCATTTAACTTTCTGTATTTGAGAGATGTCATAATTAGACAGAATCAGCTCAAGTCAAGAGCAAATAGCATACACATGTGATGAATTAAGTCTACCACTCTAATGAAAGAAAAGAAGAAAAAGAACTTCGAACAAAAAGGAAAGAAATGATCTGATCTTTGGATGCCTTTTATTATTATTCCTTGCTTTAAATAAGCACACTCAGGACACAAACAAACAAGTCCCTCCAATGCCAAACCCTTAATGCCTTTTTCAGGAATGTTCTGAAAGTAAAGAGGATGTTTAAGAACCAGAAGCTTTCAAAAGACGGCTGTTTACATGGTTGGAACTACTACAAAATGTAGTGAATATTCTGGTTTTCTTTTCTTTTTGTCTGTGTGTATGTGTGTCCGTGTGTGTGTGTGTGTGTGTGTGTGTGTGTGTTAGGGATGAACCTATGGCCTCCCTCATGCTTCACCAGTGAGCTTTACCCTCAGAAGCATTTTTATTTTCTGTTATGATGAACAACTGTCCAAAGCCCTACATTTTTTTCTGCAAAATATAAACTAAATTAGATAGGTAAAAATGATCTAAAAAACAACAAAAAAAGAGAAATAGATGTCCTCTCTGATAGGCATAGCTTCACTTACATTTTTATTTTTCTGAATTTCTAATTTGTCTTTCATCTTCCTTTAGACTCCCAAATATTTTTTACACAAGTGTTTGATATAAAATGGCACAAAGCTGTTCCTCTGATAGACTTATTAAAAATAAGTAAACAAACATCAAAAGTCATGTTCCTATCAGCCAAACACTCTTGTCACTGTGTTAAATTCTTCATATTAATACCATAATTATCTCTACTCAACCAAGCCAATTATTCCAAGGAATCCCAAATTACACATTCTGGGCTGGGCTCCTTAATTTCTCTTTACCCAAGTTTACTGGATCAAGAGTAATGGAGATAGCCTATCCCAATAGGAGTTACAACCCAAACAGTAGGATAAATAAGCAGCAATTAGCTAAGTGATTCTTTTTAAAATTACACCTGCCTGAGGCCAGTGTTCTTGAAATGTACCCCCACAGAAAGCTCACACTTTGCATTTACCCTTCTTCTACATACTGGGAATTTGTTGGATCCTGTGGACAACGACAAATGCATCAGACAGCCCCACTTTCACTGGGTGATTGGTCGAACTTATCTCTGTGACCAAGACAGGAATCTGGAAAAAAAAAGCGCAAATTACTAGATGTTAGATTTGAATCTCAATCAGGGATGGGAAGTGTGATCAGCTGGCTTGACAAACAAAATCAGGTGATAGAGATGAGGGAAGAGAGAGGGAGGAAGAAATATCACAGAAAAAAGGCACAGTTATCTCAAAATAACATTAGTTGCATGGAAGGCTTGTGCTGGTTGTAAGCAGTAAGAGATTCTTCTCTTACTATTTGTTTTCCTAGAAAATTTTATCTTATATTTATTTCATAAAGTTAAGAAAATCCTTGTTTACAAGCAGGCTTAAAGATATAAAACTTAGAAAAAAAATCGTGCACTACTAAGTATATATTTAACTATGTTACCATTGACTAACATATATTAGTCAAATAGGGTTGATTTTATATGTAGTTAAGTTTTGAAATTGTTCATGAATGTTCAACTTCAGCATTCTAGGTGAAACACAGGGAAAACTTACAAAGTGTTAGAGGATGTCTCAAAGTCGTATCTCTTAAATTTGAATATTAAGAAAACAAAAAATCTGAATGCAACAGATACTTGTAATAGCTGCACATTAAAATAATTAGGACACATTGAGAATGTAGAAAAAATGGTGCAACAGTTATGAATAAGACAATCACTTGGAAATTTTGTTCCTAGGTTTGGAAAAGATTCCAATGGAAATAAGATTGCTTTCTATTACCAGTTTTATGGAAATAAAAATGAGAATACAACTATCTTTAATAAATAAAGGGCCAAAGAAGAAAAGGTGTAGAATAAATGCACCAAAAATTCTTTAGGTAGAATAAGCAGATTGTGGGAAACTGTGAGTATTTTACTAAATAATGTATTTGATCAGACAATACTGTGTAAGTCATAATACATAGCATCGTAATACCAGAGGAAGGAGCTGAGTTGAAATGAAGATCTAACAAGGCTGAACAACTTGTTTTTCTCATGATGTCATCATAATAAATAAATAATGAAAGGTTATTTTGTTGAATTTGACAAATTAAGAAGAAATTTTACTCTTTCTAAAATCTGTACAAAAATCTTAAAATAAATAAATGGAAAATTATACTTTCCCTGTTTGTACTAGTTCGGGTCTCTCTTGAACGATGGTTCTTAACCAACCTTAAGAAGTTTTCTGATATTTGAATGACAGAAACACATAAAATAAAATCAAACCATGATTTCTGTCCCTAAAAGCTCATTTGCTAAATGAAAGTCAGATATGTTTTATTTAGTGACTTACTAAAGTCACTCAATATTAATAGATGCAATCCCTTTTCTTAATGAGCATTAATACTTTAGATGTTCAATGCCCCTCAAATGCCCATGTGTTAAAGGCCTGGACCTCAGGATAGTAGTCCTGAGAGGTGGTGGAGCCTTTAGAAAGCATGGCCTAATGGGAGGTCTTTAGGTCATTGGGGGCATGCCCTGCAGGAGTACTGTGGGATCCCCATTTCTTTGTATTCCCTTTTGTTTCCTGGCTGATGAGACAAACAGTTTGGCTCAACTAGATGTTCCTTGCCACTGTCATCCAGCACCCCCATCAGAAGCCCAAAGCAATGGGCCCACCCAGTCTTGGACTGGAAATTCCAAAATCATGAATAAAAATAAATTTTTCTTTTTGTACTTCTTTTATTTATTATTACCCAGTTGTATACTCCAGGTTGAGGAGTACTGCTATGAATATAGCTTTTGTTTTAGTTAGACTCATAGTTAAAAATAAAAGGCAAAACTGATGGAAAAGCATAGGGGAAAAAAATCTCAACTAAAGTTCTATTTTGTCCATCCTAAACAGTCAAAACCATATATTTTTTTTAAAAAAGTAGTGCTACTCGATGTCTGCTGAGAAGTATGAAAGCTTTGTCAATGGCATCTGTCACTTGCTTTCATTCTCTTACATTATGTATGACTGCAGTTTTCCTCTTAAGTTGCAAAATACATTACTAAATAACTCTGTGTTAATTTACTGTATTTCTTCTTTTCTCAAACTCCCAGCAGAACTTGAGCTTATATTACCATGAATTAAAAAATCCTGTTGTTATGAGTCCATGCTGTTATGAGTTCTACATCATTATGAAGGTTACTGTTATAAATACTATATATTTTTACCAGACCTTGCTTTTCAGGTCACGTATCTTGGCTCTTTCAGCCTTCCCAGCAATTTTTCCTTTTAGATTGTGTGTTCTACCTTTTTTTATATTGTTTTGTTTTTGTAGCTAGCCATCTTTCTTTTGATTTTTTTTCTCCATCTCTTTTCTTCTTTTCATTCCCTTCCTTTGTATTTTATTTCCAGGTCCAACCCTCTTCTGTACTGTTTTTTTTTTTTCCTGTACTGTATTAATTACACTATTGGCCTCAATCTATGCACTCCCTGTATCTGGATACTTTGCCTTCTAACTTTGCAATGTTCTCTCACTCTGAGTCCAGGAAAAAAGGACAACAGTAAATATAAAGCCAAAAATAGATGCTTGAAAATACTTGCAGGTTTCACTTCCCTTTCTTGGACCTCTCCCTCTAGTAGGAGATGGTACCCTGCTGGTCTATTGAAGATATAGCTGAGACAGATGAAGGAATGATTTCTTTCAAGCAAAAATTATCCTTGATCAGTCACTAGCAGAGTCCAGCCCAGAGCAAGAGAGCCACCAAGTTAATCCATAGGTAACTTCACCAATAAGAAATGGAATTATTTTAAGCCAGTGCATTTTGGGGAGATTTGTTACACAGCTATACCAACCAATACATTTTCTGTTTTAGATCAAATGACCATTACAACTTTCTGTGGGTGTTTCTACATAAGATGAAACAGTATTTCTCCTCCTAGTTTTCTGGGAATCAGATAAACAACTTTCTACATAGAATTAAATTTGAAAGATTGGAATATTCCAGTCAAAAAGTTTCATTTCTGTGCCTTTAAAAATATTTTCTGTATAGATATTCCTTGTTTAATGACCTACCTATTTCATAAACGTTCAGACTTATGACTGAGGTACCCTCTTTGAACAAATGACCTGCTGCTTGGATTGATGACTAGTCTTTTTTTGGTATGGTTATGTATATCTTATTTATAGAACCTCAATGTCTTTTTTTTGGGTATAATACACCTTGTTTATACAGTACTGTAATTTGCGCTGATTGTATAATACAGTACAGTGCTAGTTTTATATTGTTATACATCACAGTAGTACATGTAAGAATTATGCAAATAACAACAAAGTCATCAGGTTGGAGTTTTCTTGACCATTTCTTTGTTCTGAATATTGTAACGTCCATACTACATACATTCATTCAGTGACCAATTCAATCAATGACCCAGTTGTAAGAACAGAACTCTGTCATTAAACCACGATTATCTGTATCTCTTTATTTTCTACTTCATTCGTATGTGGATTCCAAAGCCTAAGACCAATGTGTTTAAGTAACCTAGATGTAAATTAGTTTTACCTTAAGAAAATCCATTGAAAAACAAAATGGGTAGCTTGGAGGTATACTGAGGTCTCTATGGTTGAAAATTATCACATCATACATTGACTAACCCTCTAAGAAGATCATTGTTGATGATTTTTAAGGACACTTCAAACCTCAAATTGTTATTCCCTTGTACAGACTGATTTTACCTTATAATGCTTTCAACAAGTAAATTGACCCAAACAAAAATTATCTGAGTGAAATATTCTACCTGTATGCAAAAAGAGTAATAGTAAGTTAAAGCCATCTTTTGCAGCCAAAGAATGCATTTCAAGTGGCTGACAGTTTTAAAATGTACCATGTATGAGCTAATGACTTCTAAGTAGTGTGTTTGACAAGCCACTCCTATTTGCTATGTAAATACCTCTACTATAAGTCTTAATATAATATTGGCAGTATAAAGTAGAAATACATTTCTAAGAAAAATGTAAATTATTTTCCACAAAAGGCATTTATACTTTCTATGCTGTGCTTTTTGATGAGATAGAAAAATTCATTCATTTATTCATTCATCAGATATTAATTGAAAACATTCTCTGTATTATCATGGGCAGTGGAATTACAGCAAAGAACAAAACAGAGACCCTGCTTTCATGAAGCTTACAAGCTAGAGAATAAAGACAGATATCAGAGCAAGAAGATATAAAAATATATTAGGCGAGAAGATGGTAAGTGCTAAGAAGAAAAATGAAACAAAGTAAAAAGAGAAGGGGGCCCAATAAGATGAGCCACTGAAGGTCTCTGATAAGACCCCTTTCCTGCAGAAATGAGAAGGAAGTCACAGAGCTTGCCATGTGGGTACTAGAGGGTCAGCACAGGCAAATGGCTTCACTCAATGGCCTTTGCTATGCATTAGGAGTTGAGAAATTATCTTCATGGTTACAGCATTACAAGAGTGTTAAAGGACGTGAAGAGTGGTAGAGCCAATAACAGGCAATAACACTGGATTTTATTCCAAGAAATGTAAGAAGATTTGGAGAGTTTTAAGTAGAGGAAGGGAATTCCTTTACATGTGAATAAAATCATTCTGGCTGCCCTGGGTGGAAGACTGAAGGAGGGAAAAGGAAGGACACAGAGAAACAAGTTAGGAGGAGGATTTCACAGTTGTGGAGGTAAAGATGGCCGGCTTTGTCCACATTAGTGTGGTGGAGGTGGCAGAGGAACAAGAGAATGAATTCGAGATGGGTGGTGTAGGTATTAACACATCGATGGGTTTGGTAAGAAGGGTGAGAGAAGAGAGCAAAGGGTGCCACCAAGACTTTCAGTCTCAGGAGTGGGAAAGACGGAGTTGTGTGTTCCGTCGGGAATGCTTTGTTGTGCAGCCTTGGGGCTCATCACCTCCCAGTCTGTAAGAAGGGAGTCTTCTGTGCCTGCAGAGAGCAACTTGTCAGCTGCAAAGTGCAGGGCTGAAGTAATACAGAAGTGGAGAAGACCAGGAGAGGGGGGCTGAGGAAGACGGTTTATGTCAGTACCATTTGCTTCATATTCTTCCCCTACAATGTCATAGAGCTCATGAGCAAGGTTCCTAAAACAAAGATATTTTGTCCTACTTAAGTATTAAAATGAGGATGTTCAAGACTTCAGTGCAATGATTGTGTCCCAGGGTTTGGAAAAAAACCCACCAAAACAAAACACCGAATCGAATCAAAGATTCATGAAGAAATGATGAACAACTCCAGGTCTTCTCAGATATTTCCTACGGAAAGGTATCTGCCTTCCCCCGTCTAATATGGTTGTATCATTTTTCCTCTGCCATCTTGGACTGTGATCTTTCACTTCACCATTTCAAAGACAGTCAAGTGACTTACCGGGCTGAGTTTAGTGTGAGCAAAGCAGGCCTGCCTGCAGGTTTCCATGTCAATATACAAATAGAAACTATTAAGATGAATTAAGAGGACTGCTAAAAGCCACAGTAAAAATGAACTCGTTTTTGACTACTACCAATGAAACGGGGATGTGTGTGTGTGTGTGTGTGTGTGTGTTACAATTCAGATCCAACATGTTCCTCAAAAATCTCCTAAGTTCAGAGGTGAGGCTTTCAGGAGGGCTCTAACTTCATCAGTGGCTTAATCCATTGATGAGGTCTTAATTGGGTGGCATTGGTGGGAAGAGAGAAACAGAGGAGGCAGGGGCTTGTTGAAGGGAACAGTCATGAGGTCATGAGGTCAAGAGGTCATGAGGTCATGACCTTGGGGATGATACCCGGTCTCCAGCCTCCCTTTCTCTGGCTCTCTACCTCTGTCTCTGTTTTCTGGCTGCCATAAAGTGAGCAGCTTCCCTCCACCATGACACTTTTGCCTTCCCACAGGCCTAAGAGCAATGCAGCCAGCTGACCAGAGTGCAACCACTGAAACTGAGAGCCAAAACAAACCTGTTCTCCCGTAAGCTGATATTCTCAGGTATTTGGTCACAGCAATAAAAAGCTGATTAACACACTAAGTGTGTACGTGTGTGTTTGTATCTATATATAAACAAACACTTTAAAATTGTCATGGCTGTGTCTAGATGTCCCCTCAAAGCCTCACGCAGTCATCAGAGGGGCTGTTTCACAGGCGGCTGGATCTACAATGTGTGATGGTGGGACTGATTCATGGTGCAACACTAGGCTCAAGGGCATTAGGATTAAGGGTGTGAGTGCTGCCCAGCCTAAGTAGCCTGGATAAGACATAAGGGAGAGAAAGAGCTGTAATTGTTGCTTGTTGCTTGCTATCTTCTGCCTGCCAAGAACTGGTCTCTGCCATGCCTCCCTGCCTTGGAGTCAGCCAATTATGGACTGAAACCTCTACAAACTGTGAGCTAAATAAAAATCTTTCCCCCTGTAACTTTGGGTGTTGGGTATTTTGTCTCAGCAATGAGAGAAAAATAGCTAATCATGAAAGTAAAGAATCATAGCCAGTATTAGACAAAATTAGCACAAGAGTGGGGTCTGTCATATTGTCATGATCACCTGTGCGTATGAGGATATGAAGTATACAAGTCAGTGCAACTGTCGCCAAGGGAATATTAAGGTACTAAAACCCTAAAAATTTTGATTGTAAAAAGCCATTTTTTATCCCTCAACACATACACTTATAGGCATCCTCAAAATTTCTCCCGTGTCATCCAAATTGGCAATGTCAGGAACTACAGAACTACAGGCGTGTTTAAAAAAATGTATCTTCACTATATTCAAGTACCTATAACAGTTGACCTTTGCGTTCAAAGCAAAGTTAAATTTAACTGAGCCTCTGCATGATTGGAACAATACATTCTGAAGAATTGGCTTTACAATTACATTAGTTCTACAGGATAGGTGGGAAAAGAACATTAACAGCATCAAAATATGCTTCTGTTTTGGCTTACAGAGGTTTTCATAAATTCTTTTATTAAGAGATATTTTAAGTTTTGTTCTAGTCTATAAGTTTAAGTTTATTATTTAGGTATAAACTTTTCTACAAATGATATATTGAGGCCAATTAAGCATAGAATCAGGAAAGGCTTGCAACAGCTAGACAAAAGTAAGGCAGGAAAAGCTAATCTGGAGTAAGCAAGAATAGGGCAGCGTCCTTTGGCCTCCAGATGAAGATTTCAAGACAAAAGCTGCTCTAGACCTCACACTGCAGGATCATTCTCTAGGACACAGGGGCGGAGAGCACAGTCCCTGGGCTTCCAGTCTGCCTCTCAGACAGGGAGATAACAGCATGCCCCTTGGATCAGAGGTAATGGAATTTTATTCTCTGCTTTGCTTTGCCCTGCAAATCTTGCCAAAACATTCATTTGTTTCCATTATGTCTCCTGCTATCTGTCTAATAGGCAGCAGAGTATCTCAGCAAGAGCTTGATTGTATGGTATGTGTTCCCAAGCTCCAATCACACGCATATCAAGACTTAACTGGAAAAGAATGACTCCAAACTCATTTTTGTTCACTCGCTAATCAGCAATATGGTGTCCAATCACTTAATATTAAAAACAACAAGAAAAGCTCACTAAAACCCACTCTTAGCTTATTTTACCCACTCTTATCTGGAAACTGCATTCAACTTCCTACTTCATCCTCCTCAATGTCTGATCTGACTTTTGCATTACTCAGTAGAGAATCTACCATTCTAATATATCTAATAATAATCAAATATTAAAAAGTCAAGGGCCGGGGATTTAGCTCAGTGGTTCTGCCGCCTGTCTCACAAGCGCAAGGTCCCGAGTTCGTTCCCCTGTACCAAAAAAAAAATAAGTCAAGCTCCCTTATTATTAAAACAACAACAACAGCACAAAGTAAAACATACTAGTGCCAAGTTGCCTGAAAACTACATTGGAATAAGTTTCAGTTAAATATATAAAAATTTTATTTGATTTCCTGAATATTGTTAATGATCCACTCAAATATTTTAATTTGTGTTTTAGCTTATAGTTATTGAACTTTTTCATGTGCCAGGTACTGAACAATACATTTGACCATGTGAATGCAGAGATGATCCATAATCCAAAGATAAACCACATTATCCCTCCCCTCCTACTTCTGAGTCCACAATCATATGCTGCAGAAAATCTGAAAGGAGACAAATAAAAATATGAAGTTGATAAATAAAGTCAGTCTCTTTATTCAAAGAAGGACTTCAAACTTCATCTCTTCATAAGCTAGTGCAGACCTAGAGTATAAAAGACGCAATTGGTGAGGGAGAAATGGATGAGCACATTCTGAGTACATTTTCTGACCAATTTTTGCTGTGTGGAAGTCAACACCAAATGCTTTCAGGCCTTCCAATGTTTTAAGAAGAAAAGTGGAAGTGAATATTTTAATTTGAAATCTTCTAATATTTAAATGTTGGCAACATATTCATTTTACAAACACAACACACAACAAAACAGCACACCCAATCCTTGTGACCTCTGAATTAAAGATCACAGAGATCTCTACTGTAAAAAAAATGCACAAATTGGAAATTACGTTTCACAGAAAGAAGGCATTGAAGCAGGAGCCTGGCTAAGGAAGCCTGTACAACTTGATTTAACAAGAGAGTCAAGTCCCAGGCCAGGTGGGCATTTTATCTGGGACAGGAGCTAGATAAGGGAGCTTGCCTAAAATGGCCTGGGAAAAGAAAGGAGATCAAGGAGGCACTATGCCTGGGCTGTGAGGGACACACATGAGCCATATCAGGCCTTCCTCTAACTGCAGGAACAAAAGAGCTCTTTGGTTATGGAGAATCAGGGCAGGGAGGCTGGATAGGGCCTGATAATGGGAAAGATCACATCCTAATGAAGTAAACTTCTCAAGGTCATCAAGGCACAAGGGGAAGTGAGGCTTGGCAAGCAAAAGTGAAGAAAAAGCACCCAGCAAGAGCACATCAGTTGCTCAGCAACAACAGGACCAGATAATGGCAGGGCTAACACCCAACAAGTTTCCTGTCTCTCAAAGTTATTTCAATCAGGGCACTGATTTTGCTCCCCTGCTACTTTAAATTTATGTGCTTATTTTAACACAGTTTTTGTTATTATGACATAATAAAGGGAGTTCCATTCAATTTGTCATTTTCTTACACTATGGCACATAGACAAAAAGTTAAAATGTCAGGTGATTTTATATGTGTGATAACTAACTAAAATACAAAATACATCCAAACATGTAAATGAAATAGATCTTGGATAAAGCTATGTAGATAAAAATGTAATACTTCAGGGTTGGGGATTTAGCTCAGTGGTTTCACTGCCTGCTGGGCAAGTGCAAGGAGCCGAGTTCGATCCCCAGTACCAAAAAAAAAAAGTAATACTTCATGTATTTAAAATACGGAGAAGAGCTATGATATAAAATACTCCAAGACTACATTTCCTTAGAATTATTCCTAAAGTTTTTATCAAGATTTTATTCTGTATGAATATATATGTGTATGAATATATATGTTTGTATTTGTTTTAGCAAGTGTTCATCTCTTAATATTTGCAAGCTGATAACCATAAATGAAAGCTCATTACAGTTTAAATAAGAGAAACAGTCTTCAAAGAAATTTATAAAATGCTTTAAAGGGCCCCATTGAAACCTACAGCTAATTAGTAGTGGTTATTACTTAACTACGGACTCTCCCACAGAGGCAGTAAATGTTACACTGAGGAACATTAGGCTTAAATACTTAAATGGTGGAATAAATTAAAAAGTGACCATACTTAATAACAGTAAAGCTTCTTTATGTTGACCTCTTCTAAAATTTGCTGTTGAAGGAGACAGTAAGGTATAGAACCAGGAAAATTGAGAGAATGGGCTAATTCCTGGGCTAGCATCCATTCTGTAGGATTTCCTCCTGTTACCATATAGCAGAACCACATGATTTTGTAAGAACTGCTGTAGGGTCACCTAATGACCACCGTATGTCCTTGACTCTGTGTCACTCACATGAGGTGGTGAAAGAAAAGTAATCAAATTTTCAATAGACACAGAGAATCACTTCCTCTCTCAGCTTGTACCTGGTTCTAGAGTATGGTGAGTTTAAAAATATGTCAAGTAAAGAGAGATGAAATAAGGGATAGGAAGTGTGACTGATAAAACATGATGGGGGGCCGAGATAGACAGCATCAAGGACTGGTAGGAATGTAGTTGCTTCACGTCTCTAACACTGCTGGAATGAAATTATGGAGCCTCAGTAGTTTCTTTCTTTGATTATCAACAGACAAGAAATTTCAGCCCATAGCAGTTGTAATCAAGCTATTCAGCAGCAATTCAAAATGATATAAAGATTCTCGAGTAATCGGTAGTTATTAATAGAATAGGAAATGGGAATTTGGCTTTTGATTTCATTTCTTTTAGAAAAGATCCATTTCTTTTAAACTATGTACAGCTTCTTTTCATCTTTAAAAAAATTAATAAGATAAATGCTACAGAAAGGCAAACCACTCTTAACTGTGCTCCAACCTTGATGGTTCTGTAATGATGATCCTTAAATAGGAATGGCAGTGGAGGACAACAAACTGAGTGAACCGATTCAGCTATCTTGACAAGGGAGTTCCCCAGAAGGCAGGCTAATATGTGGTCAGATCTATGGGTTCTGGAATTATATTTCTTTGGTTGAATCTTTTCCCCATAATTTTGGGAAAGTTTCTTACCCTCTCTGGCTATTGCAGTTTCCTTTTCTGTAAATAACAAGTCGTTACCTCATAGTCTTTCTGAGAGTCAATTCTAAGCATATAGGTCAGTGCTTGGCATATATAAGGAGGAAAAAAAATGCTACATTTTTTTCATGCTTGGAGGATATTATTTAAAATGAATGGACTTCCACTTTTGGTTATGGCAGATAAACTCACATAGTAACATTCTTACTACTTAGAATAAGCAGGAAAGATAGAAAAATTTGTGAAAAGCATCTGATGAGTGCATTAGGTAGATATCAAAAAGTAACGACAGGAAAGACAAGATCCCAGAGAAGGAAAATCACAGAAGTAAAACTGAGATAGGAAATGGCATGGCTTAAGATGGCTGGGAAGAGAGGCATGGTGGAACCCCAGGATCTACACAGCACTGCTTCTCAGGACCCCCATATATAGAACTTCCCCAGGATTCCCAGGAGATGTGGATGACATATAAGCACACAGGTGCCACGAGGAGCCTGCTATCCTGTCTCTCTACGGTGACCCGGCCTATGTCTTCCAAACCAGGGTGCACTTTTATTTCGGTTTATTTTATTTTTACTCTCTTGTTTGGCCCAAGTTTGCTCTGCAGAGCTAGTTCCTTCCTCACACCTACTTTTCAAATAAACTTTTGGCATTGTTTTTTTTTTTCATTCAATTCTTTGTTCAAGGTGAGAAAGACCTGGAATACATTTAATTGGTAAGCCATTTCTGAAAGGAACCACCCAATAACAAAACCAACATCACTTTCTCATCCAGCATTTGCACATTTATAAGGAAGGTTCAGAGACTGAGAAATTGAATGGAATTTTAGCCGGTTTCATGAAGCTGAAGAAAAATACAAGGTTTCTGAGCCATTATGGCAAAAGGTCCATAAATATCCTGGCTTTTGGTCAAGATTCCAAAAAGAATATAATTTTAAGAGTATAATACTCCAGTCTTTATGAAGACCAGTGCTCAACTTTGAATAAGCTTAGCCCCTTACAAATTTAAGTAACCTGTCTTATTCTAACTGCCAAATCAAAATCAAAGCCAAAACTGGGCTGGGGATTTAGCTCAGAGGTTTGGCCACCTGCCTCACAAGCACAAGGTCCTGAGTTCGATCCTGGTACCAAACAACAACAACAACGAATCAAAACCAAAACCAAAACCATACCAAACAAAACAAAAAAAAGGAAGGAGAAGAAAATATTATCTACAACCTCTAAAATATCTCTTTGCTATCTTGTAAACATCCATATTTGATCAAAAGTTACCTAGAATGGAAGTAGACGTGACAGATGAATGAAAACTTAGGAAAGAAAAAACAGATGATAGCAACAAATGCATAGAAAAATCCAGAACACTGGAGTCACTGGCCACAAACTTTAAAAGAAGTGTTATTAATATATTCAAGGAAATAGATGAGAGGATAGTTTTATCGGGTAGTCAAATCAGTAGGAGAAACAATTGAGTGACATGAAATTGAAAAATACACTATAGCAAATGATAATTTGTGGGAAAATTTAAAATTATCTTTCTTTTTTTAAATTTTGGCTTCATCATAAGTCATCTATGTCTTTGATGTTAACTAAAAGAAAAAAAAACTCTGTGTAACAAATAGGGCCTAAAAGTTAAAACAGAATTGCAAATCTTTGAATAATATAGAGCTATAATCTGGAAGAAATTACTATTTTTAAAATGGGTACCTTCCCTGTACTTCTTACCAGTATGATTACAGAAAACACCTGGTCAGTGGTGAAGAAACCTTCAATGCTATGAGCAAATCTGAATTTACTCTTTCCCTGAGGGCATCACACCAAATTTGTTTAAAGGAACATTATGGGGGTGTACAACACCCACACTGATTTTTTAGAAATATTTCTATTGATGAATTAATTTTAATTTTATGAGTTTTATTATATTAAACAGTGTATACTTAACAGAATTAAAATATCAATAAAAATATTAAATTTTTGAAATGTATAGAGTGTATAAATAAATATCGACATTTTCAACATAAATTTTTTTTGTTTGGTTGTTTGATTTTGAGACAGGATCTCACTATGTAGTATAGGCTAGCCTTGATCTCATTACAGTAGCCCAGGCTGGCCTCGAACTTGAGGCAATCCTCCTGCCTCAGCTTCCCTAGAGCTGGGATTACAGGTGTGTGCCACCATGCCTGGCAGCATCAACTGTTTACCTCCTTACAAAATCTACAAAATTAACAACAAAAATAAATTCCTATGTGAACTACAATGAAAATACAAACAAAACTCTACCACAGAAATAATCTTTGCTTCAATTATCACACCTAAGGCAGTTTTCACGCATGAGAACAGAATGTTCCATATACAAGTATCACCTATACTGATAGCACATGTGTTTTATTTTCCTGTCTTTGGTAAGACGTACTTGGCATCTCGCTGGTCTTCCTATTTTCTTGGGAGGTTCTTGTGATGTTTTACCTGTCTGTGGACCAGTCTGCTCCAGAATTCTTTTGCAGTATTTTGGGCAGATAGATACTGTTTATCCTCTGTTGTAATTGATCATTTATTAGTTCCAGTCCCAATCCTCTAAGAAAATTTCTCCGTGATATTTTGTGCTTGTTATTTTCTTTGTCAATGAAACTATTTATCCTTCACATGTTTACGAACCAGTAAAACACAACCATTGGCCTATGCTTTGTTTTGAGTGGCACCATAGTTGCTGCATAACTGTTCAAGAACATCTACTCCACCTTTAGTTTTTTTGTGAAATGTGACCATTTCTGGCTTCATTTGTGTTGAGGATTCATTATCAGTCTTTTCCTGTTCATTTGTTTTTTTGAGACAGGGTCTTGCCACTAGTCCAGGCTAGCCTTGAGCTCGCTATGTAGCAGTGGTTGTCCTTGAGCTCACAAGATCCTCCTACCTCAGCTCCCTCCCCTCAGGACTGGGATTACAAGTGTGCACCACCACACCTGGCTTCACCATCAGTCTTATTATCATGGTGTATCACTGACAGTAACAATATTAATTTGTTTTTCTTCACTATAATGTAGTCCATGATAGCCTGGAACACACCGTGTAGCACAGGCTGACCTCAAACTCAGGACCCTCCTGCTCTAGCCTCCTGAGTGCTGGGATTACAGGCATTCACCATCAAGCCAGGCTTCACTATCAATCATATCATCCTGGTGTAATGTTGAGAGTATCAACACTACTTTAGTTTTCTTCACCATATAGGAGGCCAATGTTATGTCTTTCTGAAATCCAAAGATTTTACTATACATTTCTCTATTGTGAAATTGTAACATTTTTTTTCAGAAATCTTGGCTTTGTTTTTGAGAATAGTTCCTGTGATGGTCAACTGGTGGGTTTTTTTTTTTCTTTTCTTTTTGAAATGTAACATCAATAAGTAACTAGTGAAACAAATGTTGAATTTGGGTTATTTTTTGAAATAGATGCAAAAAGTTTGTTCACAATGTCATACGGTTTATTACTGCACAAATAAAGACCTGGTGGCTGAGTTCCAGGATAAATTTCTAAATTTCAGGTATAAAATGTCTTTGTATTTACCAGGTTATATATTTTTATACCATATTTGAAGGTTTATTTGGGATATATTGCCAAAACCTTCAACAACCACTAAATGATGCAAGTTGTTTGTCAATTGTTATGTGTTCAGACAGTGTATAAATTGCTTAACAATGTGAAACAAAGTTCTCAAAAAATGAGCAAATAGCGTCCATGTTGTTGATTTTTTTTTTTTGGTGGTTATTTTTGTCATCAAAACGATAGCAATTTTGAAAGAAACCAAATTTCCTAAGTGTCATTATTGTTTTAAAAATTTCAATGCCCCATCTGTCACTTCTACATAAATACTTCAGATTCTGACAATTAAAATGATACAATCCTTCTATGAAGGCTTTTAGTTCAGATAGTGAGATGTCATGATAAATATATTTTTGAGTATTACTATTGATGCATATAAAATATTTTACTTGTATTTAATTATTAGTATACTGAGAGTCCATTTACATTATTGCCCCACGTAAGTGGAAAAAAAAAAAGTAGAAAACCTCCTTGAAACAGTAGAAAGATCTGACATAGTTATTGGATTTGTAGAATTTGGTTTATCTAGAATTTATCCCTCACTTTATAGGCTAGAATCTAGTGATGACAAACCTTCTGAGCTTTCAATGATAACAAACAGCTACTGCAGCATGTGTGCCATAAGTTTTCCACCACTAAACTAGATGGATTTCAGATTTGACCAAAGTGAATCCTTTTTTTATCAATGTTTTCTTTATAATCAGGTATTCATCTTCCAAAAGGAAAGACAATCCTTCAGTTGAAAAGATAAGGAGTCTGTATTACCATAAATATCCATTAATCCATGGGTTAATAACACCTATTATTAATTCACATTGTCAGGATTTCTCTCATAACTACTGTCTGCCTAAGATAGTACATCTGTAAATCTTGGAACTTTATTCCTGTGTTCTTTATGAAATAGACCTTAATCACAGTCAAAAGAATTTGAAATCAAACACACTATTATTCTAGTTTAAGCATTCTGTAAACTTAAGGCTACAATTTAGGACATTTTCATTCTTTACTTTGTCAAATTGTTAAAATGAAAGAAGCCGTAAGTTTAAATTCCCTTCTTCTTGCTGAGACTGAGGGCTCTAATTAATTATTCCTATCAGATTTCAATAAATATTAGCCGAAGGGATTGTAGACGCAACCATCCTAGAACCCTCAGTACTGAATTACTGAGCTAGTCAAGTTTTTAGGTTTACTAATACTTTTGGAATCAGAACCAGAAAATGTCACAGAAATCAACAAGGCCAAAAACAAAAGAAAAACAATATGAACATTTAGATACAGATGAGAAATTCTTCCAAGTCAGAATTTTTTTCTTAGTACTTTCACTATAATTATTCTGTAACTTTATAAAATTATTGAACCATAATGCCAATGATATCAGAGTACAAAATAAAACCAAACCCCCCAAAATTAAATATCAGTGCTACCCAGAACATAAAAAGATTTTTTTTAAGTGAAAGAAATCAATTGGTAAGAACAATATTTTAAGTTGATTACTGAAACATAATGTACTTGACACTTGAAGCAAAGGATCATGGTCCAGGTCAAAGGGTAGGGAAATCACCCAAACATGACTTACTTCTTTGTATCCGAAGATGATGCGTCCATCCATAAGAAGAGTTGCCTGGAATGTGAAGCTTCCCAGGTTGTAATTATCCTGCAGATGTACATGGTCCCATTGGACAACTAGTGCTGTCCCTAATGGGAGAAAGAAGAAATGCAATGAGAAAAAAATATGAATCAATTCACAGGAATGTTAGTCTGGCCTTCAAAGACAGTAGTTATGCTATTTCAATTTTATGTGGTCAATTGGAATTCTGATATTGAAATAGCATTTAGGATCACTTTTAAAGGATTGAATATTCTCTAAATATTTGGTAAAACTCTAACCTCATACTAAGGTTAATATTGAGCCAAGCCAGTATGGGGGAATTTTGCCTTAGGAATTTCATTAATGTTAATGGACACTGTCTGCTTAAATTTCCATGAGCCACTTTCAAAACAGCCCAAGTGGATTGAATGAACTTCAAATACTTTTGATAAATGCCAAGAAGGAATATACTCAAAAAACCCAGGCCCACTTATAAAAGATGTGACAATGTCTTTTCCATACTTAGTTATATTCTTCCACATTGAAGAAGTTCCTTTAACAGTAGTGGGAATTTTCTTCTTTGATTCACAATGCCTGCATTTCTGTCTTTGTTGTATGGCTTCCAGGAGCTGCAAGGTAGCTTGAAGAACCCTGAGCTAAGATTTCTGAAGTCCCCTTGAAGTGCACTGGGGTGAATCTGCAGGCTGTATGCTAAAATCTGATGCCTCAATCTGCCAGTGTTTACTATGAAACTATTAACATGAAATATAAGTTGAAAAACTGTTTAATACTCAAATCACCAATGAATATTCATATTTTCTATGCAACTGACCTGGTGCATTCTATTTTTTTTTTTTTTAAGAAAACAAAGCAGGTAAGCCCTCTGCTTAGTTCTAGATGTTGGATTTTTTCTTTGGTTAAAAAAGTCTTGCTGTCAAAAAGTTGTGTTAAAAATGAAACACAGAACTAAGAGAGGAAAGCTTACCTTCTGTAGAAGATATGTGATTCAAAAAAATAAATCACTATCATGTGGCAAAATATTTTCAGCAAGCATTTTGTGCTGTTAGTAATGTACAAAAATTCTTGAGTTAGCTGACAACTTTAAATATACTGTCACTTCAAATATTTTGAATATCCAATTGTGAATATGTAAGGGATATTGAACTATAGAGACAAACTGTATTTCTTTGGAGGAAAAATTTAGAAATTAAGAAAATGTTATTGAACTTGATCTGGGTGCTTTTAGCCAGAGCGAAACATCACGGATTCTGGCCAAGAAGACCCAAGGCCTTTCCTTCCATGGGCATGTCCAGGTCTATGCTACCATCTCTTTTAAGGTAGAAAAGGCTAGAAGGTAATCTGAGCCAGGAGGGAAACTGCCCATAATGTTGTGATTACAAGGCTTTCTGCACATGAAATGACTCTAAACTTCTTCTGCATGCCCCGTGTTTTTAACTCTCAAGCTTCAGTCTCTGTCTCACTCTTTAATTTCTATCACAGCCTTGTGGTGCAGTGGTAGCAAGAGCTAGATGGCAGAGGACCTAGACCGAAGTCCTGCCTCCGTAATCCTTCTGTGTAAGGATGGCTACAGCTAACTTGTGTGCACTGCTCCCTCCTCTCCTCTAACACGGGAAGCCATAACTCTTGTCCTCAAGGGTGTTCTGCATTGAATACAAGAAAATACAGTGAAAGTGAGAGTTCTACATGAATTAGCCAAATGTTTTAATGAAAATCCCAATGAAGCTATTCCTAACACTGTCATGTTAGCAGAAAGTTTTAAGAAACAACACTGTAAATGTTAAGTTTTATATTCTATTATGGTATAGCTCCTCCGGTATTTGTTGATTTCAATGCTCTTACACAATATCAGCAGAAAGATTGTTGAGTATATATGTTTTCATTAAATTTTAAAATAAGCTAAATATTTCTATTCTGTTATCAAAGAAACAATATTTCAAGTTTCACCTTTTATTAAATATTGCTCTAGGCAGGTGACTGGGAGTGGCATTTAGAAATAAATGTTGGCTCTGATCTGCTTCTTAGTATTTTTGTAACCAGTTCCTTACTCAAAATATTGCTTTTCAAGCAATGCATTGTATGGGAAACTGGTAAGTGGACCGGGAAGGCAATTTCCTTGAAAAACTATGATGTAAGAGAATATATGATTAAAAGAAAATCATGCACTGAAGAACTAAATCTACATTTCCAAAGAGCCGGAAGCTACTTAAATGCAGTAATCAGACCACATGAGCTGCTAAACCATCCTACTGGGACAGAGTTTCCTTAACCATAATAAAGTTGCCTCATCAGTAACAGATACCAGTTCTTTAACTTCAAAACAAAAACAGAACTAGGATGAACTAGTGCTACTTAAGGTCATTAACAACTCCAAATTTTCTGATTCTAAACTTGATCAGATTTTCTGATCACTGATAAGAATTTTATTGCATTGTTTATTCTTTATGAGCCATCAAATTATTTTTCTAGTAAAAGTGGTTACTTTTATTGCTTTGCCAATTTTTGTGCATTAATATTCTGTGATTGATTTAGATCACAGTTACCACTCAGGCAAGCTACAGCCTTTCCAAGCATCAACTCATTTTAAAAATCTAGTGTTTTAATTCTTATAGAAATATCATAAAAGAAAGATGCTAACCTGCTGCTGTCTCCTCTAGAGGTGTTTTGCTTTTCTAAAATGCTGCTTGTCAGCCTTACACGTTGTATCAATGATCCTAGCCAATCAATGTTGAGAATATTTCAGCATGCTGCTGAAACAGGACTTTGTGAAGAGTCTTACAGTTTTGGAAAGTACTTCCTTTATTAAAAACACACAATAATTACTCATCATTCATTATCATATTGTAGAGACTCAGTATTCCCACTTTTCATTCCACAGAAAGTATTTAATAAGGTAAAAACGTAATTCTTTAGTAGTAACATAGTTACAATTCTTAGGAGTTAAAACTCCTATATTTATTTATTTTTTATTTATCCATTCATTGAGTATTTATTAAGGACCTATTACTTTAGGTATGTTGGCCAGGAACTGAGGTAGTTTTCTCATCAGAGACATAGCCTTTGTTTTCAATGAATTTAGAGCCAGATGAAAAGATACACATACATTTTTAAAAAATCACTGAACTAAGAGTCAAGTTCAAATATTGAGCTCTCTAGGAAGACAGTATATGAGAGAATAGATGAAGGGGAGAGTCATTAAGCATACTTTATGATTTTGATACTAATTATATAAAAACTTGTTCCTCAGAATCCCGTGTTCATAAATCAATGTCCCTAACATTGAATAAGTGAGAGCGCTTAGGAAATAATCAACTTTCATCAAATCATTTCTTAATTCAAGTAGGTTTCTAAGGTGATTTTGTATGAGCGAGCCGAGTAAGCTCCACGTAAAATTTTAGCTGGATTTGTGCCTCAAATATACTTGCAAGCTACTTGTACATTCATATGCATTACCACCTTAGGAGTGTGAACAAAAAAAAAAATGGAAGAATTAAATATATCAGTTCTTAAAATAACAGACAAATAATTATTATGGCTAATGTTTACATTTTACATTTTTGGTGTGATTCAAATTGTTTAAAATATATTATTTTACCCATAATTTCTTTTCTCTACCAAAGATAAAGTTTTCAATGAGACATAGAAACAAAAAAAGTTTGCCTCCAAGACCTTGAATTTATTGTTTGGATTTCATGTAATATTATTAATATTAACATTATTTGTTATTATAAGATTATTTATTATGATATTATTTACATTACCAATGATCAATTAATAATAATGATAATTTTTATTGGCAGTACTGAGGATTGAACCAAGGGCCTCCACATTGAGCTAAACCTCCAGCTCTTTTAATATTTTTCTTCTTTTTTTCCCTTTTTTTCTTTCCTTTTTTTTTCAGCTGTTTTAATATATTGAGGCAGGCTCTTGCTGAGTTTCTAAGTTGCCTGAGATGGAGCTGAATTTGTTATTTTCCTGCCTCAGCCTCCTAGAGTGCTGAAATTCTTATTTGGATGTTAATGACATTTAATAAAATATTTTAGGTTTTCCCTATTTTATTTGTCCCCCCCCAATATAGGGATAGATTGTTGTCAGCACACATGATAAATATTGACAGGATCTATTTAATATTTTAAAGTCAGAAAAATTTTATTTTTAAGTATATTTTAAATACTTACTACCTTATATTTGTAAAAAGATGTGTTCATCTAATGGATAACTAGAGTTCATAGGTTGTTAATATCACATAATACGCTACTTGCCTCCACTTAAAGATTGGAACTAGCAAAATTGTACTCTTGTGGATTTTTAAAACAGGAAATACTTTCAAAACTGGATCTAAATAAATGTATTTGCTTTCCTCGAGGGGTTATCTAGAACAACTCTTCTATTACACTGCAGATAAGGTGTTAAGAAACATTTATCAAATGAATGAATGAAAAATGAATGAAGAATGAATGAAGAATGAGGACCATCTGGCCATGTGCTTTATATGACATCCTAATGGTTAACAGTGTTCTTTGCTGTTTCAGGACATTTGTAGTTTAAGAATTGCCCCAGCTACCAACCTGCAAGAAAACCCCAAAGTCTTACAGAAATGTTAACATGAATCTCATGCTTGATGTTTCAAAATGTACATTCAACAAAATAGGCTAACCAATACGCACCATTATCAAAATATCTGACTGTTGAATTTCTGGATACACTGGGATCAAAATTTGCCATTAAAGGTGCAATGTACTGAGTGGCCGTGAGCATTCGATGCACAACTTCTCCTGTGTATATGAAGCCTAGAATTAGGGAAACATGACATCCGTTAAGAAAAAGACACTCAGATGAAACTGATATTAAAATATCTCCAACTAAATCACAATCGTATTTTGAAAATAAAATATCGTAAGTTACATTTTTATACAGGGAAATAATGTCTTAGTCTAGATTAATAACACCTGGCATATAATTTGGAAGTACTTTGCAGACTGAAAAATCAGAAATCTATGAGGTGTACAAATTTAATTGTGGGAAAAGTGACTATTCCCTAGAAAAAATAATTAGGATGAAAAATGCTAATATAGTATTACAAACACCCAAATATTCAGATTTTCTATTATTAGTCCCTTATTATTTTGACATTAACTAGTATGAAAGTCCCTTTTACAAATACATTTATTTTCATGATATTTATTTGGATTTTCTTAAACTGCGAATTTAGGGTAGGACATTTTAGAATTGTCACATGCTGAAGTGCAGAGAATATTTTCTATTCCTTTTGTTTGTTTTTAATTGAAAGAGGGCTACATACCCATGGTGAGGCTTTCAAATTTCTCAGATTGCTCAAGCCTTTATAATAGTAGAATCCTATCAAGGAGATAAAGTCTGTATGTTTCCAGATAAGATGGCAAAATATTGACAACACACAAGTGCCTCTATTTAGAGAGTTATCAATGCCAGTCTATGCTAGCAGTTGGATAATGAGACAGAATTTACTATGGAGGACTTCGTCTTTGAATTAACTTTCAATAGCTCTTATGTTATGATTCTAACCCATTTTCAATTATTCACACTACATTTATTTACTTTGTGGATTATCCATGACAAATTGTTAATCCTATACTGGCTCCTTGCCTCCAAAGTCTTTAGCTGCTTGAAAGAAAGCCAGCTCAGGGAATGCTAAGTGATTTAAATATTAATCTATGAAATGCACAATTAAGTATAAATATGCAAATGGACACACAGTATTATACAATAAAATGCAAAACAAATTATTTGTGACAATGCAATTGTCATTAGGCAATCATGAGTTAACTATCTGAGGCTGCTATCGATCATTTTTCTATTTTCACAAGAATTAATAAAACATACAAGATTTTTTAAAATCACTTAAATAACTGTGTGGTATTTAAGTGTCAAAGTAGTGTTACCTCACTTATGATTTTATTGGCATATTGTGGTGTTTATTTCTCCAAATTCTGAACTGTGGTTTTTAAGTAAGCTATTGTAGAATTAAATCTGTAGTTATTTACAGATTTAGTAAATCATTTTTTATTTATTAAAAAGATCTTGAAAGTTCTTTACTAGGAAACATTATGTTGATATGGTTATTGTTTCTATTTTATTTCTGTCTAGATTTTTGGTCATATTCTTAATGTTCAAAGTCTAGTGCCACAACTTTAAAATTATAAACATAAAGGTTAACTGTTTTGGGGGGTCTATGATTTATTTCTGTTATTTTACTTTGTACTGGGGGTCGAACTCAGGACCTTGCGCTTGTGAGGCAGGCACTATGTCACTGAGCTAAATACCCAGCTGATTTATTTTTATTCTTATCCTCATCAGCATGTATTTAAAATTTCATTGTTAAAATGGATACAAGAATTCAACAGATGTAACCTTTAAGTAAAATATTTGAATTGCACTGTGACAGAATTTTTTCAGAGAGGACAGCTCCAGATGGCTCTAGCCCTTCTCTGTATCTCTATGCACTAACAGAAGAAACTCTTTAACTTAGGGGACAGAGGGAAGTAATTCAAGGCAGGAAGATAATTTTAAATCAGTGCCAAATCCATTTTCCAAAACAACTACATAAGAAAAGCAGCACTAATTCCTAGAAATAGAGTTACAAAATTTGATGATTTCAGATACTTATTTTTCTTTTTTCATTAAACAATTTTTTGATTGATACATAATATTTGCATGTATTTATGAATATCATGTAATGGGTATTTTGTTTTGTTTTTTGTTTTTGGTACCAGGGATCAAATTTGGGACCTTGTGGTTGTGAGGCAGGCACCAGAACCATTGAGTGAAATCCCCGGCCCCAATACCACATGTTTTGATTCATGGCTATACAGTATTGAACAAAGACCAACTTGGGGTAACTGGGGTAACTAGCATATCCATCCCCTTATGCATTTATCATATTTTTATACTGAGTGTATTAAAAATCTTCTCTAACTACTTTGAGATAGACAGTGCATTATTGTTAATTATATTCACTTTCCGTGTCATAGAACACCAGAATTTCTTCCTTCTATATGACTGTCATGTTATGTTAGTCAGTCTCTTACCATTCAGCCTACTCTTCTCAGTCGCTGGTAATCTGTGTTCTACTCTCAACTTCTCTAGATCAACCTCTTTAGATTCTGCCTATGTAATTATTACTGTTAATGTTTAAAATAAATGAGATATACACATGAATCCCTCACTATTTCAACAAAGATTCGGCAAGATATTATTCTTTATTCTCTGTAACTCAATTTTCATATTACGGGGACAATTAACTGTTGCTTCCTTTGTTCAGAGAGTTTTCAAAGACTACAATTACCCATATTTCCAAAGTAAAATTTCACATTGTTTCCAAAGAACTAAGTTAAAATACAGAAGCATTTGTTAATAGTAAGAGTTATGGTTATAATTTCCATTATTGCAACATTACTATAAATTATAACTTCTATGAATATTAGAGTTGTTATAACCAGTGAAGGAGAAACAGCTACTGCAATTCCTAACATGTCTACCACTACTATTAATTACTATTACCATTATTAATAACATCCCTGCCAAAAAATGTGAAAAATAAGCCAAGGATGATAAAAACCCACTACTCTGAAAATATGTTACATTTTGATAATCTAGGAAATACTTACTTGTTTTTCTTGGCCATAATAAATACTGATTCCTGTCAATATCTTTGATCGGAATTCTGGTTAGTTCTTAACACTTGATTATAGCAAAGAGTTCTACTTAGTTTTTAAATTTTGAGAATTTAAAAATACCATCTCTGCAGTGGTTAAAAACTGAGTGGAGAGAAACAAGCTTATTGAAAGGAGAAATGCAATTAAGTGTTGAATAAGAACCAGCTATGCAAATTAACGCAAGACAAATTTTCCAAAGCTTTAAAGGCATTCCTAGTGACTAACACACTAATTAGACATGTACCTCTTTACTTTGGTTGCCCTGGGCATGCCTACTTGTAGAAAAAAATAGTTCATTTTTCTGGCCCTTCACATTTGAGGCGAATTTAAACAATACATTTTAATTATTTTCTCCAAACTCCTTTACTCATTTGGATGACTAAACGTAAAACAGCTTTGCTTATTATGTACTTCTAATATAAACAGCAATCATTGGACTAGTAAAGTAGAAAAGTTATTACTAGCCAGGTAAGTTAGGACTCAGAAGAATACCTTTATTTAAAAGTAAACAGGTTTTGCTCTTTGAATCTCAAATAATAACTCACACATTCCCTTCCCTTTTCCGGTTACTAGTAAACCCAGAGTCAAGTTCTGGACTTCATTTGTAATCAACAGTTTTGTTCTTATAACTTGACAGGTCTCCTGGGATGCTTTCAGTAGGTGGTCTGGAGTTACTTGAATAATCTGATTTTCAATATATAAATCCCATCTAAATCACTTGGGGACTCTATCATTGTAGATTCTGCTATGAATAAATCTCATTCATTCATTATCTATTTATTAATCACTAAAGCCCTGTAGTTACTATAGGTCTTTAATAATTATGATACATACATATTGTGATCTTTATATAGTATTAATCAGATCAAATAGATTGGGTTTTTTGGTACCGGGGATTGAACTTGGGACCTTGCACTTTAGAGTGATTACTAATAGATCAAATAGATGAAATTTATGGATAAGGATTTGGAAAACAGATTTTTCAGTCTGATTTTTCATCAGAAAAATGCTATGATAACAATGATAATCTATAAAGGCCTTTAAAATACATTGCTTTCATAATTCAATATTTTATTATTACCATAAATTTAAGAAGAAAGATGATGTATGACTTCCACTTGTTAAATGAAGTGTCTCATTAGGCTGGGTAATTTGCCCAAAGCCACACGTGTAGGCTAGGGCTTTAGATTCCACATTTTTGGAGTGTGCATGTTATGTTTTAGAGTTCATTATTACTACAACCTTATATCATGTACTATTGAGGATAGTAAGTTAGGTAGTGTTCTTTTACTTCTCTTGAAGTCATTTCTAAGACCACCATGCTACAAATGCTGACAACTCCTATCGCAAGTTAGAGATGCCCTAATAAGATTTCTCAGAATTATGTCTCCTCCCCCACTGGATTTTATGCTTACCCATGGACATTAAGGAGGAAAATACTTGTATCTCCTGTGTGAATATTTCAGTAGTATCTATACCTTAGAGCAGAATGGGAATCATCTCAAATCCTGAGGCTTTTTTTTTGTATTGCCAAAGCCTTTGGTCTTTTAATAAGAAGATAGTATAAATATGTTTAAATTAGATTCCATCATTGCAACCTACCAAATGATACTGAAATTGATGGGAGAATCACACGCAATTAGAGCAGTTATTTCATTGTAAAATCAAATTATTTCACAGTGGCGTGACTAAAGTACTTAACCTGTCCATGGCTCAGTTCTCTAATTTTTTATTAGTATGTGTTCCCAATATATAATGAATGCATTTATTGAGGGGAGTTGGTACATATATCATCATACACATAGCACATCTTAGTCCTTTTTATTTCCTTCTATAAGAAGAAACTAGAGGAAATTGAAGTGATCAGCTGGCTTTCTGCAAATTTCTATTTTTAATGCTCTTCTTTAGTGCTTTTGATGTAAGCTGATACCAATTTTTACCCTTAGAGGTATTTTCTGTCTTATATATATTAGTTCAGTAAACTTATAACAGTGTGTTTATGACTTTAAAACTATGCTTCAGACCTAAATGCCTCCATTATATTTATCTGAATTACTCCTACATGGGACGGGGTAGACCACTGAATGTACAGTAACTGTGAGGCAATGGATTCATTAATGCCCACAGTTATTAGTTTGATTTATCTTTACTTATACTCTGATAGAAAAAGCACCTTGTAAAAACATTAACCCCCTATTGGTTGCAGATGATTGTTTCATTTAATTGGAAGTGTCACAGTAATAAAAGAAGCATGAAGAGGTTATAATTGCCCATGAAACATCCTATAAAACTTTAATGTGCAAGGGGATACATGAAATATTCTATTTCATCATCTTTCTGTTGATATTTTTGACCCTAGAGGTAAGACTGGAGTCAATATAAAAGCCTGTAGGGCACTGAATATTTCTAGTTAAATGCTACTTTTAGCGTACAAATGGCAATGGTGTATATCACCTTTGTCATCTTCGTACTGACATTTACTGTGATCTCTACACATTATTAATCCAATCCTGAAGCTAATGGATAAAGACTTGGAGAACAGATTTCTCATTAACCTCATATATGACGTGCTCTACTTTCATTCATGGAAAGCTGGCTGATTTAACTGGATGCGGTTTGTGGTTATTGTTTTGTCAACTGTTCAGTGTTGGTGGTGGACAACTTACATAAAGCAAACAAATGAAGTCTGACCATAATTTACTCATGTTTTGTACAAATTTTATTTTATAAGTCATAATATATTTTCCTATGCTATAAAATATCCTATTTAAGACAAATGCTCATTTATAATTTAGTCACTGTTTTAAAGCAAAACCATATGTAGCAGCAATTGCTAATTTGAAAATTAAAAGTTATGGTAAATTATCTGGTAAAGTGACTGTCTAGTAGCTAGGACTATACAATGACAGGTTTCATGTAATGGGGTTCCTTCGGACACAGTTCACTGGGAAGATGTTGGTTTGTACATGCAATCTAGACAATTGATACAAAAAAAATACTGAAATTCATATGCGTTTACTAACCACTGGTTCCCAGTAGAAAAATCTATAATATTGTCAATCACCAAGTATTTCCCTTTACAATTCCAAGTAGCTATTTAGTTAAAATACAGCAAGAATACATATTAAGATATACACCTGGATTCCTAACAAGTAACCTTTAATATTATTTATCACCAATCATTTTCCTTTTTATTTTTAGCCAGCTGTAAAGGTAAAAAAAATTAAATATATGTTATGTACTAACTAACTATACATATAGTTTATATATATATATATATATAGTGTTAAATATTTCTCATATTATAGACTTCCTCATTATATTGGTTTAAGGAATCATTGAGGATTACAAACCAAAAAAATCCATTTCTTGCAAAATGAGCAAAATGTGGCAACTCGGCTATCTACTGCAAATTATGTTCATGAAATTACCAATATATTCAGTGTCTCTCCCCAGTGCTAGAAGAACGGGAACCAAAGTGTATAGATGAGGGGAGGAAGATAAAGAAAAATTTCATACATTCCTCATCCATTTTCATTTTGAACTAATAACAAAATTGTTGCTTTTAGTTTCTCCTTTTCATTTTGTGCCTCAAAACATCAAAAAGTCAATGTAACTGGTTCTTAGTTGATTCATGTTAATTCCACTGTCAACAGCTCCCTTCCCCATCTCTCTCAATGCTTCATACTTTTAGGGCTTCTAAATTCACATTCGCCCTGCAGACCAGGAATGGAGATTCTGAGAGTTACATAATGCACAATATCAGTGGCTTTTCATCCTGGCCTTGAACGGATCTTTTTTGTTTTGAAAATCCCACTTATCTCTTCTCTTCAGGTAGATCCAAGTAATATTTTAAAAGCCTTAATCATATACGGATAATAGTATCAGCAACATGGCAGAGTATTAGTGTTCAGTGCATATCTACTCTCAGAAACATTGAATTGAACAACTATTTTTGGATAGAGTGGTACCTTCAGAAGGATTAAGGAACGCAGGTCCAAGGTTACAGTACTGGGGTGAAGCATGGAAGTAGGAAGGCACATTGACGAGGGTAGGACGGATAGTTTCAGTTATCCATGTCACCCTTTGCCAAAGTCTCCATAGTAAGAAGAGAGATTTACTTTTTTTGTAGCAAAAAGAGAACAAAATGAGAACTTAACATTGGCAACTTTAGCCCTACCACCAACCAAGCTCATATCAGTGAACACTAGCAAATTCCAGCATCAGGCAGCCTTCTGAAGACCCAGATTCCAGGTTTTCCTCAAACTTGAATCTTCAGATTTATCCTTTTGATTCTAGGATTCAGGTTGGTCACAGAACCAGTTTTCTTTCCATGTTCCCAGGCTCAGGATGACCCAGCACCAGTTTATTTATATACACCCAGAATTCAGACAGACATCAATAGACCCAGTTACCAGGCTCACCCCAGTGAACCCTGTTGGTATCAGGCTAACCTCTACAGATCCAGGCTCCACACCCTCATTTGTGGACACAAGTTCAATGCCTGCAAGTATGGACCCAATCACTATGTCCGTTCTGTAAATCTAAACTCCAAGCTTGCATCCACAGTTCCAATGTAATAGTTTAGATCAAAAATGCCCCCCAAGAGCCTCATGCACTTAGCTCCCCTTCTCTCTTTCTGATCTGTGTTTACCATGACCTTCCTGCTATGGAATTAGCCAACTATGCCTCCAAAATTGATCCAAAAGACACCCAGGTACCACCTGGTACCAGGCACTAATTGTGGACTGAAGCACTGGGCCCATCTACCAACTGACCCAGGCAACCAGCCTGCAAGCCCACTGACAGATGCCATTAGCCGCTTGCTCAGGATTTCTGGATAAGTAGGAGGGGAAGAAAAGCCTGTTTCTTCAGATTCACAGACACCAATGCAAGGCAACAAAGATCACAATCAGGTAAACACTAGGGCATCAAAATAACCAAATAAAACACCCATAACAGGTCTTACATAACTGAAGAACTACAAAATGTCTGACAAATGAATTATAATAATTATCAGTGAATTATAAGAGAACACAAATAAACAACTAAGTGATATCAAAACAGCAATACGTGAATAAAACAAGAAGTTTATCAAAGACACAGAACCACAAAAAAGAACCAAACAGAAATTCTGGAGCGGAAGAACACGATGATTGAACTGAAAAATTTAATAGAAAGTTTCAAGAGCAGAATCCAGCAAGCAGGGAAGTCAGAAAGCTTGCAGAAAGGTCATTAAAATTATCCAATCTGAAAAAGAGAAAAATAAAAGGAAAAAGAATGAGGAAAGCCTACATGTCTTGTGGGATACCATCAAGCAACCAATATACACATTTGGGAATTTCAGAAGGAAAAATGAAAGACACTGAAGCAGAATGTTTATTTAAAATAATAAACTTGTCAAAACTGGAGGGAGAAACATTCAGATTCATGAAGCCCAAAGAACCCCAAATAGATTAAACATAAAAAGATAATCACCAAAACACATGATTACATTCTCAAAAGTCAAAGAAAAAGAATTTTGAAGATGACAAGAGAAAAGCTCCTCGTCACATACAAGGGAACACGCATCAGTTTGTGAGTGGATTACTCAGCAGAAACATTGAGAGCAGGAGCAAGTCAGATATCTTTTGAATGTTGAAGAAAAACACTGGTTGCCAAGAATGTAATACCCACCAAAGTTAACCTTCACAAACCAGAGATAAAGACTTTCCCAGGCAAATAAAAACTAGACCCCCCCATCATTATACTTATAAGAAAAAAGGACAAATGTCTGTTCATTTCAGATGCCCATTTTCGAATTGGGTCTTTAAATTTGGGAGGTCTGATTTTTTTAAGTTCTTTATAGATTCAAGATAGTAGACCTTTGTCTGAGGAACAGCAGGTGAAGATTTTTTTCCCATATTGTGGGGTGTCTCTTCACACTGTGGGCACCTCAGAAGCTTTTAAATAAGAAGAGATCCCAGGGCCAGGGATTTAGCTCAGTGGTTTCACTGCCTGCTGCACAAACGCAAGGACCCAAGTTCAATCCCCGGTACCAAAAAAAAAAAAAAAAGATGAGATCCCATTTGTTCATTGTTTGTGCTAGTTCATGGGCAATTGAGGTTTTGTTCATAAAATCTTTCCCTGCACCAATGTCTTCAGGAGTTCTACCTAACCTCTGTTCCAGCAGATTCAGCATTTCCATTTTAATATTTAGATTGTTAATCCATTTCGATTTTAGTTTAGTGCATGGTGAGATATATAGATCTAGTTTTAGTCTTTGGTAAGTTGAAACCCAATTTTTCCAGCACCATTTATTAAAGAGTCTATCTTTCCTCCAGTGAGGGTATTTGGCTCCTTTATCAAAGATGAGATGGCTGAGTGTGTCTGGAGTTGTTTCTGCGTCTTCTAATCTGTTCCACTGGTCCTCAGGTCTGTTTCTTTGTCAGTACCATGCTGTTTTTTATCACAGTAGCTTTGTACTATAGTTTCAAGTTGGGGGTTGTGATACCCCCTGCCATGTCTCTGTTACCTAGAATTGTTTTTGCTATTCTGGGGCTCTTCTTGTTCCAAATGAATTTTTGGATTATTTCCTCAAAGTCCATGAAGTATGCTGCTGGGATTTCAATTGGAACTGCATTAAATCTATATAGCAGTTTGGGAAGTATGGCCATTTTCACTATGTTGATCCTTCCTACCCAGGAGCAGGGGATGTCTTTCCATTTTCTGATATCATCTTCAATCTCTCTTTTCAGAGTGCTATAGTTTTCAGAGAAGAGGTCTTTGATTTCTTTTGTTAGGTTGATTCCTACGTCTTTCAGTTTTTTAGATGCTATTGTGAAAGGAATTGTTTGCTCTTTTTCTGTTTCAGTGAGTCTGTTGTTCATGTAGAGGAAAGCTATTGATTTTTGTGTGTTGACCTTGTATCCAGCTACTTTACTGAATTTGTTTATTAAGTCTAGAAGACTTTTGGTGGAGTTCCTGGGGTCTTCTATATAGAGTATCATGTCATCTGAAATTATGACAATTTTCTCAGAAAAGAAGTAGAAATAGAAAATAAACATAAGAAAAAATGTTCAACATCACTGGTCATTCAAGAGATGCAAATGAAAACAATACTGTTATTCCATCTCACTCCAGAAAGAATGGCTGCTATCATGAAATCAACCAATAACAAATGCTGGTGGGGCTGTGGGGAAAGAGGAACCCTGCTCCACTGCTGGTGAGAGTGTAGACCGATGTAATCACTGTGGAAATCAGTATAGAGATACTTCAAAGAACTAGAACTGGAAGCCCCATTTGACCCAACTATTCCCCTGCTGGGTATCTTCCCCAAAGAATTAAAAGTATCATACCACAGTACTATATGTGCACCCATGGTCATAGCAGCACCATTTGTAATAGCTAAGACTTGGAAGCAGCCCAAATGCCCATGAACTGGAGACTGGATAAAGAAAATGTATTTTTTTTAATAAAAGGGAGAACTACTCAGCCATTAAAAATGAGAAATCAGAGGCATTTATAGCTAAATGGATGCACATTGAGGCGATCCTGTTAAGTGAAATAAATAGGGCAACATCTGTAAATACTGAATAGTTTCTCTAGTGTGAGAAACTGAAAGTGTAAATAAGGACTAAAAGGTATAATAGACAATGTTAAATAGGAAGAAACAGGGCAAAGGGGAAGGGGAAGTGGTAGGGGTAGGGGAAAGGAAAAAAGGGAATGGAATTAATATGAGAAAATGAAAAAATGGAAACAAAGTCTTTGTAAATAAGGAGGGATGGAACAGTTGAAGGGAGGGCAGGGGAAGGGGGAAAAATAAGAACCAAGAGAGATTATGCAAAGGTGAAAACTTCCAATGATGAATGTCATTATATTGTATACCTAAAATGCACCAATAAAATAAAATTGAAAAAAAAGAAAAAAGGAGTTTTTCTTTTTTTTTTTTGGTACCAGGCATTGAACTCGGGACCTTGTGCTTGTGAGGCAGGCAGTGGAACCACTGAGCTAAATCCCTGGCCCAAGGAGTTTTTCTTTTATCCTGAAAACATATGAAAAGATAAAAGAAAAAGGCCAGAATGTAGACAAACTCAGCATCTCTCAGTCATGGTACTTTTAATTGTAGTGTAAAAGTTAGAAGACAGACATACTAAATAAATATAATTATAATAATTTATTAATGGATATACAATATTAAAGATGAAAATTGTGAAATCAATTACATAAAATGTGTGGGGAGAAGTTAAAGTACACAATTTTCATATGTGATGAAAGTTCTTATCAGTTTAGAATAAACTGCTATAATTTGAAGATATTTTAAGCCTCATGCTAATTGTAAGGAAAAATTGGTAGTAGATGCACAGAAGATAAGCAAAAAGGAATCAAAGCATACAATCCCCCCCAATCAAATAACAAAAGAAGACAGCAAGATAGGAAGAAAGAAGGAATAACAAACTATTTAGAAAATAATTAACAAAATGGCAAAAATTAGTCTTTCCTATTAATAATTACTTTACGTGTGAGTTATATTCTCCAGTCAATAGACACATAGTGGCTAACTGGATAAACCAACAAAATTCAAGTTTATGAAGCCTACAAGATACTCACCTCACCTTTAAGAGTACACATAGGCTGAGAATGAAAGATATTCTCTATAAACAACAATAAAGGGGAGTGGTATTGGCTATTTACATCAGACAGAAGAAAGTTTAGTCAAAAACTGTCACAAGAAGCAAAGAAAATCACTGTATTATGACAAAGGGGTCAATTCATCAAAAGAACGTAACATTTATATGCCCCTAATATTGAACATCTAGTACAACTTGGGAGAGGGGACTAGATGGCAATACTATAACAGTAGGAGTCTTTAATACTACACTTTAAATGAGGGGTATGGTTTTTCTGTTTCATCCAAACGGAAAATCCATAAGGAAACAGAGGATTAGAAAAATGCTGTAGGCTAAAAAGGCCTAACATTCCATTCAATAATAGCACAATACACATTATTTTCATGTGCACATGGGACATTCCCTAGAATAGATCATGTATGATCAAAACATATGATGAATGTTTAAATTTTAAAAATGTATTACAGAAAAAGACATATTGCCATTAATCTTCCTTAAAATATTCTCCCTGTTTTCAAACACATTTATCCAATCATTCTTGACACTTTCTAAAGCTATTCTGGAAGTCCTCTTTCTTCATGTTGACCTGGATGCCAAGATGTCCTGAGTACATTCGAAATGTTTAGTTTTCATGACCATTTTGACTTTGGGGAAAAGCCAGAAGCCACATGGTGCCAGATCTGGTGAACAAGGTGAATGAAGATATACCATTATGGTTTTATTTGACAGAAATGGCCATAAATATAAATTAGAAACTGCTTCAGAAACTGGCTAGAACAATGATATAAATGTGTTCAAAGTGTAAATGTAATCTGCTTCAGAAAGTAGCAAGAATGATGAGAATACTTTGAGGGAGATTAATGGCAACATGTATTTTAATGTAATAATTGTTTAGAATTTAAGCATTTACCATAGTTTTTGATCACATTGCATATTAAGTTAAAAAAAGTCTTAACAGATTTAGGAAGATAGAATTTACAGGGAGTATTTTTCTGACTACAATATTATAAAACTATAAATCAGTAGAAAGAGATAAAATCAAAAAGTTTACAAATATGCAGAAATTAAACAACATCAATTGGTCAAATGATAAATTAAAAAAAGAAATCAACAACAGCTTTGAGGCAAATTACAATGCATACACATTTCAGAATTTATGGGATTCACAAAAGCACTTCTAGGAGAGCAGCTTACACAATAAATATCTACATGGAAAAGAAAAAGATACCAAAAAGCAACCTATTATTATACCACAAGGAATTAGAAAAAGAAAATAGGGCAAACTATCCCCAAAGTTACCAGAAGTAAGAAAATAATAAAGATCAGAGCAGAAATAAATGAAATCTATGCTAAAAATAGGAAAGGTAGATGAAATAAAGAATTAGTTTCTAAAAAAGATGAACAAGATTTAGTAACCGTTAGCTAAAGTGAAAAAAAAAGAGAGAACACTCAAAATTATAAATAAAAGAGGCATGACAGTTATTATCACAGAAATGAAAAGGGTCATAAGAGACTATTGTGAAAAATTATATGTCAAGAAATTATATATCCTGGAAGAAGTGAATAAAATCATAGAAAAAAACACACTAATAACATTTGTGGATCATGATTAATAACAGTGGATAATGATCCACATTAGTGGATCATGAAGAAAGAGAAAATCTGAGTAGTTTGATAAAATTAAAGAGGCTGAATCAATAATCAAAAACTTCCCAAAGAAAACTCCAGGTCCTGATGGTTTCATTGGTAAATTCTACAAACAATTAAAAATCCTAGCTACAGCAATTGTCAAGAAGAAGAAATAAAAAGCAACCAAATCAGCCAGAAAGAAAATTGTCTCTGCTTGAAGTTGACATGATCATACACATAGAAAATATCAAGACTTAACAAAAAATTGTGAAAACTAATAAACAAATTCCATAAGTGTACAAGATACAAAATCCACACACGAAAGTCACATGGGTTTCTATACACTGGCAATGAACCATCCAAGATAGAAGTTAAGAAAACAAACTCAGGGCTGGGGATTTAGCTCAGTGGTCCCACCACCTGCCTCCCAAGCCCAAGGTCCCAAGTTCGATCCCTGGTACCAAAAAAAAAAAAAAAAGAAAGAAAGAAAGAAAAAGAAAACAAACTCATATTTTGTAGCATCAAAAATATTTAGGAATAAACTTAACTAAGGAAAGGAAAAACTTTTATACTGAAAGCTACAAAGCACTGAATAAAGAAATTGAAAACACAAAAAAATAACATTCTGTGTTCATAGGTTAAAAGAATTAAAATTATTAGAATGTTCATGTTACATAAAGCACTCAATAGTTTCAATTCAATTACTATCAACATTTCTTTGTTTTTTCACAGAAATAGAAAAAACTTTAAAATTTATGTAGAACCAAAATGGATCCAGAATAATCAAAGCAATCTTGGGCAAGATGAGCACAGATGGAGGTATCACATTACCTATTCTAAAATATAATACACAGCCATAGGAATCAAAGGAGAATGGTACTGGCATGGAAACATTTAATCCAATGAAATGAAATAAAGCCCCTGAATTAAATCCTCTTATTTACATTCATTTGATCTTCAGCAAAGTTATCAATAGTACACAGTGGGAGAAAGGACATGCTTTTCAGTAAATGGTGCTAGAAAAACTTGATATTGACATATAGAAGAATGAAATTGGATCCTACCTCATGCCATATACAAAAAATCAATGTAAAACAGATTAAAGACCTAAGTGTAAGAACAGATACTGTAAAACTACTAGAATAAAACACTGAAGAAAGCTGCTTGACATTGACCTAGGCACTGATTTGGGGGATAAAAGCAAAAACAGCCAAGTGGAATTGCATCAAACTAAAAAGTTCCTTCGGCACAGCAAAGAAAACAATCTGCTGAGTGAAGAGAAAATCCACAGAATATTTGCAAACCATGTATTTGTTAAGAGATCATTATCCAAAATATATAATAGACTCAACCCAATGGAAAGAAAATAAATAACTCAATTAAAAAATGAGCAAAGGACCTGAACAGACATTTTCAAAGAAAACATATAAATAGCCCACAGGTATATGAAAAAATGCTTAACATCACTCATTATTAGAAAAATACAAATTAAAGCCAGAACAAAACATCACACCTATTAGAATAGTTATTAACATAAACATGAAAATTAACAGGCATGAGTAAGCATGCAAATAAAAGAACTCAAAGATTGCTGTGGGAAAGTGAATTAGTGAGCCCTGTATAAAAGGAATATGGAGGTTCCTCTGAAATGAAAACTACAACTTAACCCAGTAATCCTTCTCATGGGTGTTTGTCTAAAAGAATTTCCATGTTGAAAGGGTATCTGCATTGCTATCTATATTCATTGTAGCCTTAACCACAATAGCTAATGTATGTGAGCTCAACCTGAGTACTCTTCAGTAGATGAATGGATAAAGAAAATGCTGTATATATCTATACAATGCAATAGTAGCCTTAAAAAGAGAAGTACATTCTATCAGTGACAACACGGATGAACCTGATGGTCAGTGAAATAAGCCAGGTACAAAAAGTCAAATACTGAGAGGTTTCATTTATATGTGAAATCTCAAAAAGTTGAACTCTCAGAAGCGGAGTAGAATAGTGCATGACACAGGCTGGGAGTGGGAAAAGTGGGAAGCTGTTGATCAGAGAGTAGAAAGTTTTGGTTATGCAGAATGAGGAGGTTCTAGAGATGGAATGTACTGCATGAAGAAACATACTCAAAATTTTCTATAAGAGTAGATCTTAAGTGTTCTTTCCCAAAGAAAAAAAATAAAGGCAACTATTTGAAGTGATGCATACATTAATTAGGTTGATAGAGTAATTTGTTCACATTGTATATGTATCTTATAGCACTACACTGTGGATATATAATTGTATTTCCCAATTATAACTCAAGGAAGCTTGGGGAAAATGTCATCACCCTAGGGGGAAAAAGTCTTACTCCTACATGGGAGTTGATATAAATTATTTACACTTGCAGATTGAGAATAGAGTTTCTGTTGTCACAGGCTGGATTCATACTGCCTGCAGTGGGCCTTACTGTCCAGTCCCCAACCAAAGACTGCTTGCTTTGGGGATGCTGGTATGTGTTTACAAGGCCAATATTTCAAATCCATCTAGCATTTTGGACTCTGCTCTCCGGGGGTGGCCTTTCTGGAAGACTATGTCTTATCTTCCTGACTTGTGAGTGTGAGCGTGGGGTGGGATTTCTGTCCATGTTGTCTGGGCTCCACATGCCCTATTTGGGACACTATCTAGAACAGCCCCAAGTGATTCAGCGGTGTGTGGATCCAGGCTCTGCTTGAGAGAGGCAAGGTTATGCATTGCTCTGCTTTACTCTCCACCCCAGTGTCCCCTTGCATATGATAAGGAACAAAGAGAACTATCTTTTACCCTTTTATAAACATGTAAAAACTATCATTTGAGATCTACCTGAAAATGCCCACACTGGGGGTGGTGGTGCTTTCTTGTAGTCCTAGGTACTTTGGAGGGTGAATTAAGAGGATCCTTTGAGCCCAGGAGTTAAGAGAGCAGCCTGGAAAACATAGTGAAGCCCTGTCTCAAGAATACATACTTATAAACATACATATATATTCACATAAAATGCCCTACAAATAAGACAGCTAAATATAAAGACGGGGTATTTTGTGTGTGTTTCATCATCAGATCTTATGATTTATTGAAGGTTGTACTGGACTTCATGTCTTACTTTGAAAATCAGGCAAATTTAAATTAAATATATGAAAATTTTCAGATTCTTGTTCAAAATTGTAGGCAATTCACTCTGGTTTATAAATCAAATTTAATTCTACATTTGTAAAATGATAACAACTTCCCCAACTTTATTAATCAGAAGTGTTTGTGTTTTCCTTGATTGTTTCCCTCTTCTTAGGAGAGACAGCGCTCTCATCCCACAGTTGTGGATCTCATCCCTAAACTGTGTCAGAACTCATGCATCGCAGGCCATGACTCATCCAGAGGGCACGGACAATCTCTTTCTTGTCGTTCTCTTTTTAGTGCAAGAAAAAGACCATTCAGCTAGACAGGGAAGAAGCTAAAAGAGAGAAGTCCTTTGCTTTCTCCAAGACAGTCATCTGCATTGTACCATCCAAATCCAGGGCCTGTTCCTTCCTGTTTTTCTTCCAAAGTAGTAACTCAAGGGTCCCAAATGTTTCTTAGATGATTTGAGTTTTGATTGCCTTAGCACTTGTCATACAGTTCAAGCTACTGTCATATTTAATATATACTGTAAAATGTGTGTATGTGTACATATGGTATATGTGTAACAGTTTGAAATTATGTACAATGTATACACAGCTATTATATATGTCATGTTTTATATGCTATATACAGTAATACCTCAGTTCACAAATGGTTCTGTTTGTGAACAATTAGGTTTGCAAACAGAAGTTTGGCAAAATTCTGTTTCCATTCACAAACTCTGCATCGGAAGATGCATGTGAGCATGAACACAGACGTGGCTGTCTTCCCCAGAACCACAGAATGAGTTCAGTTCATGAACCAAGGTAGACATCTCTCCATGAGGTGGCAAAGTGTAGTGGAAATGCGCAGATTTGAGTTTCTTTTGTCTCACCCACAAATTTGAGTTCTTTTTTGTCTCTTACAAGCTGAATGAAAATTCATGTCTCATGTCATCTCTTACTCTTATGTTGTAATTAAAATTAGACCAAAATTAACCCCCTTTAAACAATACTGTTAAGTAAAGAAGATAAGGCAAATTCAACTGTGCTTCCACCATTCTACCCAAATATGTCCCCCACGTGCACTGCTCTTCAGCATCCTTTCAAACCCCGCCCTCCACTGAGGTCCTGTCTGCAGCTGCTGTGACTCCTCTTTTCATCTGCTCTTCATCGTTGCAGTCCTGTGGCCAAGCTCATAGCTCTGCGGTATTTCCAGACCTCTTGAGCCATGTGCCCTTTCACAGTCTCAGAGTTGTGAGCCTGACTGCATCTTCTCTCCTCTTTCTGTAGCCTGTTCCCAAAAGGTGCTTCATCCAAGACTACAGGGTAGTTGGCTTCATTTCAAGCCTACTCTCACTTGGCCACCACCAGCCCGTTGTATTTGTTAAGCTAGAAAATTGTTAAAAAGTTAAATCAAGATTTCTATGATATCTTTTAGATTCCCACCAGAAGGTATCAGTGCTGCTCTGCTCACCGCGCTTCCTCACTGACAATGGATGATAGGAAATGTGTGTATGGGAGGGCTCAACGGCCGCCATGTCTGGGGTCAACACTGCGATCCAGCTGAGGCAGTCAGCTGTTAAATTCTTACTCCTGTACAATGAAGAACTTCCCTTCCAAATGCCCACTGCGGTAGTTCCCAAACAGCAGAGAAACTGCAAGTTGCTGCCCAGCTCAGTGGTGGCTGCCATTATGTCATCCTGTCATTCTCTCTGAGCCAAACCCAGTGACTACCTCAGAATCACAGCACCCTTTCTCTCAACTCAACAAAGCCTCATGCATTCATGGCTGGGTCATCACACTGCTCTGCTCCAAATGCTCTGCTGGGTGCTTCTACTCTCAAGTCCATGTGTTCCTCATAAGTGCATTTATTACTGATGCATATTCCTAAATCAACTCTTCAAGGACATTCATTTATCTTCCGGCAATATTTAATTCTCAAGGAATTTCTATTGGAAAAGTTATTTAGGGAAGGAATATGCTTCTGGAATAAAAAAATTGGATGTAAATTCTGGCCCTACTCTTCAATAATTGTATGGTAATAAATATATTATTTAAATGGTCTGCTATTTGGTCTTGGCTTCAAAATGCAAATAACACAATAGCCTCTGAACAAGAAGGTTGTGAGAGAGCTGATAAAAGAAATCCAGTATAGTCTCATCATTGGAATAGGACAGTTTCCAAGCCAATGTTATAGTTTCTCTTTCCTTTGCCTTCTGGTTTTGTTTAAAGGTTTGGTAAATTTCTTAAAATTACTCAGCATCTTAAGCATGAGATGACCATGGCTCAATTTATCTAGAAGTTTCCTGAGGCTTGTTTTGGAGTAAAAGATAACCTGTGTAAGGGCCGGGGATGTAGCTCAGTGGCACTGCACCTGCCTGGCAAGCACAAGGTTCTGAGTTCAATCCCCAGTACTGCGGGAAAAAAACTGATAACCTGTGTATACTCTGGAGAGAGAAAAAGTCATTTTTTCCCAGTGTAGCTCATCTCTCCCTTGGTTCTGGTCAGAGCACATTTAGGATTAGGTTCGCTCCTTGAAAAGATAACTGGGGATCTCACTCGTTCCTATTCTGCCCTCCACAGCCCCTGCCATATACTGTTCCTCCTCTTGTGCTGGCCATTTGCCATAGATGCAGTGTCAAGTTGCAGGGGCAGAATAATGGCAATGGAAGAGCACTGACCCCATTATGCGTTCATATTACAGTCTGCACTTTTGCACTTTTGATGTACATATGTACAGATATGCAGAGAAAGAAGACAGAGGCAGAAAATCTCAAAGTAGGCAGACTTTATAAATCAATGCAAAATGTATACTGAACATCTTAAAGTCTAAAACACAATCAAATCCAGGCCACCTACTTCCACTAAAAGCATCGAAGCCAAGGATTTTTTCATTTTGCTGACCCAGATGCACACCCCCATCAATATCTTGGTTCATAACAACTGGACTGAGCTTTTCAAAAGTGCACTTCTTTTCAGACATAATGAATTCTTCATGAAATTGGTGTGCTCTATTTTCGGAAGTGCTGTAATTACTGAGGGCAGTGAGAAACTGAAGGGAGCCCTAAGCCCTTTTTTTCACATCCACACTTTATATTTCTCTCCTTACTCCCTCCCCAACTCTAAGTGAAGGTAAACAGAAGTTTATTCAGTCTTCTCTTCCTAGTACTGACTCAAGGGCAGATTTATTAGAATACAAAATCTTCCAGCATGGTTAATATGTAGGATTACTCCCATTCATTTGGAATAAGGATACTGAAGCCAAAGAGTAGAATTTGGTTAGTGTAACTGTGCGTCTCACAAATTACATCCTATTTCAAATGCTGAGGATTCTACTCCCTGTAATTCTATTGTGGGAAAGGACAAATTGAATATGTTTACTTTGATTTTGTCCCTCAACTTTAAGAGTCATTGCTAGGACTATTTACATTACAAAACTCTTAAATACCTATCTATACACTTCAAAATATTTTGTCACTTAATACCTATTTTTGACATATGTGACTATGTGTTTTAATTATGTAAAAGATAAAAGCCAGTCATAATATATGCATGGAATTTGTGCTTACGCATATATGACTAGGTAGATAACGAACATCTGTGTATTTTCATCTACAATCACACTAAAATACACATATATCATAAAGTATAATAAAATGACCTTTAAGAGACACTGCTCCCCTCCTGAGAGTAACCACTTCCATGCACTTTTGTTTATCACTTCCTTCTTTCCTTTATAGTTTTATGCCATATATTTGTACTTCTAAGGAGGATTTGCTTTACCTACGTTTAGACTTTAAAATAATTGACTCAAACATAAGCATCCTTCTAAAAGTTAAAAAAATTTTTTTTTCCTGTCTACATTCTTGAATCATCCTAGTTTTATGTGTAGCTGCATTTCATTTATGATATTCCATGTAGTAACTGATAAAACACAATTAATTTATCCATGAGACTTCTGATGGCATTTATATTGTGCAGGTTTATCATTCTTTGGTTTTGTTTAGCTATTACAAATGGTGCCACCCTAAATTTCTTCATACCTTCCGTTTTGCACATGCATATGACTTTTCTGACTTACAAACCTAGAAACTGCACGTTTAGGTTTCAGGGTGTATTCCTGTACAACCCCACTGGACAATGCTGAGTAGTTTTCCTAAATAGTGGTAGCAACTGATACATCTATCATTATTAAATACATATTTCTATTTGTTCATATCACCATCAAAATTTGATATTGTCAGATATTTAATTGTTGCCAATCTTGTGGTTGTAAAATTACATCTCACATGGCATTTATTCACATTTCCGTGAAGGTGAGTAATAATAAAATTAATCTTTTCCAGAGCTCATTTGTCATAGTTTCCATTTCTGTGAAGTGAGTGAAAAAAAATCTTAGCCCTTTCTCTTTTTAATTTGTAGGTTTTGCTTGTTAATTAGTTTTTGTCTTTTTTGGGGTGGGGGGTAATTGGGGAATGAACTCAGGACCTTGCGCTTGCAAGGCAGGCGGGGCGCCATTGAGCTACATCCCCCGGCCCCTTGTTAAGTAGTTTTTATAAATCAATCCTGGATATGATTCTTTTCTTGCTTATTGGTTTGTGCTTTTTGTGCATTCTTAAAATACTTCTCTACTCTGAAGTCAAAAGGGTGATCTTCTCCGGTGTAATAAACATATTCTTCTAAATTGTTCTCTTGAAAGGTTTATAAATTATGGGTTTATAAATAATTAAATAATAATTACATAAATAATAATTAAAAGGTTTATAAATTTACCTGGTGTACTGAAGCTTTTTTCCACCCGAAATTATTTTTGTACTTTATGAGTTATAGCTCAGTCTGTTGTGTTTATTTTTCTAGAGGGATAGTAACCAGCACGAACTCATTTTGTTTTGAACTTCAATCTTATTCCCACTAACCTGCAACAATACGTAAGTCTAATAATAAGAAGAAATATACAGGGTACTCTCAGATATCTCAATTCGGATGCACTGGCCAATGTGTTTATCCCTGTGTGGATGCCACAGTGTTTTACTATTTCGACCCTTGATCTTAGCCAAAAGGCTGTGAAATGATATTGTTTTGTGAATCAAAGCCCACCTACCTCCTCTACGTATGTGTGACAACCACGAGACCTTTGCTGTTCCCCAGAAATTTTGGGATTAGTTTGTCAAGATGTACATGCGCGTGCGCGCGCACACACACACACACACACACACGAGTGCGCACACTAAAATAATCATATTGGTTTGAGAGGAGTTGCTGAAATTACGTCAGTTTGGAAGAAATTCATCCCTTTTGATTTTGAATTTCCTAAATCATGAATATGAGTTCATCTTTATTTACTTAGGTTTTCTCAGAAATCTTTCAATCTTTTTTTTTTTTTTTTAAATTTTCCTCAAAATCTTACTCATATCATTTTTAGATTTACCTGAAGTTACTTAGTCATTTCAAAAGTCATTGTCATTGGGTATATTATGTTCAATTATATTTTCTAACCCTTTGTAGTGGTAATTAAAAACACACTTGATTTTATATATTGGTCTTATAATCTGCAGTCTTGCCCAACTGGTAATATAATTCTAATAATTTGTCTATTTTTAGGAGCGTTAGTGTTGACAATTACATCAAGTAGAAATGCGATGATAATTCTTTTTAATTTTTATATCTTTGATATCTTTTCATTAATTATATAATCTGAATTATCTAAATGTGGAAACAAATTCCTTTAGGTATCTAATTGATAACTCAAAATTTGTGGAAAATGAAGTATAACTCAGATATCTCATTAAAACAACTATCACAAAAATGTTCTACAAGAACAAATAAGACTAAAGTATTTTGTAAAACATTTACTAGGTATGCTATTGCTTATTTATGAAAACAACCCCAATTATTTCTCCATTCTGTGCCTTCTTACTTTTCAGGAATTCATACATATATTAAAGAATAGATAGTTTTTACAAGTTGGCAATCCACAGGCCTCTAAACACCTTACTTCTCTGGCTACTTCATTAGAAATTTAATTTTTTCCATTTCCTTTTATATATATTTTATTTATTTATTTATTTATTTATTATTTTTTTACTTCCATTAAACCTTAACATCTGATCATCCAACCAAAGAAAGCCCTGGGAAATGTTCTTCATAGAGTGGTTCATTTGCTTCTCCATTTACTGAGCCTTTGACCAGAACAACATTTATTGAGAACAGGCAGAAATGATATGAGGCAAATAAAGGTGGGCACCAGAACCACAGCCTGAGAGGGTGGATGGGCACCAAAATGATCCCCCTTGTACATTAGCTGGTCCACTGAGCAGAATGAGACATTCTCAGTGAGGCTATGATCTTTTAGTTTCTCCCTGGGCAAAGGAAAGATTTCTTACATATGTATTTGTTCAACACCTTTCCATTGACATCTACTATAAAGGCTCAGGGGGCGAAGCTATCATCTCCTTTGGCTGAAAGAAGACACTTTTCAAAGAGGACTGCAAGAAGGCAGAGAAGCTCCGTTAATGACCCAGGTTCCTAACACGTGGCTTCTCTAAAAGAGCAGCGTGGGCTGCATCCCAAAACCACTTCCCTGTAAGAGTTTGACACTAATCAGAACTGCAGGGCTGATCTTATTTTAAATTTCACTTTCTAGCTGCTAAAGCAGAGAATGAAAAGGCTCATCATGCTGGGGGATTCTTCTCATGGGCACTCTTTGGTGGCTCCCACTGAATATGAATGGAGGAGTCAGGACAGTGGCAAGTAGGGATTTTGGCTTGGCAAAACCAACTCAGCCATGACAGTGCATCTTGTATGTGCCCAACACTTAGAAAAATCAGGACAAGCTGACATTAAGTGGGATATATGATAAAATCATATTCCTTTAAAATTTCTTAATAAAAATAAATAGTCTGGCTCTACCACAAATTCGGGATATGGGAGGTATGGGGGAGACATGGACAAAATGTATTACTATTTACTGTCTGAGTTATAATAATCTACAGCTCCTCTTTCTTAAACTGCTTTTGTCAAAAACTCTGCATTGGTATGTAATCATTAGCTCCCTCTCCCTATTTAAACTTTCTCTGGGGAAAAATCTGATGATGCTATTATATACTAAGATGTGAATGGTGCATGATATTTACCAAGTTAGTCCCTCAGGAGAATTTCTATGTCACTGAAGAAGATGATACTCCTTAGCTACAGGAATGGTTCTCTACTGCTGCCTATAAGGGCTGAGATCAACCACTGTTGACCTTGGATAAAGGGTGGGTTCCTGTTCCTCCTAAGCCCATACCATTCTGCAAAAGGTAGAGGATGAGATGGGAGAGCAAAGGTCATTAGGGCCTCTCAGGTGGCCATGAGTATCTTTTGTGAACTTTGCAGCACTGGAGGTTTTTCAAGACTTGATGCTAACAGACTCCAAACACAGCTGCAGGTTACAGGTGCTACAATGACATGTGGCCTCTCTGTTTTATGGCCACATCACTCCTGTCTAGTGCCTTTATAAAAAAAATGGCAAAGGCCCAATTTTAGCAGAATTTAGGCATTCAGGAAACACCCATGTTTGAGGATAAAGTGATAAAAATGCTATCGCTGCCGAGGGTGCAGCTCAGTAGTAGAGTGCACATCTTGCATGCATGAAGTGCTGGGCTCCACCTGAACCCCCCTCACACACACTCACACACAAATATTGAATTTCACACATGAGAATCACTGAATTTCTAAACACGACTGCCTGATATACAAAGCCCACCCTTGGCTTGTTACTGTCCCGCTCTTCAACTTTAAGTCCCATCTTTTCCCTCATTACCCTGTGCTTTGCCCACTCACAGCCCTCTGCAGGTGCCCTGGACCTTATGTATTTTCCCAGGCTGCTGTTTCTGCCTGAAATGCATTTTCCCACTGTGTGCCCTGAAAGTTCCTACTCATCTTTCAACCTTCGATTTCAATGTTATCTCCTCTGTGAAATCCTTCTTTTATCCTTTTCACGGTCTAATGATCTGATCACATTCATTGATGTTCTACCCCTATGCTCATGGAGGCTTCTGTTATAAGGTTTATTGCACCTGGTTCAGGTTATTTTAATTTACATCCTTTGATGGGCTTCTCTCTCTTATCAATGCTTAAAAACCCCGGAGGACAGGAACCACAGTGTTTTTGTTTTTATCTCAATACAGTGACTGATATTCTCTTATAGATTCATTGAGTATGCAATTATTGAATGCTCATGAATGTACAAGCCATCAGGATTAGAGTAGGAGGAAGACATTCTTGGACTTGACTGAGAATGGTGTGTGATAAAGCCAGGGAGCAAATCATAGATCAGAAGGTAGAGGGGCCTACTAGCTATGGCAAAGGTTTGGAGATTTTTTTCCCCCCAAGCAGTGGGGAAACACTGGTTTAAACAGGGATGTAACATGATAAGATTTTTCTTTAGTGGAAGATCATTCTGAAAAATACCATGTTTATGTGACTGCTTAGTCCAAAAACTGAGACAGCTACATAGCAATTCTTAATAGCGTCTGCGGGTTTTTTTCTTTTTTGGATGTTGTTGTTATGTTGTTTTCCCTCTAAACCAAGAGGGCTGGCTACACATATGTTTTCTATATATCTATAATTTTTTTGCCACGGAAGTAGTTTAAATTTTAAAAGATAAGTCTTTCAAGTCTTAAGGAGACTTCATAGTTGAAATGGAGATGAGCTCAATGTGTATCTCAGGAATTGCTGGAAAGATGGAATGACCTTAGTGTAGGAAGGGGTGGTTTTCTCAGAAGAAGAATCCATGTCCCAATGGTTTACTGGACACAGCCTGAGAGAGTTGAGCAAGGACTAGAAGGGAAGATGATGGTGCCATTTACTGTGCAGGTCAGCGGTGGAGAGAAAGCTCAATATGGTTCGAAGGTTAATTTCAGAGTAAGAGTATGTGAGCCACGCGGATCCAAGATCTGTAATGCATACATGATACAATAGAAAGAGTCACACTGTGGTCTTCTATTACTGCAAGTCTGCCTGTGGAGTCAGTTGTCACTTGCCCCATGAGAACCTTGGGGATCTGGCATGATCAGATATCCTTGATGGACAGCTAACATTCCAAGGTCTGCATACAGGAGGGATCATTTGCTCAAGTAAGCACGAAACTGGATTTTGTATCTCTGCACCCAGTAAATTTGGATGCATGGATATGCACTGGTAAACTCCTCTTTAAGTGATGAAAGAAAGTCACTTCAAGTGTCACTTGTTTCATTTCAACCTATTTTCTATGGTCTAAAATATAATCTTAAGCAATGAGCCTAGTGTATTTGATAAATGCACTTCTTTTCCGCCTGACAATGTATTCATCTGCACTATTAGTAGAAGTACTAATATAAAGAGATAGCAAATATGTCCTATCCCATTCTCTTTCAATGTTCATGCAATCCTCCCTTCAGAATAAAGTAATGTAGTGTAAAATGTACTGATAATGTTGAACAGATACAAAGTAATAAAAGTACTGTCCTTAAAAATCTATAAAGCATGACTTCATAAATATTGTAAATATAGAAGTTTTGCTTTGAGGCCTTCAACCTGATCAATTTAAGGAATATGAGACCTTAACAAAGTCAAAAGGTCACACATCCCCACAGGATAATTTTCCAAGGAAGCAGAGGCTGGTGAAGAGGAAGGAGGACAGACTCAGATCTCAGTGGAAGCTTTCTTCTCCAGGACAAGAGAGATCAAGACTATGCACTGAGCAGAAGGAGATACCTGAAACACCAAGTGAGGCTGAGAGCAGAGGGAATGGTAAGAGGAAAGTAAATCTTTTTCATTTTCATAGGTGAACAATTTAAGTTTCTCTTTCCATATTGTTCAGTAACTGACTTTATGACTGTCAAATACAACGACGTATTGTCTCAGGCTGCTATAACTAAATACTAGGTCGCTTCAAACATCAGACATTTACTTTCTTTCAGTCTGGAGGTCGAGTTCTAGTGAGCACTGTGCTCCTGTCTCGGGGATAGCCACCTTCTCAGTGTATCCTTGTGGGGCCTTCTCTGGGTATATGCAATGGGGAGACAGATTCTTTCCTGGTGCCTCTATTTATCAGGGCACTAATTGCCCTCTGAGGTTCCCTCTCATCACCTCCTAAACCATGTAAACCTCTCTGCCCAAATCCCATCTCCAGATACACTGCAGGTTAGGGCTTCAGGATTTTAATTTTAGGAGAACACATTCAGTCCATAACAATAATTGCAAAGGAATGTTACATTTGAAAATGTTTGTTAGGATTTGTGACCTTCCTGGATCTGTAATATTTCTCAGAAAACTCATCCTCTGGGGGAATTTACTTTCTAATGAGAAAGGGTAACCACAAGAACGATACCCCAGGGTCCAAGGGAAATGTAGTTTCTCTGATCTCCAAAGAGCTGTTTATAGAAAACTAAAACTGGGTCAAAAGATATATTATCTTTGAAATTATGAACCATCAGAATACTTGTTGCCAGTGTAGGTAAGATCATTTATTTTTTAAATAAATAAACGTATGAGTTTATTTTAAAATGGCATAAAGAATTTACCACCAAGGTTAAGGAAAACAAACTTCCTTGAGAGTAGTGGGAAGTGATATGAGGCACTGTAAAGCATATCAGAAATTGTTTGATTGTGAGTAACTTAGGTTTACAAACCCATCACCCACAGTAAAAGAAAAGCTCCTTCAGAGCAAGGGATATATTTTTCACTGTGACTCTGTCTGCCTAGTGTTCTGTGTAGTTCAAAAAGGCTGGCTGATTTCTCTTCTGTAACTAAGCAGGAGAGGAAATAAAAGCACTATGTTAGTTCAGTTTGGTTGAATTCTACCGGTATCTTGGTGAGGAGTGACCACAGATGAAAGAGCCCAGCTGGGAGTCAGAGGTGATTGGAATAGTCCAGGCATGAATATAAAAGCTAACTGCTGGTAAAATGGGAAGAAGAGATAAGCCCCAACCCAGCCCAAACCAAACAAAACAAAGCAAAAAAAAAAAAAAAAAAAGCAAAGCCGATCAAATGGGAGAAATTTTTAAATTGTGGATCCTCTAAAACTGAGAAAAAAATGAGAAGATTAAAGGAACAAGAAGCCAGGAGATGATGATTCCCTGATCCTGAAATTCCCCAAGGCTAGTGTCCTGCAGGATCTGTGTAGAGGCGCGATGGGAGGCTGGATAGTGCGGCCATCCATGTGCAAAGTCAGCCCAGGGTGCGGGGAGCCGAGGCCAGCTTGGTGACACAAGAGAGGGAGCTCAGAAACCGGGCAGAAGTCGCAGAAAGAGGGAGTCATCCAAAAAGATGATGTCACAAGCATTAAAGCAGATGATTTTCAAAGAAGAAAGGCCCAGTATAAATGTTACTACTGAAATAAATGAGTAAAGAGAAAACTTGTGACCAAGCCATTTCCTGTTACTGCATGTGAGAAAGATCACAGGGAAGAGGAATAATGTATGGTAAAAGGCTCCAAAGCGGCACTGCCTGTCACTCACTGCCTTCCTTGAACAGCACTCATTAATATGTTGGATCTTGTCTCCAGAGTAGGCAGAGTTGCTAGGTCTCCTATCCTTCACGGTTTTCAAGTTCCTTTCTGCAAATTCTCCTTTTCCCCTCCCTGCAGAGCCCTTCTCCCGCATAACTGCACCTGTCAAACATCACACCTGATCTCCATCTTCACTTTCTTCCTGAGCAATCCTTGTCCCTGCCAGGCAGATGTCTTGCATTCCTGTGAACTTTTACGTCACTTTTCAACTTCCTTTTGGCACTTAGAATATTACTGCTGCTCATCTATCTAATGGTGTGCTTGTGTTTTATTTTCTTTTGCTAGACATATTCCTTCTAAGAGAAACAGGACCCAGCTCTGCTTTTATTTCACCTACCTGTGAGATCACTGAGCTTTACCCATTTCATCTATCGCTCCAGGTAGCGATATGAGAGCTGAATCCAGCAGCCAGAAGACAGGGAAGGTGTTGCCCTCTGGAAGGTTGCTTTTCCTGTTTAGGAACTGTGCTGACTCGTTAAGGGTCTTTCCAATCCTAAGGATTTATTACCATAGGAATCAGTCTTTAATTATAATCTAGTTTTAGAAAAATAAATGCAAGTGTCCTCCATTGAGATGACACTATAACTGCCTTCAGTCTGAAAGAAGAGATCAGAAAGACAACTTTCAAATAAAAACTCTTTGTTACAGTCATGCAGAAGAGAAACTTCTAGATAAGATGGTATTTTCTCAGACAAAGTAATCGGACTGATCTAATTCTTTGGGACTAAGCTTACAAACATGAGGGCAGAATGTCCTAGAAGAAAAAGACTCTGGTATAATGAGTTTTTAATGTTTCCAGTGTATCACTGAAAATGTAATTTAATATATCAGCCTAAGAGAGAATTTGTTTTTTCACTCCAGGAGTAACAACAGCATCTAATGTACTCAATTTACCAATGTGTATGGAAACATTTAAAATTACTACATGACAGTAATTCCCATTGGGGGCAGCACTGTAGTGTCTTATAAGAATAATACATTCTTTAAAAAGATGTTGTTGAGACAGTGTCCGACACTCAAGAACTATTGCTAAATGCATCCTGGGAACAGAATGATGAAAACATATCTTAATAAAGATTGATGGGTGTCAACAGAAATTTAGGAAAACATATCATTCTATTTCACAAAGACAGAGGCATAAATATCATAATTTGAGTGATGGGGAAGCATTTCAGAAAACAATGAACAGTATTTCACGGTGTATTTCTCCTTAAGCAATCTGTCACCTCAGTGTTAGCCAAGATCCAGTTTTACTTGTTCTCCTTGGAAAAAACATGATCAAGGTATTTGTTGATTTCATTTCTGACCTGATCTTTTCAGCCTCAATCTGTATGACTTTCCTTTGATTGAATTAGAAAAATTTTTAAAACCCTTACTTTTAGTCACCTGTAGTCTGAAATTTGTATCCACTATGAACTTGATGGCCAATAAATATTTGTTTAAAAATTAGGAAACGGCATATACCTGAAAGGTTTTAAAAGCAAAATATTATAAGATTCCAGATGAACGGTAATTTAGAAGGACATCAAGTGGTATAGCTGCTCTATTTAAAAAGAAAATGATGGCATTTCTCTCAAATTTAATATTGATAATATTGACAATGACCCATCCCTTTTAAAATGTTAATGAACTAGCCTTCTGCATTTTATGATTGTCCCTGATCGATCATGCAAAGATTTTTCTTAGTTGTTGACTAATATCTTTCTCTCCTCCTTTATATAGTAAGTATACACTCTCCGTATGCACAGGACACTGGAGAGAGGATGGGAAGAACATACAATTGTTATTATATCTGTTCTCTGTGGCTTGAGAACTTCTCCTCCTAAGGCTTCTTTAATTTACCTTATTACAACATTTTCTAAAAATTGTATGATACTTTAAATTTCTTAATCTAATATAAATTTCCAAGAGGGACATTTGGTATGTGGAAATCTCTAAGCTTCTTGGAGCATGGAATATTATTATTATTATTATCATTATTATTATTATTATATTATTACTTTGTAATTGCTGACTACCTCTAAGTCCCACAGAAGAGAATTTGAGACATCCCATTAGTAGAATGGGCAGGACAGAAGTATCTAGAAACAGTTACTGCTAATATTGACCTGTCATGCTTCTTCTTTTTATTAAATCCTTTTATTGGTACATTGTAGGTATACAACACAATTACATTTCTCATTGGGAATTGTACCTTTACATCATGCATCTTGGTTCTTATTTTTTCCCCATTCCTAGCCCTCCCTTC
>NW_004624796.1:8028896-8062294 GCF_000247695.1 Heterocephalus glaber
AACAAATGCTGGCAGGGGTGTGGGGAGAAAGGAACCCTTCTCCATTGTTGGTGGGAGTGCAGACTGGTGCAACCACTGTGGAAATCAGTATGGAGGTACCTCAAAGAACTAGGGTTAGAGGTCCCATTTGACCCAGGTATTTCCCTGCTGGGTATTTTCCCAAAAGAATTTAAAAATAATACCACAGTGATATATGTGTATCCATGTTTACAGCAGCACAGTTTGTAATAGCTAAAACTTGGAAACTCATCAACTGGAGACTGGATAAAAAGACGTGGGTTTTTTGTTTTTTTTTATTTTATAAAATGGAGTACTACTCAGGGATAAAGAATGAGAAACTAGAGACATTCATAGCTAAATGGATGCATACTGAGGCCATCCTCTTAAGTGAAATAAATAGAACACACATATGTAAATAGTGAATAGTTTCTCTGGTGTGAGAAACAAATTGTAAAATAAGGATCAAAATGTACAATAGAGAATGTGAAATAGGAAGAAAAAGTCCAAAGAGGAAAGGGAAGAGTGAGGCGTAGGGGAAAGGAAAGAAGGGAAAGAAAAAAAATATGAAAAAAAGAAGGAAAATACAGAAACAAAAGTTTTGGTAAATAAGGATGGGTGGAGGGGTTGAAGAGAGGGCAGAAGAATGGGGAAGAAAATAAGAGCCAAGATACATCATGTAACGGTACAAATTCCCAATGATGAATGTCATCATATTGTATACCTAAAATGTATTACTACACAATGAATAATAAAAAAAGATATTTCCCTATTCTCTGAGTTATGTCCTTGCCTGGATTATGATACAAGACTCTGAAATAAATTATTTGAGAAAATAAATGAAGCAAATGGAAAATGAAGTTTTCCTTCAGTGAATTTCTAAGAATATGTTAAAGATTTATTTCAATTAGTATATCTTATTTCAGAATCCCAGGATGATATACAGCCAGAGAATAAGAATCCAAGAAGTCTAATAGGGAGGATTGAAAAGTATTTAATTTGTATCATTTATGAAGAAGAACCCTTTGTGAAGCCTAGTAAAACAATTAAGCTAAAAGATATATTAAAGATAATTTCTATAAGCTTAATTGTCTAGATTAATTTGTTGAATTTTTTTTCTTTTGTTCATATTTCCTTATAGAATTCCTTTAAATAAATATATATATTCTTATTCCTAAGAAGTAAATATTTCAAAGTAATTTACATTCTGCAAATATATACAGCAAAAGCTAAAATACACTAAATTGAATAAACTCTAACACTCAAAATGCTCTAAACAGAATAAACTGTTTTCTCCACTGGCACCTGCTAATTAGGAAGACTCCTGAAAGCCACTTTTGCACTCTAACCCTCCCAGGGCAATTTCAAAACCTCGACTCTGTCTGCGAAGGAAGGCCAGTGGAGACCATTATTCTTAGGACACCATATCATAAAGTCAGATTTAATATTATCATTGATTGCAGTTAAAACCAGTTTTGATGCTGCCAGAGGGGTGCTTATTTCTGCCTCAATATTTTCACCTAGACTGTTTTGTTTCTCTGATTTTCCATCAGTCCATATAATTTTCCATCCCAAATCTCAAAACTAATCACTTCCAGACCACTCTTTCTTCCACCTTTGAAAACTATTGTGGAAGCGTTAGGTATGTAATGAGAAACCACCATAGTTTTTAACTGTGTGAACCTGTTTACCGTGGAAGATACTTAACCAAATAACCAGATGCATTGATATATATTAAAAAATGAAGAAAATACACAGTATATAGTAATAGTGCAAAGCACATACTCTGTGATATATAGTGTAAAGCATATAGTATACATACAGTATATATCAAAAGAGCATACTACAGTCTGTAGTTCATTCTAGTAGATAGTAAAATATATAATGCATGTCGTATATGGCATTTGGCATATAAGAGTTGAAGGATGCTTGAAATTGTTTGTAAAAAAGATATAGAGGTAGGGGAGAATTCTAGTAAAAGGGAACAGATCATGAACTACTCTGAGATGATAAGGAGATAAGGAATATAGTCTCTTGGAGAAACTGAAAGTTCAGTGTAGCTGGAACATTAAAAAATACAAAGAGCGGAGTAGTTCCTGGGCTGGGGATGAAGCCCGGCGACAGTGCCTGCCTAGGAAGCCCTGGGTTCCATCCAAAGCACATCCATCTTTCCAAACCTGCCCCCTGCGACTCCTTCTCAGGTACAGTCCCAGCTCCACAGTGCACCAGCATTGGTAAGAGAAGCACAACTGGTCTCCAAGGAGCACAATAAGGGGCACTGAAGTGCAAATCCTAGCACTGATCACAAGGAGGAAGAACCTCGTGACACCATTTTGTCAACCATGGTTATGTGTGAAAGATCACTGCCACAATAGGGACTCCAGTGTACGGGGAGCAGAATCAAGAACCAACCTGTGTGGTCTGCTCCTGACACAGGCTTTATGCTCCACCATGAGCTAAGGTCTCATTCTTACTCTTGCCTTTGCCATGGAAGAAAAGCAACAAACAATGACCCTGCCCACAAGGAGACATCCTACAACATGCTTCTAATTCAATCAATGATCCACATAGTCTGTGCTGCCAGATTTCAAGCTAGTATGCAAGCTGAATCTTCACCTAAGCAAATGCCTTTTGTGAGAAAATAAAGCTGAAAGAATTTGCAGCCTCTGGAAGTGGATATATAATTCCTTAACCTAGCTTTCTGTCTTTTTAAAAGGTAGAAATTATGTTTTACTCTGACGTTTAGTATAATTGCTGGTACAAAATAAGCATTTAATAAATTTTTCTAGAATTAATAAACATTTTAGTTCACTAAAGGCCAGCCCAGTATTTTGATCTCATTTTGAGATGAGGAGGTTGATGTGTGGAAATTAAATGATGCCCCAGGCCACACCGCTGACGTGCAGGTCAAGGCTTTGCACTGGATCTAATGCTGAGTGCAGTGGTTCTACATGACACCAGGCCCTTGGTCAGAAAGTTCCTAGTGTGAACCGGGAGAACCCAATCATGGTGACAGGTGAACCAACTGGTTAGATAAAAAGATGCACTGTCAGGAGACCCAGCTGCTCCACTTCACCAGGGACTATGAACTTCCCTGACTTTCTCAGGGTTGCCAGAAAGAGAAGCAGATTGAGGAGAGACCTCATTCTTGTCTTTATTCTAATTCGCCTCATGAATAAGCAGCACTTGAAGTTTCTCCTACCACTCATCCATCCTGCTGTTAGCTTGGAAAATACATGAACTGCACTGTGCCATGCATTCTGAAGCCAAATAAGAATAAATATTTGATTTTTAACACATATTTCATTGTTTCCTGCCAATAATGAGGATAATCATGTTTATCATCAGAGGCATTTGAGGTTGACTATTGTTTCTAATTTATTTCACCTGAGACTCAGAATTCAATTTTTAATGAAAATGACATTACACATCATTGTTGTATTTGCAAGCCATCCAAAAGTATGCATTGATTTATGTGGCACAAATATTTATTGTACATACAGCATTTCTGGAACAAAATGAAGCAGCAATAACACTGAAAACAAGACTGTTTTGCTGTAGCGCAATGAAAGGCTGGCAGAGAGCCTCGGTGACACATGAAAGCCACCTCCTTCCCTAAGGTCGGGCGGCTGGAGCTGCCGTCCAGAGCTTGGAATCAAGAGGGTCTGGAACCTGTAAGAAAGCTGGCCAGATTGCAGAAAGTCAGTCAGCAGACTGCTGAAACTGTTTTCTGTTTTCCTTCTCATTTAATTATGTTCCTTTTCTTCATTATTGTTGCTGGCTATGTGACTCTGATTTATTTATCTCCTTAAACCTTAGTTTCCTCCTGTGCTTGTTGGAGATTAAAAAAACGACTCTCTCAGTTTACAGTAAGGGTTAGAGGTAATACATCTAAAGTCCCTCCTAGAATGACTACCACCTACTAACAGTCTATGAACGGTGAGCAGCAGTGTTTCAGCTGTGAGAAGTGCTTCTATTACTACTGTGAGTTCCAACACACAGCTCAAACCACTGTTAGCTGCTTCAATAAACAGGTCCAACCCGGGGGATACTGCTTTATTTTATTTCCAAGCACAGCCTTTTGTGTCTATCTTCTCTTATTCTTGATGTCATCTCAAGAACATCATATATCATTTAGGTAATGAACACTGCCATCTTTTAGGTGTTAGGACAAAGACTTAAGAAATGAACAGCTTAAAGTTAATTCTTGCTCCTTCCTGTAAGATTAAATTGGATCTGGGGATAAAAAACCCACAGTGGTCGTGTTCTGTTCTTTTATTCTCACCCCCTTTTCTCTTTACAAAAAAACATAAGTTCTACTTTTTCTAATAGCTAACATATCACTAGAGCATGTGTAGAGAGGCTGTACATGAGGAAGGGGAAGACTGATAGCGAGAAGAATATGAAAACAGAAAACAGTCTTCTCTCACCTCCTCCTTCTCCTCTGCCCTCTGCATGTTCTTCTCCACTCTGAAGAGTTCATGTCTTTAACAAAATCTAAGAGGCATTTGGAAGAAGGAGAATGAAGAGCTACATCTAAAATTAGACAGGTTGGCAATCATATGGTCTTCAAGGAGACAGCTGGCTCTGCCATAGCAAAAGGGAAGGTGAGAGAAAACCCACCTGCGCACGAAGTTTCTTATAGAAGACATTAATGTAAACATGCATTAAATCAAAGGACTACCTAACAAGGATCTAGTTACTGCGAGCAAAGAGTTGCTAATGGCATTAGAAAACCAAAAGGAAAGCAGTTTAAAAACCTATAAAAATATATATGGCAGAATACCATCATGCACTAGAGACTAAGTCTTAGGAAAATTCTTACATGGAGTTGGAGTTGATTTAGGGAAAATTCCAGTGGAAGAGAAGAACTCCACAGCAAGACATTAGTGATAGGAAGGTTTTAACATTGTTAATAGCTTTTTGAAGTGAAAAGGCTACCTCAATGCAAAAACTTTGAAAGAAAAAAGTATAAAAAAGAAAATAAAATCACATTTAATCCCACTGCCTAGAGATAACTACTGCTGTTAACATTTTCAATTATTTTACATTCTCTCTCACCAATCTCCTTACATCCCTTAGATAATCTAGTCTTGCAATATAAAAGTAACTATTTCATATTTTATTTTCTCTTCTCAAATCTCCCACCTATCCACAGGCCTTTTCCCTCTCAGCTGATGACTTAACTTTCTATTTTATCCTAAAGACAAAAACTATTAGAAAGAACTTGCTCCTATCAAATGCTCCTGAAGACGGATCTTATGCCTTTCTGGTCTCTGTTCTTCCAATCATATCTTATAAGAGATGTCTTCCTAGTTTTCTCAAACACACACACACACACACACACACACACACACACACTTCCTTTGGGTCCACATCACAGAAAACAAAATCTCCCTTTGGTGCCACATTTTTTACAGTTATGATTACATTTCTCTCCAATCCTGTGAAGAATTCTTTCTTTTAAAGTTGTATTTAAAATGCTATCACCTGTCTCCACATTCTGTTTCTTCTCTCTTTCTTCAACCTACAACCTCCCGGGTTTCTATGCTTGGAATTCCTTCAAAGCTGTTCTTATCTGTGTGAACAGTGGCATCACCATTGCCTGTGTGATGCTCAGCAGGGACCAATTAAGACTTTGTGGGTCCTTTCTTCTATAATAATATTTAAAATAATACTATATGAATATATCATTGTAAAGATAAATACAAGCCAGGCTGCATTCATCATCATTTGCCCACTGCTATTACAGTCATGATTTTTTCTTCTGACTTAGAGGAAAATGAAAATATGTCATGGATCCCTAAAAGCATCATAAGCCCTCACCATGGAACCTCCTGACCCTAATGGATGAGCTGGCATGAATGGTGAGTTTTTAGTCCCTTTCCTCAGCCTCCCAGCAGCATTCCACGTACTTACAGATGACTATCCCCTTCTGAGATCTGTTATCCAATGTATTCAGTGACACTGCACTCTTAGTTTTCCTCCCACTTCACTAGCTGCTGTTTTTCAATCTCCTTGAAAACATATGGCTTCTTGAATAGCCTTGAAAATACTGGCAAACTTCAGATCTGAGCCCAGGACCCCTTCTCCCATTTCCTACACCTAACCATTTGGTGTTCTTGCTCTATCACACAGCTTTACAAACCAAACCACCCTAAATTAGTGTCTCTAAACCCCACTTTTCCTTTGAAGCTCAGAATCACAGGACTTAACTGCCTATTTGATGTCTCCATTTGGATGTTTTAGAGAACGTGCAAACTTAACATGCTTAAAACAAAAACCTTTCATTTTGCACTTCTCTGGATTCTTCACCAAAGTAAATGTCACTGCCATTCACTCAGTCGCTCATGCTTAAATCCTTAAAATCACCCTTGACTCATCTCTTCTTCTTATATGCTTTTCCTCAATCAGAGTAAATATTATCAGCAAAGCTTCAAAATATATGCAGCGTCCTTCCACTAATGGAAATGGATCAGAAAAGATACAAAGCCCAAATAATTAAAATGAAAGACAGATTGGATTTTATGGGTCAAAGGATAGAAGTAAACAATGACTATACGGGCAAAGAGTATTCACTCACTCTTAGGTGATGATAATTATCTAAATCTACTGCATTTTAGGAAATAATGACTTATCCCAATTGTCTTAGTTACTTTTCTCATTGCTGACATAAAATACCCACCACCCAAAGTTTTAGGAGAAAAGGTTTATTTGACTCAGTTTGTAGAGGTTTCAGTCCATAGCTGGCTGGCTCCAAGGCACAGTGGCATATGACAGAGGGGCATCGCAGAAGAAAAACAGTTAATGGCAGGCAGAAGGCAGAAAAGCAGCAAGCAACTACAGCAGCCCTCTTTCTGTCCTTTATATCTAGGCTACATGCCCTTATATCTAGCACTCACACCCAGGGTGGGCCTTCCCATTATCCACCATATCTGCCATATCCAGAACTACGCCAAACCAATCAGTGGCCTAATTTAGTATTCACACACCCTTATTCCCAGCATCACATACTCTAGATCCAGCCACCTCTGGAAAAGCCCCTTTATGACCCCATGAGGCTTTGGGGGAAATATCTAGACACAATCAAAATAAGGTAATAAATAGTTGTAAGATGATCTTTAGGTGGAATGATAATATGGAATGTAGACTGCAGATTTTGCAATGTGGCAGATGAAAAGCTTATCAACTCTCAAGGTACTGTCAATTAGCAGAGTCCAAGAGAAGAAAGAGAATGCTTTATGAGTAGATGATCAGCAGAACTTCATGCTGCAAAGAGGTCAGGAAGATCAAGGTCAGTCAATGCCATATCTGTTAAGGTATTGAGGACTACTGTCTTTGGCAGTTTAGTTTTGATAATTACACTTTTACAAAGAAGAATAAGAACATTAATGCCTTTTCAGTGTAGGGCATCCATCAAAGACATTTATAAGAGAAGAAAAGAAGTAGTGTAGTAACTAAAGGAGGAAACTGAATGAAAAAAGTATCCAAGATTTATGAGATAATAAATGTGTGAAAGCTAGAGAAAAGAAAGCAGAAACCATCAAGAGGTAGAAAGCAGGAATTGATACTGAGAGTAGAACCTCTGGGTCTCTCACTCTAAAAAAGCAGGACCCTAGCATTTTGGCACCAGGGACTAGTTTTATAGAAGTCAATTTTTCTGTGAACCAGGGGTGAAGGGTAGGGGGGTATGATGGTTTGTAGAAGATCCCTTTTTCCCAGACCAGGGGATGAGAAGTGGGGTGAGGAGAGGTGTGATGTTTCCAGGATGATTCTAGGGCATTACATTTATCATGCACTTCTCATTTCTATTATTATTACATTGTACACTTTGTTTCTATTATTATTCCATTAGATCTTCATGAAGCACACATAGCCTAGATCTGTCCCATGAGCAGTTCACAGTACTACAAGATTCTAATGCCACTGCTGATCTGATAGGAATTGGAACTTGGGCAGAAGCTTGAAGGATGGAGAGTGACAGTTTATACAAATGAAAGTTTGCTTGCTTGCTGTTCACCTCCTGCCATGTGGGTTGGTTCTGAATGCACCAAGGATTGGTAACTGTCCTTGGCCCAGGGACTGGGGACTCTTAATCTAAAGGATGAAATAATTGAGTATTGTTATGGTTTAGATCTAAAATGACCCCCATTTTAGTTTTTCAAGGGAAAAGATTTAATACAGGACACATAATTTATAGGATTATTTTATAATATTCACCCAAAAAGTCAAATGCAGAGCAGTGCAAGAGATCTAGCCTCTCACTAGAGACCCAAAGAATCCAGCTGAAGGCCTAAAGTCCAAGGGAATGTCCTCCATGAGTCCAGCCAGAGGCCTAGAGCCCACAGCAATGTCTCATGCTTGTTGTATTGAGGATCTGCACCTGGAAGGCCAAACGGCCAGTGGTGGAAGCCAGAAAATCTGCACCATTTGGGTGAAGGGTCTGCACCACCAGGCTGAGGGATCTGCACTGGAGCCAGGAAGCAATGCTCATGGTGAAGACCAGAGCTCCCCTGAGGAGAAGAGCAGCCCTCCCCAGGGACAGAGAGGCCCCGAGCTCCTCCTCTGACAAGAACAGCCAAGTTCACATCAGGAAAACCAGCCCCAGCAAGCTTCTCCTAGAATATCAATAGCCCACGATCTTCCCCTCCAGTTCTCTTTTTATGTTGTTGGCAAGAATCCCCAGGTGGGTCTACCATGCCTAACCACGCTGATTCAGTTCAGCTTGGCCCTTCAAGTTGACTATTAGTACCCCCAAAGGCACATGTTTGGAAGGTGATTAGATTATAAGGCTGTCATAGCTGACATGCAGGTCGGAAGTGGGGCCTGGAGGGAAGAGGCAGGTCACTGGGGGGTGACCTGGGATGGTACATCTTCCTGCCCACCCTCTCTTCACTCTCTGCTTCCTGGCTACCATGAGGTGAGCAGCTGTCCTCCGCCCAGACCTCTTCACATTTCTCTTCTGCCTGGAGCTGGCGGATTATGCAAGGTCTGAAACTTTGAAAACATGAACCAAATAAATGTCTCCTCCTTTAAGTTGTGGATGTTGGGTATTTTGTCCCAGCGATGAGAAAAGTGATTAAGATAATGATCATTAGCAGGAATTTCTTTTATTTAATCTTGTAATTTGATGGTATTTTTCTTTTATAACTCAGAATTAGCACAGAACTTTCTGATGTGCCTTTACCAAACTAAAACGAGAGCCATCCACATGATGTGGAAGACTGAATAACTGAGTCAACATCGCTTCAACCTCTTGAATCCTTAACCACATTATATCATCTCCTACACTATTTTAGAAGTCCCTGTATCCCTAAACCAGATGTTACAATTTTTCTTTGTTACTTATTTTCATCATTCTGCAGAGAAAAAAAAAACTGAATTACAACCATTAGCCATTGAGTTCAAATAAATCTTAATGACAATGAGTTCAAATTAAATTGTTAAACTGGCATGTGAGAACAACAGGCAAAGTAATATGGAAATCGCCAACACAATTCACTATTTATTGTATAAATGTTTTCTGTTAGCTTGGGGGAAAACAGTTAGAGCTGCTAATATATTGTACGAAGTTTTTAATCTCAGTTTAGATGAGTGCCCAGAAAAAACTATGTTCGGCCAATGAAAATTTTTGAGATCATCAGATTCAACAGAGAATCACAATGTAAAGTGTCTCAAATGATAAGGTAAAATTATTTAATTAACCCAAAGACTTTCCCCCCTTTCTTTTCTGTCACTGGTGTTGCTAAGCTGGTATCAATTACTCTGCGGGCCATGGCAATTTCACCTTAAATTACATACAAGGTGAGGGGGAAGGGGAGCGGCAGGAATGACAAGTCCCAAGCAACTGAGCTGCAGTCAACTATGAATTAAATTAAATGTCTTCTGAAATACACAAGATGTCTGCACTTGGCTGATAACTACGCTATGTTTAGTGTACTTCCACCCTATACCTTCAAGAAAATAAATATTTATATCACATCACTTTCATATTAGAGATTTTCTAATTTCTATGTTGCTATGGAAACCTACTACTTACTTTTACTAACACACATACAAACAAAACTGGAATTACAAATTCATCAATACTTCATTCCAAACTCCTACATGCAGATTAAGTACTTAGTAACTTGGTCCAGGGAGAAGGAACAGCATTAGATTCTCTCCATGTGAATCACAGATTTAACCAGAAGCCATTCTACACCAACTTCCCACTGCTACTTATGGTATTCCATGATGGGGAATATTTCCGTGGGCAGTCAGAATTTGCTGGAATGAGATTCCCTTACTCACTGTACCCTTATTGTGTACTTATTTTTCCAGTGGCAACAAAGATGCTTTCTATTTGTTTTTTTTTGATGCTTCTAGTCCAAATCTCTCCTACAAGTTTTATGATAGAGAATTGTTAGATTTGTGCTTTCAATTAATTCATTTTTGGAATAGGTGATATGTGAAATGTTTCATTTTTTTTTGCATCAGTATTACATACTGGGATGTGTTTGAAGGATCATTATATCATAACTATGCAGTATTACTACTGAATAAAAGCTATTTAGATTAAAAGAAACACTTCACTTTCAAATGAATTATGAAGAGAAAATAGTAAAACAAATTATGAGATACTAACCAAGCATAATTAAGAGAATCTCCCTACTAGACATTTACTCCCTCAGTCAATCCTAATGAGGTTTCATCCTCTAACAATTCCTTTCAGGTCTCTTTAAGTAAGAGATGGAGTAATGTGAAAATAGCAAAATTTTCTTATGCTCAGAGAGAGACCCGCATGAATAAGCACTTTTTGTTCCTTGTTTTTCTATTCATCACTATTATTTGGCCAAACACTAAACATTAACAATAATTTTTAAAAACCCTTGAAACAGCCTTTTGAAAATCTATTACAATGAGCTAGAAATAAAAATACTGAATATATTTAATTTTTAAATAAAATTTCAATGGAAGATCATTTAAGCATAATTTATCAAAATGATGGATCACTGTGTAGATATCAGTTTGATATTAGTACTAAATGATGCAAAATAATGGTCATAACATAATTACAGCCAAGAAAAGCAACTTCTAAAACTCTAAAACAGTATTAAAAGCCAGATGCCTTTTGTATATCTAAAAGAATATACTACAAAATGTTCCAGGGATCATTTCTGAGTACTGCTATTAAAAGTGATTTTTGGGGGGGCCAGGGATTTAGCTCAGTGGTTCTGCCACCTGCCTTGCAAGCGGAAGGATCCAAGTTCAATCCCCAGTACCAAAAAAAAAAAAAAAGTGATTTTTTTTTTCTTTCTTTGTGCTTTGCAGTATTTTCCAAATATTTTAAAATATGGCAGTTAGGCACGCTTTTCACTCTAGTACCCAATAACACAAGAGTAGTAGCTTAGAAAAGATAGTGTGTACCCAGGTAGACATCCAGATCTCAGCTGTATTGACTTACAACCATCTTGAGTTACAACTCACCCTTGGGAACCAATTGAGTTTGTAAGTTAAGGGTCCACTGTATTTTCAGCAAGGTGCTGCTTCAGATTTGAGCAGATCTTCCTGTAATTCACACGCATCCATAACTAATTTCCCCTGACTTCTGTAGAAACTGCCTAAAGGTTTCTAAGAGTAGACTTGGCTAGATTGGAAATTTTTCCAAAATGCCACTGGTTCTTGATTCAGCAACTTTTTTCCATTCAATGGCAGCCTTAAAGTTGGAAAAACAAAATTTTTACGTAGAAACAAATAGATCCATGCTAAGTCTATATAACTGGGGTAACTGTTTAAGGAATACATTAAGGAAATGGGAAAAGGATCCTGCTCTCAATTTTCACTCAGAAACAAGATTAAAATAGTAATAATATCTCTAATCTGCCATGGAAAATAAGTGAGTAAGGCCAGAACACCAGTTTTTCCTTCAAAGTCAGTGATTAAATTTTTCCTTTTATCCCTGAGGAACTCCACATGACACAGGCTGTTTTCAGGCTATGATCTCTCATCAAAGTTAGTCCTGACTGGGAAGAACATGCTCCTCATAATTACCTTAAGCTCACTTGCTATCTCCTGATTCCAGTGACCTATGTCTTGGTGAAAGAAGACATCTCTTCACTTTGGTTGTGTGAAGTAAGCTCTCAACTCTAAATTACTTATTCATAGGAGACAAACACTTCTAGATCGATTCAAAGCACAGATCTCTCTTGGTGAGCCCAGCAGAACTCTATTCCCAAGGCACAACAGGAAAACAATCTTCAGGTGACCCCTGAGAAATGACTGGATACCTATGAAAGCCAGCCAAGCGCAAAGCTGCAAAATTGTCCCTCTGAAATTCTGATTTAAATAAACACAAGAAGACAATTAATGTTTTTTTTAAAATTTTTCACATATGAAACAGATAGTCAGTCTTGAGACTTGAGACTTGAGATACCCAGTCTTGACAAGAGAATGCTCTTTGCCCAATACTTGTAATGATTTTATATTCATTATCAAAGATAATCTCCACCTGCCCTGGTTTACTTCCCCAACACAGGCACCTAAAAATATCTTTGGATTTTTAAGTTGTGAGATTTTTTAAAAATGAAAAGTAGTTCAGTGATCAAGAAACACGAAATAATTACTTAGCTCTATAGATTAATAATTATTATTAATAATAAGAATTATTAATTCTTAAGCTTGCAGACTTTGGGCATGAAGATTTTTCTTGTTTGATTCTCTTGTGCATCTGGTATTGTTGGTCACTCCCTTTGTCTTGAAACCTTATCCTCTTTTCAAATCTGGGTGTTTCCCCTCTTTCTTTTCCTCCTGCAGAATAGGAAATATGCAAGTCTATGCCCTTTCCTTTCTATCCTCCCTTCCCTCTTCTCTTTTACCTATTCCTCCATTACCCTCTCTGTTTCTCTCTTCTTATCCTACCTTCCCTCTATTCTTCTCTTTGTTTCTTATCCCAGTTCTCCATACAATTTTCTTTCCTTCTACATGAGGTTCTCTATAAGGTGATAATTATACTACTGGTTTTTGTAGCCCTGATTTAAATAAAAGAGGAAGTATGCCAAAATTGTTTAATTAAAGCTAAACTATGCACGGAGGGATGTGTTACCCATAAGTAAGGATACTAATTAGGACAAGAAACAGTGGAAAGACCTTTGGAAAGTCATGTATTGCCCCTTTTTCCTAAATCAGCACTGCAGAAATATTCCAGGCAACATTGGTTCTGCAAGATGGTCCAGGAGATGGGGTTTGTCTTGGTCACTTTCTCCTTGCTAGGTCACAATTATAGGAGGATAGGTTTATTTGGCTCATAATTTGTACGGATTTCAGCCCATAACTGGCTGGTACCAATGCAGAGTGACATGGCAGAGGAGAAACAGCTCATGGAAGGGCAGGCGGGAAGACGAAAGTAATTAAGGGAGGAGGAGGGAGATAGATCCTTCCAAGCCATGCTTCCAGTTACCCACCTTGGCCAATCAGGATTCACTTCCCAACATCACGTTCAGCTATGAACTCATCATGAACTACTCCACTGATTAATATCACACCCTATGATCAAATCACCTCCCCAAGCCCCACTTCTGAATGAATGAGGCTTGTGGGGGAATGCCTAGATATAAACCATAACAAGGCAAGAATATGATAGCCAAACTCATTTGTCTCTCTTCTTTATATGAATTTAAACGAGCATAGCATTATAAAAGCTGAAAAATATTAGAGGTAAATTTATTTGTAGTTAACCTAACATTATATAAACTTATTTGACCATGTGACTTGATCTAATATTCAGGAGCATTCCTTGGACCAATTCTGTGGCCACTGAGCTTTTCTCTGATTTTGGCATCAGCCTGCTCCAGTACACTCTAAACTACCACTAGAGTTAGCCATTGAAAGCATAAATCACACTTCATAACTCCTATGTACTAGACTGTGTGTCAGGAAAACACTCATACTCTTCAGTAGAACAGACAAGAATTTTAATAATACTGTCCTCAGTTTCCTTTCAGCTTTTGCTACTACCTCCTCTTTATCCCAATTATTTCCTGTGGACCTAGTACTCCAGTGGCACTAACTCACTTAAAATCTTGAAAATACCCACTGTATTAGTCAACTTTCCATTACTGTAAGAAATTACATGAAATAAAAGAAAAAAGGTTTATTTGTATGACAGTTTCTGAGGGTTCAGTGCAAGGCTGATTGGCCCTATTATTTTGGGGGCCTCTGGTAAAGTAGTAAATCATAGTGGGAGCAGGTGATAGACACAGCAGCTCATCTATGGCAATCAGGAAGCACAAACAGAGGAAGAAGAAAGGCTGAGTCCCAATTTCTCCTCAAGGGCACATTTCCTATGTCCTAACCTCCTTCCACAAGGCACACCCCTCTGAATGGCTCCTCCACTCTCCACCTGTGACTGATGGCTGTGCATGTTTGTAAGGGATAGAGAAGATTGGGCTTTCGAAACAACCACCCCACCAGCTTCTGCAAAAGCTGGAATGGGGAATCAGTTTTGAGATGTAAAACTGTATTTTTGAAAGGTCTATCTTCTTAGAGGACTTGCAGGACAGATCATGCCACAACTGAGGCCAGAGAGTGTGTATGAGTGTGTGTGTGTGTGTGTGTGTGTGTGTGTGTGTCCACTGATCAGGGATGTGCATTCCCGCAGTGAGGTCGGCCTCAGATGAAAATGCTGGCCGCCACACTGTCACCCGCTGAGAATGAGGACTAAGCATTCGACACAGTGACCTTTGGTGGATGCTGATGATCTGAACTCTAGCATCTACTCATCATCGCATCTTTCCCTTTTCTATGCCTGGTATGTTCTTGCATTTTTTCTTTTTGTAGATGATATACATGCTCTTTTCTAAAACATTTTTCTTGGCAACTTTCCTTTTTAACAAAGTGAGTTAAGTGTTCCCTATAATGTGCTTCCGTATCACTTGTTTTGTTTCTTTATTTTTCTTAGTACACATTTGCAATACAACATGTTTACACACCTTGTCTGGGGGTTGTACATATTCATAACACATTTTCATTCCCTTTTTCATCCCTTTTCATTCTCCTTTTTCTTCCCCCATCCCTTGATCCTCTAGCTATTTAAAAAAGATCTAACTCTCTACTTCCTACTATCTTTTATTTTGCTTTTTTACTTTTAATTGGGGTTTCTTTTATAAGAGAAACTATGTAATATTTAAGCTTCTGTGTTTGACTTATTTCATATAACATCATGGTCTCAAGGTGCATCCATTTTCCTCCAAATGACTCATTCGTCTTTCTTTCTGGCAGACTAGTACTCCATTGTGTATAAATATGATATTTTCTTTATCCATTCATTTGTTGATAGACATATATGCTGCTACTAAGATTTAGCTATTATGAATTGTGCTGCTATAAACATGAGTATGAATGTATCACTGTAACATGATATCTTTAATTCTTTTGTGAAGATACTTAGCAGAAGGAATAGCTAGATCAAAGTAAATGTTTATTTTGAGATTTCTGAGGAATTTCTGTACTGATTTCCACAGTGGTTAAATGAGTTTACATCCCCATCAACAACAGTGTAGAGGGTTCCTTTTCCCTGGAAGCTTTGCCAGCTTTATTATTATTTTATTTCTTGAGGGTGACTACTTTTTCTAGGGTATAATGGAATTTCAATATTGTTTTAATTTGTATTTCTCTAACAGCCAGTGATGTTGAGCATTTCTTCACGTATTTAATGGCCATTTGTGTTTCTTCTGTGATGTGTGTATTCATTTCACTCGCCCATTCTTTGATTAGGTCTTTTATTTTTGAAGGATCTACTTTTTTGGTTATTTACATTTTCCAAATATTAGTCCTCTGTCTGATGAACAGCTGGCAAAAGTTTTTCCCCATTATCAGGACAGAAATATAAATCCTACCTAATCCACTACACCTAATAAATTGCGAGCCTCTACACCTGCATGATCTAACAATTTTGGATTATCCACAGTGTGATTTTTAAACACACGAATTTTGACTAATCCACCTTGAGATATGTTTTAAGCACAAAATACAGACTGATTTTACAAACTGGGAACAAACAAGAATGAAACATATTTTATCAATAATTTTAATACTCACTATATGTTCAAATGACAATATGCTTCAATATTTTTTTAAGCGTGCGTAGTTCATTTTACTTTTTATGCAACTATTAGAAAATTTTATACTTCATGTGTATTCAAATTTTTGGATACAATGTTTCTATTGGACAGTGCTTTTGGAGAAGGCTGCTACCCTCTTCATGATCACAGCACCTAGCAAATACTCAGCACAGGTTTCCTAAATGAATAAATGAGTTAGGAGCAATTTTTTACATTGTTTTATAAAATTTTTTGCATTTGTTTTATAAAATTTTAGCATGCCATGAGTCTCAGAGGAAAAAGATCTTCCAAGTGAATAATATCAACATTTGGTGGCTCTGAATAGTGACATTCATCATAGCCGCAACATTCCCCTTTAGATCAGGTAGGAAAGAAATTTCCAGGATTATATTGGCCCTTACAGACAAATCCTATACCATAAACTGCACTAAGTTAGGATGTACATAAAAGCACATGACAACCTCTACAACTTTCATGGAATGAAGGCTATTGGACTTGGATGAGGGCAGAAGGGCATCTCAGTTGTGAGGCTACCCACACTGTGTGTCACTTCCAGCCTTAGAATTTCTTACACGAATCATTGTGAGAGCAAAGTCCTTGACAGAAATGCAGTGGAGACTCTGGCTGGTGGATGGACAGAAAATCAAACCCTGGTGAGATTTTTGTCCTCACTGAAACTCTATGTGTGACCTTAGATGAGTATGTCATAGGATGTGTCAGGATTAAAGAAGAGATTCAGAAAACTTCTTTATCCAGGTAATGGGAACAACCCAATGCTGAGGATGATCTTCTGAAATATTTCACACCATACAAAAATTGCCTTATCAATGCATATAATATGATGTTCCTTTTCTTCAGCTAAAAATCTAAATGGTTACATCATCTGCAAATTTAATAGATGGCAAAATATTCTTATGCACTATCTACTCTGATTTAGCTATTCTCCAAGTACTGTAAATTTACATTAAAGGTATGTATGCTGTTTCCAGTTAATGTGGGAAGCAAGAAAAATAAGCTATTTACAAATGATTTTTAAATGAAGTTACTTTTATGTGTTTTAAGCTATTTTCTCTATTTGTCTTTTACATGTTTCATGACAATCCACTCGTATAATATTTTTTAATTAAAAAATAAGATATTGGTCTATTTCTTTGACTGAACAATAAAGTTTCCAAGATTTGGGAGATCATCTGTGGATAACCAAAGATTGCTATTATAATGACTGTAAGCATCATGGCTGAATCCAAGCTGATATGGCGCATACCAAGAGGGATGAATCCTCAATGAAAATACAATTTATCAATGACTGGTGTGATGTGAAATATTTAGTCTTTGTTCATTTCTTGACATACGTTTCATAACAGCCTCAGAATCGAAGGTGTTGTGCTTCTTTCTATGTTAGTGAGTTGATAACTCATAGCTTCAACATGGTGGCTGGTCACCAGATGGACCAAGGTGGAAGGAAAGTTGGGACTTTCAGTCCCAACTCAGCCTTTGGGGTGGTGATCAGAGCTGAAGATGAAGTTCAATGGACAATGATTTAACCAATCATTCCCAGGTAACGAATATCCCAAAGGACAGGATTCTGAGAGCTTGACAGCCGAACACACAGAAATTCCTGAGGACAGCATACCTGGAAAGAACTTGGAAGATCTGAACCCCTTCCCCCTTGCCTACCCCTGTTCATGCCTTCATTCCTGTAAGTGTAATTAATATCCTTCATAATAGATTGGTAAATGTATCTAATGTGCTTTCCTGAGTTCTCTGAGCTACTCTAGCAAATTGATCAAAACCAAGAAAGGAGTTGTGGGAACTTGGATTTAAAGCCAGTTGTCCAGCGGCACAGGTCACAACATGGGATCTGTATAAGCATCTGAAGTGTGTGTGTGTGTCCAGGTAGTCAGCATCAAAACTGGATCGGATTAAAGAACATCCAGCAGGTATCCTCCGGAGAACTGACTGAATGATTATTGTTGGGGAGAAATTCCCACATACATCTTGGTGATCAGAAGTCATAGAAATAGGTGTTGTTGATTTTTGTAAGACAGAACAGAAAAAGCCTCTTTTGTGTTTTTCCTACATTATCAGAGCTGGCCCATTAAAAAAAGATATATACTCAAAACATCAATACCATCCAAACTAACAAATTAGGTTAGAATTGATATTGTCATATATTCTTCTAAATTATAACCATATAAACATGGAGAGGAAGGAACAAAACATAAAAAAATACTCAGGTGATTTGCTTTGTACATGAAATTGTTCTATAAAGGGTAGCTGGAGTCCAGCAAACTTATTTTTATCCCTGGATTTGTTTCAATAATGTAGTTATAATCATACATTTATATAAGAACGAAGGAAACAATTACATGGATATTGTATTATTGCATTTTTTCCAATGGCTGCTATAATAAAATACTACAAACGTGTATGTTTTAAACAACATACACTTGCTTTTAGTTATGGAGACTGGAAGTTAGAAGTCAGCATACTGAGCTACATCACCGGGTCTGCTTCCCCTAGATGTCCTTTGGGGTATCTGCCCTTGTCCAGTCTCTGTGGCCTGTTAGAATGTGATCTGTGGCCAAGCCCACAGCACTCCAGTCTCTCCACACATGGCCTCATTCAGCCCTCTGTGAATTCTCCTTCTCCTTTTCTCATAGAAGACACCTAGGGTCACATTTAGGGTCTACCCTCATCATCCAGAAAAATCCTCATCGGAATCTTTAATCACACCTTAATCATATCTTTGAAGGCCATTTTCCTTATTCTAAAGGAACATTTATATGTTCTAAGGAATCAGAACCAATATATTTGAGTGGTCATTATTCAGCCTACTACAGACCTTGAATATATTTCTTTTAAAATACTGGAACATTCACCTTGTTAAAACCTGGGACAATCTCCTTGTTGTAAGTGAAGAGATTTTGATTTTATCTGTAAGAGATTTCTGGAATTTGAATGTTTTGTAAAAATTTTTAGCAATATTTTGAATTTTGAATGCCTTTGTAGTCATGGTCAATCAACTGATATTCTGAGCACCCCATACCTCTGAAACAGTTAATACTGTAGAATTTCTTAAAAAATCCATATAGTCAAGAAAGTTAGAATCCTAATTTTAAAAGCCAACACCATAAGGTTCTAATAGTAACTGCCTGCTAATATAACAGACTATGACAAATAGGACTTTGATAAAACATAAACATTTTGTTTTCCTGATAATGAGTACAAGCCTTCAACTTAAAGCTAACAGCACTTTTCCTCAACTATGCATATTGTATTTTGTAGATATATTACAGAAATACAACCTGAAAGGACATATTTCACAGGGAGCATTTGTTAAATTCTCCATGTATTCAATTCTCCAGGAAATAATAGATATTAAAAGGAACTTCTGCTTAATTAATATCTGTCTAAGGTTGTGGCTGGAGCCTCAAATTCATTCATGTATTTATGCACCTAGTATTTATTGGCAGTCTTTGCCATGGCAGCAGTGATCTGGCCTAACAATAGGCTGGGAGATGAAGGCTGGGAACTGCCATATAAGGAATACACCCGCACCAGGTTAGGGGAGCAGGCACCAGAAAACACCATGGGGAAAGGTCTGAGTCTTGGGACTAGGGTGGTTTCTGTGAAGAGATGCTTCAAGCTGAGACCTTGAAGATCAGCAGGGATGATTTAAGTAAGGAATCAAACAAGGAGGGGGACTTCAGCCAAGAGTTTGACTTGAAGAATTTCAGCACCACAAAAGCCTGGAACAGGTGAACAAAATGTTATTGGAACTTGGACAAATTTAAGAGTAGCTGAAAGTCAGTGGAGGAGGGCTGCTTGGGTGAGAGATCAATTGGAAGAAAAGAACAGCCTCTTTCATGACATTCTTGCTGAAGCAGAAAGGACGTGCCCTATCTAAACGAGATTCTTATTTACAGTCGGCAGAAAAAGGCTTTAAGAGAAAGATGCAAAAACAATGAATTAACAATGAATTAGGCAAGTAAGTGAGCTATCCAGGAGAGAGAGGAAGGTGAAGACAGAACATGTGCATAGAAATTCTTGTGTTAGAAGAAGACTGAAATGAACAGGTGTTGAAGACTTGGCCGTTATTAGATGTGACAGGAGCTGGTGAGAAGACAGAAATCAAGAACGACTGCAAGATTTCAGATTTTGTGGAAGTTCAGTTCCCAGAAACTGGGAAAAAAAGAGGAGAGCAGGTGGGGGTGAGAAAGGGAATATGGTATTCGATTCAGCCTTTGAGGTCCTGTGGGGCCTTGGCACAGAGAAACTGAAAATACACACACACGTCTGAATTCTCAGGGAGAGCCAGGTTGGAAATATCCACATCCTGATCATGAAGAAGCTGGTCAGGCACACAAAGCCACATTCATCCCATGTGCAGTATACATAGCAAAATGTTTGGTCCGTATTACCACTAAATATTGTGTCTGAAATTTTATTCCTTAAACACTTGGCTGGACAGTGTGAGGAAATATCTTAATATTAGAGTTGTGAAAACAGCGTACTTTTATTAACGATACCATTAATACTCTTTGAAAGTGTGCATTTTAAATAATATAAACCTGTGGAAACATTTCCTTTTAAGGGTATATTTTCTGAAGGAACTATTTTCTGGGCCTTTCAATAAGATTGCTAAGTAATGCCAATTTACATCAAAGCCATAGTTTTTAAAATGCAATTTGTTTACAATATTTATGGAATATTTCAACTGTATTATGCAGAATAAAAGTCTATAACTTTAGAGTTTCAGGATCTTCCTGTAACTTTGTTTCTGCTTTGCTAATGAATCTTTTTACTGAAGGTATTAACTGTACTATAAATAATACACATTCACGTGGCACAAAATAAGGATGGGTGAGCTAGGAGGAAGAGTGTATTTACACAGCAAAGCAAGGTTAAACATATGCACCTTGATCATTTCCTTTAATTCATTCACTGTGCTCACCATCAGAGACCTCTTGCTTGGATTTCATGGCTTCCTAACCTTCTGTTGTTACTTCATGTTTTGCTACAAACCCCCAAGGGATGTCAGGTTTGCTTTTTTGCATCCTTTTTGGTGAGAAATAGTTCTGACACAGGATTTTGGTGGGAATTATGTTTAGATTTTTTAAAGTATAACTTGGTGTTCCAGAACATATATGTATATTTTTCTGTTTACTATTTCATTATGTCTACTTTCAAGGAGTGGCATAGACTTGGAATACTATGAGCCACCACTGAACCACTGAATTTCTGTGGGCATCATGCACCCAGTACTTAGGACAGCTGGTTTACCGAGTGGTGAGGGCTCTGTTCCATTTGTGGTGCACCAACTTCTAGGCTCACCTAGTGCCCCTGGCAATGCTACTAAACAAGTCCCATGGTTTTCCAGGATATCCAAGTCTAGGCGACTATAGGGTTTCCTCATTTACTTGCTCTGCCAAAAAGGCTTGGGGGAAAAACGGATATAGAACCCAATGTCCACTTCCATCTTTAGCAAGTCAAGATGGATTCCATGTTAACACAAACATGGAAATATCACTAAGCTATGGCAGTGCTATTTACCTTGTTTTTCTTGTACCAGTTAATTACTCTTTGGTGGACTCTTTTTACCCTCAATTACCTACCTTATAGTAAAAGCTCTGTCAATGAACCATCACCTCCCCAGATCCTCTCCTTTCCAGTTTTTCACCTGGGCCCAATTTCAGCACCACAGTTTTAAACCAAACCAGCAAAATGATGACAGGACCCTGGTTTCCATCCACGTTTTAGAATACAAACATTCATGAGCATAATAATTTCCTATATGACTTCACCCACCTACCTCACTGGCTACATAAAGTTAAAGCCTGAGGACTTTTACACAGGGCACCTAAATTGTCTTTTTGACCTATGAGCTTAAGTAATCTCTCCTTGAATCTTATGGACATGTCACTGGGCTTATTACCAAATTACCTTAAATAGTTTACCTGTGCTTAGGGTTCCTCTGCCTTATTCCCTTCGTCAGTGTAGTCTACTAAAATCCTACTCTTATCTCAAGATCCAAGGCAAAGGCTGCTTCCTCCATAAACTCATTGATGACTCATACAAGGAAAACTGATGTTTTTGGCCAAGGCTTCCAAAGCTTCTGCTAATAGCTTTATAACGGATCTTTTCCACACACACACACACACACACACATTTTAAATGAACAGAAGTCCTCAGAATTATACAAATTTAACAGTCTGTATTTTGACTGTCTTGGTGGTTCTGACCATCTACGACATATCTAGAGTTTTACCAAAGCTCAAATGTAATCACCTATTAAGGTAAGAATGAATTTCACAATAATTATGAGCCCCCTTGTACCCAGCTTATCAGAAACTACAAAAAGTTAAACATAATTTTGGGGGAAATCAATATGCTGCAGCAATATTCCTATATCGTGAAACAGCTATTTTCATTACCACATATGAAACAGCCAAAGTAATGAGTTTTATTAAGTATTTAGTATATGCCAAGGAATGTTCTATAAATTTTATGTACGTTATCATATTTAATTCTCCAAACATTTTTTAAAGTAAGTGCTATTAGTGTACCCAATTTACAGATAAGAAAACTAAGGAAAAGAAGGCACAAAGCTAGGAAAAGCAGAGGCAAGATTTGAACCATAGCTTACATCCTTTACCCACATACTCTGCTGCCTACCAGTTGGTAAACAGAACTAGCTATGACAGTTGCTATTTATAATTTTACACTATCTTTCCTGAGAATAAAGATCATGCCTTTTGGTTTGTTTCAACCCTAGTTCTAAGCCTTGTTCCTCATAAATCGAGGAGCAAACAGTAGTAACCTCAGAGTAACAGCCTTTTACTAAAATGTTGAACCTTAATAATTCTTTTCAACCCTCCAAAAATCTTATACACTAATATTGCTTTTTTCTAAATACACAGCTGCACATTCTCATTTGCCTTGGAGATCTTCACTAAAAATAGTTTAATACCTATTGGGAATGTGCAGCTCCGCCAGTGTAGCTATATAATATAAGCATTGGCACAGAAATTCATACATTAGGAGATATTCTTGCTCTACACATTAGAAACCACGTGGCAGACACAGAGTTAAAGTAGATTTGAAGCACCTCCAGGCCACTTCCATCCCTAGTGCTACGAAGTATTTGAATTTTTACTCTTTGGCCCCTGGATATTCAGATAATTTTGATTTTAAGAAAAAAGGGAATAATGATCCACATAGCCTGTACTATACACATTTATATCTTCCATGTCTATCACTCTGTACAAGCTGAAAGGCATCTCATTAGGATTCCAGTTGAGGTAGGAGGAAAGTGTTGTGCCCAAATGCTACAGCCAATGTGCCTTTGATAAAAAAACAAAAAAAACCCAACAAAGCTGGGAAAGTTCAAGATTATGTTGCAATAGTAGGGAAACCACTAATACAGAGACTCTCATGAAATAAACCTGGGACATGGAAACCACAACCCAATCACAGAAATGTTTCTAAACGTAGCCTAGGCATTTCTCCTTTAAAATACACTGCAAATCTACTGCCCCTGGTTTTAAATTATCTACTTCATTAAGTTAAGAAATCACTTTTTCATTGCTAGCAAGTGGCTCTTCATCAGGGATAGTGTTTCCAACTGCCAAAATGTCACGGCTTAAATAGTTAGAGTGCATCTATTGAAGAAAGAAAACTCACTTAAGGTTAGAAGCGTCTAGGAATGCTACAACCACAGAGGGTTTTGCATGTAGATCAACAAATATCTCACTGGACAGCATCAATATTTTTTGGCTTGACTTGCTTCTCAGTGTAAGGCAGATGGAATGAAAATGGAAGGATTGTGCTTTTCCTACATGGAAATGGACAACTTGGCATCCTTCATTTTAAGTTACTCCGCCAGGCAAACATTTTTTTGGAATCACTAAATTATCTTAAATATTCTGAAATTTATAGGTAGAGCCTCAGTATCTTTGAGCTGAACAGCCACCATAAAGAACTCTTCAAGTCAGTACGTGGATTCGGGCTGAGTTTGCAAACCTAAAATGACACCGAGACAAAATTGTGCAGTTCCAGCTGGCTTTTGTGGATCTGCCTTTTCTACTCTAAAGTAAAGCCAGTTTGACTTCCATAGGAATGATGAAACACACACTAAACATAACAACATAAAATGGACTTTAAAATCAGGTGTTCATCGTGATATTTTTTACCTATTTTCCCTTATTTTTGCCTATTCAATAAGAGGGGTACACAGGGAATGCCTTACTAATTATGAATTCACCTTTTATCCTTTAAAATTTCAAAGAATATTCTGTATACAGTCTTTTTGTGTCATAGTCAGGATCCATAAGGCCCTATGCAGAAGGCTTTAATCTCAGAAAGAACATTGCCTTTGATATAAGTGGCATGGTAGTTATTCAGGCAGGAGTTCATTTCACTTTTCTGAAGATAGCTGGCTGATTCAATGGAGGGTTGGTGTTTTAAGGCCCAACATTAAGAGAATAGGTAATTATATAAACAACATTAAGAGAATGTGTAATCATAATGAGGTGGATATGACACATGCCATTTTATCAAATATTATTCTAAAGGAAAAACAATTCTCCTCTAGGTACTTTTGAGATTGTATCCAGCTGACACGTGATACAATGTGACTCTGAAGAGGCCACCCAAAATGCTGCATTTGCACCAAGCTGAGAAGAGCCTGAAAATAGCCTTTGTATTGGCTGAAATGCCAAAAATAACTTCATTTTTTTTTCTCCTAAAGATACCAACATAATAAAAAAGAAAGGGACATGGATTAGACACTTTAAAGCACAGATCTAGGAGAAGTTAGGAAAGAAAACAGGCACTAGCTACCTTTAAATACCATGAGGGCACAAACTAGTGAAAACAACTATGTGGAAAACTCTGGAAAGACAAAAAACAGAGGTGACATTGAGCCTTGTAAGGACAATCTTACGCTCCACAGTCTAAATCTCAAACAAACTATTACAGAAAAGTAATTAGATCTTCTATTAAGGATGAGCAGTGATTTTTTTTTCTGTTTTTATGGTTTATAGGCAGCTGCAGTTGAATTTATGTCTAAAACCTCTAATTGCTTTCTCTAAGGTGTAAGTAGAAAGGGTTTTATAAGTGCAGTTTTACTATGGAAACCTCACTGACCAGATGCTACATAAAGGCTTTCTGTTTCTTAAAGTGTGTTTTGTCCCCTTAGGCACGCACAATAAACAGGAGTATCACCTGGGGAGTTATTGAAAATTACATTCCTGGGTCTCCTTGCTGGAAAGTCTAATTGAGTAGGTGTGGCAGTGCCTGGGGGTGGCTCAGAGGGCCCACCTAGTACCCATTATCCACACCAGCTTTCCCATTTCAGCTCACATAAAACCCCAGCAATTAATTCCAAGGTGAAATCTCATATGCATTTTGAAATTTTGAAACATTAGAGAACTTGGATGTTTTTACTAATGAAACAGAATCTTAGCAAACACAGGGTGCACGAGATGCAAAGGCAGCGGAAAAGTATTTACTGCATTCACCCTTACTCTGTGAGACCTGCTAACTTGGCTGCTAACCCCCAGCCCCTCCCCTTTGAAAATGTTACAGCTGCCACTGTAGGCAGGACCCGGAGTCCCATTTTAAAGAAACACTCCTGGTAATTCTTAGGCAGAGTTTGTTATTCATTCCAGCATTTTATCAGTTCCGTGGCAGCCACCTGCTAAGCTTGAAATGTTGAAAAACATGGCTGCGGTTTAGTCTATGAAAATAAGATTTAAAAAAATGAATTGAATAGAAGCTTTAAAAAAAAACTCAGGAGATAAAAGCTTGATACTAACAGTGTCAAACTGCCTGGAAAAATGCTGTGGTATCAAACACTGTACAAAACAGCCCATCACCTGTACAGGAAAACAGAAATGTATGCTTTTGTCCTTGACCTGAAATTTTTGCCATATAACAAGACAAGATAGAAAGATGCTACTTGTATAATATTTAAAAGGCACAGATTTCCCAGTGGGGATGCTTTTTACAAACACAGAGCAAATCTAATTCCTTACCTCTACCTCTGTCTTCCTGAACTCTTTGAGTAGCTGGTCCTGAAATCCTTCAACTTATACTTTCTTTGCCAACTATAAGGTAGAGGTATTTGTAGCTGACCTCTCAGGCCTGCCTTCTGTCCAACAGTGCATCTACTGAGGATAGCCAACAGCTGTCTGTTGTCTTGCATAGCTGTCATTTTTGAAGAATTTTGAAGAATTTCTTGGTTTGCATCCATCCCTTTGGCTGAACGACTCTGTGGCTCTATCCATTCCCTGGGAAGCTGCCATCTGACCACCATCTGCCGAGTCTCCGTGACACAGAATGACTCTCTGGTCCATGATAGTTTCATGAAAGTATCATCCTGCCTTCCAATCTTACCACCTTGTTATGAGGTCAGCCCTGAAACCCAGCTAGGGCTCTGCTTCTGAGGTTGGCACCTACTCCATGGATCCCGGCCCCTAGACAGGGTGCTCAGCTGAGGATATTGCCAACGAACGTAAGAATCTCTTTGTTCCAGAAGATTTGTACTTTTGTAGTTTGACTCTTGCCCAAAGTTTTGCCCTTTGGACACCCTAACTGAAAAATGTTCATACCTCAGCAAAAGGAGCTGCTGAGTTTTGGGCTATTTCTGATTCAATCTCCACTCTCCCGGGGGACCAGTGAAGCTCTGGTATTTCCTACTGGCCAATTTGCAAGATTCATAGTAACATTCAAGCCACTTCCATTCTCCTATTTCTCCACTGGAAATACTGAGGAATTTGTCTCTAACTTCTAATAATTATCTTGTTAACTGAGTAGTTGCTGACAAATAATAGCATGCATTGATTAATTGAAGGATAGGTAGATTCCTAATGTTATTGTTATATAAAAAAGTTTTCAAATCACAAACCTAAATAGTATTTCATTGTAGTTTTAGTTAGTACTCTACTTATTAGAAGTGAGATTATATATGTTTTATGTTTTTTAATAAACTTTACTTTAGAATTAATGTAGATGTACAGAGAATTAACAAGATGGTATAGAGTCTTTCCATACACTCCAATGAGTTTCCTACCATAATGTTTCACCTTACATTAGTAGTGTCTTTGTCAAAATTAATGAAACAGTATGGGTCCATAATTATTAGGTAAATTATTAACTAAACATATTCAGCTCTCTAGTTTTTACATAATGCTCCTTTAGGATCCCATCCATGATATCACATTATATTAACTATCATGTGTGTCCCTTAAGGTTCCTCTCGGCTGTGAAAGCTGCTCATACCTCCCTTGTTTTGGATGACCTAGACAGTTTTCAGGAACCCTCTTTGAGTACTTTTATTAACAGATGTGGTTTCTCTGGCTTCTTTCAAGACTTTTTTTCCAGTTTGAAAATAATATGTCCAGGCATGGTTGTTGGTTGTTCATTTCCTGGTAGGTGTTCTCTGAGCTTGGGGTCTGGTGTCTGTCAGTTTTGAAAAGTTCTTGGCCATTATTATTCCACATGTTGCTTCTGTTTGATTCTCTTTTCCTCTCTTCTGATACTTCAACAATGTGTATTTTTTATTGTTCTCTTACAGTTCTTAGATGCTCATTTTATTTTAAATTTATTTTTGCAATTTGATGTTATAATTCTCTCATTCTTTAATGGCCCTGTATCTTTGGGCTGTGACCCCACCAGGGATTTCTTTAGTGTCATAGATTTTTCCTCCTGCCTCTCAGTTCCTTCCTGGATATAGCATTCTTCATCTATTTGCTTGAAGTCTTTATGACAGACACATGTTTTTATTTTTCCTTACGTGTCCAACGAAGATTCACTGGTGGCTCTAGTGGGAGAAAGGGCTTTCCCTCAGCTGGAATAAGGTCCTCACAAAGCCCTTTTCTCTGAAGATTAGACCTTTGCTTTGGAGAAGGCTCTGGGTGTCTTTCGCATTGACTACTCTTCAGCTCAGTAGCAGAGCCACCAGAGGACTTTTCTCAGAACTTCACCAGAAGAATTTGAAGTCAAGGGCTCAAAAATTTAAGTGTCCATCCCAGGAGTTTCTTGTTGTTGGGCAGTTAGGCTGAAGTATACTAAAAACTTTAGCTTCACTGAAGTTAGCACCCATGTCTTAGCAGCCTTTGCTTCCAGTGGCCTCTGCTTCAGGCAGGCAGATCTCTGCATCTCTTCAGATATCCATATCTCCAGATTTTCTCTGTGTGTGTGTGTGTGTGTGTGTGTGTGTGTGTATGTGTGTTTTCTTTTGGTATCGGGGATCAAACTCAGGTCCTTGCGCTTGTGCAGCAGGCAGCAAAACCACTGAACTAAATCCCCGGCCCATGTCTCTTCAGATTTTTAATACAGTGGTCTACCCATCAATTTCATTCTCTAATAAATCCAGTGAAGGTTACTGATGTCTAGTTTGTCCTGCTTTTTCTTACTGCTAGACTGAGAGTGATAACCTCAGAATTCCTTATCATGAAGACTTGAAATCAGAAGTTCCTATAATTCCTTTGCAATAAATGAAATGAATTTTCATCTATTCATTGTTTAGTCACCACATTTGTCTAAAAAATACTTTATTGATTAAATATGCTAACAATCATCTGAGTCAATGTAAAAAAATGCAATTCCTATGTAGCCCCAAAATGATAACTGTAATAAAATAAGACATGTCTGTATATAATTTTATCAATAACTTATTTTATAGCTTCTGGGTTTTGTATCACTCTTAGAAAAATATTGTGAATTTCAGTATTATAAAGTTGTTCTTATCTAGTGTTTTCTTCTAATATGTTTTTATATTATATTTTATATTTATGATAAAAGAAATCAGATTACTTTAAAAATAGTTTTCAAATCTAATGGGAAATAAAACTTAGTATATAAGTGGCATTATGTATCAGTGGAAGAAATAAAATGTAATTAGTGTGAAAATAAATGAGTAGTCATCTCTATCAAAAAGAAAACAGATTCCTACTTATTTCTAATAACTGTTGAAGATTGACATTTAAATTTAAACTTAATGGCTGGGGTCACAGGTCAGTGCTAAAACACCTGCCTAGAATGCACAAGGTCCTTGTTTCACTCCTCTGCACCATAAAAACAAAACACAAAACACACAACGTTCTTCAGTGGAATATTTGACAACAAAGGAATAGAGAAATAACTACTTAAGATATAGCTATTCCAAATCAATCACTATTTATTTCTCTTTCTATTCTATTTTCTGTGTATTTCTAAATAATTATCATAGTGTAATTACAACTTCACCAATTTCATATCTTGATTATTATCATAAGTGTTCTTCCCATGTTCACACTGGATCATATAATACTAATTTCTAGTTGTATAATGTTCCATGAATTTTATTTTTTCAACTCTGTAGAAGTTGTGATTACTCAATGATTTCTAAATTGTATCATTGGTTTTATTAGATTTTTATCTAGCATACAAGAAATAGTTCCAAATTTTTTCTAACATAATCTTTAATTGTTGAGGTACAGGACAGTAAAGGAACAGTCAATTTGGTTTGCAAGTATAAACAGGTGCAAAAGTTCAGGAAATAGTTGTTTCCAAGGCTTTATAGAAAAAACTAATAAATCACCTATAGAGACCACTATATGAAGCAAAAGCAGGAGGAAGAGGAAGAAGAGGACAAAAACAAAGAGGGGAAGAGGAGGAAACAGGAAGAGGAGGAGAAGGAGAAGGAATAGAATAATAAGAGGAAAGACAGGACCAGGAGGAGAGGAGGAAGGAGGAGGAGGAGAAAAAGAAGAAAAAGAAAACAAATAGAAAAAATTGTTTTCACAGCTCAGTGACTAAAGCCTCAGAAACAGTAAGTTCATAAATGGTTAAGTTTTATGTTATGTATTTTTGCCACAGTTTAAACAATTTGTAGAGTTTTTACTTTTTATCAGTTTTACAATTTGTTTTAAAAAATCGAATTACCCCAAATTCTCTTAATTTTCCATTGAAGTAAGGATGTTTGTCTTTGCAAGTAGCTGTGGAAATTGACAATAAACCAATTAAAATGGCATTTTCTTTGCCTTAAGCAGAAACCTCTCATTTGAACAATAATTCTAGCAATTTAAATGAAAATCTCTTAGTAGCCCTCAGGTCAGTCAGATCACAAAGTAATGTAGCCTCATCATAACCTCATTAGAATTACCCACCAAAACATTTAGTCCTCTTATGCTTCAGCTACAGAGCTGTACAGATTGAAGTGAGAACACAGTTTGAAGCTACTTTATGTATCTACTAGTTTCCACTGTGTAATAGCAGGGCATGGCAAAGGTAGCCTTTAAGAAATGGAAACACACACACACACACACACACACACACACACACACACAAACAATCTGTCTCCTAATTCAAAGGCAAAGCCTCATACAAACATTCAGTTAACATTTTATTTTGCACTGGAGGTTGGGTATCCCACACATTTTTGAGTTGAATTTTTAGCAACTATATGAGTCTCCAGTCTAGAAAAGGCTACCGGGACACTTGAAGAGGAGAGTTCATCCCATCTCCATCATTTTACCCATGGCTAATTTTATGTTTTGATGAGCGGCTCCTAAAGTTCTTGCTATATGAAGGCTAGAATAGGATACATAATGATATATGAAGGGTGCTGATAAGTAATACTCTAGTCCCTGTTACCTAGTAATAACTGATGATATAATAATTAGATAAAGATATCAAGATTCCACTGCCATGTGCTACAAAAACTGCTACACCTTGTAAGATTTCTAGAGAAAGTCCCAGAATATCATCACTGGGCAATGTTGAGGGGTGATTTGGAATTGCACTTAGAAATGAATGATATAATGACCCTGTCAAACTAGACAACCCAAGACATCTATATACTACTATATCTCCCAGTTGTGAATAGGTGAGTCCAGTCTATAAAATGAAGAGTTAGAGACCACAAGTTAAACTTCTATATATTCCTTGAGTTCCCGCTTATGTTTTGCGGAGAGAAATCTATTAAATGATGTCATTTTAGAAAATGACAGACAAACTAAATTAACAAGAAAGCATAGCTTTATAGAATAAAAAGCATTCCAAGTAAAAAATTATATGAATAATATATTTATTAGCATTTTCCATGAAACAAGTATCAATGACATAGCAGTTAATTTAATCTTCACCAAAATCCTTATCAGTAGTTAATTTCATTGTGCTAGTTTAGAGATAGGGAAATTGAGACAGAGAAGTTATATTATTTGTTGAAGATTACACAGCTCTGCCTAGCTTGGCTTAGGAACCCAAGCATTGTGAAGCAAGAGGCTATTTTTCTGAATAATCAAGAGCCTGGTTTTCAGACTGCTTCTTTTCGAAAGTGAAGTTTGGTTTCTGCCTTTGGGAGGTCTTCCAAACTCACGGTAGTGGCCAGGATCACACCTCAGCCTTGCACTTTCTTTTCTAGGATTTGACAGTGTTGGTCAATCTGCCATTATGTTATCACTTTTCTAACAAAACGGCCTCACTAGGCTCCTTTTATTTTCCGTCAGGTTACATATCTAACCATCTGTGTAATACTGTCATTTATCTGAATTAGGAAAGGATGCAAAGAACTTAGCACTGCCAACATCTGCAGTAAAGTCTGGGTCTAGGAGAAGGAGGGGAACAGAGCTTTCCAGAGACAAATTTTCCTAAGTGAATGTCTAAGTGACAGGTAACTCTTCTGAGGCTGTTTGGGGAAAGGAAGGGGATGAGCTGGGGGAATCTGCTTATCCCAAAGCCTCACCTCACCTGCTCAACTCCTTCCCCAGTCAGGACTTCCAGGTGACATATCAATATTCCTCTCTCTTGTTTACGTACAATTGTCCTTCATTCTACCCACATCTCCATCTCTGCTATTTTTCTTGCTTGTTCCTGTTGACTTGCCCCCAGTTCCTGGGTGGTCTCTCTCTAGATCTTGACTGCCCAATCTCCAAATGCCCTTCCAACCCTCAGCCCCAGTAAACCAGGGCTAGAGAACTACAACATGTGTCCAGATACCACAGAAAGAGAGGCTTATAAATACACAGCTTATAAAGCCACCGGGAAAAGAAATATAGAGATGTCATGAATCTGCGGAATCGGCTGCTGACACTGGACAGAACAGGGGAAGGGTAAATTATCAGACAGGACTGTTAAGATGAGAACTCAGGTGTTCAGAGGTACAGTTCGGAGAATCATCTAGACACCGCAGAGGAGACAGCACACAATGTATCTTTCTGTCTAGAAATCCTTGAGATCTGAGTTTGTCACCTTAAATTGGAGAGCCAAATTGGAATGGATTTACTTTTTGTCCAAAATCTACCTCTTCAGCATTTTCCTTTCATGCTCAGATCTCCACATGCTCCCAATCCCTGCGCTCTGTTAATAATTTTAAAAGACAAAATAGATCTATTCACTTTCTCGTTAGATTTAGAAAGTTAATAGATGCACCAAGTTCTGCTTTATGAGGTGATACCCTTGAAAGAAGATGGGTTGGTATTTATAAATCAGTCATCATGAGTAATAACTAACTCTCTTCCTCCCCTGAAAAACCTTTTATTTCTGTTATTAATCAAGTCCTCTAAAAACCATGAAATATTATTTGGACCTATAATTAAAATATTACTCTTTGAAAGCCAGAACAAAAGAAGATGGAAAATTTGATAATATACTTCCTGAAAACTCAGTCAAAGCAATATGCATTATCTTTTTTTAAAAAAATCTCACTTACTGGGGACTTAAAGGGGAAAGCAAATGACTCATGAAAAAAATGTACAAGAAGAGTAGCAGTTATTTTTTTCTTGGGAAAGGAATGTATAAGCTAGGAAGCAGGGGAAGAAGGGAATAAATTTACTTTTTACTTTTGGCTGTTTTAAAGTCAATATATATTGACATTAAAAATTTACTACTTAATGAAAAATTTTATATTGTATTAGTTACCATGTGGCAAATGAAAGAAAGTAGATCTAAAATTTTGAACAGTTTTCCTATGAAATCTGCAACTAGAATTTTGCATTGAAAGGAACAGAGGCTCAATCCATCCTATAGTTAAAGTAGGTAATATAGGTAATATAAATTCTACATTGGCTTTTTAATTAATTTCCCCTTCAATTTCTAATCTCACATCCAACTGCTTGCAATTCTACACATATTTTAATTACAAATCACCATCTGTCCACATAGTTAAGTTTTGAGGTGAGGATTATCTGAATTACTACATTTCTTCTCTTTCCTATTTTTTTTATCCTTTTATTGGTACATTTTAGGTGTACAATATAATGACATTCATCATAGGAGATATGCACCTTTACATACTCTCTTGGTTCTTTTTTT
>NW_004624796.1:8064559-8102261 GCF_000247695.1 Heterocephalus glaber
CACTTGGTCAGGGTGTATGATCTTCTTGATGATCTTCTGCATTCTGTTTGCCAGTAACTTATTAAGGATTTTTGCATCTATGTTCATTAGTGAGATTTTCCTATAGTTCTCATTTTGCTTTGGGGATCAAGGCGATGCTTGCTTCCAGGAATGATTTTGGGAGTATTGCTTCCCTTTCAATTTTGTTGAAGAGTGTAAACAGTAGTGGCAGTAGTCCCTCTCTAAATGTCTTGTAGAATTCAGCGGTGAAACCATCAGGACCCGGGATTTTCTTGATTGGTAAGTTTTTAATGACATTTTCAATTTTATTGATATTGGGTTGTTTAGAATATTTAGGTCTTCTTCATTCATCTTTGGTAATTCATGCATGTCTATGAATCTGTCCATTTCTTCTGTTTTCCATCTTATTGGCATATATGTTCTTGAAGTAGATACTGATGATTCTCTGGATTTCTGCTGGGTCTGTTGTAATTTCACCCTTTTCATTCCTAACTGCATGGATGTGGGCCTTTTCTTTCCTTTTTCTGATAAGGTTGGCTAAGGGTTTGTCAATTTTGTTTATTCTTTTGAAGAACTAACTCTTGGCTTCATTGATTTTTTTTGTATTGTTTTCTTAGTCTCCATTGCATTGATTTCTGCCCTGATATTTATAATTTCCTTCCTTGTATGAGCTTTGGGTTTGTCCTGCTGTTCTCTTTCTAGGAGCTTCAGGTTTAATTAGGCTTGCTGTGTTTTCCTAATATGAGTATTTACTGCTATGAATTTCCCTTGTAAAACTGCTTTCATTGTGTCTCATAGATTCTGATATTCTGTATTGTCACTGTCATTTATTTGAAGGAACTGTGTGATTTCTTCTTTAATTTCCTCTGTGATGCATTGGTTATTCAGAAGTGTGTTGTTCAATTTTCATGTATTTATGAAATTTTTGCTGTTTCTTTTGCTATTGATCTCCAATTTCATCGCACTGTGGTCTGATAATATACAGGGGATAACTTCAATTCCTTTGCACTTACCTAAATATGTTCTGTGAGCTAGTATGTGGACTATTTTGGAGAATGACCCGTGTGCAACTGAAAAGAATGTGTATTCTGATTTTGTGAGGTGAAACACTCTGTCAACATCTGTTAAGTTCATATGTTCAAGAGTTTGATTGAGTTCTAGTATTTCATTGGTTGTTTTTTGTCTAGTTGATCTATCTATTTGTGACAGTGGGGTGCTGAGGTCCTCCCCTACTATTGTATTAGTGCTTATGTGGTTTTTCATGTCCATTAGTATTTGTTTTATGTAGCCGGGTGCACTAGTGTTTGGTGCATAGATATTTATGATTGTCATCTCTTCCTCTTGGATTCTTCCCTTTACAAGGATGTAGTGTCCTCTTTGTCTCTCTTAATCAGTGTGGGTTTGAAATCCACTTGGTCTGCAAAGAGGATAGATCCTCCTGCTTTTTGGGGGGGTTCCTGTCATATGGAGTATTGTTTTCTACCCTTTAACTTTCATTCTATGAGTTTCTTTTTGAATTAAGTGTGTTTCTTGTATGCAGCATATTGTTGGATCTTGCTCCTTGACCCATTCTGCCAGTCTATTTCTTTTGATTGGTGAGTTGAGAACATTAACATTTATGGTTACAACTGATATGTATTGACTTATCATTGTCATGACTTTTTCTTTTTGTTTGATCCTCTCCCTTTGCTTTTAATTTCTTGTTGTGCCTGGTGGATTCATTCTGCTGGGCTTCCTGGGGTTGTGATCCTCATTGTCTTTTCCTAGGATTTTGTCTAAAATTTTTTGGAGTGCTGGCTTGGTATTCATGAAATTCCTAAGGTGCTCTTTGTCATGAAAGTATCTTATTTCTCCATCAAGTTTGAAAGATAGTTTTGCACGGTACATCAATCTGGGTTGGAGGTTGTTTTCCTTTAGGGCTTGAAACACATCACTCCAAGCTCTTCTTGCCTTGAGGGTTTGCATTGAGAAGTCTGCTGTGATTCTGATGGGCTTTCCTTTATATGTGATTTGTTTCTCTTCTCTAACTGCTTGTAGAATTTTGCTCCTCTGTTGGGTTTCTAGAATCTTAACAATTATATGCCTATGTTTAGTTTTTTTTTTTTGATCAAGGTTAGCTGGAGTCCTAAATGCCTTGCTTATCTGTACGTCAAATTCTTTTCCCCTGCTTGGGAAGTTTTCTGCCATCATTTCTGAGAATATTTTTTTTTATGTCATCTGCACGCTCTCCTGTTTCTTCATTGACTCCAATCAGTGTTATGTCATTTTTCTTTGCACCATCTAGCAGCTGCTGGATTGATTTCTCATGGTCCTTTACAATTTTAAAGAATTTTTTCTTTTCCTGGTCACTAATTGCAATCTTACCTTCTATATCTGAAATTCCATCCTCACATTGCCTCATTCTGCTGCATAGACTTTCAATGGATTTTTTAATCTCCTAGAAATCTGTTTGCATCTGATTCATGGATTCAGTTTGTTTCCTATGTTGGGATTCCATCATGTTCCTCAGCTCCTCTATTTTTTTTTTTATCTGTATCTTCTCTAGATTTATTAATCATGTCTTGCATTATGGGCAAAATCTGTGCTGTTATGTGAGAAATTATTTCTGATTTCACTTTTTCCAGATCCTCTTTCTTTGCTAGTTCAGGGAGTCCAGGTGGTTGAGTATCAGAGTGTTCCATCTTGTTTCCCTTTGGGGCTGCTGTAGGTGATGTGCAAGTCTGGTTCTCATTTTGACAGGGGTGGAGGGTGGTGGGGTGGGGTGGGGTTGCTGTGTTCCTGGCTCCTGCGCGGTTCACCTCCTCTGCTTGGAGCCACAGCACGCCCACCCGGAAGGGTCCTGTAAGCTGGGAGCCTGGAAGTCTCCTCTGGCTTGGGAGCCATGGCACACAGACCGAAAATGTCCTCTGGGCTGGTAGCTATGGCACGCTGACCTGGTGGCCTCCTCTGTGCTCTCTTCTCTTTCCTATCATATAATGCAGCAAGTAACCCACCTCCCCATCCCGAATCCCTCAAAGTCATGTGTACCCCTGATGGATTTAGATAAAAATATTATTACTGATGGCCACAGGAATTAAAACTCAAATTCTCAAAGTCAGCTGTACATTTTGAAGAACTTAAAAGATGACATTAGCAGCCTAATAATAAAAAAGAACCAATTTAGGTACTCATACAGAAAGCAAGAAAGCAGAGGCTTAAGCAAACAACACATCTTAGAGACACTATTAATGGAAATACTTTTATGAACTGCATAGAGGACTAATTTTGTAATACTCAATATATGTGTATTTTGAAGTATTTTTTAAATGGAAAGATAAGTAAATGTTTTCAGAATCTGCTATCAGTGAACTAGAAAATTAGATGATATTTTGAATCCATTTTATGCATTATTTGTATGGATGATTGAAGCTTTTGAATATTAAAATGCTTAATAGGCAAAGATTTTATTTTTGTAGTATATAAATAAGCTGATTTTAGATTTTACTCATATTTTTATGTAGAAACTTAAATTTATATGAAGTATATATAAAATACAAAGATGGGCCAAAGTGATGTCTGTATTTTTACACTACATTTTTATATCAAATTGTGGTCCTAGCAATAACACAAGACATTATCTTGAAGTAAACTTCATTTTTAACTAAATTTGTGTCACTGTGGGGTGGAGGATAGAGAAAGATAGGTTTCAAGATGGCATGGGAACTGGTAAAGCAGTGAAATAAAATAAAGAGGTCCGTGGTTTAAAATATCTAGTTGCACAGCTTGTATTCACTATGAAAACATTTCCCTTGGTTATTTTCCCCACATCCAGTGTAGAAAAGGCTTCAAGAGAAATTTCTAGAAGCACAGTCTAAGAGACCTGACAGTCAATAAAATAGAAATCAATACAATTCTATTTAAAACCCCTAGCCTCTACCTGTTTGGAATGAACTTCATTAAACTTTATTTAATCTAACTTCATTTAATCCAAAGTTTCTATTTTTCTTCCAAGTCTTCCATGGTTCATCACAAATTTAAGATCCATAAGATTGATGAGTATTTGTCAGATAGTTCTGTTCCTAAGTCAATCACAAAAGAGATCCACCAAATCTGTTGTTCAGAAGTCCTCTAAGCTTAGATTGTTTTTAAATAAATCTTAATGGATCCTTGCAGCTGGAAAACTTTTCAACCACAATGCTTAAAACACTCAAATTCAGTCTTGCACTGACTCCTTCTCTCTTTTTCCACTGCACCCATTATTAAATTCAGGCTCTAACAATCCAAGAAGAAGCCCTAAAAAACACCCTATCTGCTTTCTCTATCTTCACCCTTTCATCCCACCTTGCTTTTCACTATCAGATCAGGCTGCATCTACTCTAAGAAATCCAGCACCTGGAGGATATCATCAAATTCCTGATGTTCAAGTTATCCTGCTTTACTCTTGCCACCTTTACTGGACTCTTATCCCAACTTTCCACTTCCGATAAACAGATTGATTTCATGACCCTGAACATGTACACATGGGCTCAGTGCTGTCATTGAGCTCAACACCTCCTTGTCTGAAACCTCTCTTCCTTCTTCACCTTTTCCCAAATAGTTTCTTTGCCAGCTAAAATTCTATCTTCTTTTAGGTCAATGCCAAGTATTAGATCTTTCACAAACCTTGTTGATGAGTGGCCACACAATATTCTTTTTGAGCAACCTCCCACCCCTTTAGCTCTTACAACCAACATTCTCTTACTGGTTTTTTTGTTTTGTTTTGTTTTTGTTTTTGTTTGTTTTTGGGTATCAGGGATCAAACTCAGGACCTTGCACTTGCAAGGCAGGCGCAGTGCCACTGAGCTAAATCCCCGGCCCTCTCTTACTGTTTTTTAAAATATATCCCTTTTTCTTCTTAGACTCTAAGCTCCTGTATAGAAAGCATGTCTTATCTTTTTACTATAATTTTTAAGCTTCTTGTATAGAGCCTTTGGTAGGAACGCAGTCAATATTGACTGCATGAATGAATAATGAGAAAGCAAGCTATTCAAACTTTTACACCAGAGTCTGGTTGCATTTTGAAAATAATTCAGGCGAGTGTCTAAATTATCTTGGTTATGCCTCTTTAAATATGTGCAAGTTCCATACTAGCATATTTTATTAGAGAAAAAACAAAAACAAAAGACTGTCTTTGCTTTAGTATTTTTTTCCAAGAAGAAGGATCATTCAAAACACCAGGTTTTTCACTTATTTTGAGGCTGTTTTAGAGGAAAATGGTACTTTGAAGCAGTAAAGATGATGCAGCCATCTGCTGAAGTTTGTTACCACCCACTCTATTATGAGGAAGCTTAATTCATATCAGTTGAGTCACTGACATGAGGATTAAAGTTAAAACAATTCGACAAATTGAAAATGCAAAGCTATCCATATGTTTACCACTGTGTGCACAGATTTTAAACTCATATCAAGAATTCACTTTTTCAAATTCAATGGAACACATAACTTAAACGTGAGAAAACATGCTGAACATCCATATTATAAGCTCACCATATTTATATTGCATTTTAGAGACATGAGCAATTTCGAGGTGATTCATGGCTTATTGGAGTCAACTTTCAATTCTACCTTTCTGCTTTTCATTTAGTCTCTTCAACAACTTTAGTTAAATATGTGGCACAGTGAACTTAGAAGACATAGTCCTCTATATTTTATTTACATTAGTCCTTTTTCATATAAAATTTAGTCATTTCAGAAGTGAAGTCATTAACTTTCAATAAAATCGGCTCCTCTGCTTGACTCTGCAACTGGTGCAAACAGCTACAGAATCACCAAACCCTCTCATATAAAACCCTGCAATATTCTTCTAAGTCAGGGTGCTAAGCCCAATGTTCCTACAATTTAAGACATTACACAAATGTCTAGATTCAGTCTGCTGAAGTTTATCACTTGCTTAAGGACTAATGACTCAAAGTGAAGCTGACTCTGAAGGCATCACGTAAAATTGTCTGAAACTACTTTTCTAACCTTAAAATTCTAATATGCCATTTTCTGTGAACATACCCCTGACTACTCAAACTCAGTTATTCACTATCCCATTCTCTACCCACTTCCTCTACTGTGTATTCACTTCGGATGTTCCTCCCAAACTCTTCCTCCTTCTCTGTAAACTGCAGAAACTGTGACACCAATAATTTCTCCAGAAAATCTTAAATGTTTTTCATAGATGTTTGAGTTTTATCATCCTGGAAATCCATACTTCATCCTTTGTATTTTCTAAGTGGTTTCCACGTTCTGCTTTACTTTGTCTAATCTTCTATAAAGTTACACATTCCTAAAGCTCAAGTAGCTTCATTCACCTTATCTCAAAGTGATCAGCAAACTTTGTTGAAATTTCTGACTACAGATTTTTTTCTGCAGAATCTTACATATTTTCTAAACCTTAACATAGGGCAAAATGATCAACATGGCTTCCATTTCATCCCGTAGACCAAGAATGAGATGAAGGGAAGGAAAGAGACCCTGGTCTGTCACACCTTTTAATTAAACCCATGGATACTTTTCACTTGCTTCTTTCTCTATTGTTCCATTGTTTTCTTTTATTTATTCTTCTACTTTCCTCATCCTGTTATGTAAGACCTACGGGCACATTCTGTGGCATTTTGCTCATCTCTTGTTAGTAGCACTTCAGGATTAACATATTTCTAACCTCTGGGGTGTTCTGTGAAGAACGACAATTGCCTTGCTAGGATACTGCTAATCTTTAACCTCCATGTTTGTGAAGAAAAGCAAAATCTTAAAAATTCAAACTGGTTTTCAGTGTTTACTTTCAATACTCTCAGATGAAATACTCTTAGTCAACATAGGGGACATTAAAGGGAATAAACAAATAAGTTAAGGTAATATGCATGTGGCTGTGTATGGATGTGTGTATATATATATATATATTTATATGTCTATCAAATATATGCATTAATATAAGCATACACCAATAGCTTACTTAAGCACCTTTTCTTTTTACTTCTATTCTAATTTCTGACATTTGTGTATATATATTACGAAAAAGTGAATTAAAATTTAGCAAAGAAGCAGAGGTGAATCTAAGCTGAAATTATGATAGCTGTATTTTTTTGTACTGAAAAGTTTTTCCAATAACTATACTCTTTCTTACACTTTGTCTGTACTCACGATTTTGTGCTAGAACACAATGATTCTCACAATATATTTCTCTTGAAATATGGAGTAAATTAAAAATAATAACTGCAGTGAAACTGTAGATTATGTAAAGTGAATGGATAGAAAAACACTTACCCCCAGTAGCCACAGTGATTTCACGTAGGAAATGGCCATAAAATGGAAAATCGAAGGACAAATTCACTCTCTGCAAAGAACACCAGAGAAGAAAATCAATAATGTGCAAAATAAATATAAAATGAAGAGTCTTACACTTAAAAAAAGATGCTTCTACTTTACCCCATTGTTATTGTAGTTGACATTTATAAACTGAATCCTTGATTGGTACTCAAGAATATTTTTCCTGATAATTAAATGTTTGAAGTTTATAGAAAGAACAAGTTCAGGCTGTTATGGTTTGTTGATCTGTTCCGAACTTACGAAGACTATCTGAAAAGTTTGTTGTTTATTTGCTTGTTTCGATATCAAGGATTGAACCCAGTGGTCACTGAGCTATATGCCCAGTCATTTTTATTTTACTCTTGAGACAATGTCTCTTAGCTTGCCCTGGCTGGCTTTAAACTTGTGATTTTCTCTCTCAGTCTCCCAAGTGGCTGGGATCACAATATGTGACACAATGACCAGCGTAAAAGCAAGCATATTACTGCATTTTAGCTTCCCTATCATCCTGATGAGTCAGTTATGCTGGCCCACTTTGTAGTTTAACTAGTTCCTCCAAAATACTGGAGCAAGTTATATGTGCAAGATTTACTGAACTAAAATCAATAGGTTCTATTTTACGTTACTGCCTGTTCAATTTTTTTCTTATACATTTCATAACGAAAGATATTAGCACAGAAGAATATATTTGAACCTACATATCTAGAATTGAAGACATTTTTGATGCAATAAGCTTTTCAGATTAAGCATAGTATGTCCATTTTTTAAAGCACAGAGCTATAAGATAAGTAACATAGTCTACTAGAGAGCTACTTTTACTTGGACATATAGAAAGTTCACAAATTGTTCCCTTTTTGCAAAGAAGTCTCAGGTTTTGGCTTGTAATATGTAAAAAAGAACACATACATGCACACATACATGTTCATATTTTCAAAAATACAAAAAATTTAAAACACAAGAGAAACAAAAAATCCTAGCTATTTCGTATGCTTGAAATATGAAATTGATAAATTAATGCCAGACAAGAAACAAGAAAAACATTGTTATGACAAATATGATCAAATGAAATAAAACAAGCCAAATAAAAAGTAATTAACTGGTTTCAAGCCCAGTTCCACTTAAAAGATACCTATAGTAAAGGCCTATTAAGTTAAAATTCTGCAATTTCTATATTATATCTTCCCAGTATACAAATGTAACAGAAAATACAGAAGTATATTCATTGGAAATTAGCTTTTTGCAATTTTGCAAATGATTGCTTTTTTGTACCTATAAGAAATTTCTAATGACTTCTTTGGCGTGAAATTAATCATTCAAAATTTACAGTGGTTTTTAATCAGGTCTTGTTCCTTTTTAATGAAAGCCAGATCTTCATAAAAGATTTCTCATCGTTTGAACAAAGAAAGAATTTTCACCACACTATTTGAAATGAGTGGTCACTAATAGCTCTAAGATGAAAGCTGCAAAGACAAAATACATTCATCTCAGAAACGATGTCAAAATAATTTCACAAAGGCACTTGCTGTAGTGAATTTTCTATCATTCGAATTGTTTTCATGCTTATCCATAAACTGGTAAAATTTACACCATCAAACATTCCCACTTCCAGAAACTGTTTTAAACATATATCACCATGAAACTATCTATTACCATTGAAGATGAAGTATAGGGATACCATTCTCTCAGCCACTGCAACATTTAAATAGGTTTGGAGTTAGATGAAAACACATAAATACACATGTAACAAAAAGACTTTTTATGAGAAACAAACAGGTTCTCAAAGAAAATTTACCAATACATCATTCTGAAGAGCAACATCAGGATGGAAATGCTCCCCTATTTGAAGGACTGGTTTACCTTATCACTGTGACCTGCTACACCCTGATACAAAATAGTGCTTGTAACTCAGGAAGATACTATCTTCTAAATATCTATGAAATTCATGCATTTCTGTCAGTCACTACTGACACTTTCCCCTAAATGTAGGTCACTAGTTTTGCAATAACTTGCTCATAAGGTCTTGGCTCTAGTTCCCCTTGAATCATACTATCTAGAATATCACTTCTTCATTTCAGTCACTCAGTGTAGACTCCGAACGTCCCTAGAAATAATGCCAACATAAAAATAAAAAAGAATTCTAAGGCCAAACACTAATTAGTCTCTGCTACTTCAAAACTTTCCGCTTATGCTCCCTGATCTAACAAGACAGAAAGAGTATCTTTTAGTTTGAGGAACCTGCTCCTCTTAATTTTGGCTGTTGTATTCATAGGTGACATCCCTTCGGGCCAGATCAGTAGTATCTCAATCTTGATCAGTCACGGTTTCCATATTTTTCTACTACACACACAGACACAGACATGCACACACACACACAGCTGCCTAAGGCTTGTAGCTACTTCCAAGTGAAAATTATTCAGAACCAGTGATTAAGAACAACCCAAGTGGAAAACTAGAATTTGAACTCAGATTTGAGTGATGATAAAGGCAGTCCTCTTAGTTAGCGAGATATTAAAACACAGTGAGGAATCACATTTAAAGGCAGATCTTGGAAAGTTATTATAATCCTGCCTTGAACATACATACAAACAGATACTAAAGCATAAAGAAAAATAACCTCTACAATGTTACAGAGCACTTGGAAACTTTAATATATTAATGTTTATATATTCAATATAATTTCCCTTGAATAACTGGATTTTTATTTCATCTCTGGATGGGATGCCAAACAGATGTTAGAAGGAGCTGAAGGATAGTTGTATTTGTTTAGCCAATCAACAATTATTGGCACATCAGCTTGTATTCACGAGGTACTAAATCAGCCACTTTGAGTAGGACAGGGCGCAGGTTCCACTCAGTCCTGGCAGTGGCAGGGAAAGCATCAGTGGGCATAAACCATACAACCACCCAGGACAAGGGGGCATCTAGAGAAAGACAATGCCCTACCCATACCACCAGGTACTGCAATCGACTTTAGAGAAAACATGGAAAATTTGCCATGAAGATTTTGAGGCAGGGGAGTGGAAGTGAAGAGTTAAAATCTATAAAGTAAAGCTGGAAATACTTTGTGATTGAGCTGGGGAGGAGAATCTAGAATAAAGCACAGATTTCCATATGGGCGAAGGGTGAGCTCCAGTGCCACCAAATGAGAAAAAGAACACAGGAAAAAGCTATTTTGTTTAGGTGAGGGAAAACTTGCTGTGTCGCTAATAAGTTATGCCCATTTAACTGTGCAGTAAAAATAATTTTTAAATGACTCCAAAATGTCTAGGAAATGAAGAACTCAATGTCCAGGTTAACAGAACCCTGGACATTGTCACAAAAAGCAATTGTAAACAAACAAAAAACCATACTAAGAACATGGTATAATTACTCTATCACGTCAAGGATAGTTTACTATCTTGGATCTCATGCCTTAAAATATTTAATGTTAAAGAAAACAGAGCTCAGGAAAATGGTCATGTGGAGACCCAAATGAATTAAGAGTTTGAGCCAAATGCAAAATAAAAGATCAAAAGTGAAGCAAGCATGAGGCCCTTAATCCAATCTTGAGCACCAAAAAATAAATAAGAATTTAACACTCAGCGCTTTGAAGTGAAGTTTAAAAATCATGAGAGACATAAAGCAAGTAAACTTGCTAACTGCTCTCCTAGACTCCACAAGAGAGTTGACTATTGGAAAGGAGGGAGAACGGTAATTTTGACCCAAGCAAAAGAAGCATGACTTAGTCACACGGTGGAAGATAAATTTAGTAAACAAGCTTTGAAGAGATGATAGAAGTATAGAGAGTCCAGGTGGCTTGGGATAAATTTACAGGAGTTACAGCCATATGTGACTACAGCCTTTAAAACACAGGATGCTTTTGGAAAACATGCCTTGTGAAGTTTCTGTTGGCAAAAGGCTATCAGCCGTGTTCAAAAACAGACACCTCGATCTCTGTATGTGTCCACATCTTTGCTCTCTCCTTTTATACATTTGTAATGATGCCTATTGCTATTCATTATTAGACTAGTTATTATGAATGCTGTTAATTCTGTTTTAATAACACAAAATTATAATCTTAAACATTCTTCTCTTTAACTTGTTTCTATCTCAGCAGTGTTGCAAAGATAAATTAATCAGTCAATGCCTGGGCACCCTTGAAGACCGAAAGCTCTTAAGAGTGAAGAATCTAGAATGCCACATTGATGATCATCACAATTATTTTCTTAAAATATTCATATAAATTGCTCTTTGTTTGAAGACGGTCTCTTCCTTACAGTAGGAAAGGTTTGCTTTGCTGGTTCCACTAAATCTATTTTCTTCGTGATAAGTTGTGGATGGCTTGTGGGAAGAAAATTAACGGTAACTAAAGTTTTAATAATTTCTAATCTCATGAGTTCAAAATAGCAAAGGATCTAAAGAATATAGCGAGTATGTACATATTTAAGAATGATCTAATCGATTAATATAACTTTGAAGCATATTTTAATATTCTGTTTAATCATTCAAATAACTTTTAAAGCACAGTGTTTATCTCTTGAAGCTATCAAGGAGGTGGGATATTATTAATGATATTGCTGTATAGGGAGAAACTTTCATTAGCTTTTGTAAAAACAATTTCAGAAAAAGCAAATGAAGTATTTTTAGTTCATTTCTTTATACCATGTATAAAACAAGGGAAAAAGCTATAAAATTTTTAAAAATTTGCTTTATTTATATAGGTTTTATAGCAATATTAGCTTATTTTAATAAGGTTTTATCTCCAATAGATAAAAATGATTGAATAAACTTCAGATACTCATGATAAATTTATTTTAATTTGGTGTGATATATTCTCTCCAAATAAATATAACAACCAACTTTCTTGAAACTGTATAAGGGCTCCATAAAATGCATCATCCTACAAATGCTTTGAATAGATTATTGAAGTCTTATTCCTTTACTAATCACAAGGCACATATATCTTATAATCATTTTTTAATGAAATATGATGGAACTTTACATTTAAATTTTCAATTATTCTTTTCTAAGTTTTGAGTAATCTGGCACAATTTTGGAATCAAAGAGATCTAAAATTATATTCTAGCTTTAATACTTAGTAGCTGTGTGATTTTGTAAATCTTTATGTGAAGACCCTTCTTTAAAGGGTTATTAAAAAGGATCAAATGACTGAGTAATACATAGACCATAAGTATCCAAGTCAGTAATATTTCACATTAAATTATGTACATGAATCTCTCTAATATAGCAATAAATAATTCCTTAAAACTAGTTTCCTAAATTAAGTCTTCACTCCTAGTAAATAGCCAAAAAGGACTTGATATGTATGTTCTTTCTGCTACGCAAATACATTATCACAATACTTTTTAAAAAAGAAATGATTAAACAATTTCAGGTAAATCGTTTTTCAAGTAGAAGTGATATAACTTTATGTTTTCAGCAATGTCATGATGCTTTCAATTTTATTACAATGAAATGCAATAATACTTCAGTTCACATATGCTTCTGTTTGCAAACAATTTAGCTAGCAAACAAAAGTGTTCAGCAAAAATTTTCTTCCATTCACACGCTGCACCTGGTGACAAATAACGACCGTGGCCATCTTCCCCACACAAACACAAATGCAGCCATCTTCCCCCAAATCATAAAACAAATTAAATTCATTAATTGAGGTACCATTGCAATCATCACCATAGTATTTGCAGGTGTTAGCAGAGTGGGATTAGTATTTCATATATAAGATATTGTGCTAAATATTTTACCTGTTTTTAACAAATATAAACGGGAAAATCAGTGGGTATAATTGTGATGAGAAGCAAGATATGTGTATTGGCTCAAGTACCTCCCAATAAGATATTTATAAATTATAAAAAGAAAAATAGTAACATTCCAGTGAAGCAAGGAAACCTGGTAGGAATCACCTTAAGGTAAAGAAAGTTACCACCCCAAGTAAAGAGACACTGTCATGTGTAAGTATTCATCTGTTTTGTGCTGCTATAACAGAGTACCTGAGTACTTGAGACTGGATAATTTGTAAGAAAATAATATTTCTCACAATTTTAGTGGCTGGGAAGATCCACATCAAGGGGCGGACATCTGATAAGGATCTTTTTGCTCCATCATCTCATGATGAAAAGCAGAAAGGCAAAAGAGTACACAATAGACATAGAGATAGCAGGAGGATACCAAACTTGCTTTTATAACAGATCCACTTTTATAATTAAGTCACTCCTTTGATAATGACATCCATCCAACCATTTATTCATGAATGCTGAGCCCTCATAACCACATTACTTCTCATGAGGTTCCAACTCCCATCATGGTATCAATGGCAATTAAGTTCCCGATGCTTACACTTTGGGGAACACCAAGCCACACCAATGTACCTCCTGCTATGATACAAAAAGAAAGACATAATACCATTCCCACTGCACTGTTGCCCAAAACAAACACCTTGCTTAATCACAAAGAAACAACAGACACCCCAAATCAAGGACACTATACAAAGTAACTGGCAATACTCTTCAAAAGGGTCAAGTTCATGAAAGACAAAGACTGAGGAAACTTCATGGATAAAGAAGAAGAGATCTGAAAAAGAAAGACGTAATACCATTCCCACTGCACTGTTGCCCAAAACAAACACCTTGCTTAATCATGAAGAAACAACAGACACCCCAAATCGAGGACACTGTACAAAGTAACTGGCAATACTCTTCAAAAGGGTCAAGTTCATGAAAGACAAAGATTGAGGAAACTTCATGGATAAAGAAGAAGAGATTTGACAAATCAATGTAATGCGTGTCCTACATTGGAGCTAGATAAAAGGATAATTTGAGGACAATTACCAAAATCAGAATAAGGCCTATAGAATAGTTAAGAGCATAGCAGCGACGTTAATTTCTCAGAATTAATTATCGTACTAATGATAAAAAAAAGGTGTTAACATTTGTGAAGTGTTATATACTCTAGCTATCTGGGAATTCTCAATAACTTTTTCAAATTTTTTACATGCTTGAAATTATTTCAAAACAAAACTTTACATAAAAGGACTTGTAAATTCAAATGATGAGTAGGCACTGGAAGCAAGATTTCAATCCACATATGTTTGACTCCAAAACTGAGTCCTGACAACTAGCTCTCCATTCTTTCACAATATGTGATTCAGTTCCTCCCTGTCATCAAGGCTTAATAACCTTGTTTCCAACCTAGATCCCTTAGTATGGACTTGATGTCTTGCTCTTCGTAGGCATAACAGCTTAACTGCTGTCTCCCCTGGGCTGGGCTGTCTGAGGGTCAGCATAGCACACAGCAGATACTCCCAGGTGTTTGCTGAGCAAAATGATAATAACAGTTCAATGTGGAGCTCAGGATCGACGTCAAATCTACCTGATGTCTCCCCATGGCCTATTTCTCATCCTACTTTTTCTTCATTTTTCTTAAAATGCAAAAATAACGAAACATAACTAGAAAGTACCCAATTTATGAGGCCAAAGCCATAAAACCTTGATTATCGATCTGTAAGAGTCACAGAACAATCTTCTCAGGTCACCTTTCTGGAGAAGCAGGGTCCAGACTAACAAGGCACTGTGTGCGCTGGGAGGAGCCAGGGCAGGATGGGCTGTGTGAAGCATGCTGGGAGGAGTTACAATAAGGCATAGGGCGGGACCAGGGCATGGTGACACCACCCTAGACCTGCTGACAAAGCAGTGTGCTCCTTCCCAGCAGATGACCTACTACTACTACTTCCTACTACTACCCAGCATGAACTACTACTCTGTTTTGTGTCTACTCGGAGATCAGATATTTCCATTTCTTAAGCTTCGAGGATAGATCCAGGGCCCTAATTTCTAATCTTGCAAAAATATTTACTTTCTCCTTAAAAATTCTCAATGGTGACTGTGTTTGTCTGCCTAGAGAAATAGCTGAAAACCCTTCAGTCCTAAAAGTAATATAAACTGAAAGGTAATAGAATGATAAATATAAGCAGTGCAGTCGTGCTGCATGAAGATGTTTCATCAACCAAGGACTGCATGTACAACAGTGGTCCCCTACAATGAAGCCGTCTCTGCTTGTGTAAGCCTCCTCTGTGATGGTCTCACATTGACAAAAGGGCCTGAGGACACATTTCTCAGAACATATCCCCTTTGTTCAGCAATGCATGACTGTATACAGACGTGTAGGAAAAATTAAAATTGTCAGGTTTCTGCAAGAAGCACATTTTTAGGGAGGAGAATAAAATGTGGAAAAGCATACATGCATGAATCATAGCAATGTAAACTTCTTTGCTCTATGCTAGGTAAAGTCAGATATGACTTCCAGACCATAAATGAGCCTTGTGTCCAAAATAAAATAGTGCAGTGGGCACAATAATTAATCATGCTTTTCCCATACAAGATTTGTAAAAAATAAACAAAACAAAATTGTAACCAATTCCCACACCCTGGGAGGAATCAACAGAACAGGGGTTGTTCATCCAATGACTGAAAACACTAGAAACTTAATTAAAATATCAAAATGTTCATGGAAAGGGGCCAATCAATATGCAAATATACAGACAGAATTGACTACTCCTTTCAGAAATACAGTCCATCAATTGGATAGGTTTTTCAAGTTAGAAATTCTAACCCCTTCACCACTTTTTTCATAGCACAACTGAGAGCTTAATTAACTTGCCCTATAGAATGACACCCTTCAAGAGACTACTCATAAATTTGACACCGCTGACCCCGTGTTCTCTTCTTGAGATTCCATGGACCATCATCAGGCCTTTTGACCTCTCACATTGCATGGTTCTTGGCATACATTTGGGTTATTGTTATTTGCAAAAGATGAGAATTATTCAAATTAGCAATGGAAATATTTACCATTTAGCCAGAGTTCTGAGAATCAGAACGTGCAAGGCAAAGGACCATCGGAATTTGTAAAGAACCCTTAGAGGGCAGGTGGGGAAAGGTGAGGACCAAGCATCCTTTCTGGATTTTTCAAACCACACTCCTCTAGAAACCAGGCAGTGGACTTCACCAGGCTTCTCAAATTTGAGTGTGCAAATAAATCAGGGCTTTCATCAATATTCAGCTTTTGATTCCTGCATTTCTAACAAACTCCCAGAGCTGCTGATTCTGCCCCCTTGACATCATTTTTTGCAGCAAGGCTCTACATTATATAAATGGTCTTTCGATTTCTATAATCATTGCTGTAAGGAAACTTTTGCAGGTATGAAATGGGTTAAAAATGAATAGATTTAGTTCTGGATAACATCATCTCACTTTGCTTAGCTGGTTGCACTTATAACGTGGCCTGAAATTTTCCACTGAAGGAACTGAGGGAACTGCTGGCCAAGAACCTTCAAAGCAATGATTTGCAAAATCTTGTTACAAACACCAGTAGATCTGGGGAATGTGGCAGATGTTGGTTCCTTGACCAGTGATCCTCAAACAGAGCAGAAAAATATTCCTATGAGTTTGTCATTTATAGTTTGAAAAGGTCCTTCCTATCCTCAGATTACAATCTTCCTTTCAGGGTACAAGCTCTCTACTTTCTAGTCAGTGGAAAATGAAGGTTTTAAAGCTAAATATTTGCAAGAGGATTATTATTATTAGTGTGATATACATCTTTAATACTGTGCCGGGCACTGTTTTAAGCATTGTACAAATGCTAACTTATTTTATCTAATGACAACTTTAGAAGGTAAGTGCTGTTATTATTCCCATTAAACAGACGGGGACGGTGACCAGCAAAGAGGACTCCATGTTCAAGGTCAGGAAGCTAATAGCTGACAAAATGGAGACTCAAATCTAAGCAGTCTTGTTCTAAGTCCCTGCAATTCAACACTTCATGGATGACTGATATGTTAAGATTTGGAATGCAGTAGTCAAAGTTCATCATTGTGACTAAATCAAAACTTGATTATAAGTTGAAACTGACATTTAGATGAAGTTCAGTTTTTAACCATTCTTCCTCCCCTGCTGACTTGAAATATTTTTTATTTGGAAATAATTTCAAATTTAAAAAATGTTACAAAAATAATACAAAAAACTCCTATTTTCAAGCAGATTTCTCAATTTTTCACATTTTACCACATCTGTCAACTTCTTAACTTTTCAAAAGTTAAATAAGTTGATGTCTGTTGACAGTGTTCAAGAGTCTTTCTTTCATGACACTCAGCCCATCCCTATAGTTTGGCCCCCATGGAATCATGACTAATGTGCCTGACCTTGCCCTATTTACCACCCTTGAACCTTACTGCCGCATGATAAAAAATCTTGGCTGGCCTGCAGCTGTAGCTCAGTGGTTGAGCACTTATTTGATGTGTGTAAGAACTGGGTTCAAGCACCAGCACCACCAAAGAAAAATCATGGCAGTACATCATTCAAATAGAATGGCTGAAGGGCATCACTTCCAGTTCCAATTACCATTTTGACAGATCATTTTTATAGGAGAAAGAAAAAGACACCTGGGCCGGGGATTTAGTCGCTGCCTGCCTCGCAAGTGCAAAGTCCTGAGTTCAATCCCTGGTACCCCCCGCCCAGGCCAAAAAAAGATACCTACTTTCTGAGGCTGGAATTCTCAGCACAATGGAAGTCTTGTGCAAGACTTATACTAGTACTTGTACTAGTAGTATGAGCTAGTAGGAAGAAACAGATAAAAACAAAGCTATTGCAACTAGTTATTTTGAAATATCTTCCAAAGCTATTAAAATAAAAATCTACCCAAGCATTGTCTTTCATGTTATATAATTTTAAATTTTTCACAGAAAAGAATTCTACTTGTTTTCACATGTGTTTACTCTTTTTTTTACATGTGTTTACTCTTAAGAAACATTATACTCTATTTATATTTTGCTAAACTTCCTATGTTACAAATTATTTTCCTTGCAAGAGCCATGTAAAATCTTTATCATTTAATAACTTCAGGGTGAGAATATATCTCACACTCTTGTTATCTAAAATTAAACCATTACAAGCCTCCATAGACTCATGGAGAGGTCTCAAAAAAGGTGATCAAAGAATATGTTGGGGAAGAAAGTCTTGGAGGAAAGACAAGAAATAATAGACTTTTTATCACACCTGAGACATGGTTCAGAGCCACCCTTTTTTAATAGCCTCTATGATTATGTAAGGATAATATGAAACCTTCAACAGGGTTTTACAAATATCTAAGTATTTAACTCACTCATGATTTTTAAAAGGTGAGTATACATTTATCTGTCTAAAATTAGCTTGTAGCCATCACAAGAAACAGAGAATGTATTAAATTACCTTTAAGACTCTCTCCAACCTTATATAAAAGACGGTACTCATTCCCCTCTAAAGATTCCTGATGGAGAACTAGGATGAAATTGCAATGAAATATGATAAACTAAAGTATGATATTTTTTCAAAAAGAAGATAAGATTCTTATTTGGGGAAGCTGTGGTTTGTTAGATGCACAAAAGTTCATCACTATAGATTTCATTAGGCATCTACCTAAAAGGCTCTCCAAAGTGCATTCCATGTCTAAAATTTGCTTTCTAGATTCAAGAAAAGCAGTGAGGGTATCCTAAATGATCAGTAATATATATCTATCTATGTAATTGTGTTAATAGAAAGAATTTACTAAATTCAACATATTAAAGTAAATCACTACATTTTCCTGGCACACAGAGAAATAAAAGTCACTTATTCTAATCATGTTAGTTTAGGGAGGAAAACAAAGTTGGGCTTTTCTTTTCCATAAAAGGGCAGGAAATAATACTTTGGACCAAGAACATTTAGCTCAAAATTGTTAAGTGACTTAACTATAACAATAACAGTAAAATGAATTAATGGTAGGATGTGTCAAAGTTCTTAGGTAATTATAAAGTGCCATAATATCTCATTTTAATCTATCACATGTGGTATGCAGAATGAATATCATAACCACTTAGAAGAGACAGAAAGTGTCAGGAAATTTAGGGCTTTGCTCAAATATTCCAGGTATAATAAACTTGAACTTGGGTGTTAAGATGCCTCACCCCACCTTTGAGCTCCTATTATTCTCAAACAATTTAACTGGTATTCACTTTTCAAATGTACATCTGATTCTCCATGGGTTGAAGAACAAACTGAGCTTCTTAAAACATCTGAAGAGAATTCCATTAACATTTTATAACTGTCAGAACTGCCTGTGTGCTTAAAATTCAATTAGAACAAAAATATAAATAGTGTTAAATAAAACGTTGCATCATGCATGAATGTCTGCTATTGTTTGGGTGTGGTGTGCCTCCCCAGAACGCATGTGTTTGAGGCTTTGTCCTCAGCTTGGCACTATTGGAAGATGGTGGAAACCTTTAAAAGGTGGAGCCTAGTGCCAGGTTTGGAGGTCAGTGGGGCCATGTACTCACAGGAGATAAAAGAGACTCCAGCCTCTTCCGTTTCCTCTGTCTTTCACTTCCTGGCCTCCATAAAATTCTTCTGGCATGCTTCTGCCATGATATGCTGCCTCACCATGGGCCCAAATGAAACTGATCCAACTGACCATGGACTGAAACCTTTGAAACCATGAGGCAAAGTAAACCTTTCCACTTTATAATTTGAGTATCTTAGGTATTTGTTACAGTAATGGAAAACTGATTAATATAATTTCTTTACATATATAAAAAGGGAAATAAACCAAAATTAAGATATAGAGACACATACAGCTAGAAGTCATCTTCTATTATTAAACTAGAAGAACAGCCAACAAATAAAAGCAAGGAAGTCTAGTTTGATGAAAAGTTTGTCTTGCCAGAAATGAAGCACTCAAGAAGAATGCAGCATGATTATTCAACCAGTTAAAACTAAAAATAAATGAACCCATGTTGAACAAATGTATTAGTCAGCTTTCCCATCACTAGGACAAAACACTCAACATTTTTAAGTCTAGGCAGGAAAGGTTTATTTTGGCTCATAATTTCTGGGGTTCAGTTTGTGGTCCACAGGCTCTAAGGTAGAAATAGCACCATGGAAGTGCAGAGAGGAGGAGAGCTCTCCATCCCATGGCAGCCAGGTAGGGGAGAGAGAGGAGCACCTGGCCAGCAGAATACACTCTCCCAAGTCATGCCCCCAGTGACCTGCCCCTTCTAACCAGCCCCACCCCTCAGGATGAGACATTGAGGGGATATTTTATTTCTAAATCCTAACAACAGAACTCAGGCAAAAACGGCACGGCCTAAAACCCTCACAGACTTAAAAAATTAAATTGTTTTTCAATCTTATTATTTAGAAAAATAAGCACATAACAAGAGACTTTTTGGTGCACAGAAAAAATGAAATTGCACACAAAAAAGAAAACTATGGAGTGGATATCAGCCAGTCAAATTTAGCTCTCCCAACAAAAGCATTATGCAAATGTAAAACCAGTGGAAATTCTCATTGAAGAAAGAAACAATTTTCTGAAGGAGGGGAGAAAACCCTTCCAGAAAACTTAATTATTGTAATGAAGATTTATTCCTATATTTAGGTAGTCAGAGAACTCCATCAAGGATGATCTGAAATTCTGAAACCACTATCACATCCAATTTAAAAATTTGAAGCAATCACCACATCAAAAAGCATACCAGTTTCATCAAAAACATTACCTGCATTATAACAGAGAGAGTGAGAGAGACAAAGAGCAGCAATTCAACCATTCCATCCTGGTGGGGTTTCCCATTTAAAGAATCAATCTTCCTACTGACGTGTAGAAAAGGAAATATCTTTTAAGCCAAGGTATGCTTATGTCTGGCAATGAGTACACTGCAATTTGTGTGTGGAGGGGTACATTTAGAGATATATAATATGCATATAAACCTACATATAATATAGATATAAATTTATGTGATCCATATAAATTATATCCATCATATCTATCCATCTACCTACCCTATAAGTCTCTCTCTCACCAAATGCTGAACTGTCTTCTCTACTAAACCTCAATATTTGGACTGCTGCATACATTTTAGCATTGCTCAATTTTAGCAAAAGTCTTATGTGATTCTGACACAATCAGAGACCACTATGGGGACAAAGGACAAACTCTTGAGCCCTTACCTTGCTACTCATTAAAAGAGTGATTTGTGTTTTGCTATTGTTGGTAGTGGTTGCTTTTTTGTTGAAGCAATTAGAGACCTACCAGCTGGCCTGCAGATGCCTAATGGGTAACTAAATCAGGATAAAGCATCATACACTGGATTTCAAATATCTCCCAGAATACCTTACTTTCTGAGTGAGATCTCCCTCATTTCTGCATACAGATATGCTAATCACTTAAAGAGTATCCCTGCATTTATCTAGTCTCTCTCATTCCACTTCAAGACTAAGGACACTAAGGTAAGAATAGCCAAACTAATTTTCAGAATTAACAGCGACATCCAAATGCTGGCTTTTGCAATGACCACTTCCACACCCACTAGTGTGACGCCTAAAAGTCTCTAGCCTTGGTCCTAAACCTGAGATCCCCTGGAGTTCCTCAGGGCCTTGGAGACCACCCCATGATGATGAGGAGCACCAGGCAGAAGCAGTTACCCTATGGAATGGAGCCTGGCCTCCTCCCAAGAACAATCATCCAATGGGAGCTGAATCGTCCCTCAAACCATAAGGAATCCTCCGGTGCTAAGAAAGCAGAACTGAGATAATAATGATCAACCAGCAAATCCATAAAGGCTGACATTGTTCTTGTGTGCACCAGCCAGCCTGAACCACTTCCTCAGTGAGCCCCCTCCAGCTGCTCAAGCTGGAATCCTTTCCCTATCTTCCCTTCGTTTCTACCTCTGCCTAATAAATCTGCCCACACCTCACACTGATGTGTCCTGCAATGCATTTACAGGATGAGAGTCCACAAACAACTCTACGGGACAAACTGAAGTCCCCCTCTCATCTCCTTTTGGGAGGACCTCCTTGCACAGTATCCAGTGACAGCTGTAACAAGAATCCCCAGCTTTGATATCTGATCATCCTTCAAATTAGCCAAACTTTAATCAGTCTTCCAAATATTCTATTAGACCCATCCATATACCTTAATGTAAAAACTGGTTTTATAAAAAAAAAAATACCACCACCACCACCAAAAACAACAAAAACCTGCTACCTGTTATGTCAGCTTAGCAAGAAGTCCACACCCCAAACCTCCAATCCTTTAATATCTATCGGGTTTCTTACCCTTCACCGGATTCCAGGAAGTGTATGACCACTCTGGTCTTCCTTCAGCAAGAATCCTATTAGGTCAGTTCAGCCAGAATTTCCTTTATTCCTGATCTTTCCTTTTGGTATTGGCTATGCAATGACTCGTTGGCTAAAACGCCGACTTGCCCATTCAGAATTGAGCCCACTTCTATATCAAGTTCTCTTTCCCTGTATTGGGACAATCGGAATAAAATCTGCTTTTATCACTTTAATGATTGCCACTCTCTGGTTTTTCTTTGATATGGTTTTTTTTTTTTTTTTTGGTAAGAATTAGGGCTTTCAAATAACAGGGTTGTAAAATCTCATTATTCCTTTTTTGACTTTAGTTTATTAGTAGGTGTTTGTAGTACTCCTTGTGGGAAGTTGGTACAGGTACATAATACATTTTTTCATCTCTTTTCCCTTCCTTTCCCCTCTATCGATCCCCCAATCTCTTTCCTTTTTTGGGGGGTACACATTTGCAGTACCTAATGTTTACATTCCTCTTTTTTTTTTTTAAGGTTTTTCAGTGTCCTTTCATATTTTTTCAAAACTGTTTCATTTTTATTCTCAAGCAAGCAGTGAGGCAAAGGGGAAGCCAAGAGAGACATTTCTACACCTATCTTCCAAGTTACAAAATTGATCCACAAAGGGCACAGAACCCAAGAAAATAGGTGCTGGAGGCAAGGTCTTGTAATTTCTAATCTCTGCCCAACTCAGTCGGGGCAGAGAAATTTTCAAGGAGTCATGAGTCAGAATTTCTTCTGTGATTTCAGAGGACACCATAATTCTGTTTGGCCATTTAAACAAAATTTGTCTCCAGCAATAAGTTAAATAATATGAATAGAGAAGTGCAGAAAAAAATCACAGAAATGTGGACTATGAAATGTCCATGTAGAGGAAAAGAAATAGGTCTGGGCTGATTTCAAGGTTTATAGTCACAAACCTTCAGATTTGCAACCTGAGACCTATGTGACATTCAGTAAAGGACAAAATACTCAAATAACTATAATTTTCATATAATTGTCCACCTTATTGCTTGCCTTTTGGTAGGGACTCATCCCAGCTTTTCACTTCCCTCTATTTAGAAAGTCATGTGTCGTGTTTTAATTTGTCATCTGTAAGACTAGGTTTTAGCATCTGCTTTTTCTACCACAATGATTTGGGAAATGTTGTTTAAACAAAAAGGGAATGGAGAGATTTAAAAGCACATGAAATCAAATCACAGGATGGATGGGTATAACATAAATACTAAGGATTATGATTTGGACTGTAAAAGAGAAGAGAAAGAGAAATCAATATGCTTTGGCAGGTCAGACATGTGAATTAAATGACTTCTAAGTTTTACTCCACTTTGAAATGATCAGATGCTAGTAGGGATGAGAGAAGTAGGAGAAAATTCTTACTTGACTTCCACCTTTCTCCTCTTTCTGGAATATTAATTTCAAGATTAATTCTAAGATTCTAAGATACTGTTCAGACCACATTTTAGGTAGTTGTACAGGTGAAATTTTTCTTCAAATAATCATGTTCCCAGGTAAGATATTTTCCTGTCTCTTCTTCTAACCCATTCTAAGGAAGCAGGAAAGAGAGTGGGAAGTGGAGTCATCTGGGAAAACCAATCTGCTTACTTTCTCACTTTAACTTCTTTTTTACCCAGAGCAGGATGACTAACTGCCTCTGGGTCTTCCATGGCTAGACTATGCTTGGCTTCTTCTAATTTGCTGACAGAATGCTTGCCCTTGAGTATGCAAATTACATCATTTGGTGACAGACAAGATTTAGGAAACTCACCTTCTCTCCCTCAGGGCTTAAATTTAAATCCTGTTTCCAGCCAAATTACCATAGAGCTCTGCATGAGAATGATGTCTATTAGGACAGCAGCAAAGCTAATCAATAAAGTGAAATCATGTTTTCCATTTGCCATTTTCCCTTGTGTTCAAGCCTCTTGGTAACATCCAAAAGAAGAGTAGCTATGGTGTGGTGCATGTGGAGTGTGTGCGTGTGTGTGTGTGCGTGTGTGTGTGTGTGTTCAGGGTAGAGTACATATGTGGATGTTATCAAGCCCCTTCATCATAGTATTACTTTAGTATTATAATTCTATAATCTCTAACAACCTGACATTATTTTGAGGAAGGCACAAAGGAAATGCGTCAGAGAACCAGGCAGGATTGAAAGGGTATAGAGGCCAACTAAGGAAATAACCAAGTATGGATTACTCTGCATGATTCAGAAAGCTCAGGTCAAATCACGCTTTTAAAAGAAACAATATTTTAAGCAAACCCAAAAAATATTCTCATATATAAATTTATAAGTTTCAAGATAGAAGATTTATTTAAATGAAGAAGTTTAAGTGGCAATTTTTTCTGAAAAAAAAATATACTAGGCAATATTACCAAGCCTGCTGTTACACAATGAGGTCTGTGCCTATGTGTGTATATGTGTGCCTGGGTGTGCAGGCAGTGGTGTGCGTGTGTGTGTGTGTGTGGTGTACATGTGTGGTGTTTCTGTTGGTGGTGATAACAAAGTAGATGGAGTATCAATTTCTAACTCTAAAATACTATCTTAAATTCTCATAGAAAAACACAAAACCAAGCCCAAACAATGGAAAAAATTGCTAAATAGAGGCTGCTAACAATTATATGCATTTAAAACTGAATTCACGAAGCATCACACACTTACAGCTGAAGTTCAAGTCTATTTACATTTCTGCCTACCTCAGGTGCTGGAAGCAACAATGTCACTCTCACACCAACAATAAGAAAAAGTGGGTCCTCTACAGCATCTTAATTTTTCATAAGTCTATCATAGTGCTGAAGTCACAAGACAATCAAATAAACCTTATTCCTACGCGAAAAACAAGCATGCTCAGGACATAGACACTGCCTCACCTTTGGGAGAGAACAGAAAACACACAGGGGGTGGTTGGACCAATGTGGGAGAAGAAATCAGCTAACAATTTAACCGATCAACATCACACATGATGGCTGATGGCAGCCATTTCAGATTGGGCCATTCATGGAATCTCCATGTGGAGACAGCAACACTCAAACTTCCATGAAGTACATTTTATACAAGTAGGCGCTGATATGATGGGAAGATTGGCAAGCGCTATAAATTCCAGATACATTGTCCCTACTCTAACGTGCCTCATTTTCTCTTCTGAAGATTAGCTGTAAATCCTATAGTGTTTCATTTCTCAATCTGTCACATCTTGGCTGGAATTGCCTGGATATGGAAAAGAAATGAACTGAAGGAATTCAGTAAGAAAAAAGAGCTGCTTTGTTTGCTTCTCAGAGACAGAAAAATGTGTACTCTACACTCAAAATTCAACATCTCCTCATGGTGGACGATAATTAATTTATGTTTAACTGTTTCAAGTTGATGTCCTAATAAAGGGACTTCTACATATATGAACAATGAAGACACTGCCAAGTTTTGTATATAAAACTGTTATCAAATCAATTCTCCTCCAAATAATTTCAATTACTGACTGTACCAGCTCTATCTTTGCATCAGTAATGACAACAGCACTTGAGAGGTTAAACTTGTTTTATTTAAGTCATACTTAATAGATAATCACATGGCTTTATTGATAAGAGCATCATGACTGTTTATCCATACCAGTAAAAGTAAATTTTAAAATGTTAAATCTGCCATTTAACAAAAAGTAAAGCCAAACACACACATTGGAGCAATGCTTAATTGTCTAGGGTAATATCCCAATCTCACGGCTTACTAGCCCAACTTGTAGGGAGGTTCTCTGACTTCTCCAAGACTGAATTCTCTCATCAGCAGTATCTGGATGTTAGTAATATCTAAACCAGATTGCAGATTGAAAGAGCCAATTCCTTTACACGGTCAACTTGGCACTCAGGACAGCATGTCAGTGACCTTACAAGGTAAATGGGGTTAGTATGAATATTCCCCCTCATCACCACATTAACGATGCCGAAAAGGTATCTCAGAATAGCTAAATTATTTATCAAAAAAAACGCAGCCAGTAAATCATGAACCAGGCTTAAAATATCAGTTTGATGTCTTGTCGATCATATTTGTTCCCTTTATATTAAAATTTTTAAAGAAAGATCAGAATGTGGTCTACATATGTTATATGAATCACAAATGTTTTTGGCGAAATCTGTTCCAAGCTCAAGAGCATTAAATCTACACCAAATGGGAGATAACAAAGAAAATAATTTGTAAAGCCATTCCAAGGGTTATACAACTGAGAATAATCCAAGATGAATCTCAATTTGAATCAAATATATAACTCATAAGACGTAATAAGGAAATTGGTTCTATTAATGTGGTTTATCAGCACAATTCTCTAATTTTTAATGAATTACATGCAGTTATTAACATACACTGCAGTTGCAGAACTGAATACACTACAGAACTGACCACACAGACAAGGATACATGCCAACTAATGGGACAAAGTTTGCATAACACTTACTGCAGCTTGCCGATGAGTATTGGACAATATTCCATGAATCTTCACTTTGTCTTTTTCCATTTGGTCAATGTTCACCCACAAATCCCGGCTGGCAGAATCAGATGGACCATATATCCGAGATATGTAATAATTGTGATCTGTATCCTCCTGCAACAACAGAGAATGACACATATCAAGAACTGAGATATTTTCCCTAAAATTCTTTTTTTTTAAAAATCCTACTGAAATTAGAAGTGTTGGTGGTCTTCAAAATAGCCAAGTGACTTAAGTCATCTCTAAGAAAAAAGAAATAGATGAAAATAACAGACATAAAATTAGCAATCCTCAGCCAGGCCTGGTGACACACACTTGTAAACCGAGCACTCTGGGAGGCAGAGGCAGGAGAATTACAAATTCAAGCACAGCCTGGGGAAATTAGCAACTTAGTGAGACCCTGTCTCAAAATAAAAATTAATAAAAAGAGTTAAAGATGTAGCTCGATGTAAAGGCCCTGTTTTCAATCCCCAGTACCTCAGATGAATGCATGAATGAATAAATAAATAAATAAATAAACAAACAAATAAATAAAATTTTAAAAATTAAAAATAAATAAAAAGGGCTGGCCACTATACCACAGTGTGGAGGTCCTGGGTTCAGTCCTCATTAAAAAAAGAAAAGAAAAGAAAAAGAAACTCAGTAATCTCCCTTAAAAAAACCTGTTAAATACTTAGAAGCAAATATATATTCTGTGTACCCTGATGTTTTCAACCACAGTAATGTTAGAGACGTAATTTCTGCCCAAACAAAAACTGTCTCATTTAGAAATAGTTACTGAAAATTTGAGATGCAATAACTATTGATTGACAACAAGCTCAAATTCCTCTTCTTTAAAAATAAATCAGGGACTGCTTTCAGTTAATGGCTCCAGAAATTCAGAAAACATCTCCATTTAGTTTGGCTTATTAATTGCTTTTTTTTTTGGGTCCCGGGGATCGAACTCAGGACCTTCTGCTTGCAAGGCAGACAGTGGAACCACTGAGCTAAACCCCTGGCCCCTGGCTTACTAATTTCTACTGGTATGAAGCTGGGTGTGAAGCTGCGTGCCTGTAAGCCCAGTACTTTGCGAAGCTCAGGCAAGAAGATCACAAGTTCAATTCCAGCCTGGGCAACTTAGTGGCTTGGGAAGATCCTGTCTCAAGAGTACAAAAAAAAAATTGAAAAGGGCTGGAGATATGGCTCAGTGTAAAGACACTGGATTTAATTCCCAGTACTGCGAATATATACATACATATATACATACATAAATTCTACTTTTATTTAAATTCTCCTTATTGGTATCACTATGTTGTATTTCACAAATCCTTTATGTATTATCTTTCCCCTCCAGAGAGGAGATTTAAATGTTTTAAAAGGTAATTTTGCCGAGGAACACCTAGACAAATCATACAATTCTTGGCTAATGCTGATTGCAAAATTATTTTGACAATAAAATCCAATTGTGCTTATCAATTTAAGGAGTCACTAAATAGAAATGTATTTTAAGATATTCGAGTACTTAAATGTGAAAAAAGTGGTTATGTGAATAGGCTTATGAATTGAGTAAAAAAGTTTGGGATGTGAATTTTTTCTAAAGTATTTATCGAAGTGCTAATTAAATAAAATGCAAGTATTCTTGACATTCTATCAAAACAAAAATTCCATATATGTTTTCCAAAAATATTATATATACATTATATATACATATAAATAGATAGATAGATTTAAATGTTGGAAGAAAGTATATTTGATTACAGAAAGGAAAAGAATATTCCCAGTAGTACATTAAAGAGATTTTGCCTCATGAGTAAAAGAAACAGTATAACTCAAAGTGTGAATGCTGAGAATGGCCATTAAATGTTAACAGTAAATAGGTATTTTATTTCTTTAACAAAGATTATAATTCAATTTCAGACAAATTATGCATATGCACACAAGAAAAGAAAGGACAGTTATGCAAAGAAAGAGGAAAAAGGAGCTGGGAACACAGATTCAGAAATACAATGCCTTGCAGCCCGAGGAAGACCAATATCTTCATGGGTTTCCAATCTCGCCTGAGAACCTTGAGATGCCGATCACTTGGTTCCATGTGGACAAAAAGCGTGGTGGTGGGTGTATGTCCTGAAGTGTATTCAATCCTCCTTGGCATCTGATGTCTCAACACTGGAAATGAACTTCAGAGGTGGCCACTTCTGTGTCACTGGGCACAAGCCACTTTGCCTATGTCATGCTGCCAACCGCAATGGCTGGAGGGCACATACGAGCTCATAGCCTAAGAAGGACCCACTTGGAGAGAGTCAGGAGTTCTGGTGGAGAGGTAATTTCCCTGATTCTGATTGCTGAAGTGTAAGTGCTTGGATATCATCACTGAGGAAAACTAGGACATTCAGCCCGATGTCCCTGAGATGCTCCTTTTGTGTTCCCAAGACTTGCCAAGTCAAAAGGGCACTCTACGCAAACCGGGTCAGGACTTTCCCAATAAGTATTATCTGAAGGACACTAGAAACCAGGCAGACTAGTGTTATTTGTAGAAAACGCCTTTCTGGCCATATGCTACACCAGCTATTCCTTGTAGTAGTAGTCACACAATGGGACAAAACAAGCTCATGATGCTACTGCTATGTAGCTTATTTTATAAAGCCCACTCCCTGTGGCACCTGGGTGCAGGATGGAGCCCTGTGGTGTGCTACAGTTCCTCTGGCCACCCCTGGACACTCTGAGTGCTCTCTAGGGATTTCCCTGCCTGGCCTGCCACTGCAGCACCCTCTGGCAATCTCCTATCTGGAGGCAATTAACTAGTCCAGCCTGCTGCCCCCTGACATTCCAAGTTCTTCATGGTGATTTTCCTATCCAGCACACTGCCACTGGATTTGATCCTTTCCTGATAGTACGACTCAACTCTATCTTTTATTAACTGGCCAGGTAGTTACATTTGGGTTGTGGATCAGACAAGACAACACCTGCAAATATTGCACCATTTTACCATCATGAGTAAATACACATGAGGTCTAAACTACAAGAACTGAAAAAAAGAAAAGCCAGCTCTCTGATCACGTTCATCTATGCTCAATGTCTTTTGTTGTTACATTGCCTTAACTTAGGCTACCATCAACCAAAAGAATGCTGACTGAAAACAAGCTTATCCTAAAAGCAAACTTTAAGCAACACTGAATAAGACAACTTTGACAGATTTACAGGTCTGGATAACAAATATCACGCATTCATTTTTGGTATTCCAATTTTCTAGGTAATCACACAGAAATGGAAGCCTGTATAGTTTGCCAGAAATCCTCAGGTCTGAATAACAAACAATGATGACTGATGGAAGTTTTGAACTGAGAATTATGAAAGGAAGCTTTAAAGAAAATACTCAACGAGTTCTAATAAAAATGACAAATGACTTAGGTATTTCCCTTAATCCCTGAATCACTGTAATTAGTTGAGAAATAATCTTAAAGTTATATAAGGTAATAAATTATTTGCAATACATGATTTTATTTAATCACAATATGCATAGCTAATATGGCTATGTGAAATATACTTGAGTTAAGTTTTTAAACTTAAATTACAGCTGCCAAAAGCAGTATCACATCTTCAAAAATATTGAAAAGACTAGAACTCAATATTTGACTTAGAGCTCAAGTTTGCCAGTTGTCATGGCAATTTTTAGTCAAGGAAGAAAACAATTTATTATTTACCTAGGAATGAAGACACACAGTTGTTAAATTCCAGGGAGGTGCTTGGCTCAGCTATTCAGAAAAGACAAAATAGATGCCTCAAAAATGTGACATTTCAGCACCACTAAATTATTCAAATCACATCTTGTTCTTTTATCGGACTAATGGTATTTAAAAAGTTGTTCAAAGTCACTCTGGACACTGTGATTTTTATTTTCTGTCGGAAAGTAAATTATTTTTAATACAATAGAAAATAAAACAATTCATTTAGGAAACCGGCTGTTACTGAAAGTAGACAGAGCAGAGGGCAGCTATAAATTCTACAAGTCCGTATTTCTCAAAAATGCCTAGAAATGTGCAGCTGTACAGACAAAGGACATACACCAAAAAATACAGAGGACAAATGACCCTAACTGCAGCACAGCTATTCTGCTACCATCCGTACATAATCCCTAACCCAGATGTTCTTCCTGTCATGGGAGTTGAGTTCATTTTACAATGGGCAATTTTTGGAGATGCTTAAGACGGCCTTGAATAGCAATGGCATCTGATCTCTAAATTTGTTTCATTGAGGACGTAAACAAAAATACAAACAGAAGAATCAAGGCCACATTGTTATAATCATCACTGTGCTAGTCATTTGATACACCCTGAGACATCAAACATAATCAAGTTCTTAGGTAAAGCATTTAGCACTGAATTAATTGCCTACCTCTTGAAAATCATTTGTTAATAAAGAAAGGAACATCCTAACTGGAATCTAATATGCTTGTCGAATGGTTCATACAGGTAATTGGTAGATAAATTGGAAGGTATAGAAATGTAGTTTTAAAAGGAGCAAACTCAACATTTTACCTTTTAACATAGTCTTTACAGGCAAAAGTCTGAAATTAGTGGCCTGCAGGTTGTATACATGCCACCAAAGGCTAGCATGAAAAAAACTGAATTCAGTATTGCCTTAAAATATAACACTGATGGTACAATTCCATTTTCACAAAATTACATCTCTCCAAATCTGAATGAATGTCTCTATAACCTACATCTCCCTCTCCTCAATATATATATACATATATGTATGTATGTATATATACATATATATATATGGTGTTGAAGACAGAAGTTGTATTTAGCATTACTGAGTGGTAATTTGTAAATGACTGGATTTAGAGTGATTTTTCCCTCTGCAATCTATACTATCTGAATGCCTTATAATAAACACATTATGTACAACAAGTTTCTTTACTTTGTGCTTCATAAAAAGCATTAGACAATATTGAAGATGCCCAAGAATATTAACTGTCAATCCTTGAAATCAAGCCACCAACATATATAAAGAAACAAGGCCACATGCTATGTGTGGCTAGTAGTTCTACAGAATTTCTGTAGCAGGTACTTTGAAAAGTTCTTGAAGAATCCCTTAGCATAGTATAAATCAGATCCTCAATATAGAGCTCCAAGGTCAATAACTGAACATTGGTTTGAGCAGTATCTGATCTATAAATTTTCCATTAAATCTTTTCTTTAAAATGCCCATTTTAATGAATTAACTGGCATACTCTGACGTTTTTCAGTACTTACTGTAAATGAAAATTAGCATTAACAGAAACAAAAATGTTTCATTTCCATTAAATTTTGGGAGAAACTGGAGTTTGAATCCTTAGAGTGATTTTATTTGGTAAGCGTTTTGCAGAAGCATCAGCACATCCTTTGTTCTCTTCGTTCAGTCATTTGTGTAGGAATCATTTATTTTGTGTCACAGACATGGCATAGTTTAGTAAGAGGCATTTGGATAGAATGGATAGGAGGTATTACTGAGGAGCCACGCGGCAGCACCGCTATTCACAGTGTTTATGATCCAACAGGAGTTATTCAGGCTTCCCTTTCAGTTAGTACCCTTGTATACTCTGCTGGCTGATGCCGAGGACATCTTGCAAGGATTTAAAAAGGGGCCAGAGGCTGGAGATAGCTACATTCTGACAAGGTTGGGAACAGAGGGTGGAAAGTCCGGAAGGGTTTGCTAGGAGGAGGAGGAGGGGAAGGTGAAGGCTTGAAGTCACCGAACTTGCAAGCTGGCAAATGATCTCCAGTTCTCTCGGGCTTGATCACTAACGAGTCCTGCCACTTCAGTGCAGTCTGTCACCTATTCAGGTCATTTCGGTGTGAACTTTTCTGCCAAGGAATTCCTTCTTCACAGAGGTAAATATTACAGAGGAAGAAAGGAGTCTTGGACCTAAGGGCAGCAGGAGGAATGGTGGCTCTCAGGTGGAGTAAAGAGTATCCGGGAAGTACTGCAGGGTACCACATGGACACACACCACCACTCCCAATTACCACAGAAGAATGGAACCACATTCTGTAGGTGTGGGAGGATGCTTAAGTCTTATTAGTTTCTTTATTCACAAACACTCAATAATGACAGCATTAGCTTTCTTATATAGATTACCAAAGAATCAAGTCGAACTGATGCATTGAAGGGTATTTCTAAAGTACATGACTATAATATAAAGTATTCAGCATTTTCAGCATAAGAACAATTATATGTTACTTTTGAATAACCTTCAGTATCCATCAGCAAATGCTACATTAATATCCTTTCCAGATACTAAGAGCAATTACACAGTATATGGTTCCATTTACTGTTACAGTGTTAAAGGAATTAAAATCAATCCATCTATCTCCTGTTGGCTATCAGATTATTACAAGAGTTCTGGTTATGCACAATTTTTAAATATTGTTTCAGTTTCTTACACATCCTCTCATCATTTCCCTGAGAATTTTTACCCACTTGATCTATTTACAGTACTATCTGTCTCTCCCAATGATTATCTTGCCTACGACTTTGTAAGAAGGATCTTCTTCACAAGAGATTTGTTACTCCCAAGACATAAAATTAATAGTGTTTTACGTGAATGTGTGTCTGTGTGTTTATTGTAAGATCAGAGTACCATACAACACATAATATATGGAATTCTGAAATAATTCCATTACAAAAGTTTCCCTGGTCCTGATAACAATCTCTTGTCCATGACACTGTTCTCTATCCGCCTCATACTTACTTCTGATGATGCTTCAAAATAATAACAAAAATCCTGATTCTGTAACACAAGTGATTACCTAGATTTACAGGCATTTTGAGAGATATTGGCATGTGTTCATATTGGATTGTTTATTAAATGAAAGAATGTACTTTCTACCTAGACAAGGTATACTTTTATTTATCTGCTCGAGCAGAAAATTTTAACCTTTGTAAGAATTAGCCCAGCAGACTATTCTTAGGTGTAGAGTAGAGAGGAGGTCAGAAAGAGAATCAAGGATGATGTTTTGAATGAATTATTAACAGTTCAGTTTGTCTCTTAACAAAGTAAAGCAAGGGGTTATTAAACGGTGACCACTATCCAGATGCATTGCCAAGTTGCAAGGGACAAGGAGGGGCTTAACAAACCTACTAAAAATGTGTGACTGAAAAAAACACTTCAAATGTGTATGGGATTTCTATCACAATCCATAAAATTAGCATCAAAAATAATGTGGCTCAGAGGAGATTTGGGTCAAAGTACAAGTTCTAACTCTAAATAGTCTTTGTAATTCTCAGCTCTAGTAGGTATAAGGAGATGAGCTAGGTCTTTCTTCAAATGCCTTTGAACTGAGCTTCTAAAATCTTAGGCAGACAGGAAATGATTGCTAGATGTAGGTCATTGGACCATTTCCATGATACAAGTGATCTTTATTAAAGGAAATGAAAGTATGCAGTTTGAATAGTCAATGTAGGCAGCTAGTTAGAGTTGATCTGGTATCCTTTCAATAGGCACATAATTATGGTAGTTGATAGGCTATAGATCATCACCAAGACAGAAGGCTAGGGGGCCGGGGATTTAGCTCAGTGGTTCCGCCGCCTGCCTCGCAAGCGCAAGGACCCAAGTTCGATCCCCGGTACCAAAAAAAAAAAAAAAAAAGAGACAGAAGGCAAATTCATAGACCTCTTGCACAAGGTCAGGGAATTCTTGGGGACATCATTCATTATCTGTGTAAACTGAATAAGTGATGGATATTGCATATGAGTGCCTTATTATTTTTTCAGAAGCACAGTACAATTGTGAAGAATAAAATGGACGTTCATCTCAGAGTACCACTGAATTTCTCAGTAATCACTGGAATATGTTATTTTTGAATAAACTGGAAATAAACAACTATGGTGTGGAGGCCTCAAAATGTTCTGATAATCAAAAAAGACTATCACAATTTTAAAAGACGAAAATTTCTGTTCTACATTAGCATCAATAACAGGACCAGAAATTGTATATCTCCTACATACTGCTTTAGTTACAGTGGACCATTGACTTATGTACTCAATTCGTTCCCGAGGGATGGTTGTAACTCAAATTGGTCAGTTGATGGCTCAGGCTCCTCTACACAGCCTTCAAAGTCTCTCTCCTGTACACAGGCAGATCTCAGTGTGCTTAGAGAAACACTGGCCCAAGATATCTCAATTAACCCCACACAGGAAAGGAGGTCGTAATGTTGCTTCCAGAACTCTTTAAGGGTTAAATCTGTATCTGAGACCATCTGAAAGTATAAGCAGCCAGCATGTGGGTCACAACTCAAGACTTTGCTCATAAGTTAAAACTAAAATACCGGTCCTAACCCAAATAGTTTATATTTGGGCTGCTCATAACTCAAGGGTCCACTGTACCTCTGGTTACCATAACAAAATACAATTGAGCCAGTTAGGTTAACCTTAATTGTCAGCTTGACTGTTTAAAAAGACTCTAGAAGAGGTAATTGGGTTTAAGGGCACTATCTTCATCAATGGATTAAACTATTAATTAGTTGTTAGCTGAATAGATTATTAGGATGCAGGACCCATTTGAAAGTAGTAAATGAAGGGGCCTACCCTTATGACCTTATTAAACTTAATCGTTTTCTAAAGGCCTTGTCTGCAAATATAATCACATTGGAGGCAAGGACTTGAATATACGTACTCGAGGAAGAACATATCACATACATATAGTTCCTTTATTAAGTTTGGATTTATGAAAACAAAAGTCCCAGAAATTATTACTTTTGCAAACTGATGTCATGTTGTAAAGCTAATAAAAAATTGCCATTCCAACTTTCTAAAATAAGAGGCCTTTTGGAAAAAAAATACAGTTTTCTGTCTTAGTATACATTTTTTTGGGGGAGAGAAACATGACCATTTATAATTTTTAAAGAATTATGGAAAAATTTATACAAAAGCAATTTAAATTATAACTCAGGTGAGACTTACACATAACCAACATTTGTGGAAAAACTGCATGGTTTCTCTGTAGCAATTGTGACCACTTGCTCAATATTATCATTTCTACGCTGTCTCAAAACCTTCCAGTCTGGTCTTTCAAGTGACATGTATATTAATGTAGTTTAATTAGTCAGACTTTTCCAATCTATTACTCATTTAATGCCAGAGAGTATCACTTTTATTTAGTATATTTTTTCCTTTTTTCTAATGTACCCATATCCTCAAAATCTTAGCCTCTTAGACTCCAGCACGGACCAGCAAGTCATCCATCAGCTGTAAATGGAATTTTGTGAGAAGGTTTGAAATCTTCTGTCATATTTAGAATCAAAATTAAACATTACTTTACCCTCTACATGTCATTTTGTAAATAAAGTTAACTTTCTGAGCCTCAATTTTCAAGACTACAAAAAGGAAATTCGAATAAAAATAGTCAAAGGCACAACAGTGGAGTTAAGTCTACTTGAGATAAACATGTTCTGAACACTGGAAAATATAAAGTGTTATTACTTTTTAAAAAGAAAAAATTCATGGTAACCATAAAACTTCACATATTCTACCTTTTTTGCTACCAATATTTACTGAAGTAGAAATCCTCAACTCCCAAATTGCAGTGCATAATTAACAGAGAAAATATATGTTCTCACTCTGTTACCTAGCACTATGGGCTTTTGGTGCTTGGTTTGTTTTTGGTATCTTTATTCTAAAACTAAAAAATTATGTAATAATTTATAAAAATTAATGAATAAGAATAGCTAATGTTTATAAGCTTATGATGGTCCAAGCCATCAACTTGGCTCATAATATACATTATACATTTAATCATTACTAGTCAATGAATTGAATCCCATTTTAAAAATAAAGAAACTGAGGATCAGACACACCAATCTTGCCTAACACCGCATAAAGTCCAGTTAAAAGCAGTTCCATGTAACTCTAGCATCTATGTTCCTTTTGTTTCCACAGTATCTGATATTAATTTTTTTAGTAATTCAAAAAAATACACTTCCTCCCCACTCAGCGCAGAGGAGGTGAGCCACTCCCAGCATCCAGGAGGAGGCTTCCCAGCCAATGTACCAACCCCCTCAGCACAGAGGAGGTGAGACACTCCCAGCAGCCAGGAGGAGGCTTCTGGGCCGCCATACCACCCCCCTCAGCTCAGAGGAGGTGAACCACACAGGGGCCAGCAACACCCCTACCCCCACAAAAATGAGAAGACATGTAAACAAGTATCAAAACCAGACTTCCAGATCACCTAAAGTAACCCGAAAGGGAAACAAGATGAAACACTCTGATACTTAACCACCTAGACTCCCTGAACTGGCAACAAAAGAGGATTTGGAAAAAATGAAATCAGAAATAATTTCTCAGGTAACAGAAGAGTTTGTACCAATAGCGCAAAACATGATTCATAAATCTAGAGAGGACACAGAAAAAAAAATAGAGGAACTGAGGAACATGATGGAATCCCAACATAGGAAACAAATGTAATCCATAAAACAGATACAAACAGATTTCCAGGAGATTAAAAACTCCACTGAAAGCTTACACAGAAGAATGAGCCAATGTGAGGACAGAATTTAAGATATAGAATATAAGACTGCAATTAGTGAACAGGAAAAGAAAAATTGCTCTAAAATTGTAAGGGACCACAAGAAATCAACCCAGCAGCTGCTAGACAATGCAAAGAAGAATAACATAAGACTGATCAGAATCAACGAAGAAACAGGACAGAGTGCAGATGACATTAAAAAAAACTCTTCACAGAAGTGATGGCAGAAAACTTCCCAAGCAGGGGAAAAGAACTTGACACACAGATAAGTGAGGCATATAGGACTCCAACTAGCCTTGATC